>BCNH02000004.1:7020273-7057451 GCA_001662345.2 Metrosideros polymorpha var. glaberrima | reverse complement strand
CCCCCCCCCGGTCGGCGGGGAAGAGACAGAGAAGAGATCGAGGGAACATGACGGTGGAGAAGGAAGATTTGTGCTTGTCTCTAAGCTTGAGCTTCCCTCACGGAAATCAGCCTTCCCAGCTTAGTCTCTCTCCTTTCGGGTTCAACGTTCGCAAGCCCTCTAACCGCGATTGTGAGGCCTTCGCTTCATTAGGTGGGTGGCCTTCTCTATATCTGAACAAATCTTGCAATGGAAAACGAAAGGGGGGGAACTTTCTTCATTGTGAAGTTTCTAACTGAACGTTTCGCATGTAGATCGAATCTCGGAGGCGCGGCCGTTCTTGCGAGGCATCAACGTGAACCGTCCGTCGCCGTCGACAACGAACTATGAGGAGTAGGAGGAGGTGGGGGTGTCATCACCAAACGGCACTATCTCGAGCATCAATGCAAAGAGGGGCGAGAGGGAGATGGTCAATGGTCGAGGCAAGACAAGGAGGACGACAAGAACTTGAGGAAGAAGCTGAGGATGTCCAAGGATCAATCGGCGGGGGTCGTCAACCATTAGCCAGGGCTCGGCAACCTCTATCGGCCATCCCCCACCCTTGCTGGCCATTGCCAGCGATGGTGGGGTGGCAACGACAAGGGCTTGCACAACCCTAGCCATTGCAAACACCTCCCCCCTCTTTTTTCGTTTTTTTTCATGTTTCAGCTTATTTTTAAGTTCATTTTTTGTTTTTTAATATATTTTTTAAAAAATAGCTTTTTTAAATGCTGACTAGACTTCTGACAACTCAAAAAATTAATAAAAAAATTGCCATGCAAGATTTCTGGCCAAGCTCACCGGAGTTAGCACTTAAATGATCTAAAACAAACTTTTGGCACTTAAGTGAGCTGCGTACACAACTTTTGACATTTCTGTTATACTTAACTCGAGCAAAGGATCACAAGAGAATAGCAGGAATAAGAGCAAGGCGGGAAAGTCCATCTTTAATGCACCTTATGTATGTCGATAACTTGTTACTAAGCATCAAGTGAGAGTGTTGAAAGAATGCATTGAAATTTATTGCCTATGGTCAAGCCAGAGCTTGGTCGTCTGTCTTTTAATTTTAAAATTACTTCTATGGGCACGAAAAAGTTACGTATGGACAAGCTTCACATGTGCAAGACAGACCTTGAAGCATTATATCTTGGTAATCCCCTCTTCATGCCTGGAAAAGGTGGGACAAAATACCGATATTTGAAACAAAAGTGTGATAACAAACTTAGCCAGTGGAAAAGGAAGACACTATCTTGGGTGGATAGAGTAACGTTCATTCGATCGGTTGTTCAAGGACACTGATCTATGCTATGCCATCTAGTCGACTGATCGACTGCCATGAAGCACTTGCGACCGACTCAACGGCTCTACAAAATTCTAGCAGGGTGTGCCGATAGAGAAAACAAAATTCTATCTCGGTTGGGGAATGTTCCGAGATAGAAGCAAGTTATGGGTTTGAGTCATTGAGGGGAAATATCTCCGGAGCTCAAATTTCGGAATCGCAAGGTCATGGCATCAACCTCTTAATTATGGAGTCTTCTTTGATTTATCAATTTAATGTAGGCTCTGGCTCTTCCTAGTCTTGTCACCTTCAGCCGTTCGATAACGAATATTCGAGTGGCATAATCGGTCTGAGTTAGACAGGAGCTGTCCGAGGACGATAAACTTTGCCACGCGAGCAAAGTGTAGATAATAGGTTGCATACAAATCCAACGAAGGAGACAAGTCCCAATTCCCATTTGCTTGATAGTTGATAAGGATCTTTCAGTGAATGGCCTAATTATAAGGCCTAAAACGGAAAAACATAGCAAATATGTTGACAATACTCTTTATTAAAAAAATAACAACCTTAGTATGCAAGATCTACATGATATACCGATATACGAGATTTCCATAAGTGATGAAACTTCCATGTTCATAATAGATTTATGCGTTTTCCATTGATGTGATATACTTGAAACAAGTTTCTCATCACTCAGTGTGAGATTCGCACGCAAATTCGTAAATTAAATCGGATAAATCTCTTGAAACCGACGAATTATGCTATGCCCACCAATCCTAATCAGCGGAAGAGTCTTTGTATACCATGTTACCATGTATCACTAAACGAATACCAAGATACTTATGGTGCTACTAAAAACAAGACCATTCCACGGAAAAAATGAAACATAAAAAGAAGAAATACAATAATTGTCCCAAAGACCTTATGCTGGAAAATCCCAGAAAACCAGGAAAAATAAAAAAATAAAAATAAAGAAGGTCCAAATCGTTAGGCTTGGCCTTACATGATTCAGTCCAGACGATGAGATATTCTGGGCCGGACAAAAACATACTTCTAAACATACTAAAATAGCCCTAAAGCAAGGAGCCACAATCCAGCGGACATGAGCGCGGTGGCGAGCCCGCCGATGCGATCGGCCGCGGACGGCATCGTGGGCGCATCGGCCGCGGCAGCGAGCACGGCCTCCTCGGAGGTGGCTATCCTGGGGAAATCAGGGGCTCCTTGCGGCTGGACCTCCACGTGGAGCTTCAGGCCGCTCTTGCAGCTCTCCTCTCGGCTGCTCGCGAAGTAGCGGGCGCCTTGCTCCGCCAGGGGGATGCTGTCGAGGCCGCCGGTGTACATCCTGATCGGGTTGCTCACGTCGCACGACTCGTACTCGTCCCTGGTCACGAGCTCCACGATGCTCTCCTGCGCCGCCGAGTAGGCGAACCCTGCCCAAGAGACACCCCACTTTCATCTCTTTTCTTTTCCTTGTTCATTTATTTGTCTGTCTACCGCAATAAAGAAGCGAGCCCAAACTCCAACACCATTACGTACAGTAGCTTGATAAGATAAAAAGGTTCTTGAATTATCGAGGAACATTATAATATTTATCTTTTATAATAAAAAATACAAAAGATGAAATTATTACAGAAGAGGAAGTAATGTTCATTCCCAGGAGAGTCAAGAACACAGAGCAAACATTCATAGATAAGCAGTCTACAGTTGCACATGATGATGTCTAAACCTCCTTGTGTTCTTCTGATTAAACCAGAAAAGACGAGAGATTTGCTAACTGAACCTCCCACCTAATACCCACATTCTACTTTCAGGCATAATGAGTCAGAAAGTTAGCAGAATACGATAAAGAAGAACAGACCAAATGCCCAACACGCGAACGAACACTTTGTGACGGTGAAATGCTCTGAAACATTTTGGAATATCTTGGCAATCTTTAGTAACCTTATCCTCTGCCGGATTCTGGAAAAGTAGAGGAGAAGAAGAGGGGCTTGAGGGTTACGTACAGAGCTTGTCTCCGACCCTGAAGACCCTGCCGGAGGACCAAGAGCCGACGGCGCTCGAGGCGTCCCAGCCGCGGTCGCCGCCGACCACGTGGTGCACCTGAGCTCCGACCCACCTCGCATTGAGGCTGACCAGGACGAGAACCACCGCCGACGCCGCCGCCGCCCTCGCCGCCATCGCCATTCCTCTCGGTTTCTGTTGCTTAACCCAGAAGCAATAAGAAAAGAAAGATCTCTCCCTCTCACTTCAAATCTCCGGGGAGTTAAAAAGCAAGTGGTGTATGGAGGGAGGGCGATCGGAATTAAAGCGAGCTTCGTGGCACTTTCCTCTGTCGCGAAGCCATACGTGACATTCTTGAATGGTGGTTGGTTGGCACGAACAGCGGGGCCCACCACCGCCCGCCTCCAATGCCAACGAAGCCCTGCGTTTTTGGCGCTCTAAGCAAAGGGCCCTTCGCGCCATTGGCCAGCTTCATCTGTGGCCGATAGGCCTGTGTCTCTTATCTTTGCAGTAATTTCCAGCGGATCCTTGACCCCGAAATTCAGTAATAAACATTGCCAAATACTATCTTATTGAGTTGTTACAATGTTTGATTTTGGAAACGGTAAGTTATTTAGGTAGTGGTGTTACCATTTATTTTGTGTTAATATGTGTTACTTCTCATAAGCATTCATGCCCGATTTGCAAAATTGAATAACCCTAACCAAACGGGTTCATTGGACTTCGAATTCTTACATGTCTTGGCTAGGACGAGTTTCTTGCCCCTTCAAGAGACTTGTCTCGAGATTGGGACAAGTTTGGCATGGATATTCATGGGTTTGGACTAATAGCAAAAAGTTCAACATGTTTAATGCCACTACCAATACAAAATCGCATGAAATTTCTCCCATCCATTTTGGTGTAGCATGTGAACATGTCATGGGCTAAAACTTTACTATGAGGACGAGCCCATGCGGCCCCTGATAAGCTGGAACATCAGGCCAACGTTTCCTTGATAGATTGCTTTTTGGTGAATCGCATCCTCGTTACCGACGATACCATGTCCAATTAACTCTGATATCCAATTCTTCGAGTAAGATATTCAGATCATCTGGGCATAACAACTAATTTCAACCTATCGTGGCTATCATCAATAGAGTGGCATGAGCTCCAAATCAATTTGCATACAAGAGGCCAACCCTTGCTTACAAAGATCCTTTGAGATGATAATCATCACATCCCTAGTTCCTAGAAAATTCACCTTGACGTTATTCCTACGATCCAATATTATGAACTCTTCAGCATCTCTCACACTTTGCTGTGATGCCATAAACCTCCACTTTTCTGTCTAGATGGATATGGGAGAAATTAGACTTTGACTCTTTCCCCCACCCAATTTTCTCATGCCCTCATTGTGGGCTATTCTATCACTTCTTTGCGATCTTCAACCATCATTGCCACTCCCGTTTACATGAATGGCAAACACTCACCCAATAGAACATGCCACTCTACTTCATTGGTGGCTTCCCTCAATTAAAAATATTCACTAATCTTTAGTCACTTGTGTTTTGCTTGCCAAGTGTAGAGTCCTAAGTCAATTATGTTCCCTTGGCAGAACTTTCTTTCACCTACTATGCTTCTCCTAATCGAAGCAAACCAACATATGTTTTCTCTTCTTGTTGGAAATGTGGCAATAGACCTATTCTCAGCATTTGCTCATACAGTTTGAGAATTTTGCTCTGATGCCACTTGTTATGGGGCGAAACTTTCCTATTTAAGGGGAAGCCGATGCAGTGCCTGATGAGCTGAAACACTATGCCCCCTTTTTCTTGATACATCATTTTCAAGGATAATATGGCGAATCACATGCTCATCATTGATCATACCGCGGCCAATTTAGCTCAGACATCCAGCCTCTCGAGTAAGACAAACAAATCACTTTGGTACTCCAACTGGTTTTGGCCTATCATGGCCATTATTAGAAGAGCAGCATCAACCCCTAATCAATTTGCGCACGAGAGGCCAACCCTGCCTTCATATAACCTCCGAGATAATAATCATCTCATTCTCAGATTCCTAACACAAATACACTAACGCTACTCCCTCAAACCTGTGTATAAAACCTTATGCATCTCTCACACTTAACCCTGATGCCATAAAACTCCACTTCTCGGCCATCATGGGTATGGAAGAAATCAGATGTGTCTAACATTATGGTCTTCCCTTTCTCTTGTAGTACTCTCTTGTTGTAAGAGTTAAACTATAAGAAAAAAGTTAAAAATGCTTCTTGCGTTTCTTTTAGGTTGTTACGAGGTAGATTTCAAAGCCTTTTTTTTCTTATTATATTCATTTGATCCAAATTATAACAAAACTAAAATTGTGTAAATGAAACTAATGCATTGAACAAATTCCACAAAGAAAAAACAGAAGATTGAAAATGGGGGTAAACAAATTTTACCACTTATTTTGGTCCCTAGTTCTATCTTCTTTGCCTGGTTAATGCAAAAACATGTTAGGTATACTAAGATAGACTCATTACTCAAATATATATATATATATATACACACACGCTAAGAAAGACTCATAAAATTGGTATGTTAAACCACATGATAAAAATGCGTGTCCGTTCAAACAAGTGAGGCGTATTTATTTCAATAATAGCTTGTCGCATCACTTGACATAAAAATATTGAAAATTAACTTCAACATATGTAAGACTTTTCAAAAGAAAGAGGTTTCGAATGGTCCTTCTCGGTTCTCACGAACGTATTGACAAGCCTCGCTATCATCTTTTAATGTTTAAAGAAAAGGGCTAGGAGAACAAGGAATCACTTATTGTGATCTACTAACTTCCCCGTCTAGCCAGCTATGCGTTGAGCCAACTTATTGAAACTCAATTAATTCACTTTCCTAGTTACCTTTCTTCGACATTATCATACATCCCTTTCTATCGCTGAACCTAATTCGTTGTGTGGACTCGAGGACAAGGAATTGCATCATTTATTGTTGGTGGTGTTTCCTCAAATACATACATGAGTTAGGTTTGGAGTCCATTCATGATGTTGAATATGGCCATATTGTGTGTGTGAGTGTTTTTTTCCTTTTCAATAGTGGAAGCATTGAGAAATAATGTTACTACATAATAGAAGGATTTACATAGTTTAAAGCTAACTTAGCCCAACCATCTGCTACCCGATTACAAGACCTATATATTTATAAGATTTTAAAACTTCATTTTGTTTCGCGAAAAATGAATGTTTCCTAAAAATAATCGCTTGTATCACTTAAAATAATTAGTCAATGGAAAATATTTCATTATCGACAACAATTTATGTCTAAACATTTTCATGGTTGACAAAAATATTTTTCATTCATTCATTTTTGTAAGCGATACAAGCGATCATTTCTAGTAAAATCTTTTTCAATCATTCATTTTTGTGAGATAGACGGAGTCTACAGATTTTAAAAATCAGTAACTATAGGCCTAATGTTTAACAAAATCGAGCTAAGTTCCACAAACAAGCAAGTGGGACTCAAGTTGTATGTTGTTCGGAATCGATTATGAATGTACAAGGGTCCTATAAATATACACTACGCATGGAAACCGACCCCCAACGCCCATTCAAAGTTTGCTCGTCGGATAGAAGAAATCGGGGACTTGAGCGGCATGGCTCCGCTTATTGAATCTAGCAATAGCAACTTTTCATTAGAGTCTACCTAAAGGCTTAAGGGCAAAGTTTCATCCAAAGTGCACCATTCGAACCGAAAGTTTTATTAAAGTCCATGGCACGAACTAAGATATGAGACTAGACATTGGACCTACACAGACAATCCATTTGATTATTTATGGAAATTACTTCCTCGATTGTTTTTTTAGTTGTTCTTACGTAGTTGGCTAGCTGGTTGCCTTAAACACTAAGTTTCTTTTACGAGAAAGTACGATGCAAATGACAAATGGATCATTTTATCCGTTTTTGATTTTAGGACACGAGTCTCATCTCTCACGTGTGAACAATTGTCCTCATTTTGGACATTCGATATCGATATGTTGATTAACTCCAAGTCCGGCTATTTCGATATTCTGTAACTACAGTTGGTTTGGTGGAGATGATGTGGTCCTTTGAGAGGACATAATCAAAATAAATTTAAGGCATGCGGTTAGTCAAACCAACCTTGGCATCTTCATAGTAGAGGTGGTTGGTCATTGAGTAAGGATGGACAGGCCCTTTATTATATATTTGACCATTTGGGGCCTAAGCATCTCAAACCCGAAGGCCCATACAGGCCCTAAGGAGAGCTTATAATCATGGCCCAGGACTATTCGGGCCCAATAATTTGGGCCAATCCGAGCTTTCGGGCTCACATTCTTTTGTGCTCACCCCTAATTTTACGTGCATTTAAATCCCACCAAATCTCTCTAAATACGGAAGGATTTGAATAGATTTGTGCATTAATTAATGAGTATATTCTTCTTTCTCACTTGTACCCTTAGTTCACATTTATTTATTGGTACACATAATGATATTTATTTCATGATGTAATTCTTTTCTTTTCTTTTCCCTTGCTAGAATCCAACCAACATTATATAACTCAATCTCTTCAAAACATTTCCTTTTCTGTTCCCTCATGATTTTTCCAAATCTCTTCTTTTCCTTCCAATCACTCCCATCCAAACTGAGTGTAAAAGTAGAGGCCAGTAAGCCCTTTCAAAGTCAAACATATATATATTAATTTATAAAAATTACGAATTAATTGAAGGAGATTTTAAATGATAAATATTCAGACAGATAGAAAAATTGGGTGTTTTACACAAGAAATATCGCGCTTTGACATAAAATCTAAAAGTAAAAATTAAAAGTCAAATTAAACTCCCAATGAACTTCGAAAGGGCTGGATTTCTTTCATAAGAGGACTATACAAAAGAAAATATGTATAGAAAACATAAAACGTCTCATGCCAAAAGGGTCCCTTGAAGACTTCAAGTTGAAGTAAATTGGTAATTTGCAGTATTGCACACTAGATCAATCTAAATATGAGGCATACGACAGAGGACATTAAGATGATTTCCACGCTCGTTGAAGTAAATCAAACCAATTAGAAAGAAAAGAAAAACCAGCAAGAATCCAGAGAATTTCTACAAAATGATTGATTTTGTCTATCTCATCTCATTCATAAGAAATTAGTCCGTAAGTAATTTCACAATACATGATTTTTCCATTTGCTCCATTCATTAATCTTTGATTCAACTCTCCATAATCATCATTGTCATCATCAAATTCAGTACTCATCCCTTGGAGAGTAAAAGATGATGACATCAGCCTCGTCAGGCAACCTGAAGCTCACTTTCTTCGTTGACCTCCCACTTTCACTCCTGCAAATAGAAGCTGAAGACCTCACATCTTCTTCTCTATCATCTTCTCCACTAATTTTGATTGGCCTCTCCAACGAAAAACTGTCCCTGGCCTTACACGGCGAAGCCATCATCGATATCGAGGTTTCGTCGACCTCTGAAGAATGTGGACACACCCTCTTCAACAGTTGGGAGAACACGATGGGCTCACCTCCATTGATGCACTCTGGTTCTCTTCCAGGAGAAGACAAGATCCATTCCCTCAAAGTCAAACTTTTGACCATTGTTGTGATCTTCTTCTGATCTGGTGGCGGTGTATCACATTGCTGTTCTTGGTATCTCCTCTTCTTTCTCCTCTTCAAATTCTTCACTCTTAAGCACTCCTGTCCTGCATTCGAACTTCTATCATCATCAGGGTTGGCCTTCTCAAAATTCGGATGCCTTCGCCTCGAATTGTTAGAGCTCAGCACTGAACCCATGGCTGGACTTCGGATCTACCTCTCCAAATGAACGACGCACATAATTACGGAAAAAAGAAGAATAGTAAAGTATATCGATGAATGTTTGGATGAGAAACAGATCGAATCAAGTGTTCTCAAGCGAATTATGTAGGGTTTTGGAGGCAGAAATGCCAATCTCCGTCTCTACTGGTTAACTTAGTAATAATCTCTTTCTGTCCGTTCTTATTAGGGGGGTGTTATCCTTATCTTTGTAGGAGTTTCGCTCTCGCGCTTTTATGTCTTTCTGCATGGGAGTATTATCATGTGACAGCTAACTAGGTTAAGTTCTCGTCTTGGGATATAGCATATTTACGTGAGAATTTCTTGCTTCATGGTTTAGGCCACGACGTGCTCCAAGGTTGATGATGCCGTTTGGACAAATCTGGTGATCATAACAAAGTTAGGGTGGATGTCATTGTAATGCATAGGTGTGTGTAATGACAAGAAAAAATCAGTCATCAAGAATCCACAGGTTCTGCCCTGGCCGCCTTTCTTATGTAGCTTCCTTCCTTGTCTTTTCTTCGATAAAACAAATGTAGCTATCACTCTTGTTTTGGCTCCGGAGTAGGTGATGTAGGATCTCTTATCATATTTGTTGTCGCTTGGCTAAATTCAACGCCTATGCCTTTAGAATATCCCAATTAGAGAAGAATGATTCGACATTTGTTGGTTTGGTTGTCTATGAAACCTCGAACCGAGCAGCCTTTTCGATATGTACATTGGAGCGAACGTAGAAAAGGGCGAACAAAGTGCTTGTAGCCTAGTTGTACATATCCATGTTTCTAAGGAGAGAATATTACAGCATGGTGCTTCCAAGGAAATTCAAATAATCCGCATATAAGAAAAGGACAGAATTAAACCGGATTTATCATATGCTATCACTACTCTTTTATTTCCCGACAACGTTCTTTTGAAATTTGCATTTGCCAAGATGTGCATGACCCATTAGTGTATGCAAGCGCTTCCCAATAGGGAGAGTGAGAACAGGTCTCTGATGAATTTACAGACGGTTCTAGGATGTTGAAGAAAACTAAATAACACCTCATACCATAGAGTCCAGACCCTGCTGCCCTGTACAAACTACCAGAAAAGCAACTCAAAATTTACAGCCAAAGGAGAATCACCAGGAAACTGCCTAGAGTATGGATTCCATTTACGTAAACTAGACGGAATCATTTGGATTAGTAGGTGCAGTTAATCGGAAAAAAAAAAAAAGCAGGATCATAAAGCAAACTTTACCTGCAGACAACATTTTTGTCTCTTTGTTGCTTGGACCAGAAATGGATATGAAATTTTGTATGTACTTTCCCGGCTCTTTGGATATTGAGAATGCAAATTCCCTAGCCTCCAAAAAGACTAAGCTAAAATGGCACTATCGCAGTCAGAACTAATGAAGCAGAGTTTTGAGAGAAACAGAAGAGAAGAATCAGCACAGGAGAGAGATGAGAAGGAAATCCATACTTAGAGCATTGTTTAAGAACATCTACAGATGATTGACTACAGATTCTGCTCGTTATTTACAACAGTAAGCGCAAGACCTAACAAACTGACACCGCGACTTCTTTTGCACTAACTATTAATGGTCATAAGAAACCAGCTCTCATCTTCAGATCATACAGCCGGACACACTTGCACGAAGTCATGGGACGGCCTCATAGTCGAAGTTCTCAACCGCATCAGAATCCTTTGGCTGGTGAAGTATCGGATCAAACAAATCCTTGAGGTTTTCGCTGGAAGTCGTCTCGTCCAATATTCAGTCTTTGGCAACCACACCGAATTTTCTTCTCACCGTTTTTTCAGTCCGCCGGAGAGAAAACCAGCTTAGACAATCTATCTTTCTCAATCTGTTTCCAGTACCTGTGGCATTCCACGGTTCCTTCATGATTAGATGGTAGGTGTAGACAACCTTCTTCTGGCCATTGCTTGAGAACATTTTACATCGATTGATTACAGATTCAGCTCATTGGTTACTACAGTAAGCACAAGACCTGATAAACTGACACTGCAACTTCTTTTGCACTAACTATTAACAGCCATAAGATACTAGCTCTCAACTTGGTAAAACGGCGGGCTAAATTAACAGAACTTACAAAAGAGGGTAGAAAAGATGGCAAGACATTTTTATCTCGAGCTGTATCTAGTTACACAAGAGGCAAATCAAACCAATTTCCTCATTGCAAATGAGATACAGCTCAAGATAAAAAAAATGTCTTGCCATTTTTCCTATCATCTTTTTAAGTTCTGTTGATTTACCAAGTTCCACGATTATTACTGTTTTATAATGTTTTAAAAAAAACCGTCCACACTTCCCTAGATTGTCTGTTTTGCTCCCCTTTTTCGCCGTCCCCCGCAGTGTATGTCTATCCACTACAATCTTTGAAAACCATAATTTTCTTATTCTTCTGTTTTGTCCTACCTCTTATCCAGTAGAAAAAATTCTCTGCCGAGACTTCAGGCACGATAATTTGCCCATCGGAGGGAATCTGTCTTTGTTTTGAGGGGTTTGTCTTCAGCCTTCTGGAAATGGCTCCGTCGAACTCTCATCAGAGCGGCTCTGTTTTGGATATCATCCTTTGTGACCAGAGTAAGATGTATCCGCACCAGCTAGAGGGCTTTGAGTTTATGTGGAAGAGCCTGGTAGGGTCTATTATCTAAATGAATTGACCAACCCTGAGCCTAAGGACGTTGGTGGGTGCATCATATCTCACGCTCCAGGCACAGGAAAGACTTGCTTGACCATACTTTTTCTCCACACGAATCTCAAGCTCTTCCCCAATTCCTGCCCGAGAGTTCAAGAAGTTGAACAAGAAATGGAACACCAGCATTCCATGCCACAGTTTGCTTAATCCAGAGTTCTCCGAGGCAAAAAAAATCCGAAAGTTGTGAGAACGGGGTAGGCAAATAGGCACCTCTAGCAATGTAAAGATTTGATACAGATGATCAAGGTCTATTCCTGGAGTAAGAGCAGAAGCATACTAGGTATAAGATACAGCCTATATGAGAAGTTGGCTTTCAGTAGGGACAAGGAAAGGCGTAAAGGACCTGGTGAAGATGGCAGTGAATGAAAAGAAATATGAAGAGATGAGAAAGGTTCTTCTCAATTTGCCGGGTGTAGCCGTTCTTGACGAGGGGCACATGCCGCAAAACCAAAGGAGCAAATTGTATGTGCAAGCAGAAGAAAGTAGGCCAAATCTCGACTAAGCCATGCAAAGATGGTGCCGGGTGCATCAAGCGAAAGTGCAAAAAAAGCTAGTTGAAGCACCCAGGATTATGGAAGCCGGTGGGAAAGATCTGGTAAATCAAAGGAAGTCGTTATTTTCCTGGAAAATGACTTCCTGAAAAGCATTTTTCCGGAAACATCAAGTTTTCCGCGAAACAAACAGAGCCTAAATACGCTAAACATCTTGCTGAGTTCAGGGGCGATAAAGATGATGCCGGTCTATGGGAAATAGCAAGTAGGACAGAGCCAAACGTGCATTGTTTGGCCGTGGTGAGTCCGTTACTGTCATTGTTACTGAGAAGGTACTGGGGTTGGATGAGAGACTTCAACGCCCACATTTTGAAGTTGACACTTCAAGAAGTACTATGTCAGCAGAGACTTCAATGCACTCATCTGAAGAAGACGTCCTCCTTGCTCTGGTTGAAGATAGCTCCCTCTTTCTCTCTCGTCTAGAAATGATCTTGAATGCACGTAATTCGTCGCCACACGAGTTACGACATGCCGAAGTCTTTTCTCATGGCTTCGAAATTCTGCAATACCGAAGGGCAATTTGGGGTAAAAGCGGAATTTCAGTAAATTTCTAAGGGCAAGAAAGGGTAACTGAAAAAATTCATTAATCCTTGGAGAAAACTTTTTCGAAAGAGAAATGATTAAATGTCTATCCTTAATCGCTTGTCTAGAGCTACAATAAAACAAAATAACAAATAATTACAAATTATTGTAAGGTCCACTCCTTAAAAAATTATGGCTCACAATATGTTGTTGCTTTCACAGTGGCTCAAAAATTATTATGCTAGCAAAACTCTTTTTGAAAATGCTGAAAGTTAAATCAAGAGAGGATCCGCCTTAGGCTTTGGGTTTCTCCAATGCTAGCTTTCATTCAAAATAGTCCAGAAAATATTCTACTAAACGCCACAACTTTCACTTATGGGACTTTGGAAGCCCATAATCTCTTCCTAAAGGCTATGCCAAGCGCACTCATAAGCATCCACCATTTCTTATAATGACAAAATAAACATTTTCCTTGATGAAGTACGAGATAATAGAATATGTACTTATTGCCAATTCCATCACAACTATATTTTTCTTTTCATATTTCATATATTTGCAATAACTTTACAATCAAGAGGACGCTAGAATGAACGTCCAGCTAGCAGCATCAACTTTAATTTCCCTAGGCTCTCTCTATTGCACGAGAAGAGAGAGTCAATAGCATCTTATCCCAAAAGGTCAGGCGGCGGGTAACGTCCAAACCGACATTTTCAGACGTGTCACGCTCGTTGCGACAACCTCAATAGCAACGAGTCTAATTAGACGTGGGGGTCCATGTTGCAATGGTCTCTTTGTGTTAGTTATGTGATGTTTTCTGGACTGATTCAACTTAATTAGGTTTGATTTCATAAGACCATGAAGAATAGAGGTGGAGATGTAATTAAAGCCTATAAAACATTAACTTTTGACATATAATTCAAGTCATCCGTATCAAGAAGAACGTGTGACTAAGTCCTAACCTAAAGACCTTTTATTTCTATGAATAATAATACCGTTGGAAAAATTACCATAAAAATCCTAAATTTATTGCATTGTGCCAATTGAGTCATAAATCTTTTCACTTTTTGTCAATTGAGTCAATCCAGTCAATTTTGATAGAAAATTACTGATTTGGACGTCAATTGTCTCACGTGACACAATCAATACTGACGTGGATATTTATAAATAATTTTTTGAATTTCTTATCATTTATTTTCTCTTTTTTCTTTTCTTTACTGTTTTTTACCGAGTGCCGGCAACTCTCACCCCGGCACTAGACAATGGGTGTCATAGCCCTCGTCGACCATGAGTGAGGTGATCCTTGCCCGATCTAGCGTGGCCGACCCTCGCCCTCTCGCTTAATCGTTACCGTTGAGGGCGACCTTGCTCGGGTAGGGCGAGGGTGACTCTCATCCAGCCCTCTCTAGCCATCACTTGAAATCAGCCACTAACAAAAAGAAAAGAAAACGATAAAAAAATAAAAATAAAAATAAAAAGAACATAAAATTTTTAAAAAGTTATCTATGTTAGCGTTAGTATGCCACATAGAACGACCAGTGCTAATTGAACCACCATACTAGCGTTTTTCGCTCAAAATTATTAGAATGGCTTAATTGACAAAATGTTAAAAGGTTTATGACTTAATTGGCATAATTGAAAGGTTTATAACTAAATTGATATAAGTGCAATAGGTTTAGAAATTTTTGGTAAAGAGACTTATGCTCGAGAATATTTTATACCTTTTGTTATTAGGTACCTACAAAATATATTCTTTCCTATTAAATATGTTAAGTGTTTCTAGCCACCATTCTTTCTCCGTTGTTAGATTTCGGGCCTTTTGTTCTAGAACATGGCTTATCTAATATTCCATTCGACTAACTTCACAATGAACACCTGTCTTCCCATTCACCGCATTGGATGAGATTCTATTCATAAATGGACAACCCTTCAAGGAGACTTTAAACGAAAGATGTAATTCAAATCACGCGACATATGCCCCATTCAAAACCTAGCATTCAATCACCTTACAGTCGATTTCTTGAATTCAAACATGGGGTTTTCACGATCTTGGAATTGGTAGTTCCGATCCGAACGAGGACTTCAATTAAAAACTTTATGCCCGAACATTTGACGAATGCCTAATGCACGAAATCAACTTCTAGGATCGGCGACTCACTTTTGTCTCACACCATAATCTAAAAATTTTCAAGATAATTTATCGTGTAATCACGTAAATCTCCCCCAATTACCAAGTTTAAATTACAACTCGAGTCTTTCTGAACTTATGAACCATCTAAAATAAATCTCATAGAATGTTTTATTTTCGCTTTGTTTTTTCACCCATCGAGACCTTTATCAATTTCAATTTTAATACTCCAACTATGCCCTAGCCAGCCTGAGACTGCCCGATTTCCACGTGTCATGTCCTCTCTATCTTCCACGTGTTAGGTTCCGCCTCTCTCTCTCTCTCTGCAGCACTTCTCACTGCAGCTGAATAAGAAAAAGGATCAATTTTTTTCTTTTGCGTGCACCGTTTTCGATTCTTCTGAAATTTCCTCCACAAAATTAGCAACGAAGGAGAAAAGAAAAATTCCCATCTGCACTCCCTCTCCCTCTCTCTCTCTCTCTCTGACGTCGCTTCTTGTCCCCCCATTATTCGCTCTGGCTTCTCCCTCCCTCCCTCCTTCCTCTCGCGGGATCTCTTGTTCTTCGAAGCAAAAAGCTAGGTTATAACCACTCTTCCCAACTTTCGATTACATGGGTCGTGGATTTTTTCCGTATGTGGGTACAAAAGCTTGGCGCTTTCTCGATAGCGGTTCTTATGCATACGCGAAAGCCCGTGATTTAGATGCAACTCGACCCTTTTCTTTCGTCCTTCCTCTTGATTTTTTCTTGTTGGGTATAGTTCGTTATCGAGCAATTACGTTTCGTTCTCCTGAGATTCTATGGCGTCGGAGCGTGATTTTGATGGAATTCGTGTTAGATTTTGTCGTGTTATGTTGGGTCGGTGTGTTCTTTAATCTTGTACTTGCCTGAGATGGGGGAGAAATTGTAAGCAGAGAAGTTGTTGTAAGTGACTGCAGATGCTAGTAGTAATTAGCTGAGTGGCTTTCAAAAGGAGTTTGGTACATTTTAGTCGTTAGAGACGAGTTTATCCGACTCGGGATATGTTTCTCTTGGTTCATGCTTCGGCTTGTGCATTTGTTCTTTTCGATCGTTCTTGTTGACATATTATTCTCTATCTGAATGCGTTGTTTTAATGAACTGTCTTAAATAATTTGCTCTCGTTTAACTGGCGTTATCAGGTAGCAGCACATCACGTGAAATCAGCCACAATCACTTCAAGAGTATACGCGTTTGCTATTGAGTGATAATTACAAAGTAGAGCTATGCAGAACAGCGGTTCTCACACGCCTCGGGCTCGGCATCGTCGGCGTCCCAACGAGGTTTGTAAATAGAAGCTTTCTCGATCAGCTGTTGCTGCATTTGAATGCTGCCATTGTCTGATAGGGGAATCATTTATTTTCATGTTGTCAGGTTGTTCAAGAAGCTAGTAAAGCAAATGGATCCTTGCTTGTAAACGATCAAAATAAGTATCGATCGATGTTGATCCGGGCCCACTCATCTGTGTGGATGATCGGGGGATTTGCGCTAGTTATATACATGGGTCACCTATACATCACTGCTATGATTGTCGTTATACAAATTTTTATGGCAAAAGAACTTTTCATTCTACTAAGGAGAGCCCCTGAAGACAAACGTCTCCCAGGATTTAGGATGTTGAACTGGTATTGCATCGATTTAAATCTACACGTACTGATTCAATTTTAGGGTTACTATGCAAGTGATCAGCATTAGTGAGGCTTATTATGAGAACCATTCCTTATTCACATGTCTTTGTGCAGGCACTTCTTCTTCACAGCGGTATTATTTGTATATGGACGCATTCTCAGTCAACAACTAGTCAACACTGTAACAACGGATATGGTTTTATATAAGCTCGTCAGCAAACTTGTCAAGTATCATATGATTGCCTGTTACGCCTTGTACATTGCAGGTGCGTATCAAATGTTCAGAATAACTGTATATATGCCTGTGTAGATGATCTGATGTAGCCTGTCTGACTGTCGTATTCTGCATGATGTCAATGTGTTGTTTACTGTTAATTAAGGAAATTGAGATTGGTCATTGTGAACTAAGTTCTTTCTTCAGATTTCATAGTTTGTCCATAGAAAAGTATTTTGCTAGTGAAGAACGGAAGGCAATTCAAAGGTACTCACTGTTAGTATAAGGGTGGTTTTCAACTAGGCTTCCTTAACCATGTTGATTCTATCAATGCCACACTCTAAGCAACAACATTAGGCACATGCAAACATTACAAGCATTCTAAGTAGGCTAACTCCATTTGTTAAACATAAATCCTCTTAAATTGACTGCAATTATTGAGATGTCAATCAAAACTGTAATTGAATTATGCCACAAAGATGGCGTTGCATATTGGGCACACATATTGGACATGCTAGCGTGCAAATGGATAATATTGATGTACAAATGGCTGGTATTCTTGTCTGCAGCTTTTGACTATGAAAAATTGCTGATATAGGTAATCCTTTTTAACTTGAATCAGGCTTTGTGTGGTTCATTGTTACTTTAAAGAAGAAGATGTACAAGTATCAATTTGGCCAGTATGCTTGGACACACATGATTCTCATTGTGGTGTTTACTCAGTCCTCCTTTACTGTTGCCAACATCTTTGAGGGAATATTCTGGTGAGTCACTACATCTGGAAAGGAAAAGATAAATCTTTCTGATCCGTTCGTCTATTTGAAAGCATGTAAAGATGCATGTCAAACTCAAATGTGTATGCTGAGCTCAAAGTGTTGTTATTCGTATCCTTGAGTCCTGCACTTCTCCTATACTTAAGTTCACGTGACTTACTGATCTGTGCTTGTTATGTCCACTTCCTATCCAAGGTTTGATATTGTATTCTTGTGGGCCTGGAATTGTCGTGTATTCTTTTATTTTTATTTTTATTTTTATTTTATTATTATTATTATTATTATTATCTGTCCTTCTTGATTGAAGTGTCCACTTTATATCAAAAGAAAAGATTGAAGTGTCTACACTCAGGTTTTTCTCTTTGAGTTCTGCAAGGTGCATGGTTAAGAGAATTATTATGTCCTCATTTCTTCATCACGAATTATCGCTGTAGTGTGGAAGTGGAACTTATGTATAGTTAAAAGAAGTATCATAAAAATGATAGATGCAGTTCCTCTTCTTGATAGCTTCTCCATTTGTTGAAGTTTTCGCTTTGCACAATCAAAAGCAAGCTATTTTTGGCGTTATGGTTTTTCGAGATTGAAAATGATACTTTAAGATGCCTTCAGGATTTCTTGTGTGTCTCTATGTCTGTCTCTATGTTTGTGTCCCCTTCTCTTGTTTGCACCCCTTCTGTTTACTCACAGCTATGAATTATTTTTCAAGATCATCTTCCATTTTAATTTGGAGAGACTGGACATAAATTTGATGGAACTTTTCAGTAAGTGTGGATAGTTATCCTATGACTGTATCATGAGGGCATTCGATAGGTATCTTGAAGAAATTTTCCATATTCACTATTGAAAATCACTAGCTAGGATTCACCCTTGATTTGTTTTCCATGTAAGTATATATGACATATTCTATCCTTGTAGAGTTATTTTTACGAACATCCAACATTTGAGAATTTGATGCCTTATTCACATTTTTCATGTGGTTTAATATTGGTGGAGTAGTCTAAAGGCTATGATTTATCTGTCTAGTACCCTTGCTATGTGGAGCAATCTGTCACAACAAGTATTCAAGCTTATCTTTGAAGCTGTCACTCTTTTGTGATAAAACTTTCAATTTCTAGTTGCCTATTTGGTAATCAATGGCATGAGTAATTATACGTCATGACGCAATAGTGTTATTGGTACTGCAGGTTTCTTCTTCCAGTAACGCTTATAGTGATCAATGACATCGCCGCATATATCTTCGGCTTCTTTTTTGGAAGAACCCCATTGATCAAGTTGTCTCCAAAGAAAACTTGGGAGGGATTTATAGGAGCATCTTTTACTACTATGATCTCTGCATTTGTGGTGAGTTGTCAAGATGTCTTACTGTACCTATGTCTTGTGTCGTTTTGGCTTGCATGTGTGCTTGTATAGTACCCAAATCTTACCTGTGTTTTGCTTTGGGGTGATTGAATTTGACCTTTATTCAATTCATGCTCTTCACAATACTGTTTGTGTCCTGGGAGGTCTATTATGATTTTTGTGAGATTGGTATTTATGATGTTGCTCTTTATGCATTTCCAAATTCGTATATGTTGTTTGTGTTTCACATAGATGAATAAATCAATAAATGATATTGATTTCCTTGCACACTGCATGTCCTATCACATGCCCCACCTGCACATGCATGTCCTTGTGGCTTCTTGGAGGATAATGTTTCTGGATCTGTGCTGACTCCATTCCAATGAGTTTCTAAGGATGGACAGGATTTTCCTTTAAACTCCTTGTTGGTACCCTTTTTGCAACTTATATCTTAGATGTTTGTTTGGAGTTAATGTTGGTTCCTGGAAGGAACTGTTTGCCATATCCTTCAGACTTTATTGAGGCACCTCACTTTGATTCTAAGATTGTTGTGCATTTGATCCTGTCCGGACAGGTCTTAACTTCTCCTTTTGAGATTTTCCTGCTTTGAGGGTAACTGGACCCTTATTGGCTTGTGTATAGTCTTTTTGCTTGTAACCATGACCTTTTATGGTGGTAATCATGGTATGTTCTCATGTATATGCAGCTTGCAAGTATTATAGGCCGTTTCCAGTGGCTAACATGTCCAAGGAAGGTAATTGTTGCTATAGACTTTTAATTGAATCATGTTCTGCTTCAGAATCGCCTCAGCTCTTCAATGTCTTGTCCGGATCATCGCAGGATTTATCTACTGGTTGGCTTCAGTGTGATCCTGGTCCATTTTTCAGGCCAGAGTATTACACTGTACCCAGATGGTTTCCTGAATGGGTGAGTCAATTGCTCTCAATATTATTGCTTTTTGTAACAAGTTGATGCTTGAACTGGAGATGTCCATTGTGATTTTGATTTTTGGAATGAACGATGTATTTTCCTGCTTAAATTCCGAATGTCGATTCGGTTGGTTAATGAGTGTCCTCAGCAGCTTGTAAAATCTGGCCTGATTAGTCCTCTCTTGTATGTTCGAGCTGTTTGAGCAATTGGTTTGCCTAACTGGTTTCTCAAATGCGAGAAATGGGATCTAAGAGAGTTGGCATTATATACAAAAAAATGTTCAGTGACTTAGTTTGTTGTTAATGATCAGTTTCCATGGAAAGAGGTGGCAATAATGCCAGTTCAATGGCATGCTCTCTGTCTTGGTTTATTCGCGTCAATTATAGCACCTTTTGGAGGCTTCTTCGCAAGCGGCTTTAAGCGTGCTTTTAAGATCAAGGTTTGTAATTTAGAACAATCCTAATTGGTCCGATTCATATGATACTCAGGTCTTGACACTCCATTTTGCTCCTTTGTGCCACAGGATTTTGGTGACAGTATTCCAGGACATGGTGGAATAACAGATAGAATGGATTGTCAGGTGACATAATAATTAATTCAGAACATTCTCTTGTATGTTTTGAAGTTGCATAGGATCGGTGTTTTCCTTGTTCTCTGCTGTATATCCGTCTTAGTTTCACCATTTCGGTTGGCTAGCGTGCATATATTGTTTGAAAAATAGGTTTTGTACTATGTGCCTCTTCTGCTTTACTAAGTCGACTTCTCTACTTTAGATGGTGATGGCTGTGTTTGCATATATCTACCATCAGTCATTTGTAGTGGCTCAGAACTTGTCAGTCGAGATGATCTTGGAGCAGGTATGACGACATATATAATATCTTTTATTACTCTATCGAACATGTTCTGTTGAAACTCAACTTCCCATTAAGAACGTCTCTGCTTGTTGATATCTCACAGATTCTTATGAACCTTACTCTCGAGGAGCAGCAAGCCCTGTTCGTGAAGCTTGGGCAAATTATCAACGAGACGATGACCGCACAATCATAAGCAAGGATTGCAGTATCCACGGACTTTTCTTTGTCGACTCATCGTCAGCCATCGGCACCGAGCATTGCATGCCAGCAGGAGCTCAGTGACAAAAGGACACTGTACATGCTGTCGTCTAGTATTTGCAGCATTCACGACGGCAAGGGAGGGTTTTTTTCGGATGAATGTTTTGTACAGTGTATGCTAACCAATTATGTAGGTGAAGTCTTGATCAGCTATATCGGTCTGTGAAACTTAGTCTGCTTTTTTTCTCCTCTTTTACTCTATTCGCCCTCTTCAGAGGGACAGCGCTTAGCAGCGCATTTTGTCCAAATTGTGACTATTGAGAAGCATCAGATGCCCGATTATCGGACTAAATGAGATTACCTCTAGGAAGGGATAAGATTTAGGTGTCCCACCAGATGAATGTCCCTTTACCTTGTCTCTCTGCGAATCGATTATTCTGATCTCCTTCCGCTTCATCTTTCTTCTCTTGTGCGGCCTAATGGTCATAGTTATTATTTACTTTTGCTTACTGGGTTAAGAGGGAATCGAATCGGAATGTGTCTGCTATGCTTTGCTCTCATATCTTTTGTTCTGTGTTGGCTTTTCTATCGTGCCAAAATGAGCATCCTAATGGTGCGCCTGTTCTTGCATAAGGAATGAGAAGTGACGACTGTTTATCGCTCAGGAATAAGTTAGACACGCTTCTTCTCTCAAGTATACTGCAACGTCCCTCTTACGCGTACTTATATCTCGCATGTCTTGTATAATCAAACAAATGGCGGCATAGTCGGGTTTAGATCACAACAAAATCGATGCAAACTGAGATCCATGTTGCTTCAGCATTCAAACAGACATCTATGTCCATAATTTATTTGTCAGATCATTAAGCTCACAAATCACTCTCTGCTTGAGGCCGTATGTCTGCCTGCGCATGCGTTAAATTTTTTTTATGGTGATCCGTGGCATACAGGCTTTGCCTGCTTCAACAGAAAGTACGTGGACTTCACAAAAGCTCGTTTAAGTGCTAAAAGTAGTAAGTGGCAACCAAGAGCTTGCAAAATTCCAGTACAAAAGCTTCATCCCCTTCAACGCAGGTACTCCTATGTAGTTCTCGAAAGAAAATCCTACCTCAGTATTAAACCGACGGTTCTCCAGCAATAACAAGCAGTCGAAAACTCAAACTAACAACACACTAATAACAAGAAAAGATGGCAGTTTAAATCCACAGCTGTTACATAACATATGCTTGGTTTGCGAGCAGAGCTGTTGCATCCTACGAACAGAAAGGCGAATTGAATATGGTACACGTTACTCACTTTCAAGTGCAGAAGTCAGTAGATGACATAGTGTGTAACCAAATGAATACCAAGAAAAAGAGCAAAAGTGAACTTTGCAATTGCTCACTTGCTCCCGTCTCCCTTTCAAAACTCTCAAACTATCTCCAAGAACATAAAAGTTGATCCTCCTCTCTGATATACCTCATTGGACTTTAGGCTTCTCAATCTTCACATAGGGCAAAATCCCCATGAAATAAACCACCTTTGGTGACCAGTTCAGTTGCTGGGCTCGGCAAAACATCAAGAACGTATTTGCATAGTACGAATTGAAACCCATGAAGACATGCCATAGTGCGTGGCCCTGAGGATTGATGGGCAAAGAAGATATTTGCTTGCAGAAGAAGCGATCGCACAGCCCGCACACACTACCAAGAACAAGGGTTGCTACGTACAGCATGGCAAGTCGTTTAGCTGAGGCATCAGCAGTGTATATATAATACTTGTATGTTCGGGGGATGCACAGGAGACAAAGGGCCACATAGTGAATCTTGAAGCCAATGCCGAAATTGAAGAATGAATGTCCAATGGCAAACACAGCACCGTAGAGGAAGAGGAATGTGGGCATTGTACTGCGATAGTGCCAGTCCGGAGAATGGAGGATGTACATATACAGTAAGATTTCCCATACCATTGGAGTTTCATCGCTTTGTTGTTGCCTGATAAATTTAACAAATCGCATCCACATATCTATTAAGCTTACAAAACAAAATATTTTCTATTGATGGTCATCTGACCAACTTTAAGAGAGATATCATTAAGAGGCTGGCTATCAGGATGCAAAACAATCTATGATAAATCAAGCAGTAAGCCCAT
Source organism: Metrosideros polymorpha var. glaberrima (assembly GCA_001662345.2). Lineage (NCBI taxonomy): Eukaryota > Viridiplantae > Streptophyta > Magnoliopsida > Myrtales > Myrtaceae > Metrosideros > Metrosideros polymorpha. The sequence goes on along the minus strand of BCNH02000004.1, from coordinate 7,034,346 downwards.
GCCACAACATAGTTCAACCCTATCAATCAAAATAAAAGAATCGGCCATCCATGACTCCTGTAACATGCAAAACCATGCACTTCATACTAATGTGTACATAAGAATGATTAGTGCAATTATTGTAAAGCCAACCATATGAGACAAGCCAAGATCTATCCGCAGTTGTTGTCAATGTGATTCCATTGTCAAAACTTGGCTGTTTAATGTGTCAGATACTTCTTTTGTCCTTAACATTTCAAAGTCATAGGGACAGAATACAGGTGACTTTGCTGAAGTCACAAAATAGACACAAGGTAGGGGACAATGATTGTGGAAGCTGAACCCATGCCTAATGCCTGGGTAAAACAGTATCCAACAAGCAAGACATCCTTGGTCTCGGGACAATAATACAAACTTTAAGGGCTACTCTGTCAGAAAACTCAATATTCCCTCCAAAGTTATGCCCCGGATGTTTATAAGGCAAAAGTATTGGAATTAATTTATGAGGTACCAGTTAATCTGATTCGGTGGTTTTAACGTCTCATCTACTCCATGATGCACAACATCTAACCATGGAATGATTCCAATGAGCAACAGATTAATTCAAAGTAATGCAGGATCAAGAAAGGTACTTACACTCGTTGCAGGGTAGCATGATATAGCATGCTTCCCATAGCAAGTACCATATTCGAAATGTGAAGGACACTGAATCTCTTCTCAAATCGTTGTCTTAGGGCATTTATCAGACCAATCAGCGCCAAAAGAATGCAGGGAATGTTCGATACTGTGTTGTAAAATTCTGCAACATAAGAAGAATAGATGTAATTCTGCTCACAACATTCTTTAGTGGATGTCACTGGGCCCCAGAAACTTGGAATTCCATCTGCCATTCTCCCTCAGGTAGGATGGATTTATAGATAGATCCAACTAGATGTTGCACGAAAAATTAATCTGCTCTCAAACTAAAACTGTCCCTGCATATAACAAGATAATGTCGAGAATAAATTTGACACATACACAACACTCCAACTCATTGGGTTTCAAATAATCAAAATATGATAAGATTACAGTCATTTTAGAATAAGATCCATTATGGAGAAAAACATCATAGAAAATTATCATATTAAATGAATGCTCAATTCGACTTCAATAACTTCTACAGGAAGGCAAAAAATCCTCTATGGAAGTCCGCCAATACAAAGTAGTTCATTCCAATTGTCATACAACAGGCATCGGCAAGATGGTCCAGAAAAAGAACATCATACGAGTGTCACAAAAGTATTCATTGCTCATTCGATCATAATCTCATTAAGAGTTGTGCATGCACGTGCATTTGTCTCGGACGGGTGGTTGTGTCAGCCCATGAGACATTACACTACAATACGACATCTACATACAAGTACATTTCATGTGTGTCGAACATTTAAAGCTACTAACTTGCACAACAAACAGATTACTGGACGTAGTAACATTTCATGAGAATAACCACACAATCCCTTAATAAATTATTTATCAGCTAATGCAAAACCCTAAAAATTCTCTCTCCCTCATAATCAGGAATATTTTGATGAAATGGAAAGAACCATTGGAAACAACTGGAAATCTGATCAACATACGGAAACACCCAACCACCCAGAAACTAGTAATGAATCACCAGCACCTACATTGGTGCCGAAAGTTGTCAATCTATCAGACTGCTGAGACTACAGCACTAGCACAACAAAAGCAACTCCAATGCCCATAACCAAATTAAAATTGAGAGAGAGGACATTAAAACATAACCACTCCTCGAGAAGTCCAAAAGAAAAATCTGCTGTTTATAAGAAACAGAAATGCTGACAAAATTACAAAATCACGGGAAGCTCCATCAAGAACAAACTCTAGACTCACAAGGATTTCGGGTTTTGCTCAATCCACAATACTAAAGCAACAAACTCTAGACTGCTACATATTTCAGGTTTTGCTGAATCCACAAAACTGAAGCGTGATTCCCCACTAACATCATTTCCCCAAAATGAAGTCCTGCACCCCAATGAACGCCGAAAGAGACCATCTCAAACCTAATACAAAACAAAACCTAGGATCTAGTGACAAAGCATCCTCACAAGTTTGAACCATCTAAACAATCACAAACAATAAGCCCTGCCAAAGTTCGGATCTTATGCAACATGGCCCCGGACAAGTAATTCGCTCTCAAAATGTAGTCACAACGCGGAGTACGAACAGGTTACGAAGGGATCCAAGTTACACTCTTCGGAGAAAAAAATCAAAACTTGAGGAGATACGAGAATTCAAACACAAATCCAACGAAAACCCAACAACGAACGACGCGAATCGGAGAGACGAACCTTGGTGGGTCATGTGGGAACGCGTTCAAGCTCTCCGCTTTGGCATCTTTTGCCCTCTTCTGCGTTCGTTTGCGCTTCTGCTTTGGAGATCGAGAGAGAGAGAGAGAGAGAGAGAGAGAGAGAGACGGAGGAGGGAGGCAATCAACGAAGCTCCAATAGCATCTCCTTTTCAACCATCGAGAGAGGAGGGAGGGAGAGAGAGGGGTGCAAGAGCGGCGTATTATTAGAAAATCAAAAGGGAAAAATATTCGATTTCACTAAGGTTTTCCCTAAATAGAAAACCATTGCCATTAATCGTATCTAAAGCGTCCTGCGACTTGGGTCCTTTTTTTTTTTTTTTAATGAAGTTAGTTTCCATTTTGCTCCCCCAATTCCGATTTCATTTTCAATTTTGCACCCTCGAGGATTAATTTCTATCATTTTGCACATTAGAAGAGGAGACAAAAATTATTAATGCTTAATCAAAGAGGAGACAAAAGCGTAAACTAACACGAGATGGTCAACTTTACACATCAGAAGACCTAAGAAAGCATATGCCAAAGACATGCTCATTTCAGATTTGTGCTCGCAGCATATTGGAGTTTCAATTTAAACAGAACCTTTTTTTGCAGAGATTGGTTGCGCACTGATACACTATATGAGAAAAATCATGGTTTGAATTTATTCTTTAAGATTTTGTGGGACCATTGTCAACTATTCTAAAAGCCTAAGTTATTAGATGAAAGCGCATATTGACATTTAATTAACTATTATTCCCCACACTTAGTCTGGTTTTTTTTTTTATCATTGGGGAGGCAAAGCTCTGATATCATGTGAGATTTTGTGAGACCACTATTAACTGTTCTAATAACTTAAGCTGTTAGATAAATGCGCGGTTTAATATTTAATTATCTATCATATTCGATGCATGTGGAAAGGATGATCACATGTGCATATGTGAGTATTTAGGTTGAAAAATTCGGACCTACATTGATAAAAATAATGCAAAGGCATAGGTAGACAGATTCCCAACTTTTGAACGTAACAGACACCATCTTCTTTCGAGTAGGCAGTGATGTATGGCTTCTCTTTGGCATATAATGCAAGAGCACTCCATCAATGTGATCGGAGTTTTCTTGAAGAAACGTTTTTCTCTCGATTCTTCATTTATTTCTTGAAAAATTTCATGTCAAAAAACAATTTTCTTATTTTTCGGCATTTGGATTGTTTAAAAATATAGTCAACGGAAAATATTTTTATAATCAACTAGAAAACATGTACTTAAATTCAGAAAAAAGATTTCGTACTTTTGAAATGAAAAATTATTTCCTAAAATAAAACTAGATATTGATGCTTGAGACGGGAACCACGACACCTGTGACCCTAGTTGTCGGTGGCCAGGCCCAAGTCCTAGAGACTGACCTAGTTCCTCAACAGCCGAGGTTAGATCCATAAAGCCATGCCATGACCTCGGTATTTGTGCCCAGATTCTTGGACTGACCTTTTGGTTATGAAGAAGTGCCGTTAGGCGTGTCAGCCAAGGGAAGGTTTCCCTTCTACATGGGCCTCCAATGATAGTCTCCCTTACAAGCAAAGGGGAGCACTCAACCTAAATGCATTCTTTATTTTAACGTGCCGATGCCCGCATGCCATAAATCCCCAAGTTCTAAAATCGATATTTTTCTTCTCAACTAGGGAAAGAATACCGGAGACTCTCTAGGAGTTTCGCACCCATGAGTGGCTCGCTTTTGGGTTTTTTTAGTTAAGCCTTTTAAAGACATGCTCAGGTCTAACTAGAAAACATGTACTTAAATCCACAAAAAAGATTTTCTCTTTTTGAAATGAAAAATTATTTTCCAAAATAAAACTAGATATCAACACTTGGGATGGGGACCTCGACACCCATGACCCCAGTTCTCAGTGGCCGGGCTCAAGTCCTAAAGATAGACCTAGTTCCTCAGCAGCCGAGGTTAGGTCCATAAAGTCGTGCCCATGACCTCGATATTCGTGCCCAGGTGCTCGGCTTTTGGGCCCAAATCACCAACACTAGAGTTCGAGTCCATAGAGGTTGGGCCCACGTCCCCAGGATTCAAGCTCGAGACTCTAATGTCATTCCTAGATAATCAACTACCATGCGGCCTTGCTCGGCGTCGGGTAAGCGTTGGCTGAGGTGAGCGAGGCCGGCATGGCCTGTGTAAGGGTCGGCCCTGGCGAGGCCAACTCGACCCTTGCCTGGCGTCGCTAAGGCCAAGGCGACGCCCTGTGAGGGTCAACCAAGCCAGCCACAGGTGGTGGCTAGTGACTAGCTCTTCGCCAACCAAGAAGGAAAAGAAAGAAAAAGGAAAGGAAAAAAAGAAGAAGAAAAAATTATAAAAATTATTTTAAAAAATCGAAAAATATTAAAATATTATTAAAAATTGGCACGTTAACACCCGACCGACCAAAAGAATTGAATTTGCATAAATGCAAAATGTTTAAAACTAAATTGGTACAAATTTAAAAAGTTTAGAATTCAAATGGCAAAGTCAAAAGGTTTATGACGAAATTGGTAAAAGTACAATAGGTATAGGATTTTTTTGACAATTTTTTCGGAAAAAACATAAGTAGTTTCTCTTAGAGGAGCGATGATGGATTTGGCAATTCAATGAACCCACCCTGATTCGGTCGACTCGAAGGGTAACATGGAAATGGTCTATAAAAAGCCACCCTTCTTGGGTTCATCTTGCCCAAGCACGACAAATTTTGCCTAGCATATTCAATCTTCTTTACTCATGAGCACGTCGGGTCTCGAAATCATTACTTAGACCAATCCATCATGGACCATAAAGATCGTAATAATTAGATATTGTGGGCTCCAAATAGGACTATAGTTACTAACTACTGAGATCCACCTGGTCCATCAGATCGGGCTCTAGCAATAATTCTCTTTGCTCGGGAAGGTTATATTTCTATAACCATTGTCCTAAAAAAAATGCAAAAAAAAAAAAAAACTGTTGACAACTTGGATTTAATGGACATTGAGATCAAGTTATGGGGTTTTGAGTGATACAAGAATTTCATTCAAGGGTTAAAATGAGATTGAGACCATTCTTCGAGGGGCAAAATGCAACTTGACCTCACGCGCTTCGAAGCCTTGAAAAGGTCCCTTCTTGGTCAAAGTGTATGGGCGAGTTCGCCATTGCGGGTATTAAGGGCAAAGAAAATGGTTAAGATGGAGACAAAAGCATAGATAAAGACTTGATGGTCAACTTTACCCATTGGAAACCTGAGAAAGCAGATGCCATCTCAGCTAAAGTAGCTTAAATTTTGTCTGACATGATGATGACTTGACTCTACAAAAGAAGTATTTAAGCACATAAAATCATGTTAATTTTACGGCCAATATCATTAAAAAATCCCAAACCGAGATTAATTTGTGTCCCACAAAAAATCTCAAATTGATAAAATCTCGACACATTTATCCCAAACTAATTTTTCTATCACAAAAAATTTCAAACTACTATGACACATTTACCTCATACTAAATTTCTTCTTACAAAAAATCTCAAACAAGTACCTATGACCCAAATTTACCCTCCATTTAAATGGATATAGGTCTACACATGTGAATTTTCCACGTCGAATCTATTTTTCTTTTCGTCGGATTTATATTACGGTTGTTTGTCACGTGCATTGACATGTATGCATTTTAACTTTATATTGGACGAAATGGTAATAAAGGGTAGATTTGGGTCAGGGGTGTTAATTTGCGTTTATTAGTAAGATGAAAATTAGTTTTAGAGTAAATGTATTGTGGAGTACCGATTTGGGATTTTTTGTGAGACGAAAATTAATTTGAATTAAATTGTTGCAGAGGTACCAATTGTTACATATGTATCTTGCCCATATCATGATGAATTCGAGTCTCCTGTGTCACGTTGCATTTGCAAATTGCAATTGACATACCTTAAATTAAGTTCGATTAAGATTAGTTTAATTGTGTAATTACGCAAACTAAGATGCTTTTACTCCTCATTTAGTACATAGAGAAGAAACTATTAGAAACGCACCGTGGGTAGTGGATCTCCATCATCCCCTTAATTTTGGCATAGGCCGATGCAGGCAGAAATATCATATTGCTGCACATAGCTAATCTCAATGGGGATTTATATCTGATTTGAAAATAAGGGTTGTTAAATTAAGAAGAATAGGGAAATTGCAATTGAAACGAATCTGAACATTCCCAAAAATATCTGAATTTTATATGCCACAATAGATGCTTCGTGACTGGAATGACCATCTGGAGATTGAACCAAAATTTATGCTGGCAGCATATTGGCTTTTTCAATTTCTAGAAGACTTTTTTCCACAGAGATTGGTCATGCACCAATAACCCTGTGGCTTATCTATCTGAGATGGAGTTTTGCGTTATATATTAAAAAAGACCATGGTTTGTGTCTAATCAATGCATGTGGACAGAATAATCATGCGTGCATTCGTGGATATAAAAGCTGAAAAAAATATAACCTACATTTAAAAAATAGCACAAAGGCATAGGTACACATATTCCAACTTTGGATCATAATTGAGACAGTCTTCTTTTGAATAGACCACGCAAATGGCAGTGATATATCGCTTTATTTTTTGCACATGAAGCAAAAGCATTCCATCAATGTGATTCAGACAACGAAAATTCAGACAATGATAGAGGGGCCTGGAATGTTGTGGGGAGCAATTTTAAAGAATGTTTCATCTCCATTCTTAATTAGATGAAACTTTCTACACACAGCTTTGTGATTAGTGGACTTTCTGAAAAATTTTACCCATGTATACTTGTCACCGCCAAAAACCGTTATAAAACTATATCGAGTGGCCAATCCTTTTCTTTCGCAAAAAAGAAAAAACAATTGAAGAAATTCTACTTTGCATTGGCCGCTAATGTACTTGAAAACCTCATGATCATAATAATGAACAAACTATCTAAGCCTCATGCGATTGACTCAAATGATCAAGAGTTCTCACAATGGCAAACAACTCCTTGTCATAAAGTTTAGGACTAAATTGGCAAATCGTGAAAAATTTAGGATTAAATTGGCACAATTGAAAGGTTTAGTAATGAATTAGCCGCCGTTTAATAGGTTTAGGACTTTTTGGACAATTTCCCCTAATATGATGATAGCCACTCCTTAAATCAATTTTGGAAAATATGGTAGAATCATAGAACTCATCAAGCATGTCATCAAGTTTAGTTATGGGGTACCTATACTTAATGGCAATATTGTTAATGACTCAGTTATTCATGCAAATTTTCAAAGAGCCGTCTCATATAGGCATGAGTAGGGCTGAAACCGAATAAGGGCTCATATGCTCCTTGCATATCCTCTAGCAATTAGCTCGCCTATTTGCCTTTGTAACTCTTGGCTTCCTCCGGATTGCATCAATAGGTGGTCTAGTTAGTGCCCATGGGATAAATCCTCCACAAAAACATTCCCGAGCTCATCCATCAAGAGTGCACTTTAGGGTGTAGAGAACTCTTTTTCACTCGTTTGGCTCCCAACTATGAGCAAGGTAAAAATAGTTTATTTTTTGCGAATGACTATCTCAACCAGTATTTCACTCAAGAAAAGTATTTTTTTTATTTGTGTTTTCCACCCCAATTTGATTTTTGTGGATTAGAGACAGGCTTAAAGGTGCAAGGGTAATGTGTTTCTATTCCTTGTGGAACGGGTAGGTATTCTTATGACCATCATCCATATCATCTCTATCAATTTGCCAAGTTCTCCTTCGGTACAAATGGCATGCATCATAGGAATAGTATCACATAACCTAATCTTTGTAACTTTTGTTGGGAAAATCTTCAATAATATTTTGAAGCTAACAAAACCATCTATTAATCATTATTATTTGATAAACGTATATGTGGTCTTATTTCAAGTAATGTTAATATAAGAGATGCTCTATTTCCATTGACGAAATCCGAAGTACAAAGTGAGAAGAATCATAGAAGATGGATGGATCTTAATAAATTGAGAGTTAGGGAGAACGAGAATTTTGTGAAGAATTGGAGGTACCGTGTTAAGGTGATCAGCTGAGTGAAGTCATGATCACTAGTGTAATCAAGAAGACCAAATGGATAGTAATTTTTTAAGTTGATTTCCAGCAGGAAGCTCGGATAGACTCATGGGGTTGCTGATAGAAGTAGCTTACTATATCAACCGTGGAGAAAATATTTTTCACTTGTTTATGCAATCTGGATATATCTTTCACTAATCTTGTAAGTCAAAAAAAGTTGACAGCTAGCTTCATGTCTGGAATTAAAATTCGAAGCAAAATCTAATCGATCCTTACCTATTTGGTGAAATGGACTTTTACCAAGAATAGTTGACTCTATTTGGGAAACCTTACCATTACCAGGAAGATTCAATTGTATGGGTGACCAGATCTTGGTGATTGTGTCCATCATTTTCAACGATAAATTGATTTTCTTGAAGATTGTCCAATGGCTAGTTTGAATATTTTAGACTATATAAGAAGATTAACGCTCGCTGAAGAAGAAGAAGATGAAAAATTGAGTAAACTATTAGCACTTATGTAGTCACATTCTCTCTATGTTCAAAAGTGATTTTATGCACTTGTGGTCTACTCTATTGAGAGTTGATATTACTTATAGTAATCTTTGTTCTGAGGAGTGCAAAAATGTTTGAGCAGTGTTTGTGTTTGGTAGTGGGATACATCGGCTTTGGGTAGAAGCAACACACGCTTTGTTGTACCTACTCACAAGAATACTTGTGGATCTAGTTTGTTTGTGGCTGTTAATCTAGAAGAGTGGATTTATGATTGATCTAAGCCAAACTACTATAAAGATCTGCATGCATCATCTTTTATCTGTTAATTTGTGTCATTATTTATCTGATAGAAGTAAATTGAATATGATAATATTAAACTATTCTTGCATCTATCAATCTTAACTTGAGTTATTTTGCGAAAAAATTGTTAAGTTTTGTGAATCGACCTACTACCCCCTGCTAGCTTGCATTATTAGCCTCAACAACTTTTAACAATTGAAAACAATAAGAATGCTTGTTTGGTTACTTGGAGATCGCTTCCCTTGCTAACCCATTGAAGCTTGTACGATTGAGGATGCTTAGAGTGGGTAGCATCAACTTCTCTAGCAAAGTTTGTGGATGCCACATTGGTGTAGCTCCCACCATCAGTGATCAATTTACATACGTTCCTATTAATTGTACAACAGATTTGAATGATACTCTTCCTTTGCTCTTACATCTTTGGGCATTTGTGGTGTGTAAAGCCCTCTTGATGACCAGCAACTCATCTTCATCATCTTGTTCCGTGATCTCATCTTGCTCCTTGGCTTTGAACTCAACTTGGCTGATTCTTACTTAGCCTCTTGGAATTCCAAATCAATATTCTCAATTTCTTGTGGGTCATATAACCCTCCGATTGGCACAATTAACTTGCAAATGCCTATACCCAAAACACTTTCTACCTCCTAAATCTGATTTTTTTTTAGCTCTTTAACGAATTTAGTTAACTTCTCTTTTGTCGAAATAGCCTCGGCCTTGTTAGAAGAAGCTTCCCTTAATAAGGATGTTCTTATAGTCGAAGGCTTGGCCGAAATCTCCCACCACCCTATTATCGTTTCTCCACTTTCATAGATTTCTAGCTCATAACTTTAAAGGACCAAAATGATCGAAGCTGAAGCAAATTGGCGATATCCTTGTTCAATCCTCCGAGGAGGCAAATAATGGCGTTTTTTTGCATCTTTGATTCATCACACCTCATAAGGAGCTATTTGAACTCCCTAATATTCTCATTGATGCTCATATCATGTTAACCGATAAAGTTCAGCTTTAGGAACAAGGTGGGCTCTTAGGGCGTGAATGACAAAATTTCTGAAAAGAAATATATTTTTCTATTTCTGTTTGAAAAATCAATTTTTAAGTTGAGAGATGTGTTTGATAACGATACAAAATATCTGTTCCCAAAACAGAAATTCATTTGGTAATGGCATAAAATTTCTATCTCCCTAACAGCACCAACGAGCAGTGATGACGAGCGGGCGGCAGTCGATGAAGGGGAGAGAGGAGGTGGATAATCAGGAGAGAAAGGAGAGAGAAAGAAAGAAGAGTTTTTAACTTCTAAGCTCTGTTCCAGAAATAAAGAAGTAGAAAATTTTAACTTTGAATTTGTTCCAAATCTATTTCTAGAATATAAATTTGTTTCAGAAATAGAAAATTGAAATTGCATTACCAAATGGATTTCTCTTCCAAACTTGTTCTCAACCCAAAAATTTTGTCATCCGTAGCCTTAGTTGTCAGGCATATACCACTTCCTCATAGGCTACTTTAGTTTTTTCCAAGTCTTGACCCTACCTTTTTTTTATCTTGATTTTATAGTTTGGTAGGTTTCCCACCAAAGTGAAGCATACTTATTAAATTTAAGAACAACAACCTTACTCTTACTTTCATGCGAGTATGACTTGAAGTCAAATACTCATTCAATAGCACACGACCTATTAACAAAGTCATCTAGATTGAGGCTACCTTCAAATTCATGTGCTTCCATTCTAATTTCGCAGTCATTCTCCTGGTACCTCCCTCTTCTTCTTTTAATTGGATAATTCGAATTTGTAGAGTCACCTTCAATATTGTTGGATTCATCACCAAAGCTTGGAAGGCAGTAGATCAATATTCCATGAACGGTACACCGAAAGTCTCCGCGGATGTCCATGTCTCACTTAATTCTCTAGGATGTTGAGGACTTGCTCCACTCCATGCTTATATTTTTCTAGAACGGAAGTATGAAACAGAGAACGGAAGGGTTCACCCAAAACTTGTTAAACCTAAAAGATCTAATATCAACTTGATCCATTGTGAGAAGTTGCTGAACGTGTTTGATGGATGAATGAAAGTGTTTGGTGTGTTTGAGGGAACAAGACTATGGGATATAAGAGTTCACCACCGAGGCATAAAATAATGTTCCAGAGCCAAGGACAAAAAAATTTAAGTTCATCACCAAAGAATTGAGACTTTCTAACATGATAAAGCAAGGAGGTACTATACTTCTGGGAAAAGTAAGGAGGTAGGGGGGCCGAGAACTATAGGATGGTAGCTTTTCGAGAGATGCTGGACAACTGTTCACTGATGGACATTGATAGTAAGGGGTGTGCTTATACTTGGTCCAACAAACGTGAGGGAGATGCATTGGTGAGAGAAAGACTAGACAGGGTAGTATGCAACATGGAGTGGAGAACTCAATTCCCTCTTGCAGAGGTTTTCGTTTTGCCGGCTATAGGCTCAGACCACAGTCCTATTCTCATCAACTTAAGCCCGGAAGTCCCAAAATGAAGAAAAGAATTCCGTTTCGAGGCCTATTGGACAGAAGACCCAGAATGTCAGAATGTAGTGCACAAAGCATGGTGGGACCATAGTGCTCAACAAGGGATGGCCAAAAAATTAAGAAGAGTAGCAGGTGCGCTTGCCACATGGAGTACGAAAAGATTCCCAAATGCCCATAGACAGATTGCTGTCCTAATGTGCAGACTTACTGAGTTGTCAAATTCAGTAAATATAACAGCAAATCAAGAGGAGATTCAACAGATCAAAAACCAGCTGGAAGGGGTGTGGCGGCAGGAGGAAATGTTTTGGAGTATGCGATCTCGAGTAAAATGGCTAAAATGGGGAGATAGGAATACCAAATTTTTCCATGCCACAACCGTACAAAGAAGAGCACGAAACAGAATTTCTATGCTGCGGATTGATAACTCTACCTGGTGTCGGGACCCAGTTGTTTTGAAGGTACATATTACTCAATTCTACGAGTCGCTATATACTTCTGTTGGTGGTAGGTTCTATCAACCAATTTTGGACCAATGCTCTCTACTGGTGGGAGGGGAGATGAACAAAGCATTTATGCAAACAGTTTCCATTGAGGAGGTCCAGGAGGCTGTTTTTCAAATGGGGGCTACCAAAGCTCCAGGTCCGGACGGATTAAACGGCCAATTCTACCACCACCACTATTGGGAGAATATCAAGCAAGATGTGTATAAAATGGTGGATGATTTCTTCACGACTGGTATGTTGGACCCTCAGCTTAACTCTACTAATATTGTCTTAATCCCGAAGGTAGCAAATCCAGAGGAAATTACTCAATTCCGGCCAATCAGTCTTTGCAACTTTAGTTACAAGATCATTTCGAAGGTTATGGGGAACCGACTCAAGCCATGGCTCCCAGAAATCATCTCAAATGAGCAAAGTGCTTTCGTGGGTGGAAGACAAATTCAGGATAACATTCTAATCGTTCAAGAAGTTCTGCATCAACTGAGAATCAGAGATAAGGGAAAGAGGTTTCAGGCTATCTTAAAACTAGATATGCAGAAGGCATACGACAGAGTAGAGTGGGATTTCCTATGCGATTGCATGAGGAAAATGGGTTTCTGTGAGGACTGGGTAAGACTCATCAAGAAGTGCATATCCACAGTGAATTTCAGGGTGAAGGTTAATGGAGAATGTCAACAAACTTTCCAACCATCGAGGGGCATTAGACAAGGAGATCCACTATCGCCCTACCTCTTTATAATTATGGCAAATGTGTTGTCTGCGATGATGAGGAAGGCTACTACGGAGGGAAGTATTAAGGGGATCAAATTCAATAGATGGTGCCCTTCAATTTCTCACTTGTTTTTTGCGGATGATGCGATTTTCTTCCTAGACGGAACGATACAGGAATGTCAGAACTTGGCCAACATTTTGAATCAATATTGCTTGGCCTCGGGACAGGCAATCAACCTAAACAAGTCAGGTATTTTTTTCAACAAGAATTGCCCTGGAACTTTGAAAAACAATATGGCTACAGAGTTGAGAGTACCTATCATTGACAAAACAGGGAAATATCTAGGCATTCCTTCAGACTGGGGGCCCTCTAAGAAGCAAATGTTCGCATGGATCTTAGCTAGGGTCAACTCTAAGTTGGAAGGGTGGAAAGAGAACCTGATTACTAAAGCGGGAAAGGAAATTCTAATTAAATCAGTCGTCCAAGCGTTACCACAGTACGCAATGTCCATATTTAAGATCCCCATTTCAATTTGTCGTGCTATTGAGAAGAAAATTGCAGCGTTTTGGTGGAAACAGAATGTGGCGAGAAAGGGTATTCATTGGAAAAAGTGGGATTGCTTGAAGAAAAGGAAAGATGAAGGGGGATTGGGTTTCAAGGACCTTGTTACATTCAACAAGGCTATGCTGGGAAAACAGGCGTGGCGTTTGGCAAACAATTATGAATCCCTGTGGGGACAACTACTGAAAGGGCTTTATTTTCCGAGAACAAACTTATGGCAAGCAACCAAAGGATATCGACCGTCTTGGGGGTGGCAAAGTTTATTAATCGGAAGAGATACGATTGAGAACGGGGTCAGATGGCAGGTGGGAGATGGCAGGAAAATCAGAATTAGGGAGGATATTTGGCTCCCTAGAGGCAAAATTCATGGCCCAGCGAACCAACATGAGCCTCACAGTGTTGAGGGATTAATAGACCAGGAAACTAAGGGCTGAGAGCACCAAAAAATTCACGAATTATTCAACGAGGAGGAGGAGAGAGAGATGGTATCCATCCCACTCAGCACAAACCCACAACCAGACAAACTAATCTGGACGGGTAACAAGAAAGGAACATATATGGTGAAAAGTGGTTATAACATGATGAGACGACTAGACCTCAAGCCAAATGCCAACCTAGCATCCACATCTTTCCAACCGCCCAGAAACTTATGGAC
>BCNH02000004.1:6986803-7016266 GCA_001662345.2 Metrosideros polymorpha var. glaberrima | reverse complement strand
CCCCCTCGCCCCGATCAGCGAGGGTCGTCGGGGCATCGTCGAGGGTCAGCGACCCCCGCTGGCCCTGGCTGAGTTGGCGACGGGGCGGCGGCGACAGCTCCTTGCCTTCTTCCTCCAATTTTTCTCTTTTATTTTTTTTTTTCGTTTTTCATTTTTTAATATTTTATTTTATTTTATCAATAAAGTGAAAATACGAAAATGTCCCTATATTCAAGCCCTTATTTGAAACTTTTTTACCACTTCAAGCCCTTAATTAAAACAGGCTCCACTTCGGGCCTCATTTGAAAAAACGAGACCATTTCGAGCCCTTAATAAGAATTTTCCCTTTGTTTTTTTGGTCAAAGCCTTTTCCTTAATTTACTAAAGAATGAATGAGCTTCCCAAATTCCTAATCTTGGCAATTTCACCAACCCAGTATCGGAAGACGCCTTTTAAAAAATAAAATGAAAATTAGAACTCCTGGACTTGGCCCATAAAACTTTCATATGATTTCAGCAATTTAGTTCCCTCAATAGCAGAAATTAAACCATTCCTCGCATGAATTCACTGATTTTAGATAGTTTTTTTTTTTTTTGGGGTCGAAAAACAAATATATTGAATATAAAGTACCTGCAAAGCTGGGCTTCCCTTCTACACTGAGTTAAAAGTCAGATTCACAAAATATTTTAGATAGTCGAGATTCTTTTTTTTTTCCATAGAAGAAAAAAAAAATTGGATAAAAAAAAAATTAGTGCTTTCTAAGGGAATCGGGTCGAGCTCTCGGCAAAAATCGAAAAGGAATGAACGAGAAAAGGATGGGATTTCGGATGTGAATATAGCCACCGATAGACACAAGACTGCTGGGGAATTCGAAGCAGCTTTGCTTGGAAGGTGACCTGAACAAGAATGCAAAGTCGATGTAAGAGAAGGGTCTCTAGAAAGAAGGCTAAATCCTATGCCATTTTCCCTCTTCTCCCCCTTCTCTATATAGACAAGGAAAAAAGAAAAATATATTTTGAATATCGACGATAAAATTCCAGGAAATTGGGAGGAATGTGAGAAGTTCGGTAAGCAGAATTGTCGACGGAGATTGAACGGCAACCGGCCAGTAAACTTCTCTTAAGGCGTGTTTGGATGTGGCTACAGCCGCTTTGGCAGATTCGAGATGGAGGGCACTGGTCCGAAATCGACCGCACGCCCTCATCTCGGTACAATGTAGCCTCGGAGATCTCTGATGGGTCAGAGGAATCTCTGTATTTGAAAAAGGAGCAAGACCCCTGAGAAAGAAAGCTAAAACGATAGAACAGAGAGAGAGGGAGAGAGGAGGGCGAAAGGGTGGACGATCGGGCGAGCCATGAACCCTAGCAATGGCTTTTATGGCCGAGGGAGAAGAGATCGTAGCCGTTCATCTCGCGCCATTCCTCATAGACCATCCTCGGCTTGGGCCTCGCCAAATTAGGAGCGATCGGTTCTCGGATTGGGCCGGATCTACTTTAGAATCGAGAACCGGACGGATTGGACCGGACCGATTAAGGATTTTGGTTATTTTCTTTTCCTTACCTTTTAAAAGAAAATGAAAAATTAATTAAAAAACCATATTGGTCCACTCCGGTCCAGTCGATCTAGAAGGTTCAATTCAACACCTGAAATCGAAAATCACCTAGAATTGACCGGTCCAATTCCCGTGCTCATCCCCTATTCAAATCTCCAAACATATGTTTTGATTAATTATAATTAGAGGAATGACAGATTTCTAATTAGTATTTTAGCATCTAATTGAATTAATTTCAACCAAAAAAAGGGGCTTTTGTTTAGCCAAACAGAATGCCTTGAAACAAAAAGGAAGATTCACACAAAGACTGAGATGACCTTTCGAAAGATCGAAAATGAATCATGCGGAAGCGAGTTGAGCTGTGTTATGCATCAACAAGGGCGCTGGACTCTCGACATGTAAACCCCGCGGCAATTTATATCAGTTCGTCAATCTGAGCTACGGCGCGTCATTTCGTCAAACGCCATAAGATAAAGAGACGATGAATGCGGATGCGTAAAGAGCGCAGACGAAGATCTGCACAGTGCATACACAGCTGCCGATCGTTCTCTCTGGACGTAACAAAATAGGAACCGATCGTTTCTTAACATGCTCAAATTATAATTAGAGAAAAGAATTCACTGATCAAAGAGGGATCCACTGGTATGCCAACATGCCAAATTTTTATGAATGCTGAGTGCAGTGAGAATGCGAGACATGGCAGAACTCAAAACCACAGAAACAAAAACAAGGGCGTCAAAGTGGAGATGATCTTGCAAAAGCGAGGCAAGAAAGCAGCGGTCTTCCGAGCACTGGCCCCTTCAACAAATTTTTCATCATCATTCTTTGGCAATGGCCGGTTCAGCATCCGAGAGGTAGTCGTGCCTGGAAACACAGGACATAAGAAGCTCAGGAGAAGTTCTTTATCACATTCGGTGGCCCTGAACCGCAAAGCAGCTGGGCTGAATGCCCAGAAGTCATGCAACTCAATGATCATTACCGGAAATATGATTTAGTGTAGGAACTGGACCACTAAGCTATAAAGAATTTAACGACATGGCTCGGGTGTTTTTACATCTTCCCATGACTAGCTACCTAGATTGAAGAAATCTCAAGTGACTAAGTATAAATATCAGAAGACTCCCAAGCCAGTTTGCACATGTGGGAGAGCTGAGAAGTAGAAATTGAGCTACGACGAGATGACAACAAATGTAGACACATTTTTTTCCTCTAATTGTCATACGTATCGGGAGTTTGAAAAGGATGGCTGCATAGGCTTCCAGATCAGTAAACAGACGAGGCCTCAACACCATGTATCCAGTGATAGACCGGGAAAGGATCCAATTCAATGTATAGAAAGTTACTGATTTCATTTGCTAATCATATAGTTAATTATTTGTTATACTATTCCTTCTTCTGAATCGATAGACGAAAAACATTACCAGGAAGTTTGGCATAGTCAATGGTTCTACTCCTAAAAATGATGAGACAATCACAAAAACTGACTTACATCAGAACTTCCCTACTTACTTCTACTTTAAAAAAAGAGCTAGACTCACCGAATTTTGCGCCCTAATTGATAGATGCCGGTCCCAGCCATAGCAACATTTACACTGAAGAGATTCCAATTTTTCTGTAATTCAGTAGGTCAAACACAGCTCAGTACCATGGATATTTTTTTCTCCAAAGAAAATGACAACAACATTTAGAGCTGACAGAAACAAAGGCAAGCAACCATAATCTCTGTGAGCCAGCAACAGCTTCTCATTCTGTTATCAGTGTTTGAGAGCTTGAATGTGAGACACCTTACTCAAGGTAACAAAAGATATCTTCCATCATCTTAACCTTGATATTGCCATTTATGTTAAGAGATTTATCCTCATCCTCATTTTCATGGACACAAATGAACACAGAATACACAGCTTCATTTTCCTTCTCGAGGAAAAGAAGAAGATCCAAATCGTCGATCTCAATTGCCAATTTTGTACAGCATACAGTCAGCATATCCAGCAAAGGCAATTCATTTTGTCTGTAGATACTTACAGGAGTAATCACCATGCTGTAGCGTGACCAGATAACACCAGTGGCGGTGACCGCTGTGCACAATGCGGCGACCACATGAGACAAAGGCTACAATTTTCTACGTGCATCATAAAATGATACCGACAATTGGAAAGCCACTTTTACAAGGATAAGACACGGGCAATTGCATACGTATCAAAGATTTTCAAAGACATACCAATTTGCTGAGGATAAGATAGCTTTTCTGGCGGCTTAGAGAAGTCGGCAATGTTGGCTATGCTGATGCCCCATTTAAACGTTGGCGCCCAGAAGTGAACTGCATTGACAGGGCGATGAACACAAGTCTTTGCCATTAAAGATGCAACACAACACAACCAAACATCAACCAAAACAACACGGACAAGTACTATTAACCGGCGAAGCACCAACTCAACCCAACCGTCTCTAACAATTCTAATCCCAACGTATGAAATGCATATTCATTTTACCCATTAAGGCTAAAAACACCTCAACAGATGTTATTCAACGTTTCTAGATAGAGTTGAATTCAACCTTCGACACTACAAAACCAAAACTTTCTCGGAACTGCATCTACCCACTTGACGAATTTCGCATCTATCCACTCTAGCGCCAGTCGATCAAATTTATTATCATTTCTCCTCGGTGAAAGCACGTGTAAAACAAGCGCAAATGAACAAAATCATGCCAGACGAATGCAAGCTAAAGCAGAGACACGACAAAGAATCATGGGTCTCGATAGAATCGCAGACCGAAGATAAGACACAGCGGGAATTAGACGGCCGAAACGCCACGCACTGCACACGAACGGTCAAACGGAGAGCGATGGTTTTGAGCGATGGGGAACGAGTCGACTCACTGGTTTTGGGACCGGCCGGATGGTTCCAGAGAGCTTGGAGCTTCGAAGCAGACATGGATTCAGCCTCCTTCCTCTTCGTCTCTCTGCGAGTCTCGCTGCGATGCCAGAGGGGTAGAGAGATCGATGGTGGGTAGGTCGCAGCACAGGGGGACGAGTTTCACCCGAACTTTTGTTGATCGGAATCGTTGACCAGTGAGAGCTTGCCACGCGGGGCGACTACGAGCTCAAGCTCACTGATCTTTCTGTAGGACCTTTGTACGACATAATTACCAAATTCTCCCTCTTTTTTCTTTGCTATTTATAATTTCTTTCAATAAAACATTTTCTAGTAATGCTCTGTCCGTCAATATTCTCGTGCTTGAATTATACTCAGGTGGGACCCGGAAAAAACATGTGTTTTGATGAATGATGATTGAATCTCCTTATGTTTTTTCTTAAGCAGTGTGGAATCATGTATTTGATTGATAGAAGTAGAACTAGTCATTTGTACAATCTAATCAAGTAAAAATGGGATGTAATTGTTATCGATTAATCAAATTGAACTAATCGAAGCAATTGATTCGAGAATGAAAGCGAATTATGATCATCTACTTTCTACGATTTCTTTTTCTTCTTCTTTTTGTGCAATGGAATGGAATTGCAATTTTCCACGCGCTGATATTTGCGTAATTACTAATTTAATAAGAAAATAGCACATTGCTCATGCCTCAATCATTCCTACGAATTCAACCAACAAAACCTATAATACGTTGCGCTATGTAGACCAAGCAACTTCACGATATTAATCACAATAAGGCAAATGATTTGGGGAACAAGATCGATAATTTCACATATGAACTTGGACTGGTCATTACAATTAGGAGGGCCCTTTTGGTTTCCATATTATTGAAACACCCCTTTTGACATTAATGAAATCGATTCACTTGCCCCCATGACATCGATTGATCTTCTCGCAACCACGATTGTAACTATTGGATGGAGCGGGCAAGCAGTTGGCGCCCTTGCAGTACGCCCTACCCCTTATGGCTGCGTAATCGATTCGCCGCGCCTCGACGGCTACATTGTCCACCGCGAACGAGCACACCACGAAAGCGATGATGCAAAGAGCCAACGCCTTCTGGGAGATCGCCATTGCTGATTTCTGTGTTGATCCTTGACAGGAATTAGTGATCTCTAAGGGAGGGATTGTATACTAATTAGTGGTCTTGGGTCGTTAATTATGAGTTGGCATTGATGGTCTAGGGACAACGTTCTTTTATTTATTTATTTTTTAAAAAATAGGTTTTCTGTTGAAATAGTGGTAAAACTTAAAAGTAGGGAAACCAAACCATAATAGATGTTTTAAAATAGATTTTCTTTTGAAATTCTGGTAAAACTTAAAATTTAGTAGTTTCCTAATTAAAAATCACTATTGTTAATTGATTCTAGAAACTTAAATGTTCCGGCTAAATTTTCACGCATTAGTCCACTTAAATTTGGGCCCTTTTGGATTAATCTAATGGTCCTCGAATATTAATTCGCGGAATCTTAATGTCAGCGGCAACGATTTAATGCAAATGCAAGGAATTCTTTCAATACCATGAAAACAAACTTTCAAGTATAGATTCTAGATAGTTCACATGATAAACATTTTTTAGGATTTATTTATATTTCATGACTTATAAAGAAAATAGATTTTAGATAGTTCACATAATAAATATGCTTAATACCACAAAAAACCTTAAACTATGCCCATTGCGACACAAATATCTCAATTTTTTTTGTGTCACTAAAAACCCTAAATTTCCCCATTGCGATACTAATACCCCAATTTTTTTTCTCACAAAAAATCTCGAACTTATACCAGTGTGGCAAATATACCATGGATAGAATTGATATAGAGGGTATATTTGTCACACATGTATAAATTTGTGTTTTTTCATGACAAAAAGAAGTTGGGCTATTTGTATCACAATGGATATAGTTTGAGATTTTTTATGGTATTTTTCCTTAATAAAACTAGCTGAGACTTATTAATGGGACAGCAAGAACTAAGACATTGATCCCTTAGGCCCTTAGCCACTCCAGATAGACTAAATGTGGCTTGACCAAATTGTGATTAACTAAATTGGAAATTTTACATGGCACTCCTTCAAAACTTGTAATGGGAAAATAAAGAGCATAGACGTTGATGCATCCTAGGTATATAATGTTTAGTAAAATGCAGAATAATCCCTGCTGCTACTTTTCATAGGTTGGACGGACAAAGTTTAATTTGAATTCATTTTGTATAAAATTCATTGAATTTAGGAATAAATATTTTGTGCAATCGCCAACGTAAAAGCAAAGAGTAGTTGTCTAAACTAAAGCATTTAGCACAAATTCAAGCATGAAAGCTAAAAAGATGAATTGTGAATTGTCCTTTTGTGACTGTTGTTTATGAATGATTTTTAACATGATGATGTTAACGAACGCCTTCTAGTTATATGTCTGGAAATCAGACTTATTGTTGGAAATTTATGAATTTAATCATTAAAGCTAAGATCCCATCTGCTACCTGGAGAAAGGCCGTTATATATCATATCCAGTGTTTGGTACTCCATATTGGATCAGATGTATCAAAATTATGCGTGATTGAAACCTCAATCTTGGAGGGAGACAAGTTTATATAAGTCCCGAATAAGAAAGAGGAAGATCTACCACAAGAAGCACAATAAGGCTGCAACAAACAAATCAATCAATTGTATGTCATAAGTTGCGATTACATAAACCAATTTGGCATAAGAATAAAAGATCAATAATATCCCATATCCACTCGTAATAAATTTATAGTCAATTAGTAGGGTCTTTTAGATTACATACTCTTGAAACCACCTTATATTTTTTTTTTCCAAGAATTTGAATCACGGCCCGCCGCGGCATTCGTTGATCTTCTGGCAACCACGATTGTAACTATTGGATGGAGCGGGCAAGCAGTTGGCACCCTTGCAGTACGCCCTACCCCTTATGGCTGCATAATCGATTTGCCGCGCCTCAACGGCTACATTGTCCACCGCAAACGAGCACACCACGAAAGCAATGATGCAAAGAGCCAACGCCTTATTTGACATCGCCATTGTTGATTTCGGTGAGGATTCTAGCTCTCCGAGAAGCTAATTTTATACTCGTTAGTGTCGTTTTGGAGCTGTTATTTTGAGTTGGCATTGTTGGTTTAGCGTTTCAATTTCAGTTCCCCGTACTGGCCACCCTTGGAAAAAGGAAAAACTTAGTTAACTAGAGATTAACCCAAAAGCAAAAGATCTAGAAAGCTCATTACTGCGCTAATCATGGGATTACGAATAGCCATGACAATGGTTGGTATTTTTCATTTAAGGACTTGTCTTTTGATATAAACATTGTAAATCAATGCAAATGGAAATGGTATACATATGGACCACCAACTATAATGCGAGAAATTCGTGCAAATTCTATCTTGAAGTTATGTTTTTATTTGGTATCGGAGCCAACAATCTCAAGTTCGGTTCCTCGCCCATCATGCCTTGGATTCAACGATGCATTGCCTCGCGCACATTTTGGATCCGCGATCAAAGCCATCGTCATCGAACCGCTCAAGTCAGGGTAGAGATATAAGGTACATTTCGCGTCGCACTCTAATTTCTTAAATTTAATTTGGTTTGGGGTTTATATTTGAGTTGCCATTATAAGTAATATCTATTTGGGCGAATACGCGAACTCAAGTGATATTTTTAATCACACTGAGCATCATCTTATAAATATCACTTGCAGAAATTTACACATTGTACACTATAATCCATATACAGTTTGACTTTGAGAATTCGCGTTATAGCTACATTAAACAACTAAAATCTGTCTAGACATTTATTTGATATGCATAAGATGGATAGCATTTGATGGCTTTCCAAGTTTTTAAATTTATACGTTCGACCAAAAAAAAAGTTTAGATTTATACGCAGTCGGTTCAGTCGAGTCTCTACACATTTTACGACCTTGCATTAATCTAATATCTATGTAGGGCAAACAAATGTTTTGGATTTCGCTTGAATTTTGGCCAACTTACTCTTGCCCTCCTCTATTTTGATAAAACTACCCTCTAATGTAGTGCGAAAAATAGTAAGCGATATTGACATGGCAAAAAAGGGAGCACGAAAATCAACAACCTTAAGAAAAGAGAAAAATTGTCCAATATGTTCAAAACCTATCGTACGAATATCAATTCAGTCTAAACTTTTCGATTTTGTCAATTTAATTCTAAATCTTTGTGTGAAATTTCAATGTAGTTCTTCTAATCAATTTTTGCCGTGAATCACGGACATAGAGGTCTTGTCATTGCCAACCTTCCTACGTCACACATCGCTACGTTAGCGATTCTATCAAAAATTAACTAGAATGATCATATTGGAATTTTGCACAAAGTTTTAAAACTAAATTGGCAAAATCAAAAAGTTTATAACTGAATTGACATCCATATAATATGTTTATGACTAATTGGACAATTTTCCCGTAATAAAAGAAAAAATACGAAATCTGAGCTAAAAAAAAAACCATTAAAAGACATGTTTGAATACACTTTTACTCTTTATTTTTTTCTTAATCTAAATCTAGCAGGAAGCACTTCGAATTTTTTTAACTCGACATACTCGAAACTTTAACAACAAATAAATATTGAATCGTTGAGTCACATATGTTTTTTCAGTAATTATAAATTATAAATAATCTAATTTAAATTGTGATGGAAAAATTAAAAAAAAAAAGTACTTTTTCTTTAGTTGAAGTTTAAAAAAGCTTACTCGGTTAGCAACGGCGAAGGACAACAAAGGATTAGCCAGCCCTCGATCAGCTAGGGCAAAGGGTAGCAATTGGTTGATCGAGGCAATTAAAAATTTAGAATTGATGCGTAACTTATTATATGGGCACCACTTAATTGGCACATAATAATTTTTCATTAATTGTTCAATAGTTTTTTTTTAGTTGAAAAAATTGTATTCCTTGCTTATTAGTATACATGATAAGTACATAAACTTTCATAGCAGAGCAAATGGAAGCAGAGCAAAACCCATAATACTACAAAGCTAAGCCAAATTCAGAAAACAAGGAGGATCAACAAAGCACCAATAGGGTTAAGCACTCACTTGTTACATAAGAACAGATCTGTCAAATAAAATAATCGGCGGCCGATCACTAGATCTCGTATCATCGTCAGTGATGAGTAACTACGGCGTTGCCAATTGGTGATGTGCACCTAGATTCTACTTTCTCTACACCATTGTGGTACGAAGACAACCAAAACAGGTTAAACAAATAAAGATCTACCATTTAAAAGAGCAAATCTTCGTGATTCAGCGAGACACCCGAGTTTCTACGATCAACATTAGAACTGAAGAGAGGACCTCTACCCAGACAGAGCACAGGGGTATAGAATTCTCGAAAACGCATCTATTAATCTCATAGATCTAAATCGAGAGATGATAGCTCCTAGATCTAGAATTAGATTAAGAAAATTCAAATTCTGAAATGTAGACTTAAACTGGGAAAAGAGAGCTTTCAAATATAGATCGGGAGAGAAGAAAAAATAAGAAAAGAATAAAAGAAAACTCAAATAAAATCAATAAATAAAAAAAATAAAAATAAAAGGAAGGGAAGGGTGAGATTAGCTCAAGCCCTCCCATAGCTGCAGGTTGAAGAAGAAGATGGAGAGAAAGGAGAGAGAGGAAGAGAAAAAAGACTTTTTTCAATTGTTTAATAGTTAACTCTCAAGGAAATGGGTAAGTGTTGTTAAGAATTTGATCTGAACATGGCAGGTCCCGTCATCAAATCGCACCTGTACTCAAAGTAAGATTGAGTGGCTACACCAGCTTAATGCATGTGACTGACGAGTGATGCGCATGCCTCCCTGAGAATTAGTCCAGATGAAAAGTTGGGATGTCAAAAAATTAAACATAAAGAATGGTCTCCGGCGACTCCTGGAGAAGCAATTATGTTGGTACGCCCTCTTCAAAATAGGTTTAGGTGTTTCCTTTCCTTAGTAATTTATCTATTTTTTTTTTTTAACTTTAAACCCTAACTGGGGTATTACCGAATACTTATTTGGATGGAACATGTTCATATCCGTTGTTATATCGGGATTTTGTCCAACCGAAAGATGGCATGCAAG
Organism: Metrosideros polymorpha var. glaberrima; assembly: GCA_001662345.2. NCBI lineage: Eukaryota > Viridiplantae > Streptophyta > Magnoliopsida > Myrtales > Myrtaceae > Metrosideros > Metrosideros polymorpha. The sequence continues at coordinate 7,005,706 of BCNH02000004.1, read as the reverse complement.
AAACTAAAGACTATTGAATTTTGTCTTATTCGATGTGACCTTTTATTTAGGCAACCAAATGCAGCCTAATCGTATGACTCTTTCCTGCTAAGTTTCATTTCTAAAGTGCCTTTAATTTGGCCAGAACAGCTCGAGACTTGATCGCAATTACAATTTGCATTAGAAATCGATCCGTAGCGCATAAGAAGCTTAGTGCACTTTTGACTTTAGAGTGAAGAATATGCATGAGCAATAGGTGGGCATGCATGACCCAACTTCAAATGTGATATATGTTAGAAGTACGTGGTTGCAGGCTTTTATACATCCGAACAAATATAGAACCCCGAATAAGACAGAGAAAGATCTACTGCGAGATAACTTGCCAAAAGAATAAAAAGATTAATCATCTCGCGTATCAACTCATATAAACTTTTGTGGTTGGTATAGAGACTTTGAATTACACATTCTCGAAATGCCCTTAAGGTTTTCTCAAGAAATTAATTCACCTCCTGCCGCGGCATCGGTTGAACTTCTCGCAACCATGTTTGTAATGGTTGGACGGAAGAGACACACAGCATGTGCGTTAGCAGTATGCCCTGCCCCCTTTTCTAATGCCGTGGTGGGTGATAATCCTCGCATCCGCAACCATATTGTTCGTCATGAATGAGCATATTACTACAGCTATAATGCAAAGAGCCAATGCCTTATTTGACATTGCCATTGTCGATTCCTTGAGAACTAGTTATCCCAGAAGTTAATTTCTACTTGTTAGTGTTTTGGGGTTGTTGATCTTGAGATGTCATTGTTGGTCTAGGGTTTACATTTCAGTTCCACTGTCCTGGCCAGCCTTTGAAAGATGAAAAACTGATATGAACTAATGGATAACCCAAAAGCAAGAAAATTACCCAAAAAGTCCTAAACCTATTGTACTTGTGTCAATTCAGTCTAAACCTTTTAATTGTGGCAATTTAATCTTAAACATTTTCACATTTTGTCAATGTATTCCATTTGGCCAATTGTCACTAGAATTTGCTCTTTGTGGTCGTCAACGATGTGTCACATGCATCACAAATGTCCACACATTAGTCACATGATCGTCTATGTCGACAACTCGAGTATTTTTTTAGTGCAAACATATGTCCCATTTTAAATGAATTAAACTTTTAAAGTGATGCCTTCAACATACGCACTCTTATTTCCCGGGCGGTACTAGGAGACATTTAACGGCCGCAGAGACGGCCATGTTTGTACGCACTCTTCAAGATGAATCTAGATGTTTCCTTTTCTTACTCATTTATCTGTTTTTTTAACTTTAAATCCTATATTGAGGTATATTAAATACATTATTGGATGGAATATGTTCATATGTGTTGTTATATCGGATATTTTTCCCCAACGAAAGGATAGCATGTAATGATGTAAGATATAGCGTTTCTTCATCGTATATTTTCCGATCCGATCTTTTAGTTGTAAGGTATCGACGCACAATCACACAAAAAAGGAGTAAAAATCGAGAGAGAGAGAAATCGACACGCAAGATTTTATCCTGGTTCACCCTTAAATTAGAGCTACGTCCAGCAGAGGATTCCACTATAATTTAGCACCTCGCACCTCTCGTTACATTGCTCAATTATAAGAGTAAGAGAGTTTATATAAGCAATAACTATTCATGGGTCAAAGCCCAAAATACTAATAGAAAATATGGGCTTAAATCATAAAAGCCATCTGATTTTTTCCTGTCGATGGGCAGTATGAACCACACCCCACCATTAGTTAGGCGACCAAATGCAGCCAAATTATATGGCTTTTTCCTACTAAATTTCATTGTAATGTGCCTCTAATTTAGCCAAAGGAGTTCTAGGCTATCCATTCGATGAATCTCGGCAACATTAGTATAGAAATATTAGAGCATCTGCCGGCAATTAATTTTCCAGTGAAAAAACAAATCAACCTCTACCAGAAAAGCTCGAGACTTGATCAAATATTACAATTTTCAATTAGAAATTGATCTGTAGCGCTTAAGAAGTTAGGGCAATTTTCACTTTAGAGTGAGGAATATGCATGAGCAAAAGGTAGGCATGCATGGCGCTACTTTCACTTGTGTGTCGATGAGATGTGCTAGAATTACGTGGTTGCAGGCTCTTATACATCCCAAAAAATAAAATAAAATAAACCCTAATAAGAAAAGTTGACAATTGTGATGAAAGAGGGAGAAAATATAATATTTTATATATTTCGATGTGGGGTGGATGAACCTATTATTACCCTTAACAGAATAGCTATTTAAGGTAGGGAAGACATGAAAAATCTCCTGACGTATTTGAAATGACCTCTAAAAAAGAAAGAGAAAAATCCACCAGGAGAATCATATTTAAGGTTGCAATAACCAAATCAATTAATTGAAGGCCATGAATAGCGATGACATAAATTTAATCTGGCAAAAGAGTAAAACATGAGTCATCTAACACATCAAATTGTGTTGACGACTACCACAGTTGGTATAGAATCTTTGGGATCACATATTCTTGAAGCACCCTCCTAGTTTAAACAAGAAATCAATTCATGGCCCTCCGCGGCATCTGTTGATCTTCTCGCAACCACGGTCGTAATAGTTGGATGGAAGAGGAATAGGCTTACAATGACCGTGCCAGCAAACCACCCTGTCTCCTTTTGTTATGGTCTCGTAGCTGATCATCCTCGCATCGACGACCACATTGTTCGCCGCGAACGAGCACAACGCCAGGGCGACGATGCAAAGAGCCAACGCCTTACTTGACGTCGCCATGGTTGTTGATTCCTTGAGAACTAGTTCTCAAGAGGAGCTCATTTATACTAATTACTATTCTGGGTTTGCTAATTTTGAATTTTGGAACTGGTGGTCTAGGGTTATAATTTTAGTTACACTGACCTGGCCAGCCTTTTAAAAAGATAATACCAATTGGCAAGGGCGAGAACCATTGAAAGATTAAACCAATCGGTGGTCGAAAAGCAAAGGACTTGCAAGGTCATCAGTGCACTAATCAAGGGATTAGTGATGTGGCCATGACGATAGTGTGTTACTAATTTGAGGACTTGTCTTTTGTGTACACCTTGGAAAAACAAAGTGAGTACTATACATATGGACCACTAAGTATAAGGCGGGAAATTCGGCAAAGTCTTTCTAGAAGTTACATTCTCAAATTGGTATCGGAGCTAAAGTGTCGAGCTCGATTATCCGCACCCTCTGTCACCCATGTAATTGTCGATAAATATCTCTGCAATTGTCAATGTGAAAATAAAATGTTAATATCTAAACGAAATTGTTTAGTGCAAACCTTCACACATTGTTTGGATCAATCTGGGCTGTGGTCGATTCTGGGGTTCTCTCCGAATATGAAGAAATGGGAAGCTAATGCCCGTCTTGTGGAGCTGGACTTTTCTTCTTTAAGCCATTTGGGTACAGACACATGGTCCTGTGTCTGACCAAATGTCTGAAGGAAATGCAAGATCTATAGCTCGAAGAATTGGTAGGATTTGAAGACTGCTGAACTTGTGCGTTTAGCCAATGTGGTTGAAGGGGCTTCCTCCGAGTTAAAAGTGTCTTTTTGAATGTTGGAGTTCCTCGTTTTCTGTTTCGATTGTGGTCTGATTGATCTTGCTGATTAGTACTGCGATGAGAGGTTGGAGGAAGATGTGGACACCTCAGGGAAAAGAAATATGGATCTTGGATGAGAACTTCCTCTGCTCCAACAGCCGCGGGAAGAAGGCACTATAAGAGTGATGACTTTCGTACGGCGCCAGGCGATCACTCGAGTACCCGTTTGGTTAAAAAATTGAGCACTAAAAAGTGTTAGTGGTAATCCAACGTAGCACTATTTTATTATGAATCTGTTTACGTGGCTTGCTTGAGAAATTCGGTTAGCAAAAATCAGTAGAAACGATGTCGTGTTGGCCCTATTGTTAAAATAAAATAAGATAAAATAAAAAGAATAAAGGCTAAACCAAAAAAAAAGAAATCATTGATTCATCACATCAAACAAAAACGGTTGTACCTAAAAAAATCCAACTAGAGATAAAAGCAACCAAATTTAAATAGGGTTATTATCACGAAAAATCCCAAACTGGTATATATATAACAAATTTATTCCAAACTAATTTTTTAATCACAAAAAACTCCAAGCCGGTATACCAATGACTTATGCGGGTGTGCATTTATTAAGCGCACTCATGGACCAAATTTTGCACTAATCAATGATTGTTATTTTTTATTTATTAAAATTCGAATTTATAATTATAAAATAATTGTTGTGCCATATTGAAATAGTGTGGCTATTCATAAAGGAGTTACCATTAATATTTTATTTTTTACTTTTGATTTTTCTTTTATTTTTGCCTAATGGTTGTTAGGGCCTCTTACAACCTCTAAGAGGTGTGTCCAAATTTACCCTTTTTGGATATGAAGAGTTGTGTTCGAATTTATAGTTTTTCAAGCATGAAAAGATGTGTTCTTTTCGGAATAGCATGAACAGTTATGTTCTTTCCGCTATTACATATTCAACGATTTGATATTCACTTACTTCAACTTCTATTTTCGTTTTCTTTATAAAGATGTATAGCCTTCTTTTTCAATTGTTTCCTTTTGAGAGTTCTTGGAAAAATACCAAAATTGCCATCTAGTATTCTCAATTTCTAGTATTTCTTGGTTGAGATTTTGTTGTATCCTGAAAGATTTTTGCCAGTAACCATTAGCAACGTTGTGAAACAAATAATTCCTTAGAGAGAGTGTTATCACGTTTCAAAGTCTAATCGCATTTCTTCTTCCATTTCGAATTTTTTCCGAACACAATTCCCTTAAGAGATTTCGATTGCTTTGTGATGAAACAAAGTATGTTTTTCTCATCAAAAAAATAAAAAAATAAAAGTCGAGACAAACGAGGTGATTGAGTCATAAGCTATAACAAGCAGTTCCAATTCTCAAATTGTTTCTTTTGCAATATGTCGTGATCTTGATAAGTCCATTAACATCTTACATTGAAGGCATTTCGATCCATATGAAATAGAATCGATGCACATTGCTCTTCTTCATTGGATTGGAATGTTTTCACGTTCTTCTTCTTCTTTGCATTTTCTCTTTCCTTTTTCCCGAAATGCACTTTAAATTTCAATTTTACCCTTACACTATCCAACAAATTGAAATGAAATAGATGGCTAATATCGTCCTTTCATACTCAACCTCCTCCATTCGCAGAGAAGAAAACGATCGTGGCGATGACCAAGTCAATGTCAACACCGAAGCCAATCGTCCTCGTCACGCTCACCTCCATCGCCACCATCCTCTTCCTCTTCCTCTCGCGGCCAAACCCACCTGCCCCGAAACCAACCTCCATGGCTCGAAGCTTCGTCCTCTGGCTCCACGGGTTGGGCGATTCGGGCCCTGCCAACGAGCCCATCAAGACCCTCTTCACTTCTCCGGAGTTCAGGTTCACCAAGTGGTCCTTCCCTTCCGCTCCTCCCAGTCCAGTCACTTGCAATTGTAGGTTCTGTAGTGCCCTTTTGATGTGTGTGCTCGAGGCGTTCTTAATTTTAGTCGTCCGTGAGATTTTGCTGTGATTGGTAGGTAGGGAGTGTGATCGAATGATGTTGAGCTATTCGGTGTCTGAAATTAGAGCGATCAAATGGGTCGTGGAGTCTTTGGAAATGTCGCTTGAAGGATTGGTTATTGTTGATTTTGGTGTTGTTTGGTGAACTGTATACTACAGTGTTGTTTGTGAGATTGAAGCTATACATGCGGATAATGTTAGTTCAATCTAGAACTCATTTTGGGTCATGAGGGAACCTGGAGTTGTTAGATGGAAATAAGAGATTTTTCTAGTATGACAATCAGAGATAGGGTGTTGTAACGAAGGCATCAGGTTTGCATTGTTGAAGAGTATGTAGATTTGAAACCCATTCGTACTTGACGCGCCTTTCGACCTCACAAGTAAGCAATTGTGTGCGGAAATATTACATTGGGAGAGTGAACCGCCTTCAGATTTTTTTTTTCTCCTTCATACTAGTTAAACTTCTTTTAAATAACTTCATTCTGGCCATTCAAAACATCTTTCCTTAATCACACTTTAGCCATGAAGAAAGAGATTTCCTTGCTGGTTTTTCTACAAAATAAAAGTATCATACAATGGCATGCCTTGGCTTTTTAATCATTAGTTTTGGATACCCTGAGAAAATGACATCTCTTGACTTGTCCTGCTGTGTTTGTATTGTTGCAGACAATCATTCTTACCTTTTTTCTGGAAATATAAACCCTTCCATGCATCCTTTCCTACATTTACTCACATAATCTTCCTTGCAGATGGTGCTGTCATGCCTTCATGGTTTGATATTCATGAGATCCCTATAACAGCTGTAAGTATGATATATTCCTATCACATCTTTCTTTCAATACCACATTAACCTCCCTATCCGTGGTAATCAATGAGCCCTGGTGGATTTTAGTTGAGATTAATTCATCATATCGGAAAGGGAGAAGAGATGAAGTCACCATGTGAGCAGGACACCCACCAAAAGCAATTGCTGCTAGCATTTTAGTTTCGTTCCTCACAAAAGTTTACTTACGACTTGTCTTCTTCCTTTAAGCAGTGAGACATCTAATATTTTTCCAAGGCCACAAATATATTTTTGGATTCTAGAACTCCTGTAGCTACTCTTGTAAGATGTACTTAACAATCTCCTCTAAGACATGAAGTGGATTGCCTGGCTCTAAACAACTGTTACAATGTGCTTTTTCTTCTTGACTTGCTCATGTGACATGGAATGGGTTACATATGCCAGGATTCTCCAAAAGATGAGAATGGAGTGCTTCAAGCAGTAAAGAATGTGCATGCAATGATTGACAAGGAGATAGCTGCTGGCATAAGTCCTAATAATGTGTTTGTGTGTGGCTTTAGTCAAGGAGGTCTCTCTCTCTCTCTCTCTCTCTCTCTCTCTCTCTCTCTCTCTCTCTCTCTTGTAGGGAGTGTGCCTGCTAGCATATGCATTTGTCCACATCACATGCATATACCTTTATCTTTGTTGTAATAGTCTTACAGCTAGGTGGTTTTGTGTTGTGCAGGTGCTTTGACCTTGGCAAGTGTTCACCTGTACCCTAAAACTCTCGGAGGTGGTGCAGTATTCAGCGGATGGGTTCCTTTCAATTCATCCATTCTCGATCAAGTTTCGCCAGATGCCAAAAGAGTACTTCTTTATCTGGACCTTGGAAACTTCAACTTCATTTACTTTTCCTTTTCAGTGCTTCATTTTGCTACCTATTTGACGTGTGTATTAGATGGAGAGATTAGCTTTATAGTTTGATAAGTTGTTTTCTTGGTGTTAGTCCTGGCAATAGATGGAAATGTACAAGCTTTTGTTGATAATGTGCTCCTGCAAAGAAAGTCTGGTTTTTTTCATTCCTCATTGTTTCCTTCTCCTTTCTCCTTGCTTTTCTCTTTCTCCATTTTCTTATCCCAATTGATAACTACATATAGTCAGACCAAAATTCAGCTAAAACTTTTTTCTTTTCTTAAGTCGTTTTTATATCCTACTTCTTTGGTGATGGCTATGATTTGGTCTAGTTTGTCTCAGTAGTAGCATATGGAAAATGAAGTAAACATTGTAAAATGTGCTTTTGGGCCTAGAAGAGATTGTTTTATACCAACTTCTTTAATCAATTCAATGGCCACTTTTGCTGGAAAAGAATGTCCACTGTTGTTCAGGACTAAGGCTGAGATTTTGATTAGAAAATGCGAATCGGCAATTCCTTTACTGATTAAATCTTCTGAAGTTTATTTTGTTTCTTGGGTACGTCGGCATGATTTATGGGCATGAGTTATGGTTCTCTGTGCAGACACCTATCTCGTGGGCTCATGGAATTGATGACAGAACAGTATTATTTGAAGCTGGGCAAGCGGGTCCACCATTTCTTGCAAAAGCCAGTGTGAGTTGCGAGTTTAAGGTAAGTCTATTCAATATTTTTAAATTTTACTTGATGGTCCTTTGATGGATTGTGAATAAATTTTTCTCTTCGTACAATTGATATGTAGATGTCTAAAAGAATTCCATAAATATGTAGGCTTATCCTGGTCTAGGCCATTCTATAAACAATGAGGAGCTCCGTAATTTGGAGTCGTGGATTAGAACCCGTCTTCAGAGTTCTTCGTAGAACTATCGGTATGTGATGATCGAAGTGGCAGATTTTTTCCATCCTTCCTGTAGATTTGTGCTTTGCCACATGTGCAAACCGATACATGAAGGATGTTCAAGATGTGCGCATCATATGCTAAGCATTCTTTCAATATGTTCTTGAGATTTATTCTTAGGGAAAATATTTCTTTTCTATTTATTACAAACAAAGAACTGGACCAAGGGATCCCAAATATGTTGCCTCACTTTTTTCATATATTTTGACTTGATGTAAATTGTGGACATGGACATGGGGAAATTGTGGTGTGAATCTAGTAATTTTAAACTAAGAGTAACGAAAAAGAGTATTGTATTTTCAAATACAGACAAGAGGGCATTACATGAAATTTTCTTAAGAAGAATCCACAATGTTTTCAGCATATAAGAAATAGCACATGTTTGTGGTCTTAGGACATAGTAAAATAGGAAACAACCATTTGATGACGTCTCTCTCATTCTTTGTCGATGTTCTTACTCCAATAGCTTATAAAGGGAGTAGATGTCATGGTGTTCATGTCAGACGCCGGCCTTTGAATCAGTCATTTGTTTTTAGGTGTTTAGACTGCAGTACTTCCATGCGGTGGAAATGAATGTCGGTGCATTAAGGTTGTGGAGTTGATTCATTTCCAATGCAGATATGCCATAGAATCGGTCAGTATGTGATCTGATTCGCAATTGATTATGTCTTCACTAACCTAACCGATTAACCTGTTGCCATCATCAGATTTTCTTGTTCCAAATATAATAATGATGAGGATAATGCTGATGATGGTTGTATTTGCTTTTAAGAGGATAGGGTTGGCTTAGTGGTTAAGGAACATAGTTGCGTGCAAGGATTGGGCACCTGGCACAAGTCCACGACCTAGTGCAAATAATTTTCATGTCTGGGCTGCAGATCTGGCTTTTGGCTCATGTTCTTCTTGGTCCAGGAGGTTAGTGGGATATTTTATGAGCCCAAGGCTTACCTACCTAAGATGGCTTCCTCATCGTTAAAAAAGAGAAAGAGAGACAGAGACAGAGATTCTATAGTCTACGTATTCATAAATCTGCAAGTCTCTAAGTCTACATTAAGACCGAATCCTTGGTTATTTATGTTTAGACCTTTTTAAGCTGTATAATAAATTAATGTCTAGGGGGTATTTTGAAGTGTAGTCTCTCTCTCTCTCTCTCTCTCTCTCTCTCTCTGTTATAAGACCTCCTGAACCCTTTTCTTCATTCTTTAAAGTCTGTTTTTTGCGACCCAGACAAAAGCTCCGAAAACTTCACTGAGAAAACGAGAGCTATGAAGAAACTCCGGAAAGGCTCGGTGCATCCATCACCGTCGCTGCCGATCGTCGTGTCCTATTATCTCTCCCTCCTTCCAGCCACCATCCTTACCCTGACAGCGGCTCTGTCACCTCAGGACAGAGAAGTCTTAGCCTATCTCATCTTTTGCTCCACCCCAACCTCCACCATCAAGAACAACAACAAAACCTCCCGCAGCAGCTCTTCTTCTGCCAAAAGCGGCACAGCTAATGGTGATCGTCCCTCTACCTTCAATTGTGACTGCTTCCGATGCTATATGAGTTACTGGGCAAGGTGGGACTCATCTCCAAATCGTCAGTTAATCCATGAAATAATCGACGCTTATGAAGATGGGCTGACATCAGAGAAACAACCAAGAAATTCAGGAACAAAGAAGGAGAGAAGGAATAAGAGAAGGTTCAACGCCAGGTCTGGTGAGTCAAAGCGGTCAAACTCGGGGAATGCTGAGCTGGGTCAGTCAGAGTCGATGAGAGAAATGACAACCACCAGTAATGGCGGTGGCGGTGCAGAGGAAGTGACAGAGAAAGGACCGTTGAGGAGGTTCTTAAGTTTCATCGCAGAGAAGATATGGGGTGTCTGAGATTGGTGAGTGCTGTTTTTCCCATTGAGTTTGAAGGGAAAAGCAGGGGGAGAGAGAAACAGTTCTGTAGATAGTTGCCTTACAATAATCAAGAATGTGAAAGTGGCAGCTTCTCGGAATCATAATAAAGTATAAGTTATTCAGCTGAACTTGCTCTTCTCTCTTAGTCTTCTCGGAAAACATGCCAATATAAGTAAAAGTCATATAGAATCTGTGGCTCTGTTTTTCCTGGATTAGCTATTACTCTAAGGTGGGTCGCTTCTCCCTAGGGATGAAGCTTCTGAGATTTCCTTCGACTAAAATTGACATTCAGTTTTTGGTTGAGGCAGTTAAGTAACGATACTAAAGGGCCAATGATCACCTCCTCCCCATGAAATGGGAGCTTGCTACTGTTAGCATTGGCTTATCCCCGGCGAAATTGGGTGTAAGAATGCCAACAGATAGATCGTACCATAGACTCCGATTGAGAATTTTTTCTTTTTGAATGGTAATTGGGGAAGTTCTGATTCATGCACTGGGGTACCCAAAACTTGATTTGGAATTGACATTGAAAATAACAAAGCCAATATAAGTTGAGTCTGAATATTATCAACTCGCCGTCGCTCTTTTGTTCCTACCTCTCTGTATTATTCTTTCATATGGACTAGCATCTCTGTTGCAGAGAATGCAATTTGGTGTTATTTGTATGAAAGTAGTCAGTACATTACAATCTTTATATCTTTAACAGTTATAAAGGTTGGCAAAAGGAAGGCTTGGCTCTATGTAACAAAAGAGTATAAAAAAGGAAGCAAGGGCTTCGATTAAAGCAAAGTCCCACTACTGGAATTGGAACTCCAGTCCAAAACTCCTTTTGGTGCTTCCCAAGAGCATGCTTTCTTCCTTTCCCTTACTTTTCCTCACCCCCACTATTTGTCTGGACAGTCGCATCGACCACTGTCTCTTTTGATGTAAAGGCTATGTAGTTTGGTCTGGTTTATTTTTGGCTTAGGAAGTGAACAAACTCCTGATCTACTTCTGAACTATATGAGTCAAATTAAGGGTCCTCGGCATCAGACTCAAAGAGAGAAACTACTTGACAACTGCCCGAAAGCACTTACCTGCTCTTGACTGACTTGATTGTTTATCCTTGTTTAATGTTTGCCTCTTGATTATTTTTGACTGAAGGTGCAGAGTTTTATGCATCTGGAGATTATATAAAAATAAAACACAGAAAGAGGGTACAGTTGGTCATGTCTGGGTAACAAGAGCACATATTCTCTATATTCCCATCTCTTTGAGTTGGCGTTATCGTCACCAAACACATATGATGGACTAACATTTTTATTTTTATTTTGGGAGGTCTGTTTCTAGTATGAAAATTCAAGCATTCAAGACTAAATCTTGTGTTAATCCACCTGAACACAAGAAGCTCTTGAGCTTGGCCATTGATGCCATCTTGTTTTTCAATGTGATTTTAGCCTTTGGGGTCATTTTGAATAGTTCTGAAAACAGCTTAAATGGGCAGCTCTTGGTAAGGAGAAGGTCACTGAGTCACCATTGGGGTGCTGGTCCTACATCAGTTTGAGTATTTATACATGACAACAAGGAAGAGTACATATATGTGGAATAGGCTGATGAGATAGTGCCAATTTTTAGACATTAAGTTTGATGTGCTTGACATTGACTCATTCTGATCCAACAACTGCTGCTTCACAAGATTGCATTAGCTAAATTAAGACATCATATGGCAAATGTATGGTGAACAGATGAAACAGTGACCTCTCGGCCACGATTGCCAATACTATGAAAGTGTGTTCCATTGCTCTTTTATTGCCGAGACAACGAGTTTGCCTGGTTGATCGGAATAGTCCTTCCTCAGGTACTGACTCGGGCGGGCCGTTCAGAATTCCAGCGTTAAAATTCCACCCTATCTTGGACTGCATTTAGAATATGCCGGAGTTTGAATCACAATTTTCATTACCATCTCTATTCCGAAATTGGATGTGGTCGTATCGGACATACTCATGCTAAATTATTTTCCTAATCTTGCAGATACGATACCAAAGTTAATTGCCCTTGATGATATTGACTTTTACAAGGGATTCGATTCAACCACGATACGCCAATACTTATCTTCTTTCCTTTTCAAGCTAATCCTCCTTTTTTTCCCACCAAGTCACTATATCTAGCGGTGCTGTCTATGTCAAATAGTCGCGAGGCATGTTGATGCCCTTCTTTAAGTACTTTGAACAGAATAATCGTTCCGAAAATTAAAAAAGAAAAGGGGAAAAAAAGGGAAATTTACAGTGCCCGTCTTCCTAACTCTTTAAGCGCGACTTTTGTGATGGCAAATAAACAATATACGATCATATCATACCGTAGTGCACGAACATCCAAAGTACACGGCCAACAGACAACTAATCATGAAGAAAACAATAGGTATATACCTTACAATTAAGCGTCAGGCATGTACAGGTATAGACGAGCTCATGGCCGACATGCAGCCCTTCAAGCGCTCAAGGATGTGCTTCCGGCTAACCAGCGACGAGTGGGAAGTGAGAGGAAGCCCTTCCTTGACGCACTCATCGTACCTCTCTAGCACAGCCACAATGTCGCTGAAGTCCGGTCGCTTCGAAGGGTTCGCCGCCCAGCAATGCTTTATTAGGTGGGCAAGTGCGGGCTGACAGCTCTCCGGCAGCGGAGGCCTTTCATTCTGTCAGATGAAAGATCAGAAACGAGTCATCGAACGATGTCTCTCCAGACTGCATTTGGAAGAAAGCAACCGTCTTACATAGCACAAGCCACAAGGTGTCGGTGCAAACACCAAGAATCGAAAATTTATTGAGATATTCAACAGGGACAGCAATCAAATTTATCCGTCAAGAATGAGAAGGCCAAACTCGAATCAAATTAGTGGTTTTTCAACGAGAAAAGACTCAATCAAGACCCTTTTGTGTAAGCTGTCGTGTAAAACAATCTCCTAATGAAGTGCCAAACAAAAAGCGACACAAAAAGTTCTATGGGAGAAGTTGCAAGAAGATGCCAAAATAAAACAAGATCTGAATGAAAGCAAAATATTTGTATGCAGATCGGCCATCTAACCTTCTCTGCCACGGCAAATGCAGCCTGCACCGGCGTCATTCCTTGGAAAGGAAGCAAGGCCGTGGTGAGTTCCCACAGAACAATCCCAAAACTGTACACGTCGACCTTACGAGTGTACGGCTTCTCCTTGATCATCTCAGGCGCCATCCAACGGTACGTGCCCTTGTTCCCTTTGCTTTCTTGGCACTGCGTTTCTAGACACGAAGTGCCGAAATCCGCCACCTTTACTCGCATTTCATCATTAAGAAGTAAGTTATTTGACTTTAGGTCCCTGTGGATCACCCCTTGAGAATGAAGGTACTCCATCCCTCGGGATATGTCGAGAGCTAACCTGAGGATCGTCTCGATTGAGAGGGAGTAAGGCTGCTTCTTGTTGAGATACATTCTCAGATTTCCTTGCGACATGTACTCAGTGATGATGCAGTATACCGGGGGCTTCTTACAAGCTGCGATGAACTGCCAAAAATGATGGGTCACCAAGTTTGCCAATTGTCTCTAGGTTTAAATTGCCAAGCTAATTTAACAGATGCCGAGTATGCAGGTACATCTTTCCGCCATAATCCTCAATATAAAGAGTTCAACGTGCAAAAGGATTGAACCGGAAACCTTTCTCGGAGCTAGATTGCTTACATCTCTGGAAGATCTCAGCACATTTATGCAGCATTTGAATTGGACACTAATTTCTCACATCTCCACGGCTTCGCTATGGTGGATCATTAATGCTAATAAACCAGTACATGAATTCCTTTTGCAATGCCGAAGCATTCGACATGCCAAATCACACGTCTTCTTTCAATTCAATCTTCTGTTTAACCACACTCGGGAAGGACCCTTTATTTATATCAGCAGACTAGCGAAATGTCTAAGTCTGTCGGAATTTAAGCAAAATTGACTAGATGTTCGGAATTCTAGGATACTAAACTGATGTCATCCCACAACATATCACAATAATAACAGAAAGAAACGCTATCACCTGTACATATGACAAGAATGCTTCATGTCTGAGAATTTGAGAAGGAGAATATTACCTGGACTATGTTAGGATGAAACAGGCGCGAGAGCAACGCGACTTCAGATTTAAACTGCTGCTCTACGATAGCTCTAGTCTCTTCCTTCTGATTCGGAATCCTCACCATCTTCACGGCCACCGCTCTCTGCTTATAAATTCCACGATAAATCCGACTGTGGGCACCCGACGCGAACTTGTTGCCTATGAACAGCTGAGAGAGATCGGCCGTCCACTCTTCTTGATCTTCTCTCGATGCTTCCCAGGCCTCCACATTTTCAGAATCCAATATCATTGACCACGACTCCAAGCTATCGAACCTCTTCCTCTCCATGTTCTCCATGTCTGAATTCAAGTTGGTTCTCGAAGACGAAGGTGCCGAGAATCGCTTGCTCTTCGATTTCCTCAGGCGGAACGCGTGGAAACACGAGGTGGCCATCGGAGCTTCAAAGAGAGAGACAGAGAGGGGGAGGGAGAAAGGGATGGCTAGTTGGCAAGGAGGGTCTCTCGACAATAAGAACCAATCAAAAGGAGTGGCTTTTCCTTCTGAACGTGTGGATTGATTTCAGGAAGTGCATGAACTGATTCAGAAACATGGGTTCTTGTCGAACGTTTGAAAGAGAGAAAGATGTTCATGAATCAAGAACATAAACTTCAAAAAAAAAATAGAAGAAGAAGAAGAGAAAAGATAAGGCAATATATCAAAGGTTACAGGGGAATGAAAAACAGAGAGAAAGGACTGGAATTCGGTGCTTTCTGCTCTCCATTTCCAAATAGGCACGGATTTTAAATAGAGAAAGGAAGAGTTCTGAAGGAAAGCTTCATGAGAGACGAGGGAGCTGGTCTTGGTGAATGAAAGGCATGAAAGTGGGAGATGAGTTCATGGGGTTTCCTGTTTTTCTTCCTTCGTCCAGAACTGAAGTGGAAAGAAGAGTTCTTTCTCATGAAAAATGCAGGTTTTGAAGAGGTGAGAGAGAGAGTCTAGAGTTTCACGGTTTTGGTAGAAGAGGATGAGGGGATTAGGTTTGTTTAGCAGTAGAAAGACAAGCTCAAAAGCCAGAGACTTTCAGGGGCGCCTCGTGATTGCTTGGCTCAAAAGTAAAAAGACTCTGTTTTAAGAGAGAGCGAGACAGAGAGAGAGACAGAGACAGAGACAGAGACAGAGCTGTTTATTATTATTATTATTATTATAGAAAAAATGCTTCAGTATCATTATAATATAGACCGAATCTAACTCCTGTGTTCTTTTGTTTTGCTGTTTCTATTGCTTTTTTGCATCATCAAAAGCAAAGTGGCCACGTTGTAGAGTAAGAGAGATTCCGCTGTGTTGGTTTGGCTCTTGGGAGAGCCTTCGGAGAAATGCAGAGTCTTGGGATCCTTCGGAATGCGAATAACATTTGGTGAAGTGTAATCGAAGAGGAATCAACTTTGATTTAAATGTTGTCCGGAAAAAACTACCGCTTATGAAGGAATTTAGGTGTATATTTTAACTAAATAAATATATAAAAAAAGAAAATCTACTTGATATCACTCGGCGACGTTCGGACGCTGGCGAGCCTGATTTGGCCCCACTGGCGGTCGTCGCCTGAGGTCACACAACCTCTAGTGACCCTCGCCTGGGGTCGCACAAGGCAAGGCTCGCTGGCGCCATTTCTAGCTAGCCGAACGTGAGATCTAGGCTAACCAGCGACATCACACGAAGTGAAAAGGGCGAGGGGAAAATTGGAATTTCGAAATTTTGACGATGGCAAAGTTGAAAGCAAAAAAATGCATTAGCATTCCAGAAATGTTAAAGCCCGAACCTTGATAGGATTTGCATCGGGTTAAAAGCCTTTGGAGAACCATGGATATGAAATGCATCTCCCGAAAGCTCTTCAAAAATAGAAGTTGGCAAACGCCTTAGGCCTAAACACCTTTAGGAAAGTGATTCCTCAACACACCTTCATGACCCGAAAAAGACTGCATATTTTGGGAGACTAGGAATCTATTCCAATCCCACCTCCTAAATATAACATAACATGGTACTACCAGGCAATTTCGAAGGACCGTTCCTCACGAATTGAAAATCGTTGGATTGTAAAAAACACATTTTAGTCGTCAATTGAAAGTTTTCAGATATTCCTATGCTACAAAATCATGTATAAGGATTGAGAGGAAGGTTCCTCGAGGGTTATACAAAAAGAAATAATTCCCTTTCTAATGCAAAAGGAACAGAACATAGTTTATTCACTGGGTTATGCTAGCCTAGGCATCTTCCATACTATAGCCTTTCAAAAGCAAACCAAAGAGAAAGCTAGAAGAATAAACCCAATGGAATTTGGGTAACTTATATAGTACATGCTGGTGCGATTTTTATTTTTACGTTTTGGTGCTCGCACACCTAGCCCCCCTGTTCCCTTTTGTATCTTTTTCTTTTTCAATAGGAGGACCCTCTAATTGTTTTATATCCAGGTAATCTCGAGATCCGAACGAGAACCTAGATAAAAGTCTTTTAAGAACTTGCTTAGATCCTAGGTAACTTATATAGTACATGTTTAGAGATGTTTCAATTATAAGACAACTCTATCTACTTTCAAAAAGTTGAGGTTCAATCCAACACAGCATATCCAAAAATTTTCAAGAATAGAAGTATGTGAATTTTGAAATATCTTATTTTTCGCCAGAGAAAAAATGTCGAAATAACTTTTAAAAGGATTTTTTTTTTTTCAAGAAACAATCCAGGAGCGTTTTTCACTATTTTCGCTATTTTAGAAGAAAAGGGTTTACTCAATTATCATTTATGGGAATTGTATTGCCCAAATCACTACGACACATCGAAATATTAATTTTTTAAACTCATGTCGTAGCCAAAACTAGTGTAATTTTGTAATGATTTAATTGGGTGATTTTTCGAGCCTTCTTTTAATTCATTCATCATTTTGTTGCTCGAACTAATTCCACTTGCCGAATGATATCACAACTAGGGTAGGCCTCACCAAAGCATGCGCAGAAGCAAACATCCAATCTCTTCAAGAAGGCTCGAATCATGCGGGATTGCCTAGTCTATTTGGCAGTCTGTGGACATTTTATTTGACCCAAACACGTAACTATCCTATGACGTAGTAGTGGACCTTTTTTTTTTAACTTAGGACCAGCAAGTTTCGATTAAAAAAAAAGTTTATGACTGAATTGGCACAATTGCAATTAATTTATGATTTTTTCGATAATTTCCCCCCTATCCGGTGGGCCAGACGGGTAACAAATTGCTTACACTTCTAATCTAGCATTAGGAGCTAAGAACAGGTCAAAATCCATTTATTCCAAGCTCAACGTTCAAGATCCTCGCGATCTTAAAAGGCTAGTTTTGGATGGTTTAACATGGAGAGGTTGGCCTTTTCGGACCTAGCACCGAAAACTTTGGTAAGTTCTTGCTCCATTATATGTCAAGAGAGATGCTAAGTTGCTAACACCTCTATCCTTCTCTTCTCTTGATTTTATTGCAACTTTGGTATCTTGAGAGAGCATCTAATGTCTGTTCTAATAAGGATCTCACACGAACAACCGATGGCCTCTGCACTTTTGGACCAATGGGCTCAAGAGGCCCAAGAAGTATCCATCCTAGTACTTGGCCAATTAGACCTTTGATCAAGGTTCTTTCTTTGAAATTCCTATAATTAAATTTGGCTGTATTATCTAACGAACTCTATCCTTTGCGAATTTTCTGTCAACCCATTTCAATTTTATTAATGTTTGGTTCAATTCTACCCAATCAGCAACATATATTCCACAATACATGTGATCGCATGGCATAACATAGCGAGTAACTTAGTTGTTTTTGACATTGACGAAATGAATTTGGACATATTCAGAATTGTAAATCTTATGAGACTACTGCCAACTATTCTAAAAGCTTAACATGATATCCGAGCAGAAAATACTTAGTTCGAATTTTTCCAAACTCCTCATTCGAATCCTTTATTATATATTTAAGTCCAGCCTATGCATAAAGGGTAGAGATGAAATACTTAAAATTCAAACCTGCTTTCATCTAACAATTTAAGCTTTAAGAGCAGTAGGCAGTGGTCCCATTAAATTTTACAACATCCATTAAAGTGGAGGTCGAATCGAAAGAGCCCTTAAAGTACTAGGTCTTTTTAGATAATGAGAGCTTATTTTTCCGGTAAAGACTTAAGCACCTAGAACTTAAAGTCAAGATCGAATTGATTTTTTTGGGGGCAAGTTTGCTAGTAAATAATCCTCATTTTTTCCATTATTTTAAATATTCACATACAATGAGAAGGGGAAAAATAGCACAGATTTTCCATTGTTTATACATGGTATTTGATTTAACGATTTTTGGCAAAAAAATAATTATGATTTGAGTCCGTCGAGCAACACTGTAAGCATAACAATTAGCGCAAAAAAGGAAATAACAAAAGAGACTATTTGCGCGGAAACAAGTGAATTATGATTCAAGTCATGCAAGAGTTGGCGCCAAAAAAAAAGAAGATGATGGAGAAATATGATATTTTCCCCTCAATTACAGATAATAGTATTGACGTGTATCTAACATATATGGAAACTTTATAATTGCTTATACATTTATGCTACATTTAATAACCAGGATAAAAGTTGAGCTATCACATTCTGTATTTGGTTCTTGTTAAAAACAAGATAAGGTCGGATATTATAGAGATATAACCCGAATAAAAATATCTCATGTGAAAGGTGGGATAAAGGTCCATAGAATTTTTATGTCCACGATATAAAAGCTATTTTT
>BCNH02000004.1:6901772-6986698 GCA_001662345.2 Metrosideros polymorpha var. glaberrima | reverse complement strand
TTGTCATTTAAGGAAAAAATTAGAAATGATAACCCAAGAGAGGGACAATAATAACAAAATAAGTAAATAAACATAAAGTAGAAGAACTTACATTTTAAATGAACAAATTCCAACTTGAAAAAGATCTTTCTAATTTTTTAAGAATGATGGGTAAAGAGATTTCTAAAAAAACATTCTACCACTTTCTTCTTCTCCTCCCTAACTCTATTTCATGTTGAAACTTCACGACTCCTCTATAGTTCTTTGGTTCCCGTTGAAGCCCTACAAAAATAACAAAAATGTCGAAGCTTCTTCTCTTTTATAGCTCTCTGGTTCACATTGAAACTTCATGAAGGCAACGAGAGAGTCGAAACACTATACTTTTTAGAATCGCGAAGTACATTATTATGTTTTCTCTCTCTCTTACTAGTTTTGGCATTCGATAGCTGATCTGTCTTATTGATGTCATTGTAATGCTGCCAATGAGCTTTTTTGATGTTGAAGGTTTAGGTCATACAATAATCACGAGTTGATTGTTAGAGTTTGTCTTCGTTTGTGCATATGTGGTTCCTTTAATAGTGAATTTTGAGAGATTCTTACCATTTTTGTTTGTGCATTTTCAAGTTCATGTACACTGATATGTAGTTCCTACAAACAATGGACATGATAGAACATGAAAATAACCGACTTTATTACTGCGATTCACCAAACAATGTAGAGAATGTTAGAAATCAAAATGACCAAACGCAACCTTATAGTTTCCATCCGTTTGGGACACTTTTTCTTGCATGTTCCATATCTCTAAATTCAGCTTTGGCTTTTAGAACCCAGGTCAAATAACAATTATTTAGGTTCAATACCAATTAAATTATCAAAGACAAATTAAAAACAACGTTGTCGGTGACAAAAATGATGCTGCCTTTTTAATGAGTATTCTTGAACTTTTTGTGAACATCAAGGATCCTAAGCTCTCTTGATGCGATAACTTTATCTTGACATGATCATTTTTATACGATCCACATTATCAGTTTGATAAGACCATGTGCGCATAAGTTCGTGACATGATTGGACCACCCTATTCTTTTTCCTTTTCCATATGTATTACTTGGAGAACAAAAGAGATCAAATTCAACAATAAATCAAATAAGGAAGCTTGACATCCACTCAAGGAGAAATTACAAAAAAAGTTTTAAATTTGTTGTAATTGTGCCAATTCAATCCTAAATTCTTTTTTTTTTGGCCAACTAAGTCATAAATTTTTTGTAATTGTGCCAATTTAATCCATTTGGCCGATCGGCGCTAACTTAGATAATTTTTAATAATATTTTAGTATTTTTTCAAATTTTCTTTCTTTCCTTCCTCCTTCTACCTCCAATGACGATCGGCAAGGCAAGGGCTGGCGAGGTCGACCTTAGCGAAGCTCGCCTCCATTGGCCACTAGTGAGACTCGACCTCGCCGTCACTAGGCGAGGCTGAGCCATGGCTGGGTGAGGCCAGCAAGGGCGAGATCGACCTCACCCAACAACAGTGAGGCGAGGTGAGGCCGAGATCAACCTCGCTGTCAATGGGTGAGTTTGATCTCGCCCTCGCTCGACGACGACGACAAGGCTCGCCTTCGCTAGTGGCCGGTGGGGATGAGCCTCACCGACCCTCGTCTTTGGCCAATCGCTAGCCCGGCAACCGATCAGAGGTTGAAGAAGAATGGAAAGAAAAAAATTGAAAAGAAGAAAAGGAAAATTTCAAAAATTCAAAAATTATCGTTAACATAGCAAAAAAGGCAGGGTACAATGGCCATGATTAAATAATTCGAAGATGAGGACGTTTTTATTTGAATGAATGATGTTGCTACAAGTGTATGTATCACTGAACTCTTCGTCGGATTAACAAAGTTAATTATAAAAGCAATTTAATTAAGCTTAACACTGACATCATTACCAACTTAAGAAACCTGTTCTTATTAAACTAAAGACTGAGACCACATGCAGAGTCTCAAAACATTTGATATTTGAAAATTGCAGCAGATTAGGGTTAAATAAAACGATCACCAACCCTTGATTCCTCGTAAAATTCAAAGAGGACACGAAATCGATGGAGATTCCTTAGCCTCCTCAAAATATGATTTGATTAGAAAGGCAATGAGAAATGGGGTCCCTCTTGTTGACCCGACTGACACCAAGTACTCACGAGCCATAAGTGTTTCTTCATTAATTTATTAATGTCCTAAAAATAATCTTCTTTGTCCTAATAGAGAACAGATTTATCTCTTCCACTAATCATTTCACGATAAAAACATGCATGGCCCCATGCAGTGTGGCCCATTTAATCCTTCTAATCCTTTTTCTTATCCTTAAAACATGTATTTAGATTCACTAATACATTGACTAATTCATTGACCCTTTCCTGCAAAACCGGACCTAACGAAGGACCTAATGAAAATCCAGCAAGTTCACTCAATCTTTTGATTCGCAGAACATAAGATTTTGACTTACTTAAGAGGAAAGCAATTTGAATTTGTGTTACAAGATGCGAGTTTCAAGGCCACGAAACTCTCGAAAGAAGGCGTGCCGAGAAAGTGCTTCGTGCATGGAATCATTTTGAAAGCTTTAGCATCAAAGTGACCCTAAGGGCCAAAAGTCTAAAAAAGGAAAATAAAATTTAGAAAAAGAGAGAGTGACCCAAAAGTCCTTTATGTGAATTCTTTCATCAAGGATTGACCCCCACAAAGTTTTTGAATTTTTTCTTATATCCTTTTTATTTTGTCACGTCAAACTCATTATTCATTAGGATTGCGAAATATCCTTGACTAGAAAAAAGAAAGTGCCTAAAAAGTTGGTAAATAATGTCTCGGATGAAATAGCATTGTTGACCAAAGACATTAAAAGAAATAGAAAAACAAAACCTCAATAATCGGATAAAAAATATTATAGTCAATTTTAATGTATTGACGTGGGTAGCACCTTCGAAATTTTTTGCTTTGGCAAGTGGCGAAGTTGATTAATCTTGACCTTTTCTGATTAATTATTGATCACAAACCCGATTGTGTCCACAATTCCAACTCGATTTGACTTGAGAATCAATTTGCCTTTGCCTTTGGCAGGGTCAACTCAAGCTCGAACCCGCCATCTATTGTCTCTAAAGAAAAGAAAAAAATCACATATACCAATTAATTATTTCTATTCACTTGCAAGCAGTTGAAACATGAATTATGCAATACAAATAAGCAAACAAAAAAACTAAAAATTTCAAAATAGAGTTATATTAATTTATGCAATCTTATAATCGGTCTCCACGATACCAATTTCCTCTAAAATTGTCAAAGAAAAGGATATCAAGTAGCCATCACGTTGCTACATATGGCAAAAAAAAAATTAACTGTTTCCCGTACAGGGACAATTTCGTCCACATGCGCCTGCTTTCCGGAGAACCAGAGCCGCATCTCAGACCCGACCGACTCGCCCACGAGACGTGAATTCCCATTTTTACCCTCCATCGGCTCAAAAATAGCAAAACATCCCCATCAATTTTCCTGTTTTTAGATAGCGATTTCTCTTATCTTGCTGATCAGGACGCTAGATTTTGCTGTTGCCGCGATTTGCATAATTTAATTCCCAATCACAAGAAAAGTCAACAAAAATTCATGATCTTGATCTTAATCTTGTTTGTGGTAAAGAACTTCATCTCATAAGTCAGCTTAAATTAAGTGTTATTAATTACTGACGAAAACGATGACAAAGCATTGTTTAATCTTGTACATAATCGGTTCGATTCGATTAAGATGTTAGTTTGGCAGGTCAAACCGAAGCAGCTCAAGTTCAAAAACATTAACGTCAAACCACATGATGGATTCCTTATTCAACATCGCTCAACTCATTGATAGATTTGAGATTAAATTTTCATTATACTAAATACTCAAATTAAAATTGGAAAAAAGATATGTCAAACACACTTCATCTCATATCCAAATGGAATAACATGTATAAGTATTTTCTGAAATTTAGTCTAATATGTAATGTGATCTTTCAACTTTTAATTTGTTCAATGTGATTCTTAAATCATTATTAAATGTTCAATATAATCCATAAACTTTCATATTTAATGATTATTTATGTTATTTTCTATAATAAAAAAAACATATTAATCCAAATTTTATTTTTTTATTTTTATTAGATTATGTTAGCACTTTAATACTCTTTTTTCCTCCCCAAAAACCCTTGTTATTCCAGCTCATTTGATCTCACCCCTCTGGTTGGACAGTCCCAAAGGGGGAGGGGAGGCCCACCGTCAAGCCAGGTGGACCCCCACAGCCGTCCTAACCAGCGGTCTAATTTGCTGCTGAAGTGCTAATCTCGACACAAAATTTCACCGGGAAGGAGAGAAAGAGAGAGAGGACGACACAAGACCAAAAGACATTATATTGTAGCTCTGGAATTGATGATGACAGCAGATCCACCACTGTCACAGAGACGATACACAACACAGATTCCACACAGCATGCAATTAATTCTTTTCTTTTCATTTCCTATTTTTAAATTTTTATTCATTTTGATAGTAGCAGCAGCAAGGAATTGGGTGGGCCCTCCCTCACTTACTTCCCAAAATTCAATTTATTTGTTTATTATTATTATTATTATGTATTTTCTTTCTTTTTTTATGGAGGAGGCCTGGTTCTGATTGGGGGGGTCGACCTGAGCCGTTGGATGGGGCTCTCATCATTGAGACCGGATTGTAATCATGCTTAACTGCTGCAAGATCCTGTCTTTTAGCATTATCTGTGCAGTAGGCCCCCTAAGCAAATTTTTTTTTTCTGGAATTTACCCAATATTGAGAAAACCCATGTTAGTGAAAAACCGAGATTAGTTTAATGAGAATCATGGTTTAAAAAAAATTAATATTTTTTAATTAATTATTTACTATGACTGTGACAAGTGGTGAGAGAGAGAGAGAGAGAGAGAGAAGGCATATATTTTTAAAGAACTGTTTTGACGGTGGCGGTAAAGCATCTTCCTCTTCTTCTTTTTTTGTGGCTATATATTGACCTGTTTTTCTGTTACCTTTTAATCTCTTGGATTATAGAATTTAGGGGTTTCAACCATTTGATGCTGCTGATGCTTATTTATGGAATGTGGGATTCAGTTCTATTTACGATATTGACCTTTTGGGAAACCCTGCTACGTGATCTTGAAATTATACATGTATTTCTTTCTTCTTCTTCTTTTTGGAAAAAAGTCACAAAAAACTCTAAACTATGATACATTAATCTTGAACTTTTTTTTTTACATAAAAAACCTCAAACTATATCCACTATGACACATTTACCCTGAACTTTTCCTACGACATAAAAAAATCCAAACTTGTATTTATATGATACATTTACCTTCCATCGAGGTTCATTTTTATTTCACTTAAACCACGTAGGCATCATGTCAACATTATTTGCTTGTTACGTCTATGTAAACATATTTTTAATTGTTCTCGTTGATAGAATTTTGATCACGCAGGTACAAGTTTCGAATTTTTTATGTCACAGAAAAAATTTTATGGTAAATTATCATAACGGGCATAGTTTAGAGTTTTCTCTTTTTGTGGCTTTTGTCTTTTTACTGAATGTACTTGCATTAAGCTGAAAAAGGTGGATAATACATAGAAATTAAGATATTTTGCATATGAATGAATGCTTGACATAAATTGGAATGTTTCCAAGATAACCTCACGAGTATTAAAGGAAATCTTTGATTATGTTTCCAATTAAGCGAATTTTCTGATTTGTTACTATAGTTATATTTCAAGAATCAAGAACACAGATATTATAATGGACAGAAAGGGCAAAGAAGTAATTTCGGCCATTGACAAAGTTTCCTATTACTACCAAGAGAACTACAAAAAAAAAAGAGAACTAAACGACAAAATCCCAAAATAAACAAATAATAAAATTATATATATTTTTTCTTGCCTCCAATGGGGAAGAGAGAGAGAGAGAGAAGGGGGAAGGACACAGACGTCATTATCACATTCCTACGACTCCTCTCTCGTCATTTCACGCACCACCCACCTTTCCCCAAAAGACACTCCTTCTTCTTCAAGCTCCACCACTTCACTCTCTCTCTCTCTCTCTCTCTCTCCTCACACGCGCACACTCTCTCTCTAGGAAGGTCTCAGAGATGGGGACTCGAATCCGTTCGCACCAGCTCAGCAACGGCCTCTACGTCTCGGGCCGGCCCGAGCAGCTCAAGGAGCGGCCGCCTACAATGGCGTCTCGGGCCGTGCCGTACACCGGCGGCGACGTCAAGAAGTCCGGGGAGCTCGGCAAGATGTTCGACATTCCGGTCTCCGGCGAGGGCCCTCCCTCCCTCAAGCACTCCCGCCCTTCCTCCTCCTCCCAGCACAACAGCGGATCCGTCCGATCCGGCCCGAACTCCGGGCCGGTACCCAAGTCCGGCTCCAACTCCGGTCCGGTCAAGAAGACCTCGGGGCCCATGACGCCCTTAGCTCCGACGGGGCTGATCACCTCCGGGCCGATAGTGTCGGGCCCGCTTGGCTCCGGGCGAGCCAGGTCGGGCCAGCTGGAGCAGCCGGCGGCGTCGGCGAAGGCGGTGTACGGGTCGGCGGTGACGAGCCTGAGCGAGGAGGCGAGGGTGGGGTTCAGGGTCTCGAAGGCGGTGGTGTGGGTGTTCTTGATAGTGGTGGCGATGGGGGTGCTGGTGGGGGCGTTCTTGATGGCGGCGGTCAAGAAGGCGGTGATACTGGTGGCAGTGGCGGCGGTGGTGGCGCCGGCGGTGGCGGTGGTGGGCTGGAACTGGGCGTGGAGGAGGAGGGGGCTGCTAGGGTTCGTGATGAGGTACCCCGACGCTGAGCTCAGAGGTGCTGTTGATGGACAGTATGTGAAGGTCACTGGGGTAATAATCTCCAATTTCTTTAATTTTTTTCTCGAGGTCGATATTGTAATTAGCTTAATTAATTAGCTTTTATTTTGTGGATATGGTATTGTATTCTTTGGGTGTACTTTTTCCTTAAAAATCTATAATTTCCTGGTGTGAATGTAGAATCGGTCATCTGGGTTATGTAGAGGATTTGATACGATGTGACAATTTACCTTATAAAGGAAGTATTTCGTTCTTTGCTTTATCATTTGATTGTCATAGTATGGTAGTATAGGGAAATTTTGTTGATAGAGAGATGAGTATCATACGTTTTGGGCAGATGACTCGTTAAGTAAAGCAAACACTTTTTTCCTTTCTCGAGAGTTTCCAAGCATCGGGAGCGATCGATTTGGCGAATTATAAGACTCGGGGAATAAGTTCTTTTGCTGTGAGACTGGCTTTTTTTCGATACGTAGGAATTGAATAACTACGTTTTACATACGGGTTCGCATGAAGTCCTTTTCAGGTGTTGCTTATGTTACTTCCTAACAGGACCAGTTGAGTTTGAGTCTCTTTCTTTTGGGACTAGAAATTGACATTTTGGAATCTAATCTTGGCAACTTGCAAGTTGCAATTGCCTCGTAGTCCAACGGAGAAATTTGAGGCTAATGAGTGAGTGCAGATATTTTGCTGTTTAGTCAACATATTTTTTCTGGTTATTATTCGTTGCATCGCAAAATGAGTTGGAAATGCTTGCTTGTTTGTGCTATAGGCATGGTATGCTAACATTGTCCTTGGTTGAAATGAGTTCTCCTTTTGAGCCTCCCACTATGTATCTTCTGTGTCGCCAAATTATTTGGCTGGTAAGGCCAGTGTCATTCTGAAGCGTGCAATGGACAGGAAGGGGTTCAATTGTTATCCGGTGCTATTACATATTTCTGAACATCCGGTGCTGATTCTGAAATTGCTATGAATATCTTCATCCATTGAGATCTTTGAAATAGTTTCTCCTTCCCTCTTCTTGCAAAAAGCTTCTGATAGGTCCAAGACTCATTCTTCAGTGAAAATAAACATTGGATGATTAGTACTTTCTTTGTATGCTGATATTTTGTATGATTAGTACTTTCTTTGTATGGATAATTCTGAATATGGCCTGGTACGCTCTTTCCCATGTGACTGCTTGTGTGTTATTGTTTGGGAGAGTGCTTGATAACATTCTATGTCTGGTAGGTTGTCACCTGCGGCAGCATTCCTTTGGAAACATCTTATCAGAAGGTGCAAAGATGTGTGTACATTTCGACAGAATTGTATGAATATAAAGGATGGGGTGGAAAATCTGCAAATCCGAAACACCGTTGCTTCTCATGGGGGTGTAGACATTCAGAGGTAATAAACTGTCTTTCCAGTCGATATGCTCACAATCTTGTTGAAAACAGACTCATCAACTTTTTTGGTGAGTTTTGACATGACCTGATGGTGGACGCACTTAACTCTTCAATTGGATGAACCTAAGGATTGCTGGAAGCTGCACTCTTTTCACAATTTCTTATTAACTGCTGTGTATATTTGGCCTTCTTTAGTCTCAATTTTATATAGTTCCTCAAGAATGGGCACTGGTTATGTGTTGATGTTTTGCTACTATGTTCCTGTTCTCTAGCCTAGCACTTCATGAACTTGGGTACCCAACTTGGCCTTCTTTTTCATTTTGATCTAAAGACAACAATGTTGCATTTGCTGAACAGAGGTACATGGCTGACTTCTACATATCAGACTTCCAGTCGGGATTAAGAGCATTAGTTAAAGCTGGCTATGGAGCGAAGGTTGCTCCATTTGTCAAACCCACCACAGCTGTAGATGTGACCAAGGAAAAGAGAGATTTGTCTCCGAGCTTCTTGCGCTGGCTCGCAGAGCGCAGCCTTTCGTATGATGATCGCGTTATGCGCCTCAAAGAAGGGTATGCAATAGACAATATTATATCTATATCATCTTTAGGCTTACTGTTTTATAAGGAAGTCTAATGAGTAATTATTCCCCCTGAAGATCTCTCTCTCTCTCTAAGATTTTTCTTTCTCTTCTGTTTTTGGCGACAGATATATAAAAGAAGGAAGCACAGTAAGTGTCATGGGGGTCGTGCGACGCCATGATAATGTACTCATGATTGTTCCACCACCAGAGCCTGTATCAACGGGCTGCCAATGGCTCCAATGCCTCCTTCCAACCTACGTGGAAGGCCTTATCGTGACGTGTGCAGATAACCAAGACACCGACGTAGTGAACGTGTAAATACCACGGGGTCTCATATTGTTATATTATTCACGACGTGCTCTCTCACGAAAATATCCAAACGATGGAAGAATGACGGTTTCTGTTAAAACTTTCCGCTGTTTTGCGTGTGTTCTCTAAAGGGGCGAGGAAACGTTGCATTTAGAGAGCCGATGATCGACGAGGGACGAAGGGAATATTTGAGACTCGAGAATTAGTGATGATGTGCAGGTTGTGATGAAGACCCCTCAAGGGGACAGAGTATATATTCCTTTCCACGAGGCTTAGAGGAAAAAGTGTATATTGTTATGATGCAGGATTCTGAGTTTGGTTGATTTTATGTACATAAGTTGCAGAGGCTTCTTCTGAGGAATGCAGAAAGTGTTGCTTCTCTTCAGATATACTAAATTCTAGGATGAAGATAAGTTTAACTATTTCTTCAGTTATTTCTGTGTCTTTTTCTTTTCCTGTCGTTTGAATGTGTAGTTAGTTATCGGTCCCTATTTATATTTAAAGTGTCAGTTGCTTCTGAACATGAGAAAAGAGTCCATATTGAGGGGAAAGTCCAATGAAAGATTGGTGTCAAGTTGCTCCACCAAGTCTATTATCCCATCATTGAATTTGCAACTTCAACAGCCAAATCCGTGATTAGTTTCATTGTTACGTGAGAGCTCTGCAGCGACGGCATCCGACCCCTAGTTGGTTCTTTGCAGTTTATGAAATTTGGATGAAAACGCCCTTAAAATTAACACTTGAGATGCACGGGTGCGTCTATTCGTCAAATTCGGGGGGGCAGTTGAGATAGACCCAAGTTCTCCCTTTGGCTACTTCAATTCAAGTGACAATTTTTAGATGAAGCCACAATTTTTCGCAAAATCTCTCTCTACACTAGTTGGAACATTCCCTTGCTAAACTCCGATATTTATGCATCCACGGAAAGCTTTTGATGCATGCTCCAGTAGACCATCCAAGACAAGTAAAGGTGACGCCTATCACACTAGGGTTCGTGTGATTGGAGCTAAGAAGGGAGAACTTTCGACTCATTTTGCCAATTGCCACCTTTAGTTCTTCGGAAATTGAAACCGAAACTTAACGCGCATCCATAAATAAACCTGATAGCCCCATCTGAGCATGTGATGGAGCATCGGAGGACAAAAATGTTATACACAAGGTCTGTTTTTTCAGATAACATACCAATGTAGCAAGACAAACATAAACTCAACCAGGAAGGCACAAGCCTGGGAGGTTCATTCATAAGGATTTCTGAAATTCTTCAAGAGCTCAGGGATCTCGTAGCCAAGCATGTCGTCGACGGCTTGTATCATCTTGGGCTTCAGCTTTTCGAATTTATCGATGTTGTAGCCACTCAAGACCTCCCTGAAATGATCCACGCTGGGAAAATCCCCTGCCGGTAGATGGTAATCCCTTTGAACCTATTTCAAAGCACATATTCATCAGGTAATGTGAAGTTAGCATAGAGAATAGAGAGAGAATGAGAGAAGGGACCTTGGCAAATTCATCTTCAAGATTATCAATTAATCGTTGCTGAGCCTTTGCCTTGCCCATCATGGCAGGCATCTCCTTCTTAAGATGACTAATGATGTAAGCATGAATCTTAGCGGCCCTAGCACGCTTCACAAATTCGTTGATCTGCAACAAACGGATGGAGCAAGATGATTCACAATCAGTATGCGGTATTAAATCCTTAAAGTGCATTGGTGCTTAATACACACAGGATAAAATTGTAGAAACCAGTTCTAAATTTTCACGACGTACTCGACGGTCACAAGCTTTCTTAGGAATGTCAATCAAGTCTGCAAGAAGGTCATCCTGTTCTTTTTCGAAGAGATCACGCCCTATAGGACCCACAATGCCTTCATCAACAGGCTTGTCATTGAAGGACCTGTGATTTCACAAAAATATCCAACAACCAATAAGTGAAAGTTAAAAGTAAACAGGATCATAAGCTAGAATAAGAGAGCCTGTGGTAAGAAAAATCAAAGAAGAAAATGCATCAGCTCGCTTTTCAAACGATGTTTCCAAGATATACCCGATATAAACGCGTACAACTTCAGGAGTGTTCAAAACTTTTCCAAGCGACCACATCAGTGCTCCATAGACTCTCATCAGCTGTAAATAGCACAAGCAAGTTAGCTGATCCACCATCGAGAATATGTCTGAAAATGCAGGTGAGGAGCAGAGACAAACTATATGACACAAACATCTTACTTGTTGCGTATCGACTTGATCTGCTTTATTAAGAACAACACGTATCTTGTCATCATTACCGCGTAGAGATGCGATAACGCGCTTGAACTCATCACTGATATCAAGTTTATGAGGATCAAATAGAAGAAGAATCATATCACACTTGGCTGCAAACCATGATATGACACCAGTAAAGTCATAACTGCGCTGGGTTCTTTGCTTTTCTCCAGATAAAACACCGGGAGTATCCACAAAAGTAATTTGATAAAGTAGCTGCAACCACATCATGGAAATATTCAGAAGATAGCCTTTAAGAACCTGTGGACAAATTCTATTTTTTGAACCTGTATTTTCAAGCCTTTTCAAATCAAAGTCATTACTTTTTAAATTTTTCTAATCAAGTACTTTTATTTCACAAATTGTCTCATCAAGTCCCTTCAATAATCACGGCGTCAAACGACACCCTAGTGTATCGTTGACAATATTTTTAAAAATCAAGACCAAAGAGCATGTTGAAAAAAAGAGATTATGAGTGGAAGAAGAGGATATTTTCTCTCTTTTTTATTTTCCCTGGTAGCATCCACATCAACGTCCGCGTCACCCTTGTTGATGGCCACTTAGTGGATTTGACCGGATATGGTGTCAGGAAGGCTTAATTAAACAATTTGTGCAAATAGAATGACTTGACTAGAAAAATTAAAAGGAAAGGGACATGATTAGAAAACACACGAAAGTACAAGAACAAAAAGTATAATTGTTCCAAAACCAGCAAGTAATGGTTGAATCAACAGAAGCAAGTCAACAACTCACAGGGTGTGGCATCTGGGAACACTCAAATTTTGACAAAAATGCTCCTCCAAATTTCGTCAAGCCGTTGAAGGGCAGATCTGCATGGACGGCAATTGTGTTCCCCGGGATACTTCTCTCATCCGGTCCAGACTGAGTATAAGTTAAATTATGCTCAGACAGAAAAGATGTAAATCATGAAATATCCACGTAAAAATAGTTAATGCAAGTCAAATGCAGCATTTTCGTCACAGGACTGACTAAATCCAAATGGCAAATGGCTAGCCAACAATACTGAATACTAGAATCCTTATGACTGTCCAATGCAGTAATAACTGATCCAGAATCCCTCAGAGAAAAGATAAATCAATTGCTACATGTTTAACTTAACAAGGTGGATTTAGGTCATAACTACAATAAATAATTGGGAGAATTAATTAACTGCAAGTTGAATTTAGAATGACTTCTTGCTCATAGATCATAACAGTCTCTCAGTCACTCTATCAGACTAAATTGAAGGTAGGAAAGAAAACTTAACATACCATGACAACAACAAATCTATCGGTTGTAGGCTCAGGTCCAATATGAGCTCCTGTCCAGCAAAAATAGACCAAGGCAAGGAGCACTCTTTCAGTTATTTCTTATATTTGCATGTAAAGACAACAAGAATACATCATAAAATTGACTAACCTGGGTATTCACACCTCAGCAAATGCTTTATGAAAGTAGTTTTGCCCGTAGAATACTGACCAAGGAGCATCACCATGGGTTTAGCATCAAAATCACTATTTGTCTGCAAACACACATAAGTGGTTACTCTTCATGATTCTACAACAAAAGTAGAAACTAGACAGCACAAACAGAACAAAACTATCCAAATTATAGCTGCTGCTCCAAAAATCAAAGAATATAAAATTTACACAGTATATGAATTAAATCTCCACAACTTCACTCACCAACAAAGGGGAAACAAAATCATTAAAACGATAAGCAACTTCAAGAGGCTTCAGCTTTTCTAAATACAATCTCTTCAGACCATCAACAATCGATGTAACCGAATATTGAGGTGCCTGTGCCTGAGAAGAAAGAAAATGCATCTATGAGATGACCTCCAGGTAGTATAAAAAGTGCCATATCACGTTAAGAAATAAAAAATACCATCTGCTGAGAAACTAAAAAGTAGCAAAACCAACAAACGACCAAGAAAGTAATTCTTTATACAACAGGACAAATACCTTCCTCCCATATTTCGAACCAAACCATTGAGATGATGGCGGTGGCAGGGGCTGAGCACTTCCTGCATTGCGAGAAGCACTAGTTAACAGAAAGAGCTCACAAATGAGTACTTCCGAAGTGACAACAAGTACAGTTTCTCACCATTTGTTTCGAGATCGACAATTGTTGAGTTATTGCTTTTCTAATAAAAGGAAAGAGTTAAAAATAAGAACTCAAGCTATAGAAATATCTAATCTTTAAGAGTAAGAATTCACTTACAGCAACCAGGGCATCCAACCCTTCCATCATAGGAGGATAGATCTTCTCCACATCAGCTGTCAAGAGCATGTACATCCATAAACCAATTAGCAGATGTATCGGCAGAGCTTAAATAGCGAGAATAGCATGATGTGGCATGTCAGCCATGTTTTACAGGAACTTCTATTAGAATGGAAATGGTACACAATGAGGAACTTTCTTCTCTTGTTCTGAATGACACCAAGCAGCAGAAAATTAGAAATTAGTAAGCATGATTAAATTGTAAACAAACTGAAACTGTAATTCTTGCATAAAAGAATACTGAAATTGTAATTCACCAGAAGAAATAGATTGTTTTACTATTCATGGAGAAATTTTGCCTATTGCTGAGGTAACTGATGCAAACATGGGTGCACACACTTAAAGCACTATGCCAAGAGGGACAACATTCGTGGTAGGAGGCAATTTTTTATCCCTTTCCAAATTGTCATTCTGGTCAAAATATAGGAAGAGATAGGATTAGTGATGGTCCACATAAGTCTCGAGTGGTCTTCGATTCTTATTTTCCCACAGTTTGCCCATAAAAATGCTTCACTTTTTATATTTCTCTTTAGGCTATCTAATTCTTTCAATGGCAAGATGACATTTTTCTGTTTATTAGCCAGTCTCCATTTCTCAAAGTTAATTAGAGTAGAGAGCAAGAAACTTTAGAAAGTAAAAATAATGTGCCTGAAAGTAGAACATATGAGCAACTTGCCTTCAAACTTAAGGCTGCTGGGGGTTAATTCAACTCCTTCTTGAGCCAGAGAAATCAGCTGTTCACTTCAACATGTTAAAAGATAAATTGCATCCTACAAGTTATGAAAAACAATTCACACCAGAAACAAATGTGCCAAAGTATAACCTGCATAGCGATAATAAACTCATGAAAGCCAAGAAACCCTTGACGTTTGGAATCTGAAATGGTCCAAACCTGCAGAGAGGTCAAACAACTGAGAAGTTTAATCTTAGGCAACAACGGGCTCCCAGTTAAAAACCAGTGAATTCTACCGACAAAATAAAGACAATCCACATTTCAAAATTATCGAGAACTGCTGTAAAAAACCATAGTCTGGAAGAGTGGAGACAATCATTAATGACAACCACATAAAATCGAGCCATGCCTAGACTTTACTTTATCGTGCAAGTTGCCATATACTCCGATTCAAGCAGAACTCCGCTATGGGAGATCATGATAGAGCATTTCAAAGGCGAGCTCAGAGATACATTATTGCAGAACACAATCAGCCTGAAACTTCAACTCTGAGTCTATCAAGCAACAACTTGCTCTTTCAATCCTATCTTTGGCCAATGTGGAACACTTCCCACATTCAACTTCACATGACCAATCCCCTATGATAGCCTACACAAAATCCCCTAAAATGGAATCATATGCGAATAAAAACACTGCTCGAAAAGTCCACTCTCATTTGGTTTATCATCAGACAATAGGACAACTCATTTCCGTAGTTGAACTAACCGAACCGCACGCATGAAACACGGGATGATTAAACTTTTTTCTGTCCGAACTCTTAACAATGGACAAACAAACACAAAAACCTGCTTGAGCTCCTGTCGCGAAAGCTTCGACATAGCGAAGAACTTCGTGGCGGCATCTCCAGTGATGCGCCCATCTCCATCTACAAAACCAAAACCATTTCAAAAAAACCAAACCGCGACTCAGCGAGCATTCCATCACCAAACGAAAATAAAATCACGATCCAGCGACATTTCCAGGTCCGATCGAGCCAGCGGATCATCGGACATGCTGAACGCGACTCGATCGAAAAAGCGGTTCCGACAGAGCGGAGAGAGACGCGAACCTGAGTCGGCGAAGTTGAACCACTCCTGATAGATCTGCTGGTGGTCCTTCGAGCAGGAACCCAACGCGCCGGACTTGATCTCCATTGCCGAGAGAGAGAGAGAGAGAGAGAGAGAGAGAGAGAGTTTGAAGAAATTCGAAAGCGTTTTGACAGTGAAGCGAAGGTGAGAAGGATGAGAGATTTTATATCTGTTTTGGGCGCTTCGGGTTGAAACGGCGTCGTTTGGAGATTTCAAACGCACAACGGAACGCTCTGGGTTTTTCTTTTTGATTTTTGAATGAGCTCCGCCGCGAGGAGGTAGTGCTTGTGTGCTCTCGCGCGTCGATTAGTCCCCGTGGACCCTACGGGTAAGTGACAGCTGGCGGACTTTGAGTGGGCAGCGGGGCTTTTGAATTAGCGCGATTGGACAGAAGTTGAATTGGTGCGTGATTTTTTTTGGGGGGGTCATATTTTGGTACGTGATTAGCCTATGCTAGAAACACCTGATTGAATTTGACGCTCGTTTGCTCAAAGCTCAATTTGAAGTTTGAAAAACGTCAATTGGCCTGTCTATGCAGTGGGTTCATCATGGGGCCAATGCGAAAGGACAAGGATTTTAAACTTTTCGGCACCATAAAACCCACCAATAAATAATTTAATCCGGCTGTATAGTCTTGCTAGAACCGATAACTTGTTCTTACGAATATGAATTGATAAAGCGACACGAAAAGCTTAATATTGTAATTTCATATTAGCCCAATCACGTGGAGTGACCAAAATTGAGGACTGTTTGGAGGGGACCAAAACAAGACGGGTTTTGTAGTATCATGTGTATTCTCCTATTAATGCTTAAAGTTTGGATGTCTCTCTATCAATGTTTAAATCACGACAAACCAATCAAATAGTTTTGTTTGAATCAATGATTCATTTTCACGAATATAAATTGATAAAGTAAAACCAAAGGCTTGATGTTGAAATTTCAAATCAGCTCGATCTTGTGGAGTGACAAAAAAAGGGCAATGTTTGGAGGGACCAAAACAAGATGATAAAACTTTATGTGTATCCTCCTATTAATCCCTAAAGTTTGGCTATCTCTTTGTTAGTTCTTAAGTCATGACGAAACAAAACAGACGGTCTTGTTCAAATCGATAACTCGTTTCTACAAATACGAATCGAGAAAGCTAAGCGAAAGGCTTAGGGCCCGTTTGAAAACCATTATTGTCAGAATTTTTTATTCTGACAAGAATTAATTCTTCCCAGAATCAGTTCTAAAAAAGAATAAAAAATTATGTTTACCAAACGCACCCTCATTTTTATTCTACTTCTACTTTTGGTAAGTTTACTAAATGGCGCCTGTGAATCGGCGACAAGCGATGGGCGACGGTGACCGAGGACTGGCGGTCTACGAGCTTGAAAAGGAAAATGATAAGTGAAAATAGAAAAGAATTACTTCTGGCAAGAATTGATTTTAGCCCTAGAGAATCATTTCTTTATTAAACGCAATTTTCATTCAGAAGTAGAAAACTGTTCAGGAAGTTATTCTTTACCAAACGCATTTCTACTCCATAATCACTTCTGAAGTAGAATTAAAAATTCTGGCAGGTTATCAAACGCACCATTAATACTTCTATTTCATCTCACTGTTTAATCGAGTAAAGAGATCAACTGGTAAAGAACTACTTTTGCAATGATCGGCTCAACCATTGTTGATTCCAACCTTAGCTTTAAAACTTTCTCACATCTGGAGTAACTCAAGCTAATGTCACAACTGCAGTCCTTCTAAGGGAGTATCAGATCAAAACTTGCCGGTTCCTATACACGACACGAACTCTTATCTTTCAATTCAAGGGACAAGGAGGAGGGAAATAGTATAAGCAATGGAATGTCAAAGAATATACAAATCTCAATCAAACAAGCTGCTTTTAAGTCTTAAGCAATAACCCATTTCACAGTAATCATCGAAATCGAAAGTATAACATGTCATGTCTTAGGCGAAAAGCCGAGTTGCCAAGGAGAAGCTTCCTAGAATCACTCCCTCCCTCCAAAACATAGACAGCAACATATCTGCAAGAACATCACGAATCGAAGATCGTTATTCTGTGCGAAAAGCTGATGAAAAATGGGACATGTACTGTTACTAATGAGCAGAATCGTCGAATATTTTCGGATACCTTTGATCTGGAGGAAGAAGAGCTTTCTTGCTTCTTCTGATTGCTTGAGTACGCCATCGGCTCGGGGGGCACGACTGGGAACTTGGAGGATCCGTTGTGCTTTTCCTCTTTCACTTTGTTGAAGATGACGGTGAAGCTCTCTCCCGACCTCGGATCGGTTTCATCCCAGGCCCCAAATTTAGGTATTGAAGGCGCTTTCCGATGCTGTCTACCCCGGAAAAACAAAAAAAGTACAATGTCATACCACATTATCACTTTCATTGCAGGGATTGATCATGCAACACAAAGACTATATTACTGTCAATTGTAAACAAGAAAAATAAGTCTGAAAACAAAGCGCAGCAGTGTCTTATATGCTCGAAGAAACACGAGATGCTACACGAGATTCTCATTAGCAGTAACTATAGTGACTCCATAAAGGGTAGGGGATTCTCCAGAAGAAACATGAGATTTGCTTCTTGTGGCAATGTGCTATGGGGGACGGTTCCACCTTTCAATTATTCTTTTTGCTGGCTTGAGATCTGAACAATGCAGAATTAGATAGAAGAATGAGCCAAATCTTACCACTTTTGGTGAATCTACTTGAAGGTCATCTACGACATAGTGCCAACGACCATATTACAGTAGCACAGAGCTCATGCTATTACCTTGTGATACCTCCATTAGCTTCTGTAATGGCTTATCAGCTGCTAGAAAAGGCTACTAAGGAGAAAAAATCACAGCAATTACATGTGCTAGATTGAATCGAAGATCACAAAGTACAAACTTACGGAATCATCGGATGGTTGACTTCCACTCCTTTGTCTTGCATGCTTTGGAACACTAGCCACGGAGGGCGACAAGCTGTTGCTGCTCTCTGTTAGCCATTTTTTGCGGTCCGGCCTAACCTGATGTTGACTCAATTTCCG
Source organism: Metrosideros polymorpha var. glaberrima (assembly GCA_001662345.2). NCBI lineage: Eukaryota > Viridiplantae > Streptophyta > Magnoliopsida > Myrtales > Myrtaceae > Metrosideros > Metrosideros polymorpha. The sequence continues at coordinate 6,968,213 of BCNH02000004.1, read as the reverse complement.
GCGCGAGTCGGAACTGTTCTTTTCACTGCCAGATTCAGACCGAACGCTGCCACGGCTCGCTGGACTCTTGTGTTGATCCGAAGGGGTCCTCCGGTGCACATTGACCCTTCCGTGCCCTTCACTTATATTCTGCTCAAAAGCATCCAATATTTGGCGGTCGTCGTCAATCTTGATGCCTCCTCTCCCGGACATGAACATCTCCGGGTTCTCCTCGGGATCGTTCGGGTTCATCTTCACACCTGCTTTCTCCTTGCGCGCATTCTCGAAGCAGGTTGTGTATGGTATGTTGTCACTGTCCCAGTTTCCAAACTTCGGAACGTGCGAATGTTGCTGCGGCAAAGCCATCCGCAACTGGTGAATGTCGATTCACCGATTCTTAAGAACAACAGACACTAAAACATTGATCCCCTCTTTGCTTTTCAAACAATTATGGGGTTAAAGATCTTTGGTGGGTATCAAAATCTTTTAGGTGGGAGTTGTATGCTGAACTTATCTCTGTGAGGCCCAGCTCCAACCCTCCATGAATTCAATATGGTAACTTTATCTAGAGTTTCCTGAACAGTAATCCAATATGTTGTTTGCCAATTGGGAACTATATTAGTTTGAAATGGATTTTAGAAGACATTGTTCATGAAAGTTCATCGACTTATGCAATTCTAGGAAAACCAGAGAAGAACAAAATCCTAGGATAAGGATTTTATGAGCTGGTCTGTTGGATTTCATTCAAGTGAAAGAAAAAAAAATCCAATTTGTCGAGGGAAAGAGGAGATAGTTAAGATTCATGTGAACATATTACTAGCCCACTTCACCTAAATTTTACTGGAAAACATAACAAGTTGTCAGCATTTAATTCCCAACTGTAGGGTGGTTACACCATCTTGCTGAACCCATAATTTCAGCGAACCTTCCCTGAAATTATCAGTTCAGATCTTCATATCAATCAGTTTATCATACTTGGTCATAGATCTACTAATCTCATGGCCAAGGTTACAGGCTCTAGATTACTAAGACAACTGAGGAATTACTGACATACATTGAGAAATTTACTACACCATGGACACGTAATTCGTCATTTTAACGACTGAGAGTCCATAGAGTTTTGCATGTTCGTCTCGTGCTCACTGTATGTCAGGCCTCCGCCATCTCAAGTTCCGAAACGTATCAACGATCGTCCTTCTATTTCTTCTTAGTATATTAAAATCCAACTCATGCTTGAGTTTCATGTCCAATCTCAGCCTGTACTGAAGGTGATATAGTATATCAGATGTTTGAGGATGGTTTCATTGATCATTAAGCTTTTAAAAGGGACTGAGAATCATCCTCAAAGTCTGATTACCGCTGATAATACGATTAGGAAAAACTCCGTTATATCCATTTCTGTACGTTCAATGTACTCTACGGAGGCGAATACTTGTTTGATTGAGTATTCACTCATCACTTCTGCGACACCTAACCCGGAAAGAGAAATTCAAGAACTCAAAAATAAAACAGAGTCCAGCCTGCAAAATCCCTTCGAATACCCTCTAACTATCTACTAAAAAAGTCAGTCAACAACGATGACAGTTGAAGAGCACTTACTGCCATTTGTGAGGTGACTCGGGTTTGAACAGAAGCAGCTTCTTAGCCCTTTTTTCTGATTGAATGAAGGAGAAATCAGGGAGGGTTGAGGAAGGATGAAGCTTGTTCAGTCAAGCCTGAAGATTTTCCAGGTGGGCTTCTGACTTAAAAAATTTGTGAATCCCAAAGATGAGCCGACGATACAAGAACTTCTAACCAATGTTAAGTATTAATAAGAATGGCCCCATAGATTAAGAGAGAGCCATTTGGGACGCGACCGGCCAGGATGTTTTTGTTGCCGTCTCTTAGTTCGCGGTGAAATCTCCGCCAAATGATTGTCAGATTGACTTCAATTTTGTCATCTCTTTTGCATCATGAACCATCTTAGCATATAAAAAAGTACATATTTCAAAAGAAAAGAAAGAAGAAATTGGGGTGATCGTGAGGAATACACGGCAAGCATTTCGTGTATGATACGTATCCCAACTTTTATTCGTTTACAATCAAATATTTGGATTTTCTTTCATTCAATCAAGTATGTCAACTTAGGTCGATGTGACATTTGTAGTGATGCGACCTACTTGCTTAGCAAAAATTATGCCTAATTAGTAACTTGGCTTTCTTACTAAGTATTAATCACGTCATATCTTTTCTGATTCTGTGGACGTGGCACCTCCTAAAGAGGTTACATTGATCGTCAATATGAATGGTCAATATGAATGATTAGCGGCTAGTTACAGACGTTGGTGTCTAATTTGATATTTTCCGTCGATGAGTTTAAAGGAGGTTTCATATTGGACCCACATTTGAAATTTTAAATGCTTAACAAAAAGATTTTAACACCTAATTATTAAACGAACAAAAGTTGAAGCGTTTGCCATATCATGACCTCGTTAACAAGTGAAAATATACAAAGGAGAATATTGAGAAAAGTACCCAAAAAATCATATACTTATCGTATTGGCACTAATTTAGTCCTAAACATTTTAATTAAACCAATTTAATCATAAACCTTTTTATATTGGTACTAATTCAGTCCATCCGGCCAATTTATGTTAGAAATTGCTGACATGGACGTCGATCGTCCTAAGCGGCACGACTAGTGTTGACATTGAAATTTTTTAAATATTTTTTTAATAAATTTTTTGAATATGTTTTCTTTTTTTCCCTTTCCTTCATGGTCGGGGAGGGACAGCCTTGCCGGGCCGGGCTTGAGAGAGGGCAAGTGCCAGCCATGGCCTGTGGCCGGTTGGCCATAGGCCAAAAAAAGGGAAAGGAAAAAGAAAGAAAAAATTGTTTAAAAAATATCCACATCAGCATCGGTCATGCCACGTAGGACGGCCAGTATTCACGTTAGCGATTTCCAGCCTATTGGTATCAATGTGAAAATATTTAGAACTAAATTAGTACTAATGTAATATATTTAAGAATTTTTTGGTGCTTTTCCCAAGAATATCTTATGGAGCTATCGTGGAACCTTCCTCAGTTGTAGAGCTTATTTATTGGGTGGTTGAGAATTTCTATTAGGGTAAAAGTCACAAAAAATCTCAAACTTTATCCATTAAGACACATTTATGCTAAACTATTTTTTGTGACATCAAAAACCCCAAACTTATATTCGTATGACATATTTATCCCAAACTTTTTTTTCGTGACACAAAAAACCCTAAAATTATATCTATGTGACACATTTCCCCCAAACTTTATTATTGTGACACTAAAAACCCTAAATTTTATTATTATGACACTAAAAACCTAAAAAAATTTCTGTGACATCAATTTTTTGGAGTAAATGTGTCACATAGATATAAGTTTGGGGTTTTTAGTGTCACAAGAAGAAGTTTGAGGTAAATGTGTCATACTATAAACAATCCAAATTTACTAACTATTTTGTGAAATTATATACCTAATTTAGAGTGATGTACCTACTTTTGTCAGATGAAATTACCTACATTGGGTTAACCACTCACAATTGAGTTACTTACCAACATTTAATTGTTTTTTTCTTAATTTACCTACTTTTTTTTTATCGAGTTACTAACTTTTATTTGCCTTAGCTAACAACTCCTTACATTTAAATAGACAATTTTTTAGAGATTACCGACCTAAGTTCGTGTGACTCACCAACTTTTATCCCATTAAATGACCACATAAACTTTCATTTGAGTTACTCACTAAGGTTTATTTTTTCTTTCAATTTGTCAATTTTTTTAACTTTATTTGCAATTTATATTAACGGCTAAAATTTGCTAACTCATTTTAGAAATTATCAACCTTATTTAGAGTGACTTACTAAATTTTCTACAATTAACAAACCAACTAGTTTTGGGTCAAAATTATTTACCAAGTTTATTTTTTTTATAATTACGAATTTTTCTTATCTTTTAGACTTTTACCAACTTCTATTTACTTTTCTTAATTGTGTCTTCAATTTACCAACTCTTCGGTGAACTTATTAACTATAATTTAACCGATTTATCAATTTTTCCTTTGATTTATCAACTACTAATTCTGGATTTCCTATTCTCATTTGAGTTAGTTATCAATTTTCATTAATTAGTTTCTTCGAATTTTGATAATGTAATTGTATGTGTAAACTTTCGCAGCTAATGACGGTGCTAAATAAATCGTGTTTGTGCTTGAATTGTTCATCGCCCATTTTTAATTGTATTAAGTAAGACAGTTCGTGCTATGCACGCGGGTTAACTGTCTAAATTAGCACTGTAATCCACAACCGTTTTGCAATAACATCACAATCAACTTGTAAGTGTCATCTTGACACGAATTTCGTGACCACCTAGACCAGGGACACCCAATTGTAACGTAAACAAAAACCATGGACTTACCTTAAAAACCATGCACGAGTTGTAACCCCCTTCTCATGCATGGTTGGTGAAATAGTCCATTGCATTTGACATCATCACTCACATAACTCCAAGATTCATAAAACCAGTTCTAAGATAAGGAAAATTCTGATGACCTGCATTTAAAATGCTCGAAACTCAAGAAAAATGTAATGGAAAAGACGCCTATGTGCACGCAATGTAACCTTAAAGGTGTGTTTTTCGGTAGAATTCAACGTGAGGTCGCTCGAATTTCTGAAATATGATTGCTTGGGTCTAGTAAAAAAGGTGCGTTTGATAATGTTATAGTTCGTTTGGTATCAGCTGTGGCTGAACCGTAGATGTTCTGTGCTGCAAAGTGCTGTGATTCGTATATTTAGTAATGCACGTTTTAAAGCTACTAACACTTCAAAATTGGGTGGGGCGACTTCCTAAAAGTTGCTTTAATTTTCTGTGGTTCTGGAGGTGTTTCAATTGTTGATATGTTAGTCAAATGTCTCTTGCCATAGCCCCTGCTTTTACGGCTGATGCAGCTGTGGAAAAACTTTCTACTAATTTACCTCTACGTGTTGAATGTTATTAAGTGCGTTTGATAAACTCTCAAGACGCATAACTTAATTGATTGGCTTATAAATAAATAAATAAAAATAGCGTAATGCAGTAAGGAAGGATGGCTTACTAAATTAATTAAGCGATAACCATCAAATAGATGTTAAATTACTTATAATTATATCCTCGAAATCTCCTATTAATGCTCCCTATTTCATGTTTGGTAAGGGATTGACAAATTTTACTTTGAAATCTTCAATCACTATCAAACACCTTTTTCTATTTTCATTTTCGTTGCTTAATTGTTCAGCACTTAATATTCAATATTTTAATTTTCACCCGTTGCTTATCGGTTTTATTAAACGAGCCCTTAATTTATGGGACGCTCCAAAAACAAACATGGCTTGGGACCACAGGCGTTAACATTGTCGTGATCCTGCTGATCGGACGGTTCAAAAGCCATCAACACTCCCGTCTCCCCCTATAAAAAAACTCCCTTATCAAACCCTCTAAAACCACACTAATCACTTCACCAAACCAGACCAGACCAAACCATCTCTATCTACATCTCAGAGGAGGAGGAAATGGCCAAGCCGCAAGTGGAACTAGCGTTCTCCTTCCTTTACATCGCGAGCCTGATGTCCCTCTTGGCTACGTGCATCGTCGGGAACGAGCCGCAACAGATCGACGACTTCACGTGCGACGACGCCCTGAAGGCTCTGATGCCGTGCAAGCCGTACTTGAGCGGGTCCGAACAGAAGCCAACCGGGCCATGCTGTTTGGCCGTGGAGAAGGTGAAGGAGTCGGCAAACACGCCGGAGGTACGGCGAGATCTGTGCGAGTGCTTCAAGAAAGCCGCCCCCGGTATGGGAGTTGACCCCGAAAAGGCCAAGGCCCTTCCTGAGAGCTGCCATATTCAGTTGCCGGTGCCTATTGATCCTAAAACCAATTGCAGCACGTAATTTAATCATCTCTCTCTCTCTCTCTCTCTCTCTCTCTCTCTCTCTCTCTCACACAATGGTGTTGTGATTATTTCTTGAAGTTTGTTTGGTGTTTTGTCTGCAGGGTTCCATTTGGAAGATATTACAATCCTGGGGCATGAAGAGATCTTCAAAAAAGAAAGAAAAAATGAGAATAATCTTGTACTGAAACGTTCGGTTCCATGCTGTGTATGCATCGAGATCAATGAAATGAAGTTAAGAGAGAAGGAAAAAAAAAATCTTAACATGAAGGAGCTTCGATAGAATTTTTCAGTTTTTCTTTTTTGGAGAAAATCAACTTATTTATGCTAACAATGCGAAAGTCCTTAACTTTTCTCCGTTGTCCATATGAGATTCCACCATTAACCCCCACGGATCCGTACGCAGTCGCTTGGGATGTTAGCGAATTTCCAATCTAGGAACTGGAGGTCAAATGCTCGAATTCTACCAATTGCATGCAAACTATTCCGAGTCAAAAAATTATTTGCACAACTCAAAGGTTTAGATTTAACTTGTTCAAGGAGCTCGTGTGACGTTCCATAACCCTTTAGATAGCTGGAACTCTGTGCCCATGCCCTTGGATTATTAAAAAAAATGAAATGAAAAGAAAAGAAAGAGATACCACTGTTATGTACAGGCAATATCTCATTTGAACCATTCACCCAATTTCAACTCGCGTGTTATCCGTTCCATATTGTTAGTTGTGCACTTCATAACCCAAGAATCAGAACTCGATAATATATAGAGAAAACTCTAATACTTGAATCGCAATTCTACACTGTACATTTTAATGGTGATGAGTCGAACTCAATTCCCTACATCTTACTATCTTAGTGACAAATTGATCCAAAGTATTGTTGCACCACTCCATATAAGGCTGCCTACATAGACTTCAAATTACTCACCATATTTAATAACGCATATATCTAGTGATGGAGCCAAAGATACTAGTGAAAGGGGCGGAACTTTAACATATTTAACTTAATCATTTAATTGATTTTTGTGATCAATATGCTGAGTAAAGAATACCACATGACAAATCAATATACTAATAAGAGAAAGCATAAAATTTACTTTGACCTTTGATTGAGATTAAAACAAAAAATGAAAGTCTAGTAGGGCAATCACTTTCGTCATAGACTCATAGGCAGTCCCTCAAATCGATTTTGTGAAGTTTTATTTCTTTTAAGACACAAAAAACTAATAATTATAGTAGCATTTCCCTTTAAAATGTTAAGAAATTCTTTAGACATCTTGAGTTCTTAGTTGTGCAAACTATGAATGTTCTCATATCAAGAAATGAACTTTTTCCTATTTAGCCGCTGATTATATATGAAAAGATAATTAAAGTAAGAAATTCTTTGTTTGACTTGTATGAAAGAAAATATCTAATCACACATATATCACAAAAAAACGTTAGATTTTATTTACGACTGACTTGTATGAAAATAAAATAACACACATATATATTAGAAAAATTTAGAACAAGCACACAACAATGGCCGCGACATTCTTCGGCACAGCAATTGAACATTTCGTGGAGGGGAATATAGGCCTAGTGCGCCTAACTTAAGTACTTGCAAAAGGCGTAGGGAAGAGGAGAACATTCTCACGCCCCTCACTCCAGCTTATATCCCTTGCGTCACGTGACATATTGATATGCTATCATCAATTTAATTATCACAAGTGCTCTCGTACTTAATTTAATTATAATTATAACGGTCAACTTTTGACTCTTTTGATAACACGAGTTGCATGATAGACTTAATTGAGGCCTATTGACTAGCTCTAACCCCTTTCATACATGGTAAGCGAATCAATTCTAAACTTGAACTCACCCTCATGGGGAAGCTTCATTAAAGCAGCTTTCATAAAATGGAAAATTTGACAACTTTGTTACTTATTCTGACTAACCTCATTAATGACCTCGTCAAAATGCCCATAAACTTATGTGGAGGCGGGGTCACATGTATAGACATCGTAACATCAAGCTAGACCTATGTGGACCCTATTGGTTGAACGGTGACTAGGTCCCTAAGCCATTTATCTCGAGTCCACCGAAATGTACTCTTATTCAATCCCTACCGTAAATATTTGCAAGGGGCCAATGGGAGGCGATGAACTCCGTTTGCACCTAACATCGTGGCCGCTTATAACACATGACATGCGGACATAATATCGATTTATTAATATAAGTTATCTCCTTCTTAGCACAATATCTACATATGATATGAAATCGATTGCAAATGGGATGATCTTAGAATTTTTGGTATTCTACTTAGTTGGCACATTAGAGCTCTTTCCCCCCGTAAAGGAACGAATGAATTGCCCCTCATCCTTATCCTATCTCCTCACTATTTTACTATTTAATTGCAACCGATTCGTATTTAGGAAATTGTTTTTTTCATTTTAACATAATGATGTCATTTGGAAATTTCGAACGATGTTAAGTAGACAAAAACGTCGATCGTGTTACATGCATTATTTGAGAAGTATATAGTCTATGCAGTATAATCTGTGATGTTTCTGAATTTCTATTTTCATGTTAATTAGTATCGCCAAACTTTAAAATTTTGATTTCACGTTTCACTTCCACTACTAACATTGCATGTCAAATAATATTGATGTTACACGATAGTTTGTGCCATGTGCAGGTGGCCTGTTTGGTTAGTATAACGAACCAAAACCCTTTTGCAATAACTATCCCAATCAACTCGTGAGTGTCATCTTGATTCGAATTGCACGATCCACTTAGAATACCAGGGACACCGGATTGAAACGTAAACAAAAACCATGGACTTACCTCAAAACCATGCACGAGTTGCAAGAACTGTACGAGTAATTCGTGTGTGGTCTCACAAAGAAATTCCTGAAATACGATTGGCTTGGTCTTGTAAATAAGGCGTGTTAGAGAACCGTATTGTCCATTTTTAGTTCTTATCTTATACGAGAAATTCATGTGTGGTCTCACACAGCCTCTAAGAGATGTATGTCATTAAGTGTGTTCGATAACCTCTTACAACACATAAAGTAATTGATTATTTCAAGTCAAAAATCACTTAATACAGCAAGTAAGGAAAGGCTTACTTAATTGATAAAAGAGATAAATACTCAACAGATATTAAAATCTTACAAATTATATTGTCAAAACCTTCTAATAAATGCTCACCATTTCATGTTTGGCAAGAAACTAATAAAATCTACTTTTAAATTTTCATTTTTCATGGCTTAAAATTTTCAACACTTACTATTCAGTAATTAAATCTTCACGACTTATAAATAGACTGTCCCATGAAACCCTTTAAGACCACACTAATCACTTCACCAAACCGAACCAAACCAGACCTGGGCCATGAAGAGATCTTCGAGAAAGAAAGAAAAAAGAGAATAATCTTGTAATGAAACGAGATCCATGAAATGAAGTTAAGAGTATGAGATTTTGTGAGATCAATACCAACTGTTCTAAAAGCTTAAGCTGCTAGATGAAAGCGTAGTTTAATATTTAACTATTCTATCACTCCCTCTTACGCTTAATCTAGTCTTTTTTACTAGTACTAAGCATGAACATATTTGATTGGGGAGGCGTCGAGGCTTGGAGGATTTGAATTCAGAACCTCCTACTCTTATACCATATGAGATTTTATGAGTCAACTACCAACTATTTTAAAAGCTTAAGCTATTAGATGAAGACATAGTTTAATATTTAAATAGTCTAACACTGTGCACTCATGCGCCCGGATTATTTTAATATTAAAGATAAGAAAGAGATACCACTCTTAAGTTTGGGCAATTTCACATTCGAACCGCTCACCAAAATTTGACTTGCATGTGATGTGTTCCATGTTGTTAGTTGCGCACCTCTTAACCCAATAATCATTGCTCATAATATATACCGTAAACTCCGCTACTTGAATCGCGATTATACAACTTTGTACATTTTAGTAGTGAGGAGTAGAACTCTTCCCTACATCACGGTGACAAATTGGTCCGAACTGTTGTTGCACTGCTCCATATAAGTCTACTACCCACATAGACTTCAATTTACTCACCATAGTTTGGGGAATCAAAACCTCAGAAAAGTATGTCAGGTAATAATGCCTATATCCAATGATGGAGCCAAAGATACTAGTGAAAGGGGCGGAATTTGGTACATACTTTTTGTTTTCTCTAATTTTGTACATATTTAACTTAGTCATTTAATTGATTTTTGTGATCAATATGCTGAGTAAAGAATACCACATGACAAATCAACATAGTAATTAGAGAAAGCATGAAATGAATATTTTTGATTGAGATAAAAAAAAAATAAAGAGTATTAGCGCAATAACTTTGGTCATTGACTCATATGGAGTCCTCCAAATCGATTTTGTGAAGTTTCCTTTTCTTTTCTTTTTTCTAGAAAGAAACTTATAATTGTAGCAGCATTTCCCATTAAAAAAAAATGAAAAGAAATTCTTTAGACATCTTGAGTTTTTAGTTGTGCAAACTATGAATGTTCTCTATCAAGAAATAAATTCTTTCCTATTTAACCACTGTTATACATGGAAGGATAATTAGAGTACTATTCTTTGTTTGACTTGTATAAAAAGAAAATGTCCAATCTCTTAGATATCACAAAAAACGTTAAATATAATTTGTGATTCACTTGTATGAAAATAAGAGAATGTATATATATATATATGTAAACGAACACATAAACACTACACACAACAATGGCCGCAACACTCTTCGGCATGGCCATTCTTCATTTCCTGGAGGGCGGTATAGGTCTATTGCGCCTCACGCAAGTACTTGCCAAAGGCATACGGAAGAGGAGAACATTCTCGCTCCCCTAACTCCGTAGCGGCTTGTATCCCATGCATCACGTGACATACTGATGTACTATCATCAATTTAATTATCATGAGAGTTTTCCAACTTAATTTGATAAGTGTTACAACCAAACGGTCAACTTTTGATACTCTTGATGACACGAGTTGAACGATAGACTTAATTGAGACCTACTGACTAGCTCTAACCCCTTTCACACATGATAAGTGAATCAATTCTAAACTTGAACTCATCCTCATAGTGAAGCTTTATTAAAGCACTATTCACAAAATGGAAAATATGACAACTTTGTTACTTACCCTGACGAACCCCTCATTAATGACCCCGTCAAAATACCCAAAAATTTATGTGGGGTCAGGGTCACACGCATGAACATCGTAGGATCAAGTGAGACCTATGTGGACCTTGCTGATCGAATAGTAACTAGATCCCTAAGCCATTTATCTCGAGTCTACTTAAATGTACTCCTAATCGAAGCTCTAGTCCTCACAAATCCCCTATAAATAAACTCCCTTGCCAGCTCTCTAAAACCGCACTCGCACATCACCAAACCAAGCAAAACTACATCTCATATAGACACCATCTCTTAGAGACTTTTGACATTGGAAGAAAAATGGCCAAGGCGCAAATGAGACTTGTGTGCTTTCTCTACATTGCAAGTCTGTTGTTTGTAATTGTTACCAGCAGGGTTGGAGATCAACCTGAACCGTTTCCTAGCATGGTCGGAAATGAACGAGAACCGATTGACGATATCACATGCGACGAGGCCATGACGGAGTTGTTGCCGTGCTTGCCATTCCTGAAGGGGTCCAAGCCCTCACCGACCATGCAATGCTGTCAGGCCGTGCAAACCGTGCAGAAGTTGGCAAACACAACGGAGATACGACGAGACCTGTGCGAGTGCTTCAAGAAGGCCGCGCCCGGGTTAGGAGTTGACCCGGCAAGGGCTAAGCTGATTCCCAAGTATTGCCACATCGAGTTGCCCATGCCGATTGATCCTAACGTCAATTGCAGCATGTAAATCAATCATCTCTCTCTCTCTACCCCAACCCCCCTCCACAAAAATAAGGTTGACTCTTACGTGAAATTTGTTTGGTCTTTCATTTGCAGGGTTCCTTATGGAAGATATTACAAGCTTGAAGCATGAAGTTATATGGGAAAAAAAAAAAGGGAATAATTTCATCTGTTGTCCGAAATTTTCAATCGAAAAAAGTTGTGCCTCCTGGCACACCATGCTGTATGAGACGATCAATCGAATGAAGTTCAGAAAAAGAAGGGAGAAGTTTTAAAAGTGAAGGACTTCCACTCTTATTTTCAGTTTTTGAGAAATTATTCTTATATATAGAGAGAAACACTTTTAATCCACTTCGGACACCTCGAATCAAGAACGGTTCAAAGAACTATGAAATCCAGTTAGATATACGCTATTCTTTTGGGCAATTATTTGGCTTTAGTGGGTAATTCGACATTAGTGAACCAAAATCGATTAGAATAATCAGCGGATCGTTTGTCATCTTAAGCATTTTCCAATATCAAGATGCGATATATTAATTAAAAGCACCTTTTGTTTTTCTATGTAAACATATGTTTTCCTTATTAACATGCGTGTTTGACGAATGGCATGTGTCCATATGATCGATCTGCTTCTTAAAATGTCTTTCAAAATACACCGACCTTTGACTTACTTGCAATTGAGGCGAGGCGACCTTCTAGTTGCTCCGACAAAGGCCCGACGCCCTTGGTCATCCGCAACCGAACTCGTGACCCCTTGTCAATCAATGTCCGGCACCCGCGATCCCGCATCACCCAAAAGCATGGGCTTGTTCGCGCGCACCTTCAATCTAGTTCCGTTCGGTTTATTTTTTCAGTTCGGTTTAATTAATCGAACCAAACCGAAATAAACCGAACCGGGCGGAAATTCGGTTCGTAGTTCGTAGACCCCTGACTATAGCAGCTAGGTAGCACATTAGTGTGCCAAGTAACCCCAAGCGACAAAATAACACTCAGAGCGACCTAACCGTTTTGGCCGACTAGTCGACCGGAACATCGTCTAAGCGCATCAATTACTAATGATACGGAGTTAGTGCCTTCCTTAAGACATTAAATTACAATGGGCGGTATGTCATGGGTACCCAAGTTTTCCTTCTTGACTGATTGATATGTAATGTTTATTTTGCCCGCCTGCTCTATATAATTATGTAGAGCCTAATTAAATGGCAGGAGCTAGCGCCACGTCGTCCAGTCATGTTATATGCTCTCGTTTTCCCATATTTTACTCTAAAGACAGAATGCTTAGCGTGGAAGATTAAGGAGATAGTATTCTCCGAACTTTCGCTTCTCTCTCCTACTTTTGTGACGTCTCTCTCTAGAAAGAAGAGACTATGCCAGTTTCTACGTGGTCGGCCAAGTCAATGCTCAAGTCTTCTCTCAAGAGTAGCTTTGCTTCGTCCTCTTGTCCAAGGCCTCTCTGCTCTGCTCTTTCTCCTGGGAAGTAACGTGGCTCTCTCTCTCTCTCTCTCTCTTCTCTTCTCTCTCTCTCACCCACAAACGCAGAGCAGAGATGGGAGGAGGCTCGGTGGGATCGTCAATGGCCGATGATGATGAGCTGTCGTGTCCAATTTGCATGAACTTGATGGACGACGCTTTCGTCGCGGCTTGTGGACACCAACCAGTAAGAACTCTCTCTCTCTCTCTCTCTCTCTCTCTCTCTCTGCTTTTCTTCAGAGCAGTTCGCATATGTACATGCCTGTAATGTAAAACCTAAGCAGTACAGTTCTTCGTTTGGATTCGAGTGTCAGTTTCCTTCATGTTCTTGACAACGAGAATCAATAACAAAGCTTGAACACCTCCCTTGTTGGCTTAACGGTTCGAGAACAATCTGCACGTGTCTGACGAGGGTTCGTGACATAAATTCGATTTCCGACCCCATCATGTAACAGTCTCGTCGCAGCAAATACGCCGTTGCTATTTTCGACATGGTATCAATGGAGGCACCGTCCGACCTGATGCAGTGCGCCTAATCCACTCCTTGATTTTCTTGAATTGTCTTGTCTGGAAAAGCATATTTGAGGTTGAAACTATTATTGGTGAGAGTTTCATTTGCAGTTTCATCTAGGAAGTTGCTGCTTATCTCTGCTATTCATGAGAGCATGTGGGTTCGGATATAGTTGGCGACAGATCATGCCATCATCAAGGAATATCTGCAATCTATTTCCTGCCACAGAATCTCCATCTTTCGACTGAGGATCACGTGAAGCCGCTATTTTGATCATGTGAAAATGATCCGCACGAGAAGTTAAATTCTTATTGAGAAGATGCGCGCTTGAGTTTTGTAGCATGTTTAGAGCCTCTATTTCTTCGATGTGTTGCTTCAGTTATGATTAGATAGGTGAAATTGTTGTTAGTTGATATCGCATGTCGGGTTGATTCTATTCTTTCCGTATTTTAGATGCAGGTTGACCTTCAAGACACTAACGAGCACATAGAGGCCACTGATAATAAGCATCATGCAGAATCTTTGGAACCGGAGAACGAATGCTTCAAGAAACTGAACAAGTTTGATGTTTCCACTGCTGCTATAGATCCACCATCTTCTTTGGTCGGGGGATCGTGTTGTCATTGCGGTCAGAGCATTCAGCTCCCGTCGCATGAGACACCCGGGCAACGAGCCCAACAGGAGAAGCTAGCAGAGTTTTCAGATTACGCGTACATGACAGGCCTACTTCAAAAGATTGATTGCTTGAGGTTAGGTTCACAGGATACAAGTCGAACAGGGCCATGCGCTGCAATGGAAGGACCGGTACTTAAAAAGGTGAGTGGTTTTTCACAAAATTGAACTCTTCTAGTCATCAATTAAATTGCATAGTAGACATTTGCTGAATGCTTGCGCCACTTTGGTAAGTTCTTTATCAAGCATGTCATCGCTTGGGAATTTCCCTTGGTCTCCTGTAGTCTGGTTAACAAGAGATGATATAGCTGACTAGAAAATTTACCAAAACAGGAAGAGACAGGACATGATTCAATGAAAAGAGAAGGTTGCCAATCAGGTTTCGAGGATTTTGAATCAATGCTGAGTTCTTTCATGGAGTACAGGTAGTCAATCTCTCTATCATTAGATTATCTGCTACTTCGATGTCTTGCCGCCGTTCTGCTTTTCACTTGAATCTGTTTTCTTTCCTTCTTGTGGTTCTAGTCAACTGAAGGTCATTGCTGAACTTAATAATGGGGTTCATGTCGACTCTCGCAATATTGCCGCAAGGTGAGTTATTGGTACGCCATTCACTGGTGGATTGGGAACTAAAAGTCTGGACCATTCTGTTTTCCAGATATGTTGATTTTCAATCCTTGTCATTTATTCAAATCGTATCTGAGAGCCGATACTATTGTGCAGCATAGAACTCAATAAAGATGAAGAATTGTTTGCGACAGCTGGGATGTCAAAGACCGTCGAGGTTTTCCATTTTTCCTCGGTAAGCACTTGAAGTACAGTATCTGTTTGGACTAGCACCATGTGATCTGTCATGAGCTCTAGGTGAGTTGGAAATATGAATGAATCAAAATTTTGGATTCCTGAATTAACTTCAGCAAGTGAAACGATACTGACATGTGCGATGTATAGACATGAAAACTAAATGATCTTGTGCAATTCTGATAATCGTGTAGAATTGCTCGAGATATTAACAATGAAACAATGTCTTTAACAAGGTGAATGCGATTGATAAATGCCTCTGCATGCAGCTCTTTATCTGTCAAAAAATCGTGTTTGGCGCTTCGCAATTGTCAAGAGCTGTTATTTGGTCTAACAAAGGTATCATTGATCAGATTGAATCTATTGAACAAGCATAAGACGATGGCGATTACGGATCAAGGTTTTAATACAGATATTGAATTCAGTGAACACAAGAGGCCTGATTTTTTTTTTTAATTTTCTGATGGCTCTGCATTGATTGCTCACTTACTTGACCTTTTATAGGTGGCGTATGGAACAGCAGCGGATCAAGGACCTGTTGCGAAAATCTCCAAAGGATCGAAACTTAGTTGCTTGAGTTGGAATAAGTACATGAACAACCAATTCGCCGTCAGTGATTATAAAGGCATAGTAGATGTTCATGATGTAGCTACTTGTCAGGTGATAAGTTAACTTCACCCCAGAAGACGCTCTTCCGTGTTCTTTTTTTCCTTTTTGTTCATTCTCCTGTCCAGTTAATACAGCGACCAATGCCCTTCTTATGGGACAAAAACATGCTCACATCTTGCAGAGTATGATTCAATTTGATGAGCACGAGAATCGAGTTTGGTCGATTGATTTCTCGCACACTGAGCCTCATTTGCTCATTTCTGGAGGCGACGGCCGCACGGTAATATGAGGCTCTACTCATTAGATTTGCTTTTCTATATACTGCTTGATGAGAATTACCTTGATTAGCGGTTTGGCCCTTTAGGGGGAGATACACTTCTCAAGGTTTAGGTCAGAGACCCTGCATCTCCTGTCCCTGTAGTTGTGCAGAAGCAAAGTCATTCAAATGCTTGGGTTGCATATATCTTATTTGGGTGGACGTTATGAATTTGACAAGTCTCGGTTGCGATCGATTGTGTTCATGGAACAGGTTAAGGTCTGGTCCACCAAGCAAGAAGCGAGTGCTCTTACCATCAACATGAAGGCCAGCGTTTGCGCTCTCAAATACGATCCTGGATCGAGCGTATACTTAGCTGTATGAGTCTTGAACTTTTCAGATTCCTTATGATCCTGTGAAAGCAATTCAATCCCAGTTGCTCGATTCACTACCATAATAATGAAGCACCAACTATCCGGGCTCCATAAGACAATAAACCTACGATGAAACAGTTCTTTCTTTATCTCCATTTCGCCTCGGTTTTTTGGTTGAATCTACTTAGCACCTCGGCATAAGTTCAAAATCGTGAACGGATATGTGAATTGTGTTCCTCCCCGGGTTTTGCAGGTGGGTTCAGCAGATCATAACATTTATTACTACGACTTGAGATATATCAGCCGAGCAGTGCATAAGCTCGAAGGGCACCGGAAGTCTGTTTCCCATGTGGAATTCTCCTCCAGCAACAACCTTGTCTCTGCTTCTATCGACAGCTCCTTGCGCTTGTGGGATATAGAGAAACGCGTTCCTGTAAGTGATCGGTCTCGACTCGACTTGTACAATGTCGATTTGTGTATCACAACATCTTTCGTAATGTTTTCCATAGATTTACACTCCATGTCACATATGTTTGCCGGCTTCTCAAATCCGATGCCCTCAATATTTTGCAGCTAATTCATTCTATGTCCACTTTTCGCAGCTCCGCATATTTAGAGGACACTTGAATAGGAAAAACTTTGTAGGCCTCTCATCGAATGGAAACTTCATAGGATGCGGCAGCGAAACAAATGAAGTGGTCGTCTATCACAAGGTTCGATCAGCTTTTCATTTTTTTCGCGACTGAAGTAGATTCAACATACATAAGTGATAACATCTTCTTCCTCGATTGGTTTGTCAGGATCTTCCTAGACCGGCAGCTTGGCACAGCTTCGACTCCCCCTACGCGGGTCATGCCAGCGAGAATGCAGATTTAAGCTTCGTGAGCGCAGTGTGCTGGAAACGTGACAGTCCGGTGATGTTAGCGGCAAACAGCCAAGGAATAATCAAAGTACTCGGGCTTCCATTCCAACAGACATCAGTGAATCGATGGAAAAAGACGCCGGGAATCTTGTGTTGATCTAAGCATCTGATGTTTGGACATCATTGAATCTGTGAATGGGATGAAGTAATTCAGCTGTCATGTTTAGAACTGAGATTGTCAATTTCTTAGACAACTTCTGCAAAAAAAACTATGAAGGTATGTTGTGGATGCACGCTAGTTATGCTGTCATCGTTCCTGATCACCATGTATTCCATCATGGTTCATGATATGATCTATCTCCTTCAACAGTTCCTTAAATTGGTCATGTTACTCGCAATTTCTTGCCAAGAAAATGCTATATCTCCACGATCTCCCAAAAACATTTTCCTTAGATTTTTGGAACTTCCTCAAAAGGAATTTGTGAAAAGGAAGTGATTTCCCTTTGTTAGCATCACAAAAGCACTCGGAGTGGCCATCGGGCCGTGCCGACCCACGTGCCGGGTCAGGGCACGGTTGTGCTGGACCCTTTTTCTAAATCAAATTTAAAAATTTATCTTTTGAAGAAAATTCAGAAAAAGATAGAAGAAAATTTGTGTTTATGAGTTGATATATTCAATAATTATTGCAGGAAATGGAAATATGCTGATATTTTAGAGTAAGTAAGACAGTACTTAATACATTCAAAGCATAGCGTACTAGGACAATAAAAATTTTAAAAGTTGATATTCTAAAACTACACGTCCTTGGTCAGCCCAGGCCATTGTGATCAACCGCTATATTTTTTACTGTTGAATTATTAAATAATTCACAATTTAATCGAGGAAACTTTATTAAAAACACTCATCTAATTAAACACAAAATAAATACAAGTAACATCTTAGCAAAATCACACGTACAACTTCCCTAATAACGATTAAAAGTAAATTAGATCCAAGAGAATGTGTAATTAATTTGTTTTCTTTGGCAATGTGTCCCTCACCGTGATTCGGACGATAAATTATTGCCGTTGTCCTCTTCTTCGCGTTGGGTGCATTCAGCTGAGGTCAATTCTTGCGATAATCAATCATGCCGGTAAACAATCATTTTTTTTTAGATTTTTTGCAGTAAAGTTGCACCTATGGTCTTTCATAATCAGTTTACCGGTGGTATGATCGCTCTTTTATCGCTTCGGAATGTCGACGTTGTCTAAGACAACTTGTCTTCACCGACTCTTTCCATGTGTTTAGAGTAGCTCCTTGTTGAGTACGTCTCTCAGCCTCATTGGTAGATGACAACGAACAGCGAAAGTCGATGGGGTATTCGTTTTTTTATGAAACAAAGACCGATACGGTCTCGAATGGGGGTGCCATCTCCATTTAGGGAGTGGAGAGTTCGCCATATTAATTGATTGGCATATGCATACATATTCTAGAGCCAATTCCATCGCCAATATTTGCTTCACTTGGACCTCCTCATTTAGCTCCAAATTTTTGCGATATGGAATAAGAAAAAGTTTCGAGCCCCTCAAACTTGAACCTCGGATCCGATACAGCGATCACCGAAAAACATGCGAGTGGTGGTGTGATTGCACGCATGCTTCAACATCTAATACATGAAATTTCACCTCGTGTTTGCGTCCAGAGGGAAATTCTTCACTTTCCATCCCTGTGTCATGTAGAGGGTCTCCAATTCTTGATGCCTGTGTTGGGGGGTGGATCCAAAATTGAAAGAGTACATATAGATCGATGTCCGGCACACGCACCGATGGGGAAAAATCTCATCATAAATAGGCCTTAGCTGTTTGACCAAACTCCAGATTATGACGTAGTAATTGTCAACTTTATCTACGGGGATGCTGAAAATGACCTTTCTTGTCACCATTGGTATCAATCTCGAGCTGGAATGTACTCCTAACACTGATCCTTCTACTATGCTAAGCCGTCGTTAGTTGCTTGGGGGGTGGGTTTCGTGGGTTACTGTCTTGGCATGGCTACCTAGCGGCGTTTGCCCCTGCAATTCCCCCCAATCATCGAGTTACAGTGTCTCAAAGTGGTCGAATTGGGCTTGTTGCCGAGGTGGAGCCGACACATATATGTTATAGCGAAACCCACCAACTGATTCTTTCTACAGAGGATTGGATCAGATAGATAACCATACTGAAAAAAAAAAAGGTTAAAATAATCTCTGAATTTTGGCTCTATATGTGATATGATTCATGAACTTTTAATTTATTTCAATGAGCAAAAGTTTCAATTTATTCAATGGGGTCTCAAACTTTTGGTACATGTCCAATTTAATCCCTGAATCATATGAAAATGGTCAGTATTATCCATTCATTATTCAAGTTCAGAGGTAACATTGAACTTTTTCATATGATTTAATAACTAAGTTGAACAAGTACCAGCAGTTCATGGATTACGTTGAATAAATTAAAAATTCAAAGATCACCTTGCATACTAAGCTAAAGTTGGGGGACAATTTGCATCATTTTTTAAAAAAAAAGAAGAGAAAATCTCAATTAAAAATCCGAAGTGCCTTCATTTTCTTAAATAAATAGCTTGAAGTAGATCTCGTTTTAAATAAGGGCATGAAGTATCTTCATTGTTTTAAAGAAAGGCATAATCAAGGGCATTTTAATCATTTACCTTTTTCTGATTTTTTCCTTTTTTCTTTTCTTTTTTCCCTTTTTTTTTCTGGTCGATGACGGTTGTGGCCCTCACCCCTCGCCAGCCAAAACAAAGAAATGGCAAAAAGAAAAGAAAAAAGGAAAAGAATCAGAAAAAGATAAATGACTAAAATGCTTTTGGTCAGATCATTTTTTGAAATAAAGTGTTTGTATTTGAAATAATGTCTATTTTAAGAAAATGGAGCATTTTGGGACTTAATTGAAAAAAAAAAAAAGGGGGGGTAATCCAGGCGCAGCTATCTAGGGTTTCAACCCCAGTGAAATTCCCAAAACCCCATCGCTCATTTCCGGCTTTGTCTTCTTCAAGAACTGAGCTCCTATTTTCTTCAATCAGCTCCATCGTCGTCGTCGTCATCCAATGATATAACAATCGAATTCGTCACAGGAAGCTGAAAATTCTAAAGCTTTCATGCGTTCTTTGTAAGTACTCTCTCTCTCTCTCTAGGCGACATCATTCATTTGAGGAACTTCTTGCGAAAGTCTGAATCGTTTTCGGCATTGGTTCTTGAATAATTTGACCGTCAATCGATTGTTTTTTGGGAGGGGGGTTGGATAATTTGATGGGGAAATCTGGAGGGAAGAAAAAGAAAGGAGGTTCAACCCATGTTTCCGGGGATGCTTCGGTGCCGAAAGCCAACGGCGGTGTTGATTTGGACTCGGCGGTGTTCTTGAAAAGAGCCCATGAGCTCAAAGAAGAAGGCAATAGGAGGTTCCAGAGCAAGGACTATGTAGGTGCTCTTGAGCAGTACCATAATGCGCTTAACCTCATGCCCAAGACCCACCCCGACAGGGCGGTGTTCCACAGCAACAGGGCTGCTTGCTTGATGCAGATGAAGCCCATAGACTACGAGGCGGTGATCGCCGAGTGCACGACAGCGCTCCAGGTTCAGCCCAGGTTGGTCAAGGCGCTGCTCAGGAGGGCTAGGGCGTTGGAGGCCATAGGAAAGATTGAAATGGCTATGCAGGATGTTCAGGTGTTGTTGGGGTCCGACCCGAATAATGGGGATGCTTTGGAGATTGCTAGACGACTGCGTACGGCGTTAGGCCCGCGCCAGGAGGCCCAGCAGGACCTCCAGAGTCGGCCGTCCCCGGCTGCTCTCGGGGCTTCGGCTGTCCGTGGCGCTCCGGTTGGTGGCCTAGGGCCATGTTTGCCCACCCGTCCGGTGCCTAAGAAGGTGGCATCCTCTGCAGCGGGAACTGTTGCATCTACTAGTAATAAGATAGAGAAGCCCCAACCAATTGGAGTGACTGAAAATGGTCCTGTGCCCAAAGCCCAAATGCCAAAACTGGTGCTAAAGGCCCTGAGTGGTTCTTCTACTGACCCTCTGGTGACTTCGAGTGTGGATAACAAGAAGGAGCAGTCGTCATCTTCATCGGCATCAATATTGCCTCTCAGTGGTCGGCACTCAGACCTTGCTGTATCTTTTAGGCCGCTGAAGCTTGTTTATGATCATGACATAAGACTCGCCCATATGCCCGTGAAGTGCTGCTTTAAAGTGTTAAGGGAGATTGTAAGCAAACGTTTTCCTTCCTCGAAGTCTGTTTTGATCAAGTATAGGGATAATGATGGTGATTTAGTGACTATCACATGTAGCAGTGAGCTCAGAATGGCAGAGTCTAGTGTCGACAGTCTTATTGAGAGAAAGCCTGAACTGGAGAAGACTGATTCCATCGGGTTGCTTAGGTTGCACATTGTTGAGGTGACTGCTGAGCAGGAGCCACCTTTATTGGAGGAAGATGAAGAGAAGCCTGTGGAAAGTGAGGAGAACATCGGAGAAGAAAGTCAGTCTCATTCTTCTCTGGGTGAATCGGTATTAGAATCTGGTGATTCTGCAATTGATAAAATTGAAAAAGAAGCCCCGAAAGATAAGCAGCCAGGTACTTCAGAAGATCCTGAGTGCAAGGATGTTGAGATGGATGATTGGCTGTTTGAGTTCGCTCAGCTTTTCCGAACTCACGTTGGTATTGACCCTGATGCTCACATAGATTTGCATGAGCTTGGGATGGAACTCTGCACAGAAGCGCTCGAGGAAACCGTAACTAGTGAAGAAGCTCAGAATTTGTTCGACAAGGCTGCCGCTAAATTCCAAGAGGTGGCAGCTCTAGCTTTCTTCAACTGGGGCAATGTCCATATGTGCGCAGCAAGGAAGCGCATTCCCTTGGATGAGTCTGCCGGGAAGGAGGTAGTAACAGCGCAACTTCAAGTGGCTTATGACTGGGTGAGAGAGAAGTACTCACTGGCCAAAGAGAAGTACGAGGAAGCTCTCGTAATCAAGCCGGACTTTTATGAAGGATTGCTCGCTTTGGGACAGCAGCAGTTTGAAATGGCCAAACTTCACTGGTCATTTGCTCTTGCTGAGAAAGTTGACCTATCTAGCTGGGATCCTGCGGAAACACTCAAGCTCTTTGATAGTGCAGAGGAGAAAATGAAAGCTGCAACGGAGATGTGGGAGAAGCTGGAGGAACAAAGGGCGAACGAACTGAAAGGTCCAAACTTGAGCAAGAGAGATGAGCTGCTGAAAAGAAGGAAAAAACAAGGGGCAGAAGGTGAGCCCTCTGGGAGCAGCGGTAATGGAGAGGTCTCGCCTGAAGAAGCCGCTGAGCAAGCTGCAGTTATGAGATCGCAGATCCACCTTTTCTGGGGTAATATGCTTTTTGAGCGATCTCAAGTCGAGTGCAAGTTAGGGATGGGTGGTTGGAAGGAGAAACTAGATGCTGCTGTTGAGCGCTTTAAGCTTGCTGGAGCTTCCGAGGCCGACATTTCAGTTGTTCTGAAGAACCACTACTCTAATGGAGATGCAGCAGAAGGAGATGGCAAAAAGGTTGACAACACTAATGCTGACGCAAACTTGGAAAGTGAGAAGAAGGAAGAGGTTGCTCAAGTAGCAGAGAAATGATTTGGAGCGCTAAGCTACGTGTTTCGTAGATTGCAATGGATCACCTTCACATCTTCTGAGTGCAAAATTATGCTAGGGGGGACAAAGCCATTTAGTCATCGAGGGGTGAATTGGGGGAATTTTTTTTTTACCCATCATTAATAAAATTGCTTGGGACAAGATTTAAATTTTCTTTTACTGAAAAGATTTTGACCTTGGGCCTTCTTTGGTAACTTTGAAGGTGGTGTTACCTTGTTTGCAGGATTAACGAGCTTTCTGCGAACAAACATGATTAGTTTATACTTTTGGCTTTGTTCTTCATTTTCTATGTTGAATGTAATTTTTTTCTCCCAGTGGGTTGGTTTACATCCTTATTTTGGATATACTTGAGCGTTGCGTCCTAAGACCTAGTTTCAAACTTTCTGAAGTTAAAGAAAATCAGATTAGCAGTGCCAGAGTTTGGCTTGTGTTATGACAATGCCTTGTGAACGCATTCTACTGTGATAATCATTTTGCAGACAATTGTTTCCATACAGTCATCAATATGTTCACCTTTGCCTCTTCAAGAATAATTGGCATACGGTATTTGTCCCCTTTCAAAAATTTTCCAGTGGTTTCCTCATGCTCTATATCTCTCGATCTGATAAATCTAGAGAGGGAAATTTCTTATTTTACAAGCTTTTATGCGAAGGTGATGGTTATGTCTTATCTGTGATAGCAGTCAAGTATCTGCATCTAGCATAACTAGTGGAGTTAGTGCCTGGGATGTATCCTTTCCTCTGTGTACCTGCTGTTTTCTAATGCTTGCTGAATGAAGTCTTCAATTAATCGGTTGGTTGAATTAATGCTAAAATATTCTTTACCATTCTTGCATCTCTTTTACAACAGACATATTCTCTACGTCGTGCTGTCAAACATGTTACCTTTTTTTTTTTCGGCGGAGAACTAGCTGGGCCACATGAATTACATTCTTCAAATCCTTGGCTGATGAGTCGAGTGATCTCTTCCTTGTAGACTAGCATTCTGCCTATCACAGGTGAACATTGTTACAACTGCATGGCAGTGTGCTCTGTGTGATCTCCGGGTTCAAAATCTGAAGTCGTCTGAAGCTTGGCATCAATTTCTTGCGGTGTGATGTGATGCAAACTTCATCCTGTTAGTCTTTTTACTGGTTCATGATTTATGGACACTCTCTGCAGGCATTTGATGGGAGGGATTGCTTGTATGCCTTTGAAAGTACAGGAACTCTGTTCTTTTTTTTGCGTTGTACTTCAACTACTGTCTCTCGCCAACTCTGTTTTTCTCTCTATTGCAGCTAGCTAAGGACCTAACTCCTAATGTCAGTTTGTAAATCCTTGAGCTAATACAATTAGAGTTGTTCTTTTTGCTAGTTCTTTGTAAATGATCTATCTGATCTTTTGAGCTGCTACAAAGTGCAAACTTTGTGGGGCAAAGTGTATTTTTGCCCTAATCAAATTACAGCTGCAAAAATTGAAAGTCCCTCAATAACATAGGTGTGGTTCCATCTTGGTTCTGTGGAGGAGGATTATTGATCGTTTGGGAAGGTGTTAACTGTGTATGCTCCACTTGCAGAAGTTATATTCTGAGTTTGGAACTCCCATATTGTAATTATATCTTTGGTTTATGATTTCAAGCATTTTCTAGCTACAGGATAGTGAGTACAAGCCCTTTCCTCTGGCTTTTTTCGCCCTCCCAGGCACTAATAAAGTTTGGCAAGCACTTTGCTTCTTAGAGCCTTCTCAGGAAGTTGCCTTAGATGCGACATGTTTTCTCAGGTGCTGACACAGTTAGAAGTAGATTTAAAGTCGGAATTAAAAGTCAAAAAGTAAAAGTATGTTATCTCTATCTCGTAACGTCGTTCCTTATTTGTTGAGTGTTAGAATGAAGATGACATGACTATCTTTTCTTTTGAGTTGATCACTTCACGAGACGAAATACTCATCTGCACCGAAAGCTACAAGAAAAAGCCTTGGCAATCACTATTTAAAAATTCATGACAAACGCGTTACTTGACACACAAGCAAAGCACTCGAAATGTCCAGAATTAGATAAAGAGCGACATTTATTACATTAGTAGACCACGACACAAAACCCACTTCTTAATTACGAGGGACTCGTCGCTCGACACTCAAGTGGTTGGGATAGGACCCGTAGCGATGGCGGATTCCATGGCTTTCATGGCTTCGAATCTCGGTTCCTTGGCCTGGAACTTAAGCCCTGCATACAACTTCATGTAATCCTCAAACACAAACTTGGGATAAACCTGGCCTTTCTCTGCTTCTTCTTTCTCCAACAGTGCTGGTGCGGGACAGATGACAGCATCACTCCCAGGGTTATAAAAGGATGCTATGGACATTCTGTTCCCATCTGTCTGCGCAATAACCCGGTGCTCAACACTCTTGTACTTGCCATTTGTAATGACCTATCCAAAGAAAAAACACAGACAAGAATAGATATCGTCACCGTGAACTAAATCTTTCCTGACTCTCCGTTGGTCTTAATTTACCTGTAATATTCACCAAGCGGCAAGCAGGCGTGTGTCGATAGGGAATAGAAATATCACTTGAAAGCCGAAGAGGGCCTCGGTGAAACTGAACAAGTTCAGGCCATTCTGTTCGGGCTTTCGGGTTTACGAGATTCTTCCGCTCATGAGGTATGCTAATTAGTTAGCTTTTGTAGCTAGAGAAATACAAAGGATAGATGTACCTCTAGTTGGTCGCCTAAGTTGATAACAATCGAATGCCTCAGCGGAGGGACATCAATCCATTTGCCGTCCTTGAGGAGTTGGAGGCCGCTGACCTTGTCGTCCTGGAAGAGGAGGATGATCCCGCCAGCGTCGGTGTGGGCCCGGAGACCCTTAATCAGCTCTGGGTTCGGGCATGGAGGGTAGTTGCTCACCTTGGTTCCGAATGTCGGCCCTCTGGATCCGTAGAACATATTCTTCAGGTACCCTTTCTCGAGACTGAGGTTCTCACACAACAGGTCTAGGAGTTGCTCTGCTAGCTTCTCTATCTCCAGTGCAAATTCTCTCATCACCTTCCTGTTTTCATGAACATCACGGTGCTTTGAGGATTGCATCACAATGAGGGCTCGTAAATCGTTTTAGCGGTATGAAATGAGCCGGACTTCCTCGGATTCAAGCTCAAACTTACACGATTTTAAGTTTTCATACCTGGTCTTAAACTACGCGTGCGCTTCAAGACCAAACTATTGAGAACAAAGGTTCTCCACTTTGTTTTCTGGCCAGCAAAGAGAGGCTATACTTTTCTATTAGTTGGTAATGTGACACATTGCATTTCTGGACTCGAACCAAACCAACTGCCTTCTGTTCGCTAGTTCTTACCATGTCACTAGTAGTGCTACTAGTAGTAGAAAGGAACGATATCTAAGTAATATCTGACCTGTAATCTTCTTCGAGATCGGGGACTTCGGACATGTTGGAGACGGGGAGATGGCGCAAGAAGATGGTGCTCTCCCAATCGATGTCGTCAATTTCAGACTGAACGGCCTCGAGTCCTTTGCTTGCCACCATATCCTTGAATTTCCTCTCCATGCATTCTCTGTAGTGACCCTTTGTGAGCCTCTCCACAGTGTCCATCAGCTCATGTGATATCCCATGATTCACCAACTTCACATATTACATTGAAAAGAATAACAATTAGCATGAGAAAACTCAAATTTACTAAGGGAAATTGTTGCACAATCATGAATGTCAAAGGGCCATGCTTTGTTTAAAATTCTTGAAAAGTGACAAATTTCATATGGGACACTCAGGTTCATAAGTACCTCAAAGAAGCCCCAATTTTCACAAGCATCTTTTATCATCTCCATGGTCACTCTTCTCTCCTCGCTATTCAACTTCTCCAAGTCAATCACTGGGAATTTCTCCATCTCTCTCTCTCTCTCTCACTCAAATTCTCAAATTTCGCGTGTATGTGTGAACTGAGAAGTGAGTCCAGTTGGGGGTGATATATATAGGCCTGGAAAAGTGGCAAAGAAAAGAAAAAAGTTGGATATAAAAAAGAAAGGTATGGTACATTTGTCTGACAAGGCAACAAGAGTTGAGTTCACATCCTGATGGACCCCCTACAACTCTGTGGTGTCCGTGATCCAGTCATTATCCTGTCATCTCTTATTTCCCAAGAATAAGTAATTTAACCAATGAAAACATTACAACGGCTGAGATAAATACTGGACATCTATCACGTTACAAACTCGTTTCTTGCCGGCCAAAGGTATTCGATTGATTAGGAGTTCCAACTTGGCGGTCACTATTATGGTTATCCAATGCGAAATTCTCGACGCCGTGCATTTGTCTTGTGCTTTTTGTTAGATGATTCGAAAGTACTTCGTAATACTCCAAGCACAGGTTCGAAAACTAGTATCACGTAACTTTTGCACATTGAGTACATTCGATGCTATGACATTGATGAGATGTGTGTTGTGCTTTTCAAAAGAAATATACAATAGATAAATATCCTAACATGTTAATGTCAAAGGTATTCAATTGATAAGGAGTTCCAATTTGGCGGTCACTACTATGGTCATCCAATGCAAAATTCTAGACGCTGTGCATTTGTCTTGTGCTTCTGTTGGAGGATTCGAAAGTACTTTGTAATACTCCAAGCACGGATTCGAAAAACTAGTATCACGTAACTTTTGCACATTGGATACATCTGATGCTATGACCATTGATGAGGTACGTGTCATGCTTTTCAAAAGAAATATTCAAGAGATAAATATACTAACATGCTAATGTACATATAAGTATGTAATCCTATTACACCTATCACATGAATTATAGTTTTGACTTAGCTATCTTTATGATGCACCATGCGGTCCGACTCAAGTTGTTGCTTAAAAACACAATGATAAAGCAACTATTTTCATTCTTAATGTGCAAACACTGGACAATCTCAAAGCGAATATCTACTTTATCGTGTCTTTTTATCAAGTTTCATCACAAAACAAACGAAATCGAATCAAAATATAAATAAGTATACTCATTTGAAATGATGATGTTTGTTTCTGTAATCATTTGTTAGGATGCTTCTACTGTATCTAACAAGAATTATCGTGCTTACTTAAGTTTTCTGGTTTCTCAATCAACATATGCATGTGGATAATATTCCCATGTTGATTTTGCACGAGGGTTTCGATACATAACTGATTACTTCTTTCGCAGATGATTTCTCCGAGCCTCTAGGGAACTTGATGAAAGGTGGTCGAGTCTTCAGCTACACGATCCCTCTCTTGTCGCTCATCTTTGGATTGTGTGCGGCCACGACGTCTTTTATCTATTAATCGATAACTATTTTTGCAGGGTGGTGGTTCCCTTTCCTAGGAGTGGAAGATCTCGAAAGTAAGTGACAGGTGATGCAGTAAGTTGGTGGCCCAGTTGGGATGAGACTGTTCCTCACTAATTGATTCCAGGCTTGGCCTTTGCTTTTCCTGAAAGTTTGCCCGAAAGAGCAGGACAGAGTGGATGCTGCTTTTTGGCCATGCACTCTCCTCTCTCTCCTGTCTGTCTTACGCTCCAACTTCACTTCTAGGAAGCTGCTTTCAAAAGAAGGCAATGCGTATTGTATGAGAGTCCTCTTTCTGAATGGAAAACAAAAATTGGAATCGGTTTAGTTTGGCTTTCATTTAGAAGTGAAAAGAAAAGCATACAATCTTCATTGCCTTTTGGTACCATAGAATTTGCTCTTACACAATACGATGTACAAATGAAGAATAGAAAGTGTCCGAGGCTTAGTTGGAGTTCCTGTTTTTCTTTTTTGGAGACTATTTTTGGACTTTTCTCCCTATAATTAGTTCTTTAAAGTCTCTACCCAATGATGGTGCTGAATAAACCATTTAAAAGACCATGGTTGCTCTCTAGAGAGCTTTTAAAAGCACATGGGAGCAGGGGTTGATTAGGGCATGCACATAAAAGTCTTGATTAAATGATTAATCATTCGATTTATTTTCAATTTGGTCTTGCTCCATCCTCTACAGGTTACTCCTTCGGTGGGTCAGCACAAGCACTCTTTTACCCTGAGATTTTTTCATTATGAAAGGAGCTTTTACTCTTGAAATTACATTTTCCATAGAAACTACAGTTCGGAACATGGTGATGATAATGTATTCCCAAGAATGTTAGACCACCAAGAAGCCTATCGCGTGTAAACCGGGTCTGTCTTTTTCTAGGGTTCTATAGTTCGTGAGTACCTACTTATATAGTAAGACGGGCTTTAGGGAGCAGCAAGAGTTACTAAAAGCTGTGTTAGATTTGTTTACTCAGTGATGAACATGTTCAAAACACCATACACTGTTCACTCATGTAACTTTCTTCCTGCCGAGACGGAAAACAAAAAGGCGAGAATGACGGTAGACCAAGATTACATGACAATTACAGAATATGCTTTAGTGCACTTGTCGTCAAATTTCCGTTCCGGACTGACAATCAGGTTTCCGCCTTGTAATGTGATTCTAAAGATCAATGGCAATGGCTAGAGATTCTGATACAGATCTCAAAATCCAATCCTCTCTTTACTCTTTAAGAAATAGTGGGAAAGTGAGTCGACAGGAGAAAACACCAAACCAACTACCTTAACCCCGTACGCTATCAAGATTATGTTAATCTAAAGTGTTCACCAAGCGGTCATGTTTAACCCCTCAAATGTTGGCTTTCGAATATTTTTCCTCTTCTTTATTTGAAGAAAAGAAGGAGAATAGTGTTGATAGCTGAATGGAAACCCTAGCTGAACTGTTTCGCTTTCGGTAGTCCCATGCCAATCAAACTTCTTTATCAGATGCTGGTACTACCTAGCTAGAACCTGATTTCTCCTGGCCATTGTTCATAATTTAGTACTATTAATGTTAAACAACTTGAAATAAAGAATGTTCCAAGCGTGCAGTGAAACAGAACCTAAATTCCATGATCGAATCTTATGGGGTTTTAGCAGATTATGGTAGTACGAGCGTTAGTACTAATCATCACTGCATGGAAAGATTAGATCATTTTTCCAAAACCCTAATGCCATTATCATCTACTTCATCTCGCGTCGGAGAAATTTCAATGTGTATAGGCATTGATGCAATTTAGTAACTCAAAGCTTTTCGATCGGCTATTGTTAGGGTTTGTTCCCAGTATCTTTTTTCCCTTTTCCACTTCTATCATTTCATTGCGTTAGCATTCAAAATGGGAAATCAAGAGCATCACATAGCTTGTATATGAGCCTCAAGTACCCAAATGAAATGCCACAATTGGTAGCAATTCACATAAAGTGTTGTCAATAGAGACCAAAACAGCATTATGATCATCGAATTGTTTGGCTAACGTGGAATCTCCCACGCTCCAAGCAAAGTGAGGATCATCATCATGGCACCAGCAAGAAAGAACACAGTACGTGTAGACATGTCTGAGACAATATCAATTGTTCTCGGAGGAGGTTGTCTCATCGTGCCAATTCCGATTCTGAAATTTAAGTACCAGATACTGTGAATTATCCAAATTCAAGATCCATGGAGCCTTTTTTTTCTAGCTTTTAAGTTGTTACTGTTTTTTGTGGTCTCCAATGTTCATTTAAAGGGTTGTGGTCCATGTGTGCACTCACTAATAGTTCATCAACACTTGTAGTTTTCTAAACCTAGTAAGATGTGCCTTTTGGATTTTATTCTATTTATTGGGGGAAATTGTTCCATCAGCGCACGACCTATTATATGAATATCAATTATGTCCTAAACTTTTCAACTTTATCAATTCAGTATTAAATCTTTGTGCAAAATTCTAATGTAATCCTTATGGCCAATCTTTTCGCAAAAATCACTGACGTGGCGATGTGTAGCGTAGGACACTTGACAATGACTAGACTGCTAAATCAACAGATTTTCGGCGAAAATTGGCCAAAATGACTACATTGCAATTTTCCGCAAAGTTTTAGGACTAAATTGACACAAATAAAAAGTTTAGGATGGAAATTGCATCCGTACAATAAGTTTAAGGCTAATTGGATAATTTTTCCCTATTTATTAGCTATGGAAAAAAAAAAACATTTTTCAAATCAAAGAGATGACTAGAACCTATTTGTGGTATCATAATCGTTGATTATTGTATTCGATTAGTGTAACTTGTCAATCTTATAACACTACTTGAGACAAAATATTTTATACTGATGGAGGACAAAATAGAAAATAGTGATTTACTACTTTTTTCACGTCGAAAGACTATTCCAGTTCTTTTTCATAAATATATAACAACTTGAGTAGGTCTAATACCATAAAAAAAATCTCAAATTGGTATATTCGTACCACATTTTTCTCAAATTAATTTTGGTGTCGCAAAAACTCTCAAATTGGTACATCTGTGCCATATTTATTCCAAACTAATTTTTGTGTCATAAAAAATCTCAAACGGGTACACTCTCGCCACATACACTACAAATAAAAAAATCCTAGATTTACCAAATTGATGTACTCGTGCCATATTTACCTCAAATTGTAGTAAATTTGGGATTTTTTTTTTGTTTTTTTGTAGTGAATGTGGCATAGGTGTATCATTTTAGACGTTTTTGTGACACAAAAATTAGTTCGAAATAAATGTGACATGGATATACCAGTCTGGGATTTTTTGTGATATTAATCCTATACAAAATGGTGATAGATTTCCTCTTTTCGTAAATAAATCTTTAATGAAAAATTTTTATGAGAGAGAGATAGAGAGAGCGTGCGCGCGTGTGATTTTTACGAGTGGAAGAACCAACTTGGGAAAACCTGATTCGGCACCCTATGCACTTGCCATGCCTTTGTCAAGCACTCACCCACAAATTGTCCAAAATGTGGATCCCATAGTCCCAAGTCATCCCTATCCCCATGCCCAACTCTCATTCTCTTTATCTTTAGGGTAATCCATCAAATCTCTATGGTTCTATGATGATTGTGTTTCATTTCCACTAGCTAGTCCGATCTCAATCAACCTCATCATCTAGTGGTTGCCATTTCATGTTAAAGGTATGGTGTGTGTTTAAATATCTATCTGCACGATAGAAGACACACCTAGGTAAGCTGGGGAGTACTTTCATCGTTTTGGCACTACTATTGTTTGGAGTCAATGGTTCGAAAATGGGCTCCATACATTCATATGATAAAAGACCACGGCTGTGGATCTTAAACCTAATCATGAGCTTGGCGATCCACAGGTCACAAGTGCCTAAAGGTATCTTTTGACAGGTCTGGGCAAGGCCCTATAACTACAAGGCTCGAGCCGGTTGTGCCTGAGCCAGGCTCGCCTAGCCCGCAAATTTGTTTATATATATACTTGAGGTGTGAAGCACGGATTATTGATTGAACAACTCCATCCGCTTCGAGAGTTGCATTATTTTATGAAGATGTACAAGTGAATTGGATCAAAACCTGCTTGGGTAATCTTGTTTGAATACCTCCATTGTTTCAAGATAGTGATTCTCGTTTATGAAGATATATAAGTGAGCTGAATCAAAAGAACACTTGGACATTTGGACATTTATCTTATTTTTCTCTCCAATCCTTCAACCAAAAGTCTATCCCACAAGATTTAAACTTGGGGGTGTTACTCTCAAGTGCCCCCATTTGTATAGTCTTCCGCCCCATCAATCCGAACATGGGCCGGGCCACAATGCTCAGCTTGATTTTCAAAGTATAGCTCAATTGGTCGGACTATTATAGAAGGTTGGCTTGGGCCGACGGTAATTTAAATTAGTGACAAGCCCGAGACGAACATATCCAATTAGCGCTACAACGACCGCTAAGTATAAATCTCGTACATTTTGGAACACTAATTTGGAAATTGATCTTTCTGATTCGTCTTCATTCTTTTCATTTGAATCAAAAGTACGGCTTTCGCCTTGTTCTTATTATTAATTTCAAATTTTCATGTCTTTCTTTTGCTTTTATCTAAAACTCCACTTTATATTTTACTTCGGTCTTCTTTTTACTAATTGCCGAAACACAATTTGATGACATGACGATGGCCAATAAAATATGAACTCCTAATTTCCTCCTTCCTCATTTTGGAGGCTCCGTCCGAGGGATCTTTTATCACTCATATTGGTAAAAAAAAAAGTTTGACATTCTAGAAAAGAAATATAAAAAAATTGATATTCTTGCCAATATGCAGGATTAGCATATAGTTTACAGTATAGCAAGAAACCCATTTTTTGTTTCTTCGCTGACAATGCTAGTTGCAACATATTCTTTCTCTCTGCGCACAGCCAGAAAATGATTGTTATCTCACTTACCATCATGTCATCGTTCGAAGAACTACAAAAATGCAAAGACAAAAAAAAAATTTAATGAACTTGGTCGTTTAACGTTTGAAGGAGTGCGTATATCTGGTCGAATCTGTAAGATGCTTCACATGCCTGTTGAATCAAACTTAAATATTAACTAACACTCTAGAAAACTCCTCAGTTAATGTCCATCAATGACATCTACAACACAAGAACAGCCTTGTGCACACATCGTGAAACACCTCTAGTATCAACCCTCTATACTCGTCCGAGTTCATCGAGATGTAGTAATTCAAGAGACGCCTGAGGTCCTTCGGGTCGTCGATCTTGTTTACCGTTATCATCTCGACCATCGACTCCCGGAAATCCTCCCACGGATCGTGGGAGCTCTTCTCCATCGCCACCATCACGACGAACCGCTTCTCTCCCCTGCCTCTTTGCCTCCTAATTCTCTCCAAACGATGCCTCGCCTCTTGCCTCTCCCTTATCATTTGGTCCAGCCTCTCTTGGACCATGGCGTGCGCTAGGCTCGAGATCGTGGCGAACTGCTCGGAACCGGCGCTCTCGGCTTCCTCCGACGAGGACGACACACTCAGCCGGCAGCTGCAACACAATGTCCTGCACCCTCTATTTGTTTGAAGCCTCTGCTTCTTGTGTGATCTTGAGGATTTCATCATCCTCAAGCATGATGGTTTGAGGAAGCTTTGAAGAAGCTTGTGGCGGAAAAACAAAACACTTAAGCAAGAATCGGGCAAGTGGGTCACGTTACTTATCATTGTGTCTCTAGTTTTTAGCACACCTCGTGGACTTATCAGATGACTGAAAAGGTATGAATTGGAGGAAGATCCACAAGGAGATTGGGGAGCATGTTCTGTTGTTTAATTGAGGATGTTATGATTAAGCTGAGTAGACAAGCTCTCGTTCCCTTTATTAGGTGTCAAAGACATGCTTTGTGCTACAGACATTAATTAACTAGCGTGGCAATAACAAGATCTATCTTTTTATTTGGGCTAATTTAAGAGATATGCAGGCAATTCTTGATTGAATATTGCGTCTGGCGTGCCAAAACTAGTGCCTTTTGAATGTAAATTGGCTATAAATAAAGCTATAAAAAAAAGGCATGGTTATTAGAATATGAGAGCTCTAAGTAGTCCCATATCATGAAACCAGGAGCATAATTAGTACACTAATCAATAAACATTCCAACTATATAACACATTGAGAATACTCAGAATAATGAGATGAACCAGGCAACCCTTACTTGTAGCAGAGAAATATATGAAAGCCATCAGCAAAAGCTTCATTTAGTACAGAATATTTTCATTTAGTCAGGCTTCGAATTGATCCTTGTCATGCTCACAATGTTTAGCAGATACCGAGAGGGAATTTCACTACTTTTCCAAAGTTGGGTTCTACAATAATTTAGTCGAAAATTATAATATTAGATAGAGGGAGATTATCTATATACATAGAAAATTAAACTTTAGTCTGTAAGCAAGCCATAAGGTACTTGGACAAATGTACATTGGAATTCTTTTTCAAAAAAGATTCTTCTGTTCTTTCTATGCACCAACTGTTCAAGGGACACAACATTAGGGTAGGGTCCAAGTTGTAATGGCACATGGGCTTATCCAACCTGAGCATTGGAAACTATTTATATCACATTGTGTAAAAGTAAGCAGCTCACCAGGACCATCAGAGTTCTTCAGCCTGTAAAGCTGCCTATCACCAATAATTGTTTCTTCTTCTTTCTTTCTTTTAAATTTTAAAAATAAATGATTGACTTCATTTCTTCTTCCTGATATTCAGTAACATGATATTTCTAATTATAAGGGGGAAAATAGAGACATCCAAAATTCTTAGATACAAAAGGGTGAATGAAAATTAGAATTTTGCCTGATATTACGAATATATAAAGATCATCAAAATTGTACCGAGCCATCTCTCGATCACGGAGCAACCCTCGTCGGCCATCTTCGTTTCATTCCCGACAGATATAGCGCATAATTGATTGGAGCTTCGGGAGAAAGACAATCATAATGCCTTGCAATCCATTGAGGAACTGCTTTTCGAATTACATATGCTGCTTAATTATAGTTTCATACATAATGACACCGATACTCGGCTAATTAACTAAAAAGGATCATGGATTCACATGTTTTAGTACATCCTATGGGAGCAACACATTGAATGACTCTATCCAGTTCTATTCTTCATTGCATTTAGATGTCAGTTGAAATGCATTAGATGATGGGTGATTGATCTTGTTTGATTTGCATGAATAAATCTGATCATCACTGACACGTGATCATCCTTTGCGGGAATGATGGGAGATTGATCTTGTTTGATTTGCATGAATAAATCTGATTATTGGCGGTTATTAACATTCTTAATTTTGATCCGATTATAGTATGAATCTAGTGATGCCAACTTTGGCAGGCAAACATGATAGGCCCTGGTTGCCACAATCATAACTTACTGAGGAAAAAGCTGAAAACCCTAATTACCTATCACGTGGCTAAAATAGGATAAAGATGGCAAAAAGAACGAGTTTACGCGCAAGCACTAATCACAGAGTTAGAGACTGAACTTGATTTAGGGCCAATGATGTCAACAGTGACCTCATTGGGTCGAGATATGCTTTTTGATTATAAGATTAATGCTTTTGGGGAGAGGGAACTCATTGGTTTTTTTCGATTCTTGATACTTGAATCCTGTTTATTTATTACTATTTTATCGATAACTAATATTTCGTGTCGTGCTGTGTCGAGTTACAAAGTACGTTGCATCATAGTTGATAGCTAAAATAACTCGATCAAGACCCTAATTGTAACAATACCCTTCAGTTGATAGCATTAACCTTTTTCAACTATAGCAGCTCATACAGTTGAACTTTTGTTAAATTTGACACGCCCTAAAATAATTCAAATTATAGAAGTATCATTGGCTTGCTTGCATATAATTTTTTAAAACTTTTTAAATATTCTTCACTTTCATTTTACATCTTGAAAGACAAGGTAAAATTAGCTTAAATTAAGCAGATCCAAACGGGTGTGTCAAGTACATATAGAACAGCTTATTTTAAATGAAAGTCAAGTTCCAAGCACGAAAAGTACAAAGAAAAGGAACTTAAAAATTATAAAGTCGCTCCAAACAAGAAAACGTATT
Source organism: Metrosideros polymorpha var. glaberrima (assembly GCA_001662345.2). Taxonomy (NCBI): domain Eukaryota; kingdom Viridiplantae; phylum Streptophyta; class Magnoliopsida; order Myrtales; family Myrtaceae; genus Metrosideros; species Metrosideros polymorpha. The sequence continues at coordinate 6,931,848 of BCNH02000004.1, read as the reverse complement.
TACCCATGCCATTTCTTGACTTTCCTCTTCCAACTATCGATTTTCTCGTTTCTCTTGGGCTAGAAATTTCATTTATTCAAAAATACTCATCGAGAAAAAAAAAATCGATAGGTTTTAGGTGTGTTTGAGAATCCCATATACTTATAGGAGTCATGTTATGAGGGCTCCTGAGAATCCCACCTAGGTTTAAGTTGTTTCCGTGATACATTTATAATTGTTCGAGTTGAGTTGATAATATAAGTTCTAGTTTGGCCCATTGTCATCTCTATAGATATCTATCGTGTCATTTGAGTTGATAATATCCCATCTTCCGGTGATGAAATAATAATTCAGATATCTGTCACATAAGTATTTATTACGTGGATAATTTTATGTAAATTTAGATTCTGGGTACATGATATTCAATTACTAGTAAAGTGCATAATTGGATAGGATAGATAGGGCCATCAATTCGTGGGCTCATACAAGTTCATATCATCTGTCCACTCAATACTGAGCCCGGACAAGGGAGTCATGCACAAGAAAATGGACTAATCTTTTCTTTGTAAATAATTAATTAATCTTAATTACCCGAGAACGGAAAAGTTAGGTGTATAGACCTAGTTAGGTTCTAAACAAGGTGCGGCTAGTGTTGATCGAAAACTATAGACTTTAAAGAATGGTTAATTTCATATGGTTGACATGAAAATTTTCCAAATGATTTTGACTTGTCTTCCCAATTGGAAACTATAGGAATGGTTGATTTTATATGGTTGACATGACATTATTTTCCTAAATGACATTGACTTGTCTAATTAATGGAGTGTAGGCCAAGGGTTAGCCCGCCCAAGGGGTTCACCATCTGACTTTATAGACTTTCCCTTAATATACAAAATTCCCAATTTTAGAAATTTGTGAAGAATTCTATTTAGGTAGAATTTGTTTTTGGTCGAATATTTAGGTAGAATTGACTGGCCACTTCTTCTAGCGCATGTGAAATAAATGTAGAGACGGCTGATTACGTGGAGAAGTTTTCCTATTCAAGGGAATTGAAAACCTAGCTGGCTGATTGATCTTTAAAGCAAGAAAAGTTTACTAGTTGCTTAGGACGCGCATGGTAACATTTCTGCAATAGAATTCTTATTCCATAAGCAATTCTAGAGCAGAAATTCATTTGTTGATACAATTTCAATTTGCTGCTTTTGGAGCACTTTTTCATTTCTACAATAGAAACGCGTTTAATAAAATTTGTTTTTTCTACTCCAAAAGTGCTTTTTCTCTTCATAAGTTATATTTGCCCCAAAAAAAGAAATAACTTTTTTTTATTTCTCTACTTCTAGAGCATTTTTTTGTCAATTGAGTACTAAACATTTTACATTTGTACTAATTCAGTCCATTTGGCCGGCCAAACTGACGTGACACATCGATCGACCAAAATAATAATATTTTTTATATTTTTTATAAAAATTATTTATTTTTTATTTTTCCTTCTTATTGAGAAGTGTGGCCAGCGAGAGTCGCGGCCCTTGCCCGACCTCACCCGCAACTACCGAGGCCATGGCAAGGCTCGCGATGTGTCGCTAGAGCTCATAATGGGGTCGCTAAAGCTCGTGATGGGTGGCGAGGCCAACCTCACCCGCGACTTGTCAGCCGCGAGTGAAGTCGGCCATGGCCTCGCCAGCCATGGACGAGGTCACCTTCGCCTGTGGCCTTGTGCGCCTGGGCGAGGGCCATGACCCTCGCCAGCAGTCGACAAGGGCTTCGCGACCCTCACCTAGTGGTCAATGAGCTTCGGCGACCCTCGCCGACCACACTTCTTACTGTGCATGAAGCAACAAGGAAGGAAAAAAATTAAAATTAATTAAAAATTTTAAAAAAAAATTAACAAATTCTAAAAATATTAAAATATAATCATTTCTCTCTAGAAGGAGAATTTTTCTCATGTTTTATCAAACACATTTCTCCTTCATAAATCTACTTCTAGAGTAGAAGTAGAAAAATTAACTTCTGGGCAAAAGTTAATTTCTAGAACAGAAGTGTTGCTATGATATGAGAATTTGGGGAAAAATATCAAAAAAGTCTCAAACCTAGTATATCGATACCGATTCAATCATAAACCTTTTAATTTGACCAATTTAGTGTTAACATTTGCATTTGTACTAATTCGATCCATCCGGCCAATTTTGACCGAAAATCACTAGTGGGGATGTCGAACATTTTTTAATAAAATTTAATTTTTTTAAATTTTTTTTTGTTCTTTTGTTCTTTTCTTTTCTTTTCTTGTCTTTTCGGTTCTTTACTTCTTCCTTTTTTTTCATAAGGGACGGCAAGGGCCGCTGACCGACCCTCACGAGCCCTCATGTGGACAGTGAAAACCTGGCAAGGTCGCGACGCCCTCACTGGCCAAAGCAAGAGCGCGCGGCCCTTGCTCGTGGCTGGCTAGGGTTGGCCAACAACCTTTGCCGACCCTCAACTTTAAAAAAATAAAGAACAAAAAAGAAAAGAAAAAACTAAAAAAAAATTATCCACATTAGTGTCGGCCGTTCCACCTAAGATGACTGACATCCATGTTAGCGATTTCCCTTCAAAATTAGCCGGATAGACTCAATTGATACCAATGTAAAAAGGTTTAGAGTTAAATTTATCTAATTAAAAGGTTTAGAATTTATTTGGTATAAATGTAATAAATTTAAAACTTTTTTTTATACTTTTCCCGAGAATTTGTAAATGGACATTTCAGAAGTGAACTGTATCGTATTGATGGCAAATCTGTCACGTCATTTTGTAAGTCAAATTTGTAAATCACTATCTTTTGTAGTGTTCCTATTATTAAATGTTTTCAATTGTTCAAAACGTATAACATTGGTTGGGGAATAAACAAAGGGTTTGTACTGTATTTTCTGGTTATTATGCCGTTCTTCTTCTTCTTCTTGTGCGCTTTTGCCTTTTGTTTCATTTACTGCCAAAAGCAATGTCACATCCAATTCTCCAACAAGTAGTTAGTTGTCGGATTAACTAATTAAATGAACATTTTAAAAAAATTTATAACAGTAAAATGATCGATTAAATAGGTTTGGTGCTAAATTGGATGTAGCGGCGATAATCCGATAATTCCGAAACCGATGTCGTCCTTATCTCCTCTAGTTTCAAACCTGTTCTCCACCTATATAAAAGTGAATTTTCTGTTGTTTATATTTTCAAGGCCCTTTTGAATTCTTATTAAGAATGAACCGACCCTGTATAATCTGTCTAAGCAAAGGACAAAAGTCTGTTCCCGAGTGTCTCCTCATGCTTTTCAAGTCATAGAAGAAAATACTAAATAGTTTATCGGGATATGAAAACAAACTTTTTCAAAAGCACGATTATTAGGGCTTTATTAATAAGTATTTTCAATGTACTTGTTAAACACAAATAAATAAATATTGTCATTTCAAATGTGTTCGGATTAAATGCACAATCACAACAAAATAGAAAGTTAAAATCGAGAAAGAAAAATTAAGATACAAGATTTTTATCCTAATTCATCTTTAAATTAGGACTATACTATAATTAGCACATCGCATCTCTTAATTACATCATTCAATTACAAATAGAATATATATAGGCAGTAGATACCAATAAAATGCACCTCGTACTTCCGTGATTTCCCGTCGATTTGAAGTATGGACTCGCCTCAACAAAATGCACCTTCTCTCTTGTGTTACGTGTGTCGATGCGTATTATGAGAACGTTTCACTATTAAGTACGATTAACAAGCGTTTCGAGACACTTGTTAAAATAGGGCCCCTCTCATTATAAACATCAAACAAGAAAATCATCAATAGTAAGCATGTAAATGTCGAAAGTCACATGTTCGTGTGGATAAGGCTTTGCCTGCCGGACTAACTTTTTCTTAGATACGGAGCAATTTTTGTCTCGGGTTCTGAGATTTGATTCATTGAAAAGGTGGGTAAGCATCGACATCTAAACAACCCACAACAGAAGGATCTCGCAAAGAGACACTGATCATAAAAGCATCTTGGAAGGAATGGACGTAAAGGTACGCGGTGGAGCTCCTAGAAGAAAACACCCACACACGAAGAAAATACAAAGAGAAGGAGAAAAGCTCATTAAATTCTTGTTGGGGTCATGTGTGGTGATCGAGTGTAATAGCGTAGCCCAAGGGACATAGTGATACGAGGCATGAGCTGTATCTCATAATATGGTCCCAAACAACGTAGGGTGTGCCCTATTGCCGGGTACTAAACCAGGGCATTTCGTCCTTGAGAGTTTCGCTTCGAACGACGTCGTATTAAGGCTTAGCCTTTTGAGTTTCGTATCGTGACCTTAAAACTTTTCGAGGCGCAAAGTCTCAGTCGCCGTACCGCTCAGTCAAGTAAATGTAGAATAATGTGAGTTCGGGTTAATTATTTGAGAAGAAAGACGAGCGAGTGAACGTGTTCTATATGCTCTTGAAGTGACAAGTTCGATCAATTATGTATTAGGATTTGCAAAATCGATCCCGGGATGCGTCATTTTCTGTAGCTCTTAGCTTATGTATTGTGGTCTTGTTGGCACGTGAGTGTCCTCAACTTTCTCTTGTTACGTAGGACCATAACTCCTAGGTGTTTTCACTTACCCTTTTAGGTAAGATGTGTTAAAGTTTATCTCACCTTACTAAATTTTCTGTTGGAGGGTTCACCTTACAAAAATCTCTTGCACTCAAAACTCTTCCGATTGTTAAATCCCGTCGACTACAACGTAACCTATCCCTCACCAAAATTTCTCGTCAGAGGGTTCCCCTTACGAAAGCCTCTCGTGTTCAAATTTCTTCAATTCAAAAATGCGGTTTCCAATTTTCTGACATCACATAGTAATTAAAGTGTTTGATCATTTCTAATGAGGGACATAATGATCTCGATTCATTGCGCTCTCTAGTTCAACTCATTAGTATGATAATAACTATAGTTAATCCATGAGTCTATATCGTTTGGTGAATGCCATTCCTTTCTCGCCCCCTCTTTTTGATTGTCACCTAGCATGATTTAATTTTTCCCTAGTGTTTTCTCGTTGTAATTTCACACCAGCCATCCAATTATTACTTTAGTTCTCACCATATGAAGGTGAAGTTAACTCCATTTTTAACCCTTTCAATATTGGGAAAAGAGACGAAGATTATTTATGGCTCTTAACTTATTCCCTATTGGGTGCTTCAAAAGAACGCGATGTGCTGGAGAAGATTGACATACATGCTATATATCCAAATGAAAAAAAAAAGATAATGACACAAACAGTACTTGAACTTTGCCCCAATATGTAATATGGTCCATAAACTTTTATTTTGTTCAATGTGGTCTATGAACTTTAACTTAATGTACAATGTGGTTCATAAACTTTTGGTACATGTTCAAGTTAGTCTCTAGACTGTAAGAAAATGTTCAATGTCATTCTTTCATCAATTCAAGTTCAGAGATAACAGTGAACATTTTCTTACAGTCTAGGGACTAGATTGAACATGCATCAAAAGTTTAGAGACCACATTGAACAATTTGAAAGTTTAGGGATTACATTGAACAAAATAAAAGTCCATGGACCACATTGCACATTGGACCTAAACTCAAAGACTATTTGTGTCATTTTTTCAATGAAAAACAACCTTTGTACTCGATGCATGCCAACCCTCAAATCAATTTGGATCTTGAGTCGAATCAACCCGATCTAAGGGTTCAGCTGCATCGGACGCACATGCCCGGATCGATCCAATGACGATGTCCAAAGATCGAGTTAGGGTCCACGGGGCATTGATGGAAATGACCCCGTTGATTTGGCCTTCACATGGCTCATCATTATGCCCACAAACAAACGCCATTAACAAAAGGAGAGAGAGATCCTTGTCAACCCCCCATCTCATTTTCCTCACAATATCTTGTTTCCTTTCTCCTTGTTTTGATTCCTTCCCTCTCTCTCTATTTTAGTACCCAACAAAGCTAGAAAATGCCCCTACATGCTTCCATTAAAATATATATATATATTGATGGGCCCCACTCGAAATTACAATCTTTATGCCATTATTGTCGATGGGAACCCTAGTACTACTGCCATGTTGCTTTCTTCCCCACTTCCAATTCCAACCGTGAGATTTTATTCCAAATACCTTTGACTTTTGTGCATCACATGGTGTTGATAATACTTGTGACACATTATATTGGTATATATTATTGTTATGTTACATCATATAATATAGAGGCCAAAGAATTTTCATTGCCCCTATGTTGAGAAAACCTCCTAATATATATTGAAGTTTACAAAACTATCCATGATTTATATTGATCTTAATAAATGCTAGAAGTTTTTGTTTCAGGTAATATTTATGATGAAAGGATTTTTCATGACTAAAAGATCTTCTTATACAAGTCTAAAGGACTGAGAATTTCATATTGACTTGGAAGCATCAAAGTTTTATGTCTACAAAAGCAACATCAATATCGTCACCATATTATCATGGTAAGAACAGTTGATCATATCCAATAACCAATACAACAGACTACATGAATATCATCAGAGCTACTATGTGAAAATCAGCAAAGATACTATGTGAATATCATGGCATCTACATCGATATTAGCAAGGTTTAATCTTGATTATTAGTAGAGTGTTGGATATCACCAAAGTATTGCGATGGCTGAATATTAGCAGAGCGCCTATTTTACCTACAACGAAAATCTCGTATTTCAAGACTATTACTTTGAGATATTTGATTTCATTGCTTTGCACCTAGTGATCTGGTATGGATTCCCATTTTGAGAAGACTTTGATGGACTATCAATCTTAAAGTTTATCTTAGCAAGATATTCAAATCTCGCGAGATATCTTCATAGATTGACAATCATCCCAAAGACACAATTCTTTCCATAGGTGAAGGACTCTACTTTTGAAAACCTAGATTTGATTGTATGGGCGACAAAGCCAATGGGATCTCTAATTGTTTAACCTCAACGACTACCCTAATCTTCTCACCAATTGTCCAACGGCTAGTTTGGAGATTTATCCTCTTGAAGATTGTCCAATGGGAAGTTCTGGATTCCGAGGAGTATAAAAGAAGACCAAGGCGTGCGCACGAGAGAGAGAGAGAGAGAGAGAGAGAGTAAAAAATTCCAAAGTTTGAGAGAACTTCAAATTTTGAGCATTCAAATTGTAATGTCTTGAGAGGTGTTGGTAATGTTTAGTTTATGCTTAGATATGACTTCACTTGAGTATTAACAACACCTACTTTGTGGAGAAGTGCTTTGATACAAGTAGCACATTCGACTATTATCTCTCATCAATTATTTAGTGGAATCCAGCCAATAGGCTGTCAGCGTGGGAGAGTGGACATGGACTTACACTATGCTAAACCACTGTAAAATTCTGCATGCAAAGTCTTCTTACTCTCTCTTTTATTTCTTCAAGTCTTTGCACCGCTGAATATTATCCGGTCACTGATCATATTCACACTTTATTTTACATGTTCCTAATCATATTCATCTTGTCTTTTGAATTCCACATTTTTTCGTCAAGATCTATCGAAATCACTTATTCACCTCTTTCTAGGTGATACCGTTAGCTAACCTCACCCTAAACTTTGTAAATGCTTAATATTAATGAAGTAAAGAGGAATTTCCCTTAATTAAGAGGAAAAAAGTTCTTCGAGATTTGGCTCGAATTAAATCAATTTTGCATGTGGAACTGGTCAATTTTTTCCTAAATTCCACAACCATTGATTTTGCTCTCCAATAGGAATTGACGGTCGAACTTACGTGTTATTGATCTTTGAGGTGTTGGATTCCTTGGTGTATTAATATTGGACTATCCCTTGAAGGTTTGCTTAGATATATGTTGGGGATTAGATGCCATAATATTGACTTCTAACTTCAGTTCGACCGAATATTAGGAGGGATTTCCCATCCCTTATTTTCGTCTTACGCTGTAATTTTTAAAATGTTCAATTATATATATATAAAAATAACCCTATTTTTTGCTAAAAATAAATTCGCATTATGAAATAATCACATCGAAATCTAAGCGCGTCACATGCATGTAATTCCAAGAATACATCAATTAATGCAGTGGGGTCACAAGCCCATTGGCTTCTGTTGCTTTTGACACAGCGTTTATCCCCTCTTTCCTCTTGTTCTTTTGGCTCCGTTTGGTTTGCTGGTCACATGGCCGATCCAACGTACGCACCAAAATAATTAGTTAGGGGATTGTCAAATTCATTAGATCTATCTCCTATATAGGTGGAACATGAGTCATAACGGACGGAGGAGTCCGGCGGCCGCCACCGCCGTGGCTACCATACATGCCCCCAAAATCCATTGTTCGAAAATACTTGGTTACATATAAAAAATATTCATGCACAATTTTCCATCTTGCCATCGCATGAGTCCTGCATGTGTCAAGTTAACAAAAATGTGTTCCACATTTCGTATCAAGATGCAATTGAGAGAGAAGGCTGCTTATTCATTATGTCCATACAAAAAGAAAGTCCCTAAACATATCCGAAATGTATTTCTTGATTAATGGGTAGCATCGGAGTCATGTTTGACAAAATAGCACCATAAAAAAAACCTAGATTCGACTCGGTTAGCATTATCCTGGCCTATACTCGACTCAAATGATGATCACATTTAGAGTCTAACGGCGTAAATGACATCCTGATACTCATGAGTTAGTATTGTCATTCCATGGAAAAATTATTTTAAAAAAAAAATCCTAAACCTATTGCATTTATGCCAATTCAATCATAAACATTTTAATTTGGCTAATTTAGTCATAAGCCTTTTGAAAATTTGCCATTGTAGTCCATCCGACCAATTTTGGCAGAAACTAGCTAACATGGACGCCAGGCGTCGAGCTGACGGTAACAATTTTTTTAATTTTTTTAATTTAAATTATTTATTCTTTTCTTTTCTTTTCCTTTTTCATATCTTTTTTTCCTTTATTGCAGCCGGCGAGGGTCGTGGCCCTCGCTCGGCCCTCTCCAGCCATCACTTGAGACCGGTCACCTGCGAAAAAGTAAGAAGAAAAAAAATTAAAAAATTGCCCACGCTAGTTCTAGCCTCGCCACATAGGACGATTGGTGCTAATTGGACCACCATGCCCAGCATTTTCAGATCAAAATTGGCTGGAAGAATTACATTGACAAACCGTCAAAATTTTTAGAACTAAATTGACACGGTTGAAAGGATTATGACTGAATTGGCACAGTTGCAATAGATTTATGACTATTTTGGTCATTTTCCCGTCATTCTATGGTCGATGAAAAGCCTAAACTTTAACATAATTACTATAATAAGCACCAACTACATTTTATTAGTAATTCAATCTATAATTATTGAGAAATGATAAAATAGTATTAGCAGTCGGTAAGGACAAGAAATCAGATAGTCTCGATCCTCCATCATCCCTAAAGTTAGATAGTTTAGACTCGTACCTAACGGCAGTCGGAGAATGCCGAAACACATGGTGTAAAAAGAACTTTGTTGTGTTTATATATGCGTGTACCTTAGAAAGATGCCCCAAACAAAAACATGGTACGTGGTCTGTTTTTATAAAGTATAGATAAAGAAAGTTTGATGGGAGACAGTGGGAAAAGGTCACATGCATTGAGGCAGGGGAATATTCGAGGTTGCTAACCCTAACGTACGTGATGAGCAGAATGCAAGAAAGTTTCTAAACTACGAGGAGGCAGTGGTGGACTTTGGGGCTCAATCACTTGGATCCTTGCCATGCTTGACACGAGCTAAAGAGGAGAAACAATTATGTGTGGTAGGATGCGAAGGATGTCAACGCTCGGCATTATTTTGTCGATTGTCGGACCATAGTGGAGGAGGGGGGAGGAATTACGGATGATCGGTTTCGTGGTGAATCGATATCGATCAAGAACAAGGAATGTATCTAATCATGGCTGGTTCTTGGAAACCGGGTCTTTCACCACCTTCAGCTTCTTCTTCTTTTGTTTCGTTTAACATTTTTACCAACATGATTGTTGTTAAGCCTAGGTTTGTGTATCTAGTGTAGCGAAATAAGATTTCAAGACAAAAGAAAGGATCGTCATTGAAAGAGAGAGGGAGAGTAATGTGAAGAGTTGCAAACAACGGACGAAGGAGGCGTGACAGGCGAGGGCCGATGGAGGAGAATGACGAGCATTGAGCATTCAATTTGTCGATGAAATCGACGACACCCAATGTAAAACTTATTGACCAGAGCCTTTATCAAGATTTCAGAGTCGATTGACAAAGTCATCGACAACAACAGGCAACTGATACAAAAACATAATCTGTTAATTGCCGCTATTTTAAGATTTTTGTAACTTTTTACGGATAAGTGTTGCTGAATAATTTCCTTGAAGATAAGTGTTGCTTGTGTTTCTTTACCCGCTAATCAATGCTGATTCCTTATTTCCTCAAACGAAGGCTTTCAACTGTAGTTTATCGTGATAGATTTTTTATTTTTTTTTGGTGATGTGTGCTCGATTTGTGGAGATACGCTCTGATAAGAAAAGGACAATGCTTTGGCATCTTCCATGAGAGATTCACTGAACACTGAACTGTACACGACTTTTTGGCCATGAGCCATCACAAGTGTCGACCGGATAAAAAGACGAAATTCTACGGAGCTGCGTGGAGTTGAAAAGTGAGAGATTGGGAGACGTTGCAACATGGAAATAATTGTGTAGGATCATTGGGACTTTATGCAAAGGTCGCTCGAGTGAGCACAAGTATTGTTATCTGTATATGTGGTCCTGCGAAAGGAGAGGCCGTCTAGACTTATTTTCAAGTTGCAGCTACCGCCCCATCAATAACAGTCGGCAAAAGGATATCAAAAGTGCCAAAATTTATGTACACGGATCATTTTAGTGCCAAAATCTTTCGCCAGTTCACTTAAGTACCAAATCGAAGAAAAAACAATCACTTAAGTCTAACGGCGAGAAATTCCAACAAAACAAATATTTGACATTTGTAATTAAAAATTTTAAATAACATGGCATTTTAATTTCTTTTTTTCTTTTTTAAGTGACATGTCACTAAATATGTGGCATTTTTTTCTTTTTTTCTCCTCACCTTCCTCCTTTGGTCAATCGCCAAACCAGCAACCGGCCAAAGGGAGGACCGGTGAGGGCAAGGGCGAGGTCAACCCTCGCCCAGCTAGTTGGTGGCGAGAGGAAGAAGAGAAAAAAAAAAAACTGGGGAAATGCATAAAATGATGTCTTTTTACGAATTAGATGTTGATTGGGCCTCCGGCGAGCCACATAGGCTTTAGTTATTAATAATAAAAAAATGCCACGTAGGTTTTCCAGCCAAACATATCAGAATTGGCATTTAAGTAGTCGTTTTTTAAAAAATTGATATTTGAGTGATTCGAAAAAAAAATTTAGCACTAAAGTGAGCACCATATACAAATTTTGGCACTTCTAATGTCCTTTTGCCAATAACCGTCCATCTGAAAAGACGTCACCGATGTTTTCACTTACGAGAGGAAACCTCTACAAGGTTCCCATAATGACTTAAGTATGGGTGCATCTCTAGCTGCCAATTTCCATTCATTCCTCGTTTACCGACTCAATATCGGAGGGTCAATTCAGGGCATAAATCCGAATGCCTTCACCTGTTATCTATTGGTGCAAGTCAAACACTTAATGAAACCACTGATCCGACTTCTAAAGTCTAGATTGCACATTAACACTATCTTTGACAGTGGGAGAACTTCGTGCTTTTCTTCTAAGATGAGCTTATTTTGTTGCCTTATCAAGCTATTTTTTTTTAATATTGAGAAGCTTCTAAATCTCATCTTGCAACTCAAATTTGCCTATTCAGTAAGATTAGTTTCTCTCATAGAGAGAAACCACAAGTCCTTTTTATGTAAAGTTTATGATGCGATAGAGTTGGACCGGTGGGAATTGCATCTTTAATAACGAGTCTTGTTAACGAATATTCTCGAAACACTTTTTAATTTATTTTTATTTGAAATAATACTATTTTCAAGGCACTAATTGCGCATAACTTGAATGTAATCAGTGCATTGGGAACTATAGAATTTAATCAAAATTAGTTTTCTTGAAACACTTGTTAACATAATTACCAAATTTTAACATGAAGGTCTCTCCTTTGTGTGACATGATCTAAATTCTTAACATGATTTTTTCCCAAAAAATAATACATCTGTATATAACCCGACGCAGTTGGTTGGAGAGTCTCATATGCATAGACCACAAAGATGAATTTAAGGGGTTCATGAAATTTATAGGATGTTTCATTAACCTTCAAATAGTCTATTTTATGCGCACTAGTACCTTAATTATAAAAAGGGTAAAAGCCACAAGAAAACCCTAAATTATACCACCCCAAACCTTTTTTTTTATAACGCAAAACCCTTCAAAATTGTATCCGTAAGACACATTTACCTTCAAAAATTAGTGTCATAGAAAAAAATTGAGAGTTTTAATATTGTAAAAAAAATGTTTTAGGCTAATGTGTCACACAGAAATAAATTTTAGATTTTTTATGTCACGAAAAAAAGTTAGGGATAAATGTGTTATATGAGCACAAATTTGAATTTTTTGATGTCTTTTTTTTTATAAAAAAAAGAAAATCATATACATGGTAAACTCTTCATTCATGCATCATAGGACCATCTTCCTATGCTCTCTCCCTCTCGTCTACTTCTAATTTGTCCATCTCCTTTCTTTATTGCCTGTGGGGTCGCTTCTCTGCAACTCCCGAACTCCATTCCCAGCGAAACTACAAAAACCTCTCTCTCTCTCTCTCTCTCTCTCTCTGCGAATTATGGAAATGGAGAGCCCAACGATATCCGCACAAGAGCACCACCACAACCACTCACAACCACCCAAGACTCTCTCTCCTTGCGGCAGCGGACGGCGGAGCAGCAGCGCCTCCAACTCGCCGGAGTTCGAGTTCTGGATGGTCCGTAACCCCATCTTCCCCCAGCCCGAACTCCTCTCCGCCGACGAGCTCTTCGTCGACGGCGTCCTCCTCCCCCTCCACCTACTCCATCTCCACCAGCCCGACCCGCCGGACCCCGTCCCCGAGCCCGAAACCGCCCCCGAAGGGCCAGAACCTCCCGCTCCCGAGGCAGAACTTACCAACATCCCCGACCCGGATCCGGAACCCGGGCCCCAGCTGACCCCGACGTCGTCGACCACCCCTTCGAAGCGGTGGAGAGACATCTTCAAGAAGAGCGAGAAGAAGTCCATCAACGGCCAAGAAGATAATCCGCTGCCGCTGCCGCCGCCGCCGCCGTCGTCGTTGGATAAGGACAAGGACAAGAAGAAAGAGAAGAAGAGCCACGGCCGGGCCGGCTCGGGCTCGGGCCCCACTGAGCTCAACATCAACTTGTGGCCCTTCTCGAGGAGCAGATCCGCCGGGAACGGCGGTGTCCGGCCCAGATTGGCAGTGTTTGGTGGCCTGAGCGCCCGGAAGGTGAGCAGCGCGCCATGCTCGCGGAGCAACTCGGCCGGGGATTCCAAGTCCAGGAAGTGGCCGAGCAGCCCGGGCCGGGTTGGGGTGCATTTGGGCCGGAACAGCCAGGTTTGGCAGGTGCGCCGTGGGGCTCCGCCAGCCAAGGTCCCTGTCCCTGCCGCCTCCTCCGAGCCTGCGGCCCGGAGTGTCGATAAGGTTGCCCTAAAATACGAAGCCGCGGCTGAGACCCGGCGGAGCAAGGCGGGGAGAGGCGGCACTGGCAGCGGAGCAAACAAGGCTAGAGTCTTGAATTTGAACGTGCCAATGTGTATTGGGTATAGGCACCATTTGAGCTGTAGAAGTGGCGAAAATAGCACAATTGGGATAGCTGGAAGCGACTGCGGCGACACCAACAGCGGCAGCGGCAGTGGCGATGGCAGCTGCGACGGGGGTAGCAACGGTGGGAATAGTAATAACTTTTTCAACCTCCGGAGCCTTTTTACCAAAAAGGTACACTAATTAATAGCATATTTTCTAGACCGAGCTTTATTTTTATTTTATTTTTTACTTTTTTGTGATGTTTGGCGTCTATTATTTAATATTTTTGTATAAAGAGCGAAATCTAGTTCCATATTGTTATATTTGGTGTATAATTAAACCATGAAAAAGCTTGCGGCCTTTTGCTTGTGTCTGCTTTGGATTGTTCCTTTGTTTCTGTCTGTTTGTAGCTGTCTTCTTCTCAATTCCTTTATCATTTAGTCTTTATTATATGACAAAACAAATCACCTTAATTCAGGGAATTAATGGAAATGGTGAGAAAATGAGGAATTTCATTCACACCCATGAAGCATTCTCTGTCAATTTCAAAAGTAATTTTCTTGCGAACCCATTCATCTCAATATTTAGCGCGAAAACTTATCAAATTAAATGCAAAAGGGAGAAAACATTATCCATTCTCGTTTTTCTGTAGAATCAAAGAGAATTTCAATTAAAATTGCGAATTTCAATTGGAAAAAGATAAAAAGGAAAAGGGTGAAGTTTCTATCGGCGTGAATGGGGATGTGCTTCTCTCACACGCATGCCAAAGAGAAAGGGCGTTTCATCGCACGAGTTGCTCAGCAGCGGTAGCTTTGCTTCAGTGCAAAATATCAGAAAATTGTTTAATAAATGTCCTTTTTTATTTACTATTTATTCTTTTAATTCCTTTTATCCGGGTGATTATCCATGAGAAATTCCGGTTCCATTTTCAGTGGCTCTCAGTCAGTGCACGCTTGTCTCGGTTGCCGTTCGTTTGCTGCACTCGTGCTGCTCTCCTGTCCTTTTTCTTCGTTTTCTTTTTCAAGAAATTGTTATTATTATTCTTTTCTAAGCACATAGCCACACCGGTTCCGGCCGGCGATTATCGTCCCAAATCAGAAACCGCATTAACATTATCCCGTTCCAGATCCCCATCCGAACTCGATTCGTGTTAACAGATCGGTGTATTCGATCTTGACTTGAAGTGAAATTCAAAAGTATTGTCCAAGTTCGTTCAATCGACATTCTCGAGATCTATCTTTATTTTAATCGAAACCCTTTATTTAATTCTACATTTTAGATAAAAACCTCAAGAGATTAAACAATTTAGACTAAAAAAGGGTTTCTCCATCTCCTCTTGTTTATTTAAGATATTTTTTTTCGTAACCCATCAAAAAAAGGCATATCTTTTATTCGGCTTTTTATAGAAAAGAAAAGAAAAGGAGAAATATGGGTAATAAATAATAATAATAAATGCGACACCTATATTTTGAATTTCTTTGGTCCAAGAATGTCAGAGATGGGCGGGCGTTCTGGGGCGAATCATAACTCTTTCTTGGAGTCAACTGCAGTTACCTAAGAGGGAAGAGGAAAAAGCGATGATTCTGCAGAGGAAGCTTGAATTTGAATGCACATAGGAAGCTCATTAATGGAGTTAGGTGCACGGTGGCCAATCCCAGCATGGACATTTGATAGATGTTTACGCAACTCTCCCTCCGCCTTGAGTTAGAATAACACTTTGGAAGATAGTAAAAGCAAAAAATTTATATACCCTTTGAGATATTGCAAACAATCCTTTCTGAAATTGGACACTCCATCACGTCTAGTGAGGTATTTCATGAGCTCGTAATTTACTTAAATAAGGTAGACCTTATGGTTACGGAAAAGGGTAAGCGACTTACGTAAAGTTGCCCAGAGTACATCGTCCTTTGAGTTTGATATAGTGCTCATGTACCTAGTAATAAACGTAATTCACAACGATGTCATGTAGTCTTAAGGTGCGTTCGGCAACACATTACCAAAGTTCTTTGGATCTCTAAAGGCCCTTGTGCAAATGCCACGGTATTTGGTAACATGATAGTAAAAGCGTTTCGGTCGAAGTTTAGCATTTTCAAAGCCCTTTAGCCCAATGTAACTCCTATTCGGCATTTGCATATAGCATTTCAAAAATGCTATTTCAAGGTCTCAATTTTGCCCTCATTAATATTTTTTGTTTTCCCGTCTTGCCCTTCACTATTCATATATCTACGACACTTTGGAACTGTCACTGGAAATTTGCGGAGGAGGTCAGGGACGCCAGCTGACGCCAAGCTCCAGATGTTGCTTGGCTCACCTTGCCAAGGTCTTTGTTTTGTTTTTGTTTTTGTTTTTTCTTTTTTTCAGATCTAGCTCGCTAAGGGTGCGTTTGGTAACGTTTCTGTTCCTGGGAATAATTTCTGTTTAGAAATAATTTTTTCTATTTCTGTTCTCAAGAATAATTTCTGAGTAAAAGAACGCGTTTGGTAACTATATAAAATTTCCATTTTAGGAATAGAAAAATAACACAAATACGTTTGGTAACTGCATAAAATTTTTGTTGAAGGTGAAGGTGGCCGATGGCGGTGAGCAGGGGTGGTAGCAGTGGCCGGGGGTGGTGGGTGGCGGAGGTGGGCGGCAACAGTGGGCGACAAAGGTGGCTGATGGCGACGGCCGGGGGCGGTGGCGATGGCGGCGAAGGTGGGCGGCAATAGTGGGCGACGGAGGTGGCCGATGGCGATGGCCGGGGGCAGTGGTGGCGGCCGGTGAAGGTGGCCGGCGGCAATGGTAGTGGCCGGCGACAGGCGGTGGACACATAGGCGGCGGTGGAAAAAGTGGTGAGAAAAGTGAAAGTAAGTGAAATAAATTGATTCTTTTTTAAGTGAGCTTGTTTCTCAAAAATGATTCTGGAACAAAAAAGTAAATTTTTTTTGCTTCTTGTTTCTATTCCAAATCTATTCCTAGGAACAGAAATAGTTTTTGAAAACAAAAAGTTACTAAACATGTTTCTGTTCCAAATCTGTTCTCCGGAACAAAAGAACGGAGAAACAGAAACGTTACCAAACAGAGCCTAATTCTCACGACACGCCACCCAAGGGTTGCTCGACACTCGTGCTCAATTTCAAGCCCTAATTGATGGAGTCAAGTGCAATTGAGTTCAAGATGGAAAGATCTCGAGATGTAGAGCCTAAGGAAGAGAGGGCGACAACGTGCTGGGCCGATGGAGGGGACAACGAGGCTTTCCTCACTAGGGTTGTCCTCGTTGGGGTTGCCAACTCCGACTACTTCACAATTGGGTTTATTCAATCTCTGCAACTTCTTCTTCTTCTTCTTTTAAAAATTGTTTTACAAAACCCTAGTCAAAAGCAAATAGTGTTTACCCAAGCACTATTTGCATTTCATCAAAACTCTTTAGCCTCAAATCCTGCATTTTTTAAAAGCCCTTCCAAACGCACCCTTAATAATTGGGAAAAAAGGGTCGAGGGTTTAGCTGGTGTGGGACATGTAATGTTGTTTGAGGAATAAGAATTCTTTAGATAATTTTTTAATAATCCAAATTGTTTAGTTTCACGAATAATGTAATTAATCAGATGGTGATTGTATCAATAATCATCGTTGCTGACGACGACCATATAAAATGAAATGAAGGGATTTGAAATTTTCTATTTGAAGTAAAACTGGCTTTCATTTCTCTTCAAATTTGTTAGTGAATTTATATCTAACTTTAGAATGCATTTGTTTCACGAAAAATGAGTGATTTGAAAAATATTTTTTAAAAAATGATCGTTTATATCATTTAGAAAAAAAAATGAATGAAAAAAAAATTCATCACTCACTAAAATAGTTAAGCATCGATTATTATTAATGATAAAAATATTTTTCGTTAGCTAATTTTTCTAAAAAATATAAATAATTATTTTTTGAAAAATATTTTCTAAATCACTTATTTTTTACGAAACGAACGCACCTTTAGATTAAAATTGAATTTATCCCTATAATTCTTTTGTTATTTTAATTGTTCCAATCTTCTTTCCTTTTGTCCCGCTACCCATCCAAAACTAGGAGAAATCATCTTATGCATTCCAAAATGACACAAACGCGGCTACTAACGACTTTCTAGAGCGTTTTGGACATATATAAATGCAATAGATGGACCCTGGACAACAATTTGTGCAGCACGCGAGAAAAAAAGCTCATGACTTTTGAGGGAAAATTATTCAAAAAGTCCTAAATCTATTACACTTTTACCAATTTTGTCATAAATCTTTTAATTTTGTCAATTAAATCTAAAACATTTTCACGTTCTGCTAATTGAATCCATCCGGTCAATTTTGATCAGATTTCACTGACATGGATGCCAGCCGTCCTATGTGGCGCGACCGACGCAGATGTTGATAATTTTTAATACTATTTTAATCTCTTTTTTTAAATTTTTTCCTTTTTCTTTTTTCTTTCCCTTCTTCCTCCAGCCAGTCGCTGGGCATCGACAAGCCTTGCCTGGCCATAGCGAGGCTCAACCTCGTCATGGCTGGGTGAGGCCCACCTCACCATGGCCAGATGAACCGCGCCAGTCTTCCCCTTTGTCGGTCATCGGTTGTCGCCAACGGCCGGTGACCGGCTAGAGGAAAAAGAGAATAAAAAAATGAAAAATATTAAAATATTATTAAAAATTGTCCACATCAATAAAACCAGACCAAAATCGACCTAATGACTCAATTAGCACAACATGAAAAGATTTAGGATCAATTAGCAAAATTAAAAGGTTTAGGATTGAATTGGTAAAAGTACAATAGATTTATGACTTTTTGGACAATTTTCCCTGACTTTTGATCATGAAGAGCTACAAGGCCCATAAAACAAATCCATAAAGCTCGTTTTGGGCATTATGCTATCACCAAATCAAAAAATGTGTTTGCAATCATTTTGAACCTCAAAATTCATCGTTCAGGTGCATCTCATGATACTATTCTATTTTACGTCAATTTTTTGCATTAATTCGATATTTTGATCTCCGAATTCTTTCCTACTTAAGGTTATTTTTGGGTTTATTGTCACCTAGGGTCAACAAGGTATTTATTCGATAGATCCATTTTTACCTGTCGTTAGCTATGTCACAAAATTACATTACCGCGCCAAATCATGAGTCTCTACTTCATCAATAATGCAAACTATCAAGCTCCGAATGATGTGATTGGCTCAGTGGTGCCTCGTCGACATGACACATGATATCGTACCTCCCTCCCATGCATAAAATATTAGGTATGTTCGTTTATGGGCTTGGTGAACACTAATGTTTCTACGTCCCCAGCCTGATCTCCAAGCCCGGCCCGTCCAAGCATGACACGGACGGACTGTTCTCCATGGGCTTGAACAGCCCAAATAGACCCGATTCGGTCCAGTATATTGGGCCTGGGTTTTTTTAATTCGGGTCAGCGCGAACCCGGCCACTGAGCATCTCTATCCAAACATGTCGTTACGGAGATGAACCGCCAAGCGGCAAAAGCAAAACCCTAAAACCTCACGAGGCCGCCTCCTCATCCCCCGCCGCTTAGCTTCACGCACCACCAGCTCCGGCCGTTCTCTCGCTCCCTCCGTGCTGGACAGGGAATTGAGAAGCCCCTCCCTCCTCCTCTCTCTCTCCCTCCAATTGGTGTGAGCAAGTTCTTGAATTTTTTGTCATCTTCGAATCCGAGCTCAGCGAAGTAGTGATAGCATGGCCGAAGAGAAGGAAGAAGCGAAGACGTTCAAGGATCTGGGCATATGCGAGCAGCTGTTGGAGGCTTGCGAGACCCTGGGATGGAAGAATCCGACGAAGATCCAAGTGGAAGCCATTCCTCACGCTCTCGAAGGTGCTTTTTCTTTATCAATATTCACTCTTGGATCGAAATCGATAGGCGAACCGTGTTATGTCGATTGGTCGGTTGCCTCGGGGCTAGAATGTGAGCGAGAATGCAAGATTATCGAATCATTTCACTCCTTGTTCCACACGAGCGATGAGCTGGTACTTTTATGGAATCTGCTTAATTTGCCTTAGAAGGACCACACTTTGTTTAGATTCTTTATGTTACGTGGAAGCTTGATGATGATATTGAGTGGAGTGTGCACTTAAGGGTGTCTTGTCACGTACTTTTGGTACATTGTAACTGGTTTAGAGCATGAAATCTTCGAACATGTCGCTTCATGCGAGACAATAGTGCTCTGGAATAAATGGAGGCAGATGCAATACGAAATGTTTGCCTTAGCTTGGTGTAATGGCTCCTTATTGACAGGTCTCCATTGCGGTTTTCTGGCGATCAGTGTTAGCCAGACTGAAATTGCCCTGATGAAGAGATAGATGCTATACTCGAATTGATCTTCCTTTGCTTCTCTGTCTTTTGTTCCATAGGGAAAGATATGATCGGTCTTGCGCAGACAGGATCTGGCAAAACCGGGGCATTTGCTCTTCCTATACTGCAAGCTCTATTGGACTCTCCGCAAGCCTTTTTTGCTTGTGTGCTCTCTCCTACAAGGTTGGAGTTACTTCACTTTATTTGACGACGAGCTGACACTCTGGCATTGCCTTGTGTCTTACTGCAATTAGTGGATAATGTGCCATTATATTTTCTAGGGAACTAGCAATTCAGATTGCTGAACAGTTTGAAGCTTTAGGATCTAGCATCGGAGTCAGATGTGCTGTGGTAAGCTTTTTGCTGAGTAACAACATTTCAAGCATCTCAAGAATATATCTGTATCATGGGCACAACACTCTGATTTGGCAATGAACCGTGGTGTTTGTAATTAAGATACCCTTTCCTGTTTATTTTGAAAAGTTGCCTTGCTGGTACACCTTTCGATAGTGGAATAGACGGGCCCTTTCACATGTATTTGCTTTGCATTTTTTGTTTGATTCATATCGGTGAACTTTCACTCATTGCAATTAGTCAGCTTTGTCAATGTATATGTCTGCTGCCCAAATCTGCATCTTTTGGTATTTGTAATTATATTCTCTTAGACATGAAAGTCTCCCTTGAAGAGTGTAATTTGCATAACAGAACATAATAATGAACTGATTTGCAGCTAGTGTGTTTTATCCCCTCATTTGAAATATGTCTAGGTTTCAGCATCTGTGTGCTCCAATGTCAGAAGTAGGTTGAAGTAGATTCAGTTGGTGATTGAACTTTGCCTATCTTCCAGCAATTCTGCTAGTAGTTTTCTTTTTGTCCTTTTGTCTCAGAGGGACGTGTTCTGCCATTGTTTGATGAAAGTTCCAAACTGCAATTCTGCATTTGCACATGACTGAGAAGAATATTTTCTTGATGCTGCTTCCTTTTGCAGCTTGTTGGTGGAGTTGACATGGTGCAACAGGCAATTGCCCTCGCAAAGCGCCCTCATATTGTTGTAAGTGCTCACCGATTAGAACTTCATCTCTCGAGTATTCGTTTCAGTAGACTGCTTGATTTGTCTTTCGTATTTGGGGTTACTTAACTGAACTAGTGGACATAAGTTCTCTCAGATTGGCATCTTCCCTTCTTTCCAGTTTATATCAACCATTTGCTGTTATTTGCTTGTTAGTTGAGCTTAACTTTAAAAGTTGAAATTCTAAGCTCATCCAAACATTCAGTAGATAGTTTCAAAATCTTGCTTGATGCCTTTGGGCATTTTAGTAAATGTTGAGGCTATCGTACTTAAGGTGTTTGTATGTTAATCTCTTCTAAGATGCATCATCTATAACAGCTTGCTTAGTGAGTGCTATATTCCATCAATACTTGCCTTTTATCTCTGTTCTTAATTTTTGTTTGTGTAGTCACTGAACTAACGTGCTATTCAGTAAATTTATCGAGATACGGCCATTAAGTCTTCTGTTGATACTTGTTATCTTTTTTTGTCTTTTCTTGGACAGGTGGCAACGCCAGGACGTATTCTTGATCATTTGTCCAACACCAAAGGCTTTTCTCTTCGCATGTTGAAATATTTGGTAGGCAATTTGTACAGTTTGAGCCATGCAAAAAAGTTTATAATGTAGGTTATAACATTCTGTATGTTCAATGCTTGTGGCAAAATATTCCATCAATTTATTCATACTAAATCAAAGATTAAAAAAATTTCCCTGAGCTTTTCTGTGGTTTAAAATTTGAACTAGGTTATTTTTCATGCTTCTAAGAAGTCTTACAACAGTGTGCCTAGTGCACTGTTGCGGAGAGATTGGACGTGATCGTTAGAGAGAACTTATCAAAGGCAGTATGTTGCTAGAAATTATAAGTCAAGTGGTTTGAGGTGACCGTGTACGTATGAATTGCTTAATAAGCAAAGTACGTTCATATATAGGTTGTACTTAGACCCTTACACAAACTTCTAATTAGAAATCCTTGGGGAAGGGGAGTTTTGAGTTCTTATTCTAACTTGACAAACATTTTACAGTCCCTGATGATTTGGAGTCATTCTAGATTGCACATAATCCCTACATGTAATGCTGATACCAACAATGATGCAACATCTGCTCTTCAAACAGGTCTTAGATGAGGCTGACAGGTTGCTAAATGAGGATTTTGAGAAGTCCATCGATGAAATTCTGAATGCTATACCGCGTGAAAGGAGGACATATCTATTTTCTGCCACTATGACAAAAAAGGTACTTAAAGAAGTCTTGAAGTAGATATAGCTTGGCAATTCTGTGGTGCCATTTAATAGGGATGTATGTTTTATCATTAAAAGAAGTAGTTGAAGTACCATTGCCACGGCGTGAATCTTTCTAAGCTCCTTAAATTTTTGTTGAAGGAACTTTGGGCATTGAGTTTCTTATTAAAACACCCTTAGTAGGATATTTACCCTTTTCTTTGCTCTGAGATGGATTTAACCTTTTTCTTTTTCTTCTCTGTTTTATTATCAACTTATGTTGGCTCAAATGACATTAATGGGGCCTTAAGTAGGTCATAGAGTTCGGAGAAATACAGTGACCGTTACTTTCAAAGATCTTTAATACTGTTGGCGTCTTCAGTTTCTCAACCAAGCCATCGCAACTTCTACTTGGTATGATTAAAATTTGCTGATATGATGGTTGGGTGTCCATCCGGTGCCTATTCAAAAGAGAGTTTCACAGCTCTTTTAGTTTAGAAGATAACAGCTTAATGGGGCCTGCTTGGAGTATCATCTTATGTATGCATTTAATTTTCAGGTTAAGAAGCTACAGAGGGCTTGTTTGAGAAACCCTGTGAAGGTATTGTTCTAGCACTTCCAACATCATTAAAATCTGTATTATTATCATCTAGATACTGTCATTGCAGTATTCTAATCCTGCAAATGTGCAAATCTCTTTTTTACTTTCAGATTGAAGCTGCATCTAAATATTCCACTGTTGATACACTGAAGCAGCAGTATCGCTTTGTTCCTGCCAAGTACAAGGTCTTGTCCTTTCAACTGTGGGCTATTTTCGTGAGATCCTTACAATAGTACTGAGCCTGCCTGCCACCGTTTCTACTGCTTGTGTATACAATGAAGTTAGTCTTGATGGTGCATCCGTTATCTGCACGTGTTATATTGTGAGAATGTGCCAAACATTATAAAAAGACGTGGATGGATACTTTAAAGAAAGAATGATTACTTGTATATTATGAGGGATATGACATGGGAAAGAATGCGATTGCACAAAAGAGAATATGTCGCAAACCCACTTACTGGGAAAAGGCTTATTCATTTTTGTCGTGATTGTAGTTGCAGTTATGTAAGGGCATTCTAAGAAACACTAGAAAATAAAGATGTAGCTCTAATTTTATTATGCAGAGTAACATTCTAGGTTAAATGCATTTATTGCTTCAAGATATTGTTGGTACTTTAAAGTGAAACTGTTGAAGTAGGTTTTCTCTGTTCTGTTGATTTGATTCCTCTCAGTCAAACATTTTGTTCGTGATTGTGCAGGATTGCTATCTTGTTTATGTTCTCACTGTGATGGCTGAAAGTACGACAATGGTTTTCACTCGAACATGTGATTCAACTCAAGTTTTGTCCTTAATTCTTCGAAATCTTGGACTAAGGGCAATTCCAATCAGTGGTCAAATGAGCCAGGCATAATCTCTCTCTCTCTCTCTCTCTCTCTCTCTCTCTCTCTCTCTCTCTCCACATTTTTATCAGTTCATAGCAAACCGCATTTGGAAGGTGTGTGCTGATCTTTGGTCATCCAATTTTTCATGGCAGTCTAAGAGACTTGGAGCTTTGAATAAGTTTAAAGCACGAGAATGCAATATTTTGATCTGCACAGATGTTGCAAGTAGAGGACTTGATATTCCAGCAGTGGACATGGTTATCAATTATGACATCCCATCATCTTCTAAGGTAAGGCTTCGCGCTACTTTTGGTGGTTTTAGACTTTTTATTTTTTGTAGGCCTACTTGGCCGCATTCTTTTACGTGCCACCTTGACAAGATGGACAAATTTTCTTTGCTAGATATTGCTATTGATATCCACAAAGATTAAACCCAGTTAGAGAAGCAAAGTTATGATAAAGTAGACTAATGTAGCATAAACCAGGGCAATCAGAATCTGCAGCTTTGGCAGCTAATGCCCAGAGGTGCACCTTGACACTTCCTATCTAGGCTTGATTAGCTAGCTATTTCATGAGCCACTGCCTTTCCAGGACACCATCTTTAACTGTAAATGGTATGATAACTTGGGGACGAAACTCACATAACTCGTTTATGTCGAGCTTTATGGACCTGGGATTTTTTGTTTTGGCATTGGCTGATGGGTTAAAGTAGATGCATGGTTCTGCATTTTCTCAATTATCCGTGCTTTTCCGATTTGGCTTCTTATGGTAGGATTATATTCATCGAGTGGGAAGAACTGCTCGAGCAGGACGATCTGGTGTTGCTATCTCACTAGTGAACCAGTATGAGTTGGAGTGGTATCTACAAATAGAAAAGCTGATTGGTGAGGAATACACTTTTTTGTCTAGAAAAGATTTACATTTTTCTGGCTTTTCATTAGACTAATTGAAAGATGTACATCAGGTAAAAAGTTGCCCGAGTTCCCTTCTCAAGAGGAGGAAGTATTGCTATTGTTGGAACGCGTTACTGAGGCCAAACGAATATCACAGATGGTACCTCTCTGTCTATATATCTGTGCGCGTGCGTGCGGTTCCTTGGAACTTTTTTTTTTTTGGTCGGACCATGGACATATATTCAAGAGAACTGCATATCAATACTATAGTGAAGAATTCATGTCCAATTAAACCCAGGGTTAAGCTGAGTAAGACACAACACAAAACTAAACCTTAGGAAACATGTTGATGGGTTTGATTGCCAGCAAGGGAAACTTTCTTGGGCCACCCCAGGAGCCTCATGCCACAGTAATTGCCCGGTTGCGGTAAAATGGGGGAAGGGGGAGATTGTTGTGATCTGATAGCGTGAGTTGGATGCTCCAAGAGTCCTAGACCCTTAATGTCATAAAAAAGAAAGTCATTTCTGTTCATATGCAATGAGTGGACAGTTTTTCTGTATTGTGGTAAAACCATAACCAAAATTACATAGTGATGATTAGCGTACACTACTGGTTTGGGCAATATTTGGTCAATCCCTTCCTTTAGCAGAGTTAAATATCAAGTGAAGCCTCCATGGCGTGTCCTTTTAGATAGAGATGATGCTGAGTTTACAGTTCTTGGACTGTGCAGAAAATTAGAGAAAGCGGCAGCAAGAAGAGAAGAAAGGCAGGAGGAGATGATGGTGAGGAAGAAATTGAAAGATACTTGGGTAACAAGAATGGGAAGAAGTCGAAGAAGTTTAAGAGATGATGAGATCTGACTGCTCAAGCGAGAGTTTTCAATGTCGATCCGGTGGCATTGTAAATTTATCGGATGAGGCATCATTGATCAACACAATCGACTGGGTTTATGGTTTTTATTTTCAAAGAAAAAATCATCCCCGGTTTTTCTCCGATAAATGTTTGTACGTCACTGTGAATTTCAGGAAGCGTTCCATTATAAATGAGAAGATATTGTGATAATGCTCAGAACTGTTGTCTCCTTCAGTTTGTTTGGCGATTTGGTTTTCATTTGCTTGAGCCTGGATGTTTGGATGTTTGATTACGCACCCGGATCGTGAGAGCCTAACTCCATCTCAACCATTAAATAGCGGGGCCTCACGTGATCTGATGGCTAAAATCGAGTGGGTTCACATGGATTGGATGCATACCATACTAGCTCCTTTATTTGGCCATTTGGCAATGGAAAAAACAGATGCAAAGCAAATGCTTCTTAGTCATAAGGCTTAATTACATTGAGGCCCTCGCATCTTCGGTTCGACTTAATTATTTTTCTATGTTTCGAAATTTTGACACGAAAGTACTTTTAATCTCTCGCGCATAAGCTGAAATGCATTTTGGTTCTCATATTTCTACTTTCTTCGATCTATTCCTCGTACTATTATCTTTCTTCACGTTGGTGCTTCTATTGGAAAATATGGCCTAACAACTCATGTGGATGATGCATTGAGCTTTAAAATACAGAATTTCAATTTCTCGTTCTCAGGTATGGAAGGCTTTTAAGCTTGAATCATTTTAACAATAATGATCCTCAAAATTCTATCTTGTGATTTTACTCTCCAATTTGTGAACGGAGTCGATCTTGATCCCTTCATGACACTTGAGCCAAAATTAGGGTCGAGACATGAATCATGTCCAACGTTAGTCTTCAAGAAAACTGTCTGCTTTTTATCAACAAGTTACTCGAGTTTGAAGTTACACAGGCCATTCGAGTCAAACGATAATCATACTTACTGGGGACTAACGACGATTATCATTTGCCAATCATTGGCTTCTTTAAAGCAATTTAAAAAAAAAAGTGAAGAGCTCCATGACATGAAGGCTGAAAAGATAATCAAACGGGGCTTACCCCTTGAAACATTTATTTCTGGAAAAACTCTCCGAATGTCCTATAGTTTTCAACACGTCCCAGAAAATGACGCCAAGCTTAAGGGTTAAGAAAAAGGATAAATCAAGACTCGTACAGTAGATGTTCAAACATCCATGTGCAATTAGTAGTCAGGTTATAATCAAATCAAGATGGGAAGAGATTATGTCATGCAACGGCATGACGAAGCAGCTTCCTATGTTGCTTTTTTCCTTGCCTTCTTCAAGCATATGAAAAGCTCGCATTGAAACTTCTCTTGCCTGAAATGTCAGGCTCTACAACCATCATCAATAATTTACTGCGAAAGGTCAACTAGCTTCTACGAAAGAACGCATGTTCATCTCATGCAAAGGATACTATCACACACACACACACACAGAAACCCTAGAGAGTATAGAGAGAGAGAGAGAGAGAGAGAGAGCGACCACCTCGAACATGTCGAGAGATAAATTCTAGCGATAAGTCACGCCTTGCAACAGTAGATCTCCATTTGCGGCGGCATGGATTGGGCAATACAAAGCGAGATATTGTCGGGCAAAAAATCATCAAAATTCGACAAATTGGAACCCCAAAAGACTATCCATGTGCATGCCACAAGCTCCCTTTACGTTTTTACCCCCAAGAAAGTGTGTGCATATATGTATGTGTGTGTGTGTGTGTGTATATATATATATATATATTTAAGTACGTGTTCTTCTTGTTTGATCAAGATGTGTCTAAAGTAGGGTTACATGTTTTGGCTTTGTGATCAGTTAACAATTGGCAAGCTTAAACTAAATGTTCAGTATGTTGTTCTACAAGTTATCTTGTTAGTTTCACAATGATAAAGTCTTCATGTGTTAATCATATAATAAGGTTTATCTGACTACCCAATTAAGAGAAATCTATCCTTATTGCGCCACTTCTTTCTACTAACGATGTTTAGTGCTCTCGTCTTTGTTCCACGTCTTGATCCGTCTAATGATTTTTCAGATTTTCCACCAGCTTGGTTCCTTTTGCTCAGTGAACAATCGACAATGTCAATGAGGGAATCGTGTGGCGAGAACAGTGCAAATTGCCACTAATGGCATATGGAAGATAAGCTCTCTCATCCCATGCAGAAAAGCGAAACCCTCCTTTTATTTGTAAAAAAAAAAGGGAATTGTGATCAAAGTGTATCGACAAACATCAATTCTTGTCCATGGCTAAGTGATAGTGGTGTCATGTTTTGGTGAAAGAATTCGAGGGGGCAGAAATTCTATAATTCGAAAGAGGAATATATAAGAGTTTCTTTGCTTTGATTTGATGGAATATATATAGTTAGATGTTGCTTGCTTTCATTTATGTGGTGCAAAGACAACCCAAGGGGGAGAAAAAGTATAGACCCTAAGCCCCACCATCTTGAAATATTCGTTGCTTGGGGACAATGGAGTGGTGTAAAGTTATGCCAAGTTGGGGTCACTCCTAGGAATAGGATCATTACTATGGTCCAACAAATTGTCAAGTGTGTTTATCATTATTGATGGGAGAGATAAATATGGTGACAAGTCGAATGAGGGATAACATCGGTATATAGATTATGAGCACTAGACATGACACAGCTACACAAGTGTCATCCCAAGATTGGGCTAAATTTATGTTCGCGTTTTCCTTTTTGCATGTATCGTGGGAATGTTCATACATGAGTTTTGCCCGAGGTAATAGAGTGAGATCAACATGAAGTTGATAAACAAGTTATGTGAAGATAAATTGTAGCTTATGAGAATGACGATATGGGAAGAGAAGTGCACACGAGAAAAATATGTAATAGAGAAATGGATTATGGATACTCTATTTTTACATGGTAGAACTTGAATCCATTCACTTTGTCATCAATCATCTCTTTGTGATAAGTAATCGAAATATCACAATAAAGTCAATTAAACTATATAGGGTTCAATGTACTAGATATACCTAATCAATGGACGGGCTCGACTGGATTTTTAGGCCGACTCATATGTTCATTTGAAAAAAAAAATTATGTGCTATCGATCATTGAACCTTGATATTTTAAAATTATAAACACCAATAGGATAAAATAAGTCCAAATGTGTAATATAGGCTAGAGAAATAGTGTAAAACTCATAGGTAAAGTATTAAAATAATTATTTT
Source organism: Metrosideros polymorpha var. glaberrima (assembly GCA_001662345.2). NCBI lineage: Eukaryota > Viridiplantae > Streptophyta > Magnoliopsida > Myrtales > Myrtaceae > Metrosideros > Metrosideros polymorpha. Next base: position 6,903,117 of record BCNH02000004.1, on the reverse strand, counting down.
TCATTTAATTTCTATATTTGTACATTTTAAAGTTGAAATATATATATATAAACAGGTGGCCTATTGGGCGGGCCATTGTTCCCCTGGGTGGGTAGGGGTGAGGGTTTCATGGTAAGTCCAAGTCTAAAACCTATCCTGTCGAAACCGGTTCCCCAGATTTTGGAACATAAAAATTACCCTATATATTCTGGAACTTGAAACCTACCATGTCAATTGGTTCCAGGATTTACTCGAAAATTGACCAATTTCTTCTTCTTTTTTCATCTTTTCTTCCTTTTTTGTTTCTTTTTTAATTCAAGAAAATGAAAGTAAACGCAACAACAAAAATCCCCATTTGTCTATAGAAACAATCCATAAAAGATTAACACATAAAATAAAATAAATACTAAAAATTGCAAAACACTTAACATAAAACTTAAATTGTAGAACTTCGGTCCTCAATCATTCATAAAAAATTGCTCCAAATTCTAACCACCCGAAATCAAAAGAGACAACAAACATGGTTAATCACTTAAAAATAATTTTAAATTAAAATTACTCTCAATAAAACTAAAATAATTATTAAAAAACATCATCACATATATTCATTCCACTTTAACTAGTAAACTCCATATACTGATGATAATCTCCTCATTAAGACAATCCATATCTAAAAAAAAATGAAGATATTAAATAAAACATTCACTCATTGAATATACAAAGGAATTACAATATAAAAAGGATATATACATCACTCATTAAACAGTTCATCGGTTCTCGGTTTCTTACCCAGGAACTGGGAATCAAACCGCACAATACCAATTCCACTTTTTTCTAAAATCAAGAACCGAACTAATAATCATTGGACCTTGAAACCGGACTGGTTCCTATGGCCTGTTCAATCCGGTTCTTGGTTCTACCCTGGACCCACTCTCACCCCTACTAGGTAGGTGTGCCCACTTGCCCGACCCTCAAGCTCAAGCCTCTACAAGCCTATGCAGTGCCTCTAAAGATTTGTGCTGAAGACCATCCAGGCTCACCCGTTGAATAGGTCTATGCTAACTCCAAAATGATTAAACTTGACGCAAATTAAGGTGCTTAATTTTTTTCAACAGTACTATCATGTCAGTTATCAATTTTATCTTCTAATTTGAATTAAATGTTCTTTTTCTTTTGTTTGACAGTCAATCATTTTAACTCAAGTTTGATGATCATAATCTTCTCAAAATGACAACACTTCTTCAAGAACGACACGAAGAGAGAAGTTTGGATTACTTTCTCGATATCTTTAAATTGCTAATGGAACCTGCTAAAGAGTGCCACCGATATATTTACCCAATTTGGAATAATGTAATTTGAAAGCATT
>BCNH02000004.1:6855699-6901521 GCA_001662345.2 Metrosideros polymorpha var. glaberrima | reverse complement strand
TGGTTTTCTATATGGATGACCATGCCCTACCTAACGCAATTGACCAATGCAGCCTAGCAAAGAGGGATTGCGCCAATCGATCTTTTTCTTAAAGTGATTAGCTTGCTGCTATTAGTGATCATAATCGAATGTTCTTGCTTCACTTATCAGGTTTTTTTTTTTTTTGCCACGCTTCGTTTAATCATTGTTGACCATTGTCTTAACATGATAGTTGTCTTCCACATTCTTAGGAATGCTGAATAAGGGTTTGATCAGTTGATGCTCTAATCTCTGTGATGTACAAAGTGATCTCATCCAAACACTCAAGGCAGGTTGCCGTGGCCCGGAGGTGACTCATCTTCTCTACCCGGGCGATCTTGTTCTATTTTACAAAGCTTCACATTCGACAACCATGTATGGAGGGATTTCGGAACTTGTCAGGACATTGTGGCAACTCGGACGAGTCGATGTTTTCTTCTCGAGCAATGTCAACAAAGTGGATTGGGGACTTTCTTATTGGATCTAATGCGGAAGTGGACGTGCTACCATTCTTGAATGCTCATGGATTCCTATCAGCTATCAAGAGAGATGAGTTTTGTACAACGACAAACACCGGATACTGCAGACTTTGGGAGTATCGCAACAACTTGGCGCACAATCCGGCCACACCCAATCTTCAACAACTCCAAAATCGCGTCAGTCTCGCTTTCAATGAATTCACTCAACTTCATTAAACGCAAGAGCAAAGCAGGCCCGACTCATCAAGCTAAAGCAAAGTGCTTTTGCTAGCTACTCGATTGGCGAAAGCCAAAGGTTGGCATTCTATTCACTTCGAAAGTGATTCTTTCATAGCACTTCCCCTCGCAATTGGCAAGCAATCTCCTGCCTGTTCTCACCAACCCAACTACGTATTGCAAATATATATTATGATTAATACCACGAAAAACTTCAAAGTGGTAAATTTGCCACAAATTTACTATAAATTAATTTTTTGACCGTGAAAACTACTAAATTAGTATACTTGAGATAAACTCACCCCAAACTTAGTTTTAAAAAATGATAATAACAATTTAGTTGATGTTTCTTCAATTAGCTCATCTTCTAGTGACATGGCTCAGTCCATCTTTTTCGACAAATCCTAAAATTTGGGATAAATTTGTCACATGTGTATCATTTGGAGTTTTTTATGATAATAACCCTATTTGTTAAAGCTCCAACCATTTTGTATTTCCTTTCAACCTTCGATTTCATCTGTACTTTTCATGGACTAGCATTAATACACTTTACTTACGATAAAACTAACTATGATATCTTCAAGTGAAAATTGTCATTGTTCTCACTCTTCATATGCTCTACTATCACCCTGGCATCAAAATATACAAAAATCAAAGGTAGACGTTATCTCTATCTTCATTAAGTAACCACCCAAATCACATGTGTTTAATAATTACCGATAATTATTACATCCACTCAATTAAAGAAGGAAAAATAGAACATACACCGTTGGTATAAAGAAAATTCTACATATGCATACACGGCTTTATTTGCCGTATCGACTTTATCAAATCAATGGTGTATAAAGCTGCTTGGGTAAAAAAAATTACACTGGCAGAATATGCTATAGTTACTCATTAAATAATCGCTCAATTTCTTCAACAAAATAATTTCCTTCATTACATAACTCATCCATGGTCGCACACGTTCATAACACGTGCCTCAACATTATACATTAAGTCAAAATGCCCATTTTAGTTCCATTTTGTACTCTTTCCAAAACTATTTTCGCATAAAATAATAAGAAAAGTTAAGGAACAAGTTTTAGGGATCCCAATAAGTTATCCCATGTAGTTTTCATCCCCGACCACTTCCTCCGCTTACGAAATAACGGCTCCAGTTCTTTTTCTAATTGACTCTCAATAGCTTTGTTCATCTAATTTTTGCATATTTATCGATCTTGCACGCGGATGTAACATATGCTCCACGGTATTATATTTAAAGCAAAGAGAGCGTCATACTTTTAAATTCGGCAACTATGGTTTTTTAACAAGGCAAATGAGAGAGGAGATAAATTGAGAGGCAAGAAAGACTGACGTCTTAGGATATGTTAATGACATCGATGTCGATGATCAACCCTCCATAGCAGATTCTTCCATTGCCACCACCAGCCTCATACTTTTCATCAATATCATTTGGACATAGGACAATGCCAGACATATTAGGCTTGATGAGTATTTATAAGCCTCTCAATAACCATCACATCTCTATATATACAGATGTCTGTAAGTCTTCTGTGTTTGCACTATCCTTTTTCTCTGTCCCCAGTCCAGTTGGACACTTGGAGCGTTGTAATCACTAAAGTTGCTAATGCGAACCCCGTTTAATTATGCCCTGCAGTCATCATTATGCTAATTATTACTTAGAGATCACCTTTTTGATGGACCCTTATCCGCCTAAGTTCTTTCTTTTTTGAGATAAAGAGGGCAAACCCACTACTGCATACACATCAGATGTTCGAACAAGAACCAACATGCCATTGAAAAAGTGGATTAACTTTGCAAATTGACAATAGATGAACGAAAGATTAAAATAAACCAGTTTAACCGTGCAAAAGTACCACCAAAGAGTGGGATTGACGTGATGGGCGGGTCATAAAGAGGAAGGCGCAGAACCCAATTGTAAATTTCTCTTTGGAGCTTCAACTTTATTGGATTTCATGAAAACTGTTGATGGAAACGACGTAAAGTTGGATCAGAGAAAAAGCCTCTTGCTTATTGATAGAAGAGTTGAAGTAGCTATAGCTTCCTGCCCCTCTACAATTATACCCGTTTCACAGCATATCAGTGACGTCTCTCCCTCTCTCTCTCTCTCTCTCACTTTTCTCTATGCTTTTGTATTCCTGATGGATTCGCGTACTATCTTCCACAAAGACGAACCCTAGCTAACCCTAGAGAAAAGAGGTCTGAAGAGAAAAACCCTAACCTTGACCCTGCATTGATTAGCGGTTCCTTAATGATACAGATCGTTTCTTACATAGATCAGTGCAACTTTCAGTCGGACATGGTGTTGATTACGTGTAGATCTTTTATCATGGGCGGTGACGTTGATCATTAACTCAGGATCTCAGCAAAGAGCCGGAAGGAAAGGATGGCGACGAAGAAAGGAAAAGGTGAAGGTAAAAGTATTCATTTGATAAGACTATCTTAAATATAATTTAGTTTTCACGTAGACCACATAATTAGCCAAGCGCTGTAGAGGGCGTTTGAAAATAATTCTTGTCAAAAAAATTTATTTTTGTAAGAATTCAATTTTGACAAAAAATAAGAAATTATGTTTATTAGACATACTCTCATTCTACTTCTGCTTTTGACAAATTTATCAAATGACGCCTGAAAATTGACGATTAATGGGGACCGGCGATGGTGGCCAGCGACCGGCGACGGCGGGCAATCGACGGTGGGCGACCAGCAGCGACAACCGGTGACCAGCAAGTGGCGGCGACCTACGAGCGTGAGAAGGAAAATGAAAAGTGAAAATAGAAAAGAATCACTTCTGGTAATAATTGATTTTTGCCCTAAAGAATCACTTTTTTACCAAACACAATTCTCATTCAGAAGTAGAAAACTGCTCCATAGGTCATTCTTTAATAAATGTATTTTTACTTCAAAATTACTTCTAGAGCAAAATTAAAAATTCTGACAGGTTATCAAACGCACCCATAATTTACATCTTTGCTTTGATAATTATAAATATTTTCATAACAATAATATTTTCATTGTAGGTTATATCAACCTAAAATTAGTTCCTGATAATAAAAAAAAATCAAATATTGTGCTAATAAATGAATTCTAAATAAATGACGCAATATTCAAAAATAAAATATTATAAGATATTAATTTAATACATGTTGAGAGAGACGTAATTCTTAACTTTTAAAACTTAAATAATTCCCATTTCCAAATTCTTTAAAGAAAAATTTAGCTTTTTAAGCAAATTAATTCAAACAGGTATAGTTCTTGGGCAATCTACATAGAGCTATGAGAAAAATGACTATTTTATGATTAAAATAAAATGAAACAAACGCTAAGACGATCCATAAATACTGATGACGAGATATATGAAGTCAAGCATGCCAATAGTAAAAGTTTAAGAGCTAAAAGTCTTTACAGTCAAGAAATTAGTCATAAACTATCTCAGTTGCCAAAAACTTGATTGATGCTTTTCGGGTACTTTTCTTTCTTTAAATATATAATAACTACGATAAATCGAGAAAAATACTCATGGGCATTATTCAAATTTCATACAACTTCTATTCTTGAAAGATTAGGTTCACGGCATTTTCTGAATCTGTCCCCTGACGAGGCAGCAGATTGTTTTAGACCAAGAGAGAATGCTTGTTACAAACAGAAGATAAGTGCCAAAAATGAAATCGATATATTAAAAAAAACAAAAACAAAAACAAAAAAATCTGCCACAGAACCAATGACGGTCGTTTCCTTTAACTTCCGGAATTTCAGGGTTTTATACATACTGCCATAATTGTTTGCATGCAATAATGCTCAGTATGTGTTCGTGCAGTCTTCACGAGGCGCAATGTGTACGTGTAGAGCTGTACAGATGATTGCACACACCCCCACCACATAAATTTTAATAGAAAGAAAATCATATTATTACTCTCTTGCAGTATAAAAAATTAGAAAAATTTATTCACCAGTATCTGGAGTCTGTCAGATTGATATAAACCCTCGTCACCTCTTCGTGACAACTGATCTAACATGTACCGATAAATACACCAGTCCTAGCTCTACTTTTCTGAGTAAATTAATTACTCCATGTTATTAGTGTAGGTTCTAGCTGTATATTCTTTTTGTCCATCTACTCTCTTTAAGAATACAGTCCAAGGACTCATGATAAAGCAGAGGAAACCCTAAAAATAAAAAAAGAAAGCGGGGAAATTAATTTTTTATCACGATATATACACCACCAATTAAAAATTCCCAATGAAACTATTTTAACATGTTTCCATTAGATTTAAGTATTAGGTTCTAGCCCCGTTGAGTTTATTGAAAATTTTATTCCATCATGAGTTAGATAGCATTTATTGATTTATATTTATCGAAATCTCAGAATTTTTTTAACATGATAGATAAGTCCATCTCCTCCTAATGCTGATCTCATGCTTCTAATTACCTCAAACAAATCTAGCAATGTTTACTTATCATGCGATATGTATTTATTTTCGATAAGTCATATTCTCGTATTCCATCTCTTCACTGTAATTTATAATATTAGTAAAATGAGACATTAAATATCTTTAATTTAATCAAAACTCCGGCTCAAGTGTAGAGACATTTGGAGAAAAATTTATTCATCTATATTGTAGATAAAATAAACTTTAAAGTAGGTTTTGGCCTCAATTTGTTTTGCACAGAAAATCGTATCTACATTCAAGATAAAACATACTTCTATGCAGTTGCTTTAAAAAAGTATCTATGTTTGAGTATGCCCATAGTTACAAGAATTTTAATAGTCATTAAATGATCAACAAAACGGGTTAGTTAAGAATCGTCAATACAATAACTCGAGTCCTATAAATCGAATTGATCCTATATCTATTTATTTATTTTTTCAGAAGAATTACAACTTCAAATACGTTATCTTTTTTACTTTACAAATTCTGTACAAAATATAGGTGTAAACATCAGATTCCCAAACAAACAAATTTACTTAAGAAATGAAAAAATCAATAGTATTAATATCATTGAAAAAGCTAGTTACAGAATTGTGCTACTTTATATTGAATTTGAAGTTTTTGAAGTGGAACGAAACTCAAATTCAATACCAATAACATCAACTTGATTTGAAGTCTTTCAAAATAATATAATGCGCACAGAGAATTCCCATTTGTTTAGGCCTAAAAAAGGTCAAAACAAACTTTTTTACTTTTTTCGTCTAAATTTAAATCAAATTGCAACATATTATTAACAAATTATATGAACATACGTGTCAATGTAAGCACATTTTAAAAGTTTCGAGTATTCTACATATAAAAAATTAAGTTTGTCCACTTCAAGATTTGACAAAAGTAAAATATAAGAAAAAACCCACTCCAAATATACGCTTTCCGGTCCCTATGTATCACTGGCCCATATTGTCGAGTATAAACATGTGGATATGATATGCTCTTAGTCAAAAGATTATTATTAATGTCGTATATCGATATAAGTTCTTCATTAAGTATAAAAAAAACTTTTTAATTGATTCGCTTTAAGCAATTCAAACACTGAAAAAAGAGAAAAAGTAATTTTTGACAATAACTCTTTCGCAAAACAAATAATTCTTTACGTCGTGATCTTTTTTTATATTTTTTTGGTTGGTGAACAAATAACCCAGAGCTCATGGAAGCAATAAATACATAGGGAAAGAATCCGACATAAAATAAGAACGGGGCTAGTCATAGGCGTGATATAGGGGTCTTTGGCATAGGGACATTGTGGGGGATGTTTTTATTATGATGGTGCTTCCCATAGTGGACTTTGCATCTGCCCACTCTCTCTCTCTCTCTCCCAATTTCACCAATCCTCAATTGTCAAATTGATTAAGAATGAGTCCATCGCCACGGAAATTTTTACTTTTTACTTTCGCCTTGTCATGCATTTTATGGAATTTATAATTTAACTCGAAAGAGTTTAAAAGCTTTCAAAATATTCGATTATTGAAATAATATAGCGTATACAAATTTTCATAATTTTTTAAATAATGTGAACTCGTTAAAATTTAAAGGAAAAGGAATGCATAAAATCAAGATATAATTGATGCGAACCTACCCGAAACTAGCTTTTACAGGCCCTATTGCGCAAAAATGATCGAAAAGTTAGGGAATAATTGATATCAGAGATAATCTCTGGAATTACCTTAGTTAGTGTCCTTATTCTTTCGAAGGTGCATGTTTTGTTTTTTGGGGCATCATCATCAATATTCACTCCGATATTAGTAGATTACCCCAAAATTGGGGATGAAGTTAAATATAGAAAAAAAATCATTGTTATATAAGGAAAAAAAGAGACAAGTTTAATAATGGTTTAAAACCTAGATGTTTCTCATTTGCAGATAAAGAAATAAGTGGAACTCATTAGGGCTCTTTAGTTCAACTCGTGGACCAATTGCACTATTGGGGTTTAAAATGATCTATTGTGTTCTTATATCTTTCTTTTCGTATTTGCTTATGTCGTGCCCTTGTTCATATTAAAAGAAAACTTTTGAAGAGAAATTAAAGATAGAGCAACTCAAAGCTAGCCAAAAACAACTACTCTATTATACCGACAAATAAAAAAAGAATAAGAAAGATAATAAAAGGAATTTTTGTTGTTTGTCAGGGGAATCACAAAAAGTTAGCAACACAAATTTTTGAATAATAGGTATAATTAGTACCGAGCATCTGACTTTATCTACATAACACGTATATCATGTATTTGTATATTTGTCTCATATTAATTTGGGGAACATATGCGTATGTAGGATTTAATGTATAACTTAACAATATTATTATCATTTGATATTATTACCATTGGACCGTGATTAGAAGATAAGAGATAAGACTATTTACTTTTGGCATATATGGGTCACCTGCACACGGCATAAAAGTATCGTCAACTCAAAATAATAATAATACCGATAATAAAATCATTCGGAGAAAAGTAAACTAAAGGGCGCAAAATAGAAAACGATGAAAAATGACTGGCGAGCAAAAGTGAAAAAGAAGGACATTGCATAAAGTCCATTCAATTGCCAATTTGGGAGACATAAATGTCTGCGTGTGGATCCAACATTAATCTAATCAAAGCTTTCATTAAAGAAGAACCTACTTGTCCGATGAGCTGGAGAACAGAAGCTAGCATGATGACCGACCAATGCTACCTCAGACAAGACGATAAAAATTCCACTTGCAATGAAAATGGAATAAATGGTCGTTGCACTTCGATTCAATGTGCATTGTTATTTTTTGACTTTTTAATTTATTCAATGTGGTCTACAAACTTTTAGTACATGTTCAATATAGTTTTTAGATGTTCTTCTACTAAACCAAGTTAACGGAATTTACTGACGTGACTTGCAATCTATTAAGTTTGAACGGTGTGCAATATAAAAAACCACATGTGACTTATCCAAGTAAAACATTCATCTCAAATCAAAATATAATAATCCATGTTAATGTTATATTAATGTCTCGTTTTTTTCTTTACTTTGCTAAAGTAAATGGATAAAAAGATAAACACGTCGACACATCATTTTTAAAATTTCAACTCATCATATAATAACATACATAATCAAATAATGTTTGATTTGTTGTTTGAGTAAACGAAATGACTACATTGAACGTTTATTAATATTTCATAATCAAATTGAATAGATTAAAAATTTAGGGACAACACTGTACATTGAATCAAATATTAGCAATTTTTTGTGTAATTTTTCTATATTAATAAAACTTGAGGGGTTTTTAATATTTGTCTTTTGGAAATCGGAAGCCTAGACATGTTAATTACACTCAATGAGCAAAAGTCCGTTTTACTATATGTGTTATAGATTAAATCCAAATCCAAAAACATCATAAGACGAGTTCTATTAAAACATCCCACAACACTTACTTCTTCACATGTAGCCGGCACTATTGCCATTAATTTCTAGAGTATCCTAACTTCGAGCGAAATCTGAACTTACGCTTAACAAAAAGTGTCACAATATTTAAATATTAAATCACATTTTTTAAAAACTTTTTTGAACTAATTGGTAGTGATCTTACAAGATCTTTTACTCTCTTGTATTTGTCATTCTTAATTTGATTTGCGCGTGATGCTGTATATGAAACTCGTCCGAATTTATAATCGTGTATAATCACTTCTTATTCAGTAATGTTTTTAGTAGATTCTGTCGGGCTAGATGACATTTTTTTTTTTGGGGGGTAGTTGCATCAAGAGCTTCTCCAACTTATTAATACCCACGTCGTCACATGAAACAGAAAATTGAATTGATAGTGAAATAAGAAATGGAGAAAAGGAGGGACAGGCTATAACTATAAGGGGTGTAGAAGGATAGGTAGATTGAAGAGACATTCGGAGTGTCCCACTTGCTTTACCAGCTTTTTCCTTTAGCTGAACACCCCCCACACTTTCCTTTTCCCCTGGTAAATAATTGCAAAGATTGGATGCTAGGGGAAGAGAAGACTAATAATGAGTAGTGTGATCCATCTCTTTTCAAATCTCAGGTGAAGATGGTGTCAGTATTCTTATATATTATTCTTCTTCTTTTTTTATTCCCGATAGCACGTGAAACTTTATTAATTTTATATTGAACGCCTGTAATTAAAATGTCCAAGAAGGGAGTAGAGTTATTTAGTTTTTACATAATTATATAAAGTACAAATATTGATCTCGGGAGCTTGGAAAGAAACTGGAAGCAATAAAAGTTATTTTTTAACAGAAATTGCAAACTCGTCGGTGCAATGTTTAACACGTGATTCTTCTTATTAAAAAAACCCATTAATTATTGCACTTATCTATCCATAAATGTTCTTTCCCAAGAAGAGGTTATTTAAGGCATTTGGGGAAAACACCCTTAAAAAATAGGAGTATCTCTGTTCATAATGTTATATAATGGACCATAAGTCATATCTAAGATTTCGTTTAATTGTCGTTCAGTAGAATTAGGTTGACATAATAATCAAGTATAATATAATTATGCATTGAAGAACATAAATCCATGCGTAGAAAGAATCAAACGTGGAAAAATAACATGAACTGTAACCAACCTCCAGCCATTGATTAAGCTAAGTTAGAATTGGATTCGCAAAGCTTTGACAGAATATAATGGGCACTATTAATCCAATATGCTCTCAAAATTTGATGGTGTGTTTGCTTTATGAGAGAGCTTGGCTTGGACTTGCTTTTCATACCCCTTTCTCAACTTTTATAACATCTTTCCAACGAGGTTGTTACTATAATGGCGGACAATTATCACACAAAGATGAGGAGAGGTGGAGAACATGGAATAACTAAAGTTGAGAGGAAAAATGCGGACAAAAAATCGTGGGATGACAATATCAAAATGATAACATGACAATTTTTACTTTCACGCCATAATCCTGCCGTATTAGGTTAGGTTCTAACACCAAACACGGCGCATTTGAGATATTTATAATCATATATAAACATGTAAAACGTACTTAGGCAAGTATAAATGGATATGAACTCTGGTTTTAGACACGAATAACATATTAAAATGGATAGTTGCATCTTTTTGGTTACCACTTAGATAGGTTCCGCACTCGTTGACTAATCCAACCTTTAAGCCTCAAGGGATTTGTCATATAAATAAATTAAAACGGTCAAGTTGCATACGACACGTTTGTTCTTCGTGTATAAACGGCTTGACTTTTAATAACAAATATGATTAGGCTTGACGAAAATACATTTAACTACGTGTCGTGTACATATCTTATTGAATACTATGGACCTACTTAAAATTCAAGAAAAATACGTATTTCTTAAGCTTGATTAAAGTCAGAAATATGGCAGTAGGAAGGGAATTGTATAATTTCGATATTATAACTTGTCACGTATTTATAGGCCCAAATGAAATTAGAAAAGGATGTCCATACAACTACCAATAATATTATAAAAAAACCCACTGAGATCACAATTCCAAGATTATCTTACGTTATCCACTACACCACTCCTCAAACTCAAGGTAATTTTAAGACATTGAAGTTTGGATGAGATATTGAAAAGTGTGTAAACGGAGGAGCCATCGTAATACCGTCCACATTTCTTATTAGGATCATTAAAAGAAACACGAACAAGATCGATTGTTTTTCGAAATAAGCGTAGTCGAATAAAGTGAGAGTCATTCTCATCCATCAGCATTTCATGATAGTATATGCAAGCAATTTCTTGAATTGTTTCAGTGCCTAGCAACATTTGTTATTGAGCTCATAAATTTCTGAATGGCCGGGAGGCCATAGAAAAGACTCCTCTAAAATTCCATAGAAGGAGACTGTTGGTAAGATAATCACAATTGACATCGATATATAATACAAAATGTCATAAATCAGTTCAATTAATCCATCACGTTATATCAAATTTTTTTTTTCGAAAACCCTCAAGACTATAAAGCAATGGGTTGCATCCTAAACAAAAACCCCGTTGCTAGATGTAGAAAGAAACCCTCCATTTACACAGCAGCTACAACACAGGAGATCATCGCAAGAAAAGAGAAAGGGCCATCTTAAAAGGAAAAGAAGGAGAGAATACAAATCTCGTGGGATAGAAGAAGACAACATTTATCAGTGAGAAAGAATATTAAATGAGTGGACAGCAGATTGCAAAATCAAAAACCCAGTTGCAAGAAACGCCACCGGGACAAAAAAAAAACAGAGAGGGAGAGAGAGAGAGAGAGAGAGTTTGTGTGTGATTCTTCCGTGCCCAAAGAACCTTTCCCCTCCCCTCCATCATCCATGAATAGTTTATCCCTGTTTCTTCTTTGGCTCTTCCTTCGATTTGATCGTTCCTCTCTCTCTGACTCTCTCTCGGTAATTTGCTTTTATTTATTTCCATAAAGAAGAAATTTCTCTCTCTCTCTCACCCTCTTTTCTTGCACTGCCACTGATACACTGCCATTTTCGACTGGCAAACATAGAGAGAGAGAGAGAGAGAGGGAGGGAGAGAGTTTTCATCGGGAAGGTAATAAAAAGCCCCTCAAGATAAGTAACCCTCCTCCTTCCTCTTACCCAAAACGCGTGCATTTTTCATCTCTCTTTCTCTCTCTCAATCAAAACCACCCACACAGAGATAGAGAGAGATTAATGCTGTGAACGAGCAGACAGAGAGAGAGAGAGAGGATGATGCAGTGGAAGAAAGGATAAAGAACACTCCCCCATTCTCGAAAGAAAAATATTTTGAGCAGGCTTTGCCCTCAGAGAGAGAGAGATAGAGAGAGAGGGGTTTATGCTGATATTAGTGCATGTATAAAACTGACGACCCACTAGAAAGGAGGGCCACTATTTTCTGAATTTTTATTTTTTCCCCCTTCTCTCTTTCTTCTGTGAAAAGGCCTGAACTTTGTGTAAGCACAAAACTCGGGAGACCAACTGGGTGTTGTTTGTTTCACTCCCACTTACAGTCTTTTTAAAGGAGCTAAAACTCACACACATAAAGGATCTCATCATCACTCTTCCGTTCTCTAGAGGGAGAGAGAGTTTAGAGAGAGAGAGAGAGAAGAAAAGGGGTTTTGCATTAGGCCATACACCGTTGAACAAGGTTAGTAACGAGAGAGAGAGAATGGAGGGTGGTTCAAACAGCACTAATCCTTCTTCCTGTTTGATGGCTTTTGGAGAGAACAGTCACCACAGTGGTGGTGGCGATGGGCTATGCCCAATGATGATGATGATGATGCCCATCAACACCATCACCTCATCATCCCATCCCCATCCCCATCCCCATCATCAACATCATCACCATCACCATCATCAAAACCTAAACACAAGCACCCACCAGTACTTTCTTGACCAAACAGCTCGTAATAGTAGCAGTGGTTCTTCTCCGGTTCTTGACGACCGCAACAACAACAACAACAACAACGCAGGTGGTTCAGGCTCAGGCTCAGGTTGTTTCTTCATGGACAACGATGTCAAGGCCAAGATCATGGCTCATCCTCACTACCACCGCCTTCTCTCAGCTTATGTCAATTGTCAGAAGGTGAAAGAAAAGCGAAAAACCCTACTTTCTCTCGCTCGCTCTCTGGCTATGCTCGTTCTTTGTTCAGATGTTCATACCAGGGAGCTAAGAAGCTAGTTGTCTCCTCAAAAACAAGTAAAAGAGAAAAGATAAGGACCCGAGGAGGGGAAAAAAGAGTTCTTTCTGTCACACTCAAGCATGGCTTTTCCTTTCTTATTTCTTTTATGGGTGTTAATTTAGTCAAACTAGGACGACCATGACTTGATAGGGTTAGTAATTGTTGTTTCTTTTGCATTTTTTCCGTTCTTTGAAGAATTTATTTGTGTGAAAGCAGACGGCAGTCATATCTCGAAGAACGTAGTTCATTACTTTCCCTGATTAACAATTTCTTTTCCCTTCTCTTTCTTGTATAATATGTAGTTGTTGTAATAATACCTGCGCGGTTGTTTAGCAAAATGAAAGAAAACCCTTTGAAGTTTGAACTCGAAGCGGATTTTCTTTTTTTCTCGAGACCCTTTTGGGGGATCTCGACAAGAAATTCTCCACAGTTTCTATAGGAAGTGTTGTATTTAGTATGGCGTTAAATTATAACCTACATGTAGGTGGGAGCTCCGCCTGGGGTGGTGGCAAAGCTAGAGGAAGCGTGTGCATCGGCTGCAATAATGACCGGGAACACCGGCATGAGCAACACAGGTTGCATTGGTGAAGACCCAGCTCTTGACCAGTTCATGGAGGCCTACTGTGAGATGCTGACCAAGTATGAGCAAGAACTCTCGAAACCCTTCAAAGAGGCCATGCTCTTCCTCCAGAGGATCGAGTGCCAATTCAAAGCCCTCACTCTTGGTGTTCCTTCTGATTCTGGTATTAATTTACCTATCTTCTTTTTTGCAAATTGTCCCTCTAACTCGTACCTTTAAAGGTTTGGGATATAATCCTAACACAAGATTTTGGGGATGTCGTCTTTTTTCTGTCCCCATTTTGATTTGGTTTTCATGTTTAACCCCCATGCATGTGAACTAGGAAGAGCTCGGTTTTCAAAAATGGTGGTTTCTTTGTTCTTCTTCTTACAGTGTGCTTTTGCTCTCTGGTTAATAGGCTTCTCAGAATCGGCCTTCTGTTCTCGGTTATATAACTTTGCTTTTGCGCGTGTGCTAGGCTTTTTTCCTATTTAATGTACTACGATGTTTCTCTTCATGGAATGAGGAGGAATGGCACAACAACTGTTTCTGCTATTTCTCTCTTCTTGGAATTTGTGTGTATATCGTGGTTTTTTCTTTGTTCTCGTGCATTCTCCTACGTACTATTAATGACTATTTGGTAGTTCTATGTTGGCCTTTCGGATTGCACTTTTGTAGTTATCTTGGGAATAGGAAGTATTTTGCTTGTCCTCCAGTTTTACATGAACTATAAATCATTGGTTAATTCACAATGGCTAAAACTTGTGGGATTTTTCATGTCAACGATGTCAAGTTTCTATAAATAACATTTGGTTCTCTGATGGTTAAGTACGTTAGGAATAAAGTATGTGAACATAACAAATATTCCTTGTATATGCTCATTGATGTTGCAGTGAGTAGATATGAGTTAGCACAAGTTAATTTGATCTAGGGTTTCCGTATATTTTGGGGTTGGATCAATTGAGAGTGAATGCTTGCTCTGACTCTCTTTGACGAATTCCATTTAAATTGCCTCCTGTTATTCTACTCTTGAATGCCTTCCTATGTGTAGCTTTTGCTGATTTTATGATCTCTGGTGTGGACTTTTCTCTTCACACTCTTAGGAATTGATCAATTATACCTATGGCATCTCATTCATAATTGGATATATGTAGATACACGTGTATATATGAGTAGAAAAAGGATTTATCAGATATTTCTTCTACATGTTCGTCGCGTGTCCAATGGCTTCCCAATATGCATATTATAATGGGGTGCAACATCTCAATTTTGGATGATCTACTACCAGGGGTTCTCTCAATTTCAGGCTCAATAAGAAAATTTCAAAACGCATTATTTTTGGTTCATAATCAATGGTCTACCATTGTGTGCTCGGGAGAATCTTTTGTAATCATGACTTATGCTTTGTTGCGCATGTGTGTGAACCTTGAGACAGCCTAGAGGTCCATTTATAAGTCAGCAGCTTCTTTTAAGCCATCTGTTTATATCCAATTTTACACTCCGTTACAAGATCCGTTCAGTTGATGAATTTACATGTGCCGAAATAATTTGTGCACTTTTGCTTACACACTCATTGCAGTGTCAATTGACATAGCAATTTTTGGCATGAAGATATTCCCCATTTACTTAGGTTAGTTAGTATTTGTTGCAAATGGCATAGAGGATGCTATAGAGGATCATCAGTTATCATCCTGCCCTCTGGTGTGTACTGTGTCCTTCGTGTTTACTCTCTTCAATGTGATTGATGCAAGTCTCTAATCTCATCAAGGTCATTTCTTCAGATAAGTGAGATTTATTTGAATCTTTAGCTGTCTCTTAATGCAGGGTATTCTCAGTGTTTGTATGTACCATGGAGTTTTTCCTCTTAGTCTCTGTCAGATATTGCAACCTCATTGATGACATGTTTTATGCTACTTACGGTTTTATTTCACAAGTCTCATCTTTGCAGGTTGAGCCTTGGAAACCAAGATCTGCCTGAAATCTGAATATAAAATTAAGAAACATTGTTGAGCAAACACAATAACAGATTTGATCTCGATGATAAGGTCTTTCGGCAGGGTTGACGTAATTTTCTAGTAGATTAATGCTAGACATGCAAAGTGTTAGCAAGTATGCATAATCTTAACGGGTCTCACGATCATTTGTTGTTTCTATCCTAACGACCAAAGAAAGCCATTATCTAGAACATAAGATTCTGTATATTTTGTCAAAGCGGTGTGCATTTTGTCTTTTTGGGGGTGTGTAGTCTGTTATGAAAAGGTTTTAGGTGATTTATATGCTAGTACTATAAATATTTTAGGCGATTAATGGTAAATAAAGCATTTATTTAGACCGAAAAACCAAAAGCTGAAGGTGACACAGCTAACCACCCTCTTACTGGGTTTTAGCATCACTTTGGCTTTTGAGTGTAAACTTTTATTCAATGTTGAACGCCCTGAATATTAAAAAAGGTATACATATACATAATTCACCTAAAAAATGTTTCATAATTCTTTACGATTTATTTTCATTATGATGGAAAACTCAAAAGGAGCTTTTTGTTTGGCTTAAAACATGCTGTGCTTTATGCGTTAGCTTTAGGTTTTAATTTCCAAAACCAAGACACGTTATTTTTGTATGTGGCGCAAAGGATATTGTAGCAGGTCTCTAAGCCACTCGAGCAGACTGAAATAAGGGTTTAAGCACTGCTAGTGGGAAAGGATTTGCATGAAAACAATTTTGGATTTTCACTTTGTTTCCAACAGTGGGAAAAAAGTATTTCCTTGAGCAGCTTTTAGATGGAGACACATACCTTTTAGTTTTGTCAGTTGCATTCATCCTCTTCATAGAAGGATTATTCCTTTGTATTCTGGTTTTGGGACAAATTTGTTACAAAACTGGTGTTTTAGATTAAATCCTAAAATACAGTAGCTTGCAGATTAAATATCCGAAGGAAAATAAGGCAAATTCGATGGCAACAATGTAACTTAGGTAATTTACTTTTCCTTCCTGAACATACCGCAAAATGATCTTACATTCGTGGGAACAGCCTCAAATTCCACTTTCCGGCTATAGATATATGCAATGTGCAACTATTTTTGACAATTAAAATGTATGTGTGAAACAATCATTTGGCTAATCCATGTGCTGTAGTGTCTCGAGCTCTAATTTCATGTAGAGGGCCAATCATGTTGAGATGAACATATGATGTTGGATATTTGTCATGCATAATGATTGCCTTACCTTCTGTCAAGGACTCCCTCTCTCCCTCTCTCTTTCTCTCTCTCTCTCTCTCTCTCTCTCTCTCTCTCATCACATTACTCAAACTTTTGGCGGCCCATTATAACATGGTCTAAGAGGAGCTCAAAATGTTTGAAATGCATTAATTACTCATGGCATAGTCTCTGAACATGTGATTGATGATAATTGAATTAGTATTTCTCATTATCACACCCAAAGGGAAATATCTGACTGAATTTGGTTAGAAGCCTTGTATTGGTCTATGAAGCATTTGAGTTTTTATGATGGCGAATCGAAGAATTAGTTTGTGTTGCAGTTATTTTGAGAGGAAGTTTTAGAAGTCACACGTTACGTATTTCTTGACCTTCCTATTTCCTTTTTATATAAGTATGCACGTAATAATTTTGCATCCCTTACTCGGGCTTGCCACTATGTGGCGTGAGGCATACCATCACTATCTATATAACGTGTACATTATGTACTTTAGTTTGATTTTGTATGCATATAATGATTAATATGGATTTTTGAGCTGTTGGTAGCAATGGAGCTTTTTGTATGATTTAGTGGAATCTTTTATTCATATCTAAGTTTGTAGCAGAGTTCAATCTTGTAAGCTTGTACTTACCTGATGCATGATTAAATAAAATGCTTGGAAGATCCTAGTTCCTAAGAGTGGAACTGATGTTATTAATGTTTGCCTGTAATATGATACCAACAGGAATCGTCTCCTATAGAAGGAAAAGCGTAACTAATGATGAAATGGATTTTTGAATTCCAAGAAATTTTCCCATTTGATTGCTAAATAACTGTATTGGACCATTCACTTGACAAGTTGATTTAAATCTAAACCTTGGCAACCGATTTTGACTCATTTTGTTGGCACATTGAAAATTTTCTTCCAGAAAAACCCTATCAAAGGTCAAGGTACTAGTGTATAAATTAGTAAGTTAAAATACCCAATAAACACCACTAATTGCGATGCAATGTATTCTTGATCTCGTGCAATGTGCTATTATATTTTTGTTACCCAGTGACAAATCTATTGTTACCAATGCATGTCTGTGATTTGATTCATATTGCAGCATAGGCTTCAAAAAATGCTTACTGTACTTGTTCATGTTGCCAGTGGCTTTGAGTGAGGCTTTTGATAGGAATGGCTCATCCGAAGAAGATGACGTGAACAATTTCATTGACCCCCAAGCAGAGGACAGAGAGCTCAAGACTCAGCTCTTGCGGAAGTACAGTGGATATCTTGGTAGCCTCAAGCAGGAGTTCATGAAAAAGAGGAAGAAGGGGAAGCTCCCAAAAGAGGCCCGGCAGCAATTGCTTGATTGGTGGAGTCGACACTACAAATGGCCTTACCCATCGGTATACATCGACACTCTTCAACTCCACCAGTCTTTTTTATGACCCATATAGAAAGAAAGTTCTTCCAAATGGATCTTTATATGATAAAACAAGCATAATGGTTGTCATGTTGACTAATCTATGGTATGGCTTGAGATGAAATGTGCTTCTTCGATTAAATGGATGCTTATGGCTCTCAGAAATATTCTCTTCTCTGTCCATGTGATGTCCTTCAGTCCTTACTAGTAATTCCTTGCGCTGGATGTGTACTTCACAATAGTTCTACGAAAAAATTCTTTTCTAATGTTCTAATGTTTCAATTTGTGTAATTGCATTCCTTTGGTGCAAATACTCTGATAATGTAGACCTTAAATGTAGACTGGAGATGTTGCATTCAATGAAAATTGTCACCTTGAATAATTGATATAGCGCCACTTGGTGTAATTCATAAGTTATGGGTTATAAACGATCTCGTTTCATCAGCAGAAATTTTGCCCTGCTGATATATGACGAACAAATGAAACCCTGCTGGACATGCATGAATCACACGTTCTGCCTCACCCTGATATTTGGGTCTGTATGCATAATTTGCTTGCCAATGCCAACTGCTCTAGACTCCGAGCACCTAAGTTACCACAGTTTGCATCACTTGGTTTTTGAAATTTTTCTTGGGTCTTTTTCGAAATGGCAGGAATCACAGAAACTAGCTCTAGCGGAATCAACCGGGCTAGATCAGAAGCAAATCAACAACTGGTTCATCAACCAAAGGAAGAGGCACTGGAAGCCCTCTGAGGACATGCAATTCGTGGTGATGGATGCCACTCACCCACATTACTACATGGACAACGTGCTCGGCAATCCCTTCCCCATGGACATCTCTCCGACCTTGCTTTGAAGTCGATGATGGATATTGCTGATATTGTTCTACCGTAATGTCATTCTGAGCTCTAAATGTGCTCTTTCCGAGTGTTGTAGACCACCTAATCATTTGATGGCAAGTTGTGAAGCTTATAAGTATACTATGTAATGTGCCGGTTTGTGGCACATGGAGACACTTGATAACATCTGATAAGATTATGACCTGTTAGCTATATTTGATGTTTTATGAATGGCTGTGGTTAGTTTCGCGGCTTTGGCAAGGATGAATTCAGACATTTGTCGAAGGTAAATTTGGGTGAGGATTAGCATATCATAAGCTTCAAATTTCGCAAGTACCATTTAACCAAAAATTAGACAAGATCCGGTGATTGGATTTGTGATGAGAGTGTAGATTTTGGTCATGGTATAGCAATAAGTGAACTCAAACATATAAGAATTGTATCAAGCTATAGCGTCGTATGTTGATTTTCTTATGTCTGTCATATAACCTTATGTACCTAATTAATGCACAATGAGTTATTGTATGTGTGAATGTTGACACTTTTGAGCATGTTGATGTGATCCAAATGGCCATTTGATCGTCAAAATATATCACATTGTACATAGTGTGGAGGGAAATATAAAGAAGAGGCTTGCTTTCTTAGATCATCCCTCCTCCCTTGCTCGCAAAATTTCTCCGAATTTTTTTCCCCAATTTTCTCCAATTTCCCCAAAAATAGCCCGGTTTTGTGTCTTCCTATAAGTAATTATAGATGGAAAGAAAGATTTATATAAAAAGTCGAACTTATTGCGAAGAGACCGCTGTGAGTTGGTATTGAATTTACAAAGCCAGCACGCCAGTTCCAAAATGGTATTCCTAAGAAATCGTGGAATAAGCTGCTAAGATGCAACCATCTCTTCGTGCTGTGACCGTTGAGTCACGTTTGTACGATTAATTTGAAAGTCACGTCCTGTAATGGAGGCTAGTTAGTCTCATTTGGGCTGGGTTCTGTGGATTTATGTTAATGGGGTTGTGTACGAGTGCTTTTGGACTTGAGCCCACTGCGACCTTGAATGACTCTGCATATCAACTTACGCATCGCTCTAATTATTTCCTCCCCCTCCTCCTCCTTCTTCTGTATTTCATGTAACTTTATAAATCAAGAATTTCACGGTTAGAACTCTTTTAGTCTACGTTTGGTAGACAGGATAAAAGCTAGGATATGATAAATTAGTTCTTGCCCAAATAATGGGCTCAGATATGAAAGGGATATAACTCAAATAAAAAAAATCTGGAAATTTTTGAAATAAAGGCATGAAATATCGTTATTTTCTCAAATGAAGGTTAAAGTGAACTTCGTTTCAAATAAGAGTTTGAAGTGGTCAAATTGTCCTAAATAAGGGCCTAATTGGCTAGCGACTATTCCGGCTATCGAAGAAGGATATTTTACTAAAAAAATTACTTATTTTTAATTTTTGATTTTTTTACTTTTCTTTTTTCTTTTTCCCTCATGCTTCCCTTCCCCCTCCCCCAGCTGACCAAGTCTTCCATCGGCCTTTGGTGACCCTTGCCCTCACCGGCATTGGGTTAGGGCCCCTCGCCAGATCCAGTGAGGGTTGCCCTTGCCCTCGCCCTTGCCTAACCTCGCCAGCCTAGGTGGGGGCGAGGGTCACCTGACGCCGGTGAGGGGGAGGGCCTCGTTGGAGGTCGACAGGATGATGAGAATGGCTAGGAACAGGGAAGGGGGAGGGAAAAAGAAAAAGAAAGAAAAAGGAAAAAAAGAAGCTAAATGATGAAAATGCCTTTTGATTAACAAAGTGAGGCCCTTTTTGGAAACCATATGGCCACTTTCAAGCCTTTATTTGAAATCAAATCCACTTCAATAATTCACATCAAAAGTCAACAAAGCAGCAAAAGAGTCGAATCTCTCTCTCTCTCTCCATAGCTCCGTGGTTCGTGCCGAAACTTTACAAAAGTGGCAAGAGATTCGAAATATTATACTTTTCAAAATTACAAAGGTAAATGATCATGTTTATTATCTCTCACTAGATTTGGCATTCACTGGTTGATTTACCTCCTTGATGTTGCTGGAGCTCCTTCACATTTCTTGTTATAGTTGAGCATGTGGCTCTAGAGATTCTTTATCATCTCTACCGTGTGTTTTCAAGTTCTTTTACATTGATAAACTGTTCATACCAAACAATGAATATCATAAGATATGAAACTAGCCGGCTTTATTATCGTGATTTACCAAATAGTACATAGAATATAAAAAAAAATCCCTGAATATTTACATCATACACTATCCAATTCTATCGCAGCTTTAAGGGTTCAAAGAGAGTAGTTTGGAACATCTTTCATCCCTTAATTTTAGTATAAAAAGGTGGTCCGATGGACTATTCTCTCTCGAATCGCATAAACTATTTTATATGTACCACAATAGAATTTCTCTTTTTCTCAGTGACAGCATGTTAACGAATGAAAGGCACCAATATGTGGTCTTGTTAACAACTGTCCCTAAGGCATTGGTTAAGTGCGTGTATATATACAATTGTGAAGGTACAAATTATGCATAAGGCGAGGACAATTAATGTATTGGAAGCTCTAAAGTTTCCGTAATTGGTTGCTTAACAAGTGCTCTTGAGGCATTTTTTTTTAACAAAATTGCGTTTTTCATTTTAAATAATCGTATTTTTATTCCACATGTATGCTGATTTTTCCTTAAAATGGTGTATATATATTAAATAATATATCTTAGGGATAAGTGCATTGGAAGTCCTAAAATTTGTTATGAGAGTGCAATTGACTCTTCAAATTTGCAAAAAGTGTAATCAAGTCCTAAAACTTGTCAAATTGGTGTGATCAGGTCCTTTCTTTATTTCCGTCCAATTCATGAATCAACTGTACTTTCGTGACAATTTTTTGGACTTTCAATGCACTTATCCTTATATTTTACTTAATAAAGTACAAAAAAACAATGCTAAAGTTACTAAGTTTAGTTATAAATTCGATTAACAAATTCACAGTTTGACATATCACTTAGTAAATCAATTTTATAAACCAGTTCTATTAAGTCCATTATAACGCAAGCAGAAATTGGTAGACATGGGAACTTTGATTACGATCCTAGCTAGTACCCAATCTATTCTCTTCGACATAGCACTCGTAACACATACTATCAATGTTGGCGTCCACAACATCTATATAAACATAGTGAAAATGTCTTCCTTAATTGTTGCCTCTAATATTGCCATAGGACTCTAATTTTCAAGAGATTGATCATTCTCCTTGCACTCTCAAGCCATTTTGCTTTTCGCTAAGATTTGTGCTTGCCTCATTCAAAACTATGAGTTTTGTTAAAAGAATTGTTTTGATGAGTTTTAATGATTCAAATTAGCAATTACGGATGTGTAATTTTGTCCTTTCATATTTGAAAAATCAATATACTATTACCTTTATACAATTCCTTGAATTTTACTACCAAATGGCATTATCAAGGATTAGTTGCAAGTTTATTTTACGTAAGCGCAAGAATGACTTGAGATAGGTGGCGAGATCCTAAGTTAATCTCGTTCATTCGAGATGTTTAGAAATTCATGACTTGACGGACTCAGGGTAAGGATTGTTAAAATGGCCACCATAGCCTTTTTTAGTGGGCTTATTAGTATCGGCCCATATCCTCATTACATGCAATGATCGATAATTGGCTCGTGTCCCCTTGACATG
This sequence comes from Metrosideros polymorpha var. glaberrima, assembly GCA_001662345.2. Classification (NCBI taxonomy): domain Eukaryota; kingdom Viridiplantae; phylum Streptophyta; class Magnoliopsida; order Myrtales; family Myrtaceae; genus Metrosideros; species Metrosideros polymorpha. The sequence goes on along the minus strand of BCNH02000004.1, from coordinate 6,878,986 downwards.
GTAGTTTATTTATTGTCAGTTTCCTATAATTCCTATAATTTCTAGTGGGGGGTGCAGGCAAGTGTCACAAGAACCTCCTCATTTATAGTGGCAAGGATTGTAATCCTCACTATTTGCAATGGCGAGGGTCTTCTAATCTTAGCCAGGGTGTCTTCCATCCCTAGTGAGGGTCACAGCACTCTAGTCAATGGTTAAAGGGGGCACTTCCCCTCGTGCCTCCTCTCTAGATTTGGGTTCGATAATCCTCACCTAAGCATGGTGAATGTTGCCGAACCCTCCACTTATTGCTAACAAGGGTTGTCAAATCCTCACAAGCTTTTTGGTGAGGTTGTACCTTGATTCTCTCTCCCTCTCTCTTAATTGTCGAATTGGCACCGTGTCAATGATATGGCCCCGCATTTATGGTACTAGCGTCCCCATTTTCCAATTCCTTTACTATTCAGATTTTACTGCATCATTGACACAACATCATCTATTCGACAATGTCAATTTACCGTTCGTGGCACGGTTAATTGTGAAATATAAAAGGACGAAAATTGTACTTGATATCTTAAGAACAATTTTTGAAAAGCGAAAGTCAATTCTGGTACAATATTGTCATTAGCCTACCTTTTCTTGGTGTAATGTTTGCAAAATTAGAAGAAATAAATAGCAATATTAGGTGAAGACAAAATGATATTTAATTAAGCTAATCGCCGGACTGACTTGTGCAGTGACTCGGTTGATGAGTCTCTCTCTTCTCCGATATCCATGAATACCACCGAGCACCATCGCTGGCCTCCTCTCCTTCTTCCTCTTCCCAAAATCTAGGGTTCCTCGATCATCGCCGAGCTCCCTCACATTCCCTCCTCCAACCCGTCTCCGCCGTCCTCAGCCCTCCGAATCCCTCGCCGGACGCTCCAGCGAGCCGCTCGAGCCCTACCCCGCTCTCTCATGGCGAAGACCCGACCGGGCCTCATGGCCAAGCCGAAGCCGGCGAAGAAGGACCTCGACTCCTACACCATCAGAGGCACCACCAAAGTGGTTCGCGGTGCGTTTCCCCTAAACCTTCGTTCGCGTTAATTTACAGCATGTCGCGTTGGCTTCGTGGGTGTTTTCCCGTTTGTCTTTCGCGTGCCGCGTGTGGGTTTCGGGTTTAAAGCTAACGTGGCGGGTTCTCTTTGGTGTTTGTGAAGCTGGCGATTGCGTGCTGATGCGCCCGTCGGACACCGGCAAGCCCCCGTACGTGGCGCGAATCGAGAGGATCGAGTCCGACGCCCGTAGCAACGTGAAAGTGAGGGTGCGATGGTATTACAGGCCGGAGGAGTCGATTGGAGGAAGGAGGCAGTTTCACGGCGCTAAAGAACTGTTCTTGTCCGATCACTATGATGTGCAAAGCGCGCATACTATCGAGGGCAAGTGCATTGTGCATTCGTTTAAGAACTATACCAAGCTTGAGAATGTTGGAGCGGAGGATTACTACTGTAGATTTGAGTATAAGGCAGCTACTGGGGCGTTTATACCTGACCGTGTTGCTGTGTGAGTATTTTCATTTGCTTATTTTTGGCATCATTGCGTATCAACTTGGAGTTTTTTGTATAGTGTTGGAGATTTCTATTGTTAGCTGATGCATTTTGCCGGATATGTCTTTATTCGCCAGGTACTGCAAGTGTGAGATGCCGTATAACCCAGATGACCTCATGGTGCAGTGTGAAGGATGCAAGGACTGGTATACATTTAGTCTTTGCCTCTCATCAATGAGATAATTGGTTGTTCAATTATATTTTGGCTACGCTGAGAAACTTGCATCTGATGTTGCGTGGATCTTTTTGTTGAAGATTATTAAAAGATCAGTTCTTGGGAGGTGATAAGAATGTGCAATGGCATGATAACTTGTGGAGCTTATCTTAGAAGAGTTTGAAATTGAGTCTAACTTGTTCGTCTACAATCAACTTAGCTATTAATTTTAGATAGAATTACTTGAAGATAAAAAAGTTTTCATTTTGGCAGGAGTATGTAGGGCAGGTTTGATAGTTTTAGTCACATCTGCACTTCCAAAGCAAATGAGAGAACTCTGGAATTATGTCAATGGAATTTTCTCCCAGAATTTTGGATTTTGGATGTTGTATAGTGAAACTCATGCTCTTTCACGGTGATGTCGAGGAATTTTCTTTTACTTGTCTGCCATGGATTGTGCAATATATTGATTTTTAATGGAAGAGTCGGCGGTACTACCAGAGTTCATTGTGCTCCCTCATCATTTTTCTCAGGTACCATCCAGCGTGCGTGGGTATGACTATTGAAGAAGCAAAAAAGCTTGAGCACTTTGTCTGTTCCGAGTGTTCTGATGATGAGGTCAAACGAGCAGAAAATGGATTTTCTTCGTCACCAGCAGCTGAAGTAAAGGTAATAGTGCTTGCTGCTGATATCTGATGATTACATTTTCCCTCTGTTTTTCCATTTCATTGGTTGGTAGTGACCTTGAAATCTGCTTGGATAGTTTTGATGTAATATCTATGTGTTGCGAGGATCAAAAGTTTCACTTGCGAGGATCAAAAGTTCTTCATCGGACTATTTAGTTTATACAATTAGAATATGAGAAACAAACTTGGTTGAGCATTAACCATTCGCCAGAGCTAAACAAAATTTATGGAGAAGTCAAAGACATACATTGTTTGGTTTTAGTTTACTTCTTGTAGCTTTAAAATGGAAGATTAGTCAAATTTGCTCAATTTGGAAACAATGAAACGACTGTCCTTGCTTTAAAATGGGTGCTAAATGTTTCATTCGGGATGTCTGGCTTCCTATTTTTTTGAGGATTGATTGTCCTTCTATTGTCCAGATAACTTTAGTGTCTTCCTTTCTATAGTACATAACTAGTTTTTGTATAGTTTTTATGTTTTTTTTCAAGAATAGGGTCATTCTAACTGAAGAATTTATTGCTTTTGCAAGTAATCAGATCATGGTGGACAAGGTCATGAGAAATTATGAAATCTCTTTATTTTATACTATTGCTGTATTACATGATTATTTCTAGTGAAAAGATCCGGGAATTGTTTGGGAGTATCAAGCGAAGATATCCGGGAATGTGTTTGGATTACTTAGAGTATCCTCAATTGTATTTTCATCGTAGTTGTTTCATACCAAAAGATAGTTATTTCTCTAGATAACTGGCTATTATCTTGGGTAGTTAGACCAGGAGATGCTTCAGCATGACCTTAACATAAGAAAATCTGCTCCTAATTTTTTAAGATGATTCCTTTCCTTTTTTATTTTGGCTCATTTGGACGGAGAGGAACAAGAGGGCATTTTTCAAGGAGTTGAATCCTCTTGGGAATCTTTTAGGGATAATTGGTTGTACACTCTTCACTTTCGGTATTGTAGGATAAATATGTTTGAAAAAAAATTTGGTGCATGATTTTGTATATTGGCGTCTACCTGAAGCCGTTTTTTTATAGGGGTGGTATCTTCTTGATGAAATCCTATTTAACATTAAAAAGAAAATCTTCAGTGAGCATTTTTCTTCAACAAGTCTTAGACATTAGTTTTTGCATCTCATCCTTTTTGTTTCCCTTTCTCTCTTTTTATTGTTTCTGAGTGGTTAGGCTCATCTACAAGGACATTCAAGCGTAATTAACCAGGTTGAGCATTGTCTGTTTAGGACTGTGTAAGATGTCGAGCTAGAACATGGGAAACTGATGATTGGTACATTGATACTGTTTGTCATCCTGATTTTTAAATATTGTTTTGTGAAGGTAACATTTTGGCATGTGATGTGCATCATTTGTGAGTTGATTGAACTCAAGAAGTACTTTTGGTTATGAAGAAGAATGAGGAGGGCTACTGTAACTACCAATTATGCTCTCAGCCTTTGAGGGTGGTCATTCTTTTATCCCTCTCTTCATGAAGATGCCTTCAACTGGGATCAGTTCATAAATCCAGATATTTTGTACCAAATATTAAATCCAAAAGCATTAACTTGACAGAAATCTGCACCTGATGCTTCTGAATTAGTGTTTAATGAGATATTGAAGACATTAAGAGCCCAAGCACAGCATCTCTCTTGGCATGTTTACGGCAGCATTGGCTTATTATTCTTTGCAAGTATCTGCTCACTTTTCACCCCCTTTCCCCTCTTCTTTTTAAGGTTCCCAAGCATAACTTTAACATCTTACAAATATGCACCTGATGCTTCTGAAGTGTGTTTGCTGAGATATTGATGACATCAATAGCCCTTATTTATTGGACCTATCTTGTCCACATAATCTAAAATAAGAACTTAAGAGGGCTTTTTTGTGGCAGCATTTGCCTATGATTCATTACAAGTAATGCTTTTTATAATGCTTAATTTGCCAGGTTGAGCTGTATACAAGTCTTAGGAGGAACAGTTTATATGATAAAGTAGTGCCACCAAAAATGGCCAGTCATGTTTTGGATTAGTTTTTGGAACAGTAAGTGAAGGGAGGGAAACCGTGATTGCAAAACATATTTGCTTCTTATCAAAATTCAGAGCATGATTGTGCCCTTTGAACTATAAGACATTTGTGTTGCCTATCATTTACGTTGCTTAATTCCTTCCATCAAGTTCACGATAATGATAAGCTGTTTTTTTAATACTGTTGACTTTTGTTTATTGGCTGCATATATATTATAATGCAGAACATGGATTCTCCACGGTAAAGAAGCAGGTGCACTTATTTTAAACTGACTGCAAGGATGGATATCTTGGAAAGATTCAGGAAATGGCAAGAGTTATACTATAGCTAACATAGCACTGACATTTAGTTCATTTTTTCCCTTCATCTCTTTCTTTCCCCTTTTAATTTTGATCTTTTCTAAATGGTAGGGGCGAAAAACAGAGTTGATCATCTAATTGTATGGTGGAGACACTTTTGCTATCCCCTTGTAGGGCTCATTCTGTTCCGTCCATTCTATAGTCTCATTCTTAGTCAAATGACAAGTAATTCAGATTCTTGAGCAGTCAAGAGTGTTCGGGTGCTAGTTTGTCTTCAAACCATCTTCTAGGCCGTGCATTACCCTGATTCATATTTCCTTCACCTGAATTAAGACTCTGTGGCTCGACTTTTCTCTAAGTTGACAACAAAAAAGCTTTTCCATGATCTATAGAAGAATAATTTGAGATCATGGAAAATCTTTGAATGATTTGTTGTCAAATTAGAGAAAAGTCAAGGCGCACAGCAGAATAATTCGAGATCAAAGTTCATTTGTAGGTCCTAGACTTAATGGTATTGGCTTATGTAGATGGCTTAAGAGTGAACATTCATGCAATGTCAGATGTGGGACAATTAATAAGATGCGCAGCTTGTAATACTGTCAACAGCTTAATGTGGATCGTGTAAAAACTCATTGAGTATGACTTTGTCTGGATTTCAATTGAACAAGTGTACTTCCTGCAAAATCTAAAGAATGTTTTTCCCAGTGCAGTTCGATATGATCCTTGATCCAGCTTTTGTAATAAGAGAATATATCTGCCCCGTATTTTCATTTTCATGATTTTACTTGGGGATTTCTTTACAGCTTAAGGGCTACGTACATGGTCTCACCAAAAATTCTTGCATGATATTGTGATGAGCTAGCGTAGGTGTTGCGGTAATTGTAATTATGGGACTATGAAGTTGTAAGATTGAAGATAGTAGAATCGTGGTCATGCTTATGCATATTGCTGTTTCATATTTGATATCCCCTAGCTACTTGATTAAGTTAATGTACAAGTACTGTGTTTTGCTGTGACAGCGCATTAAATCATTCTACTACATATTTTAGACTGGAAGCTACTTGGGGTTTTGGTTTCTCTTTGGAAGAATGATCTGTCTTGGTTTTCTCATTGTTTAACCCATCATGAACCATTGTACCACTACGTACGCATAATTTCATCGAGATCCCTTCATCCCCAGTTCTGTTTGCTCCCCCGATTATTTACTCATTGATTCCACTTATCTTTAATCAGCATGAATGATGGTCGTAGACCCTATTTCCTTGAGATTAGGCTGGAGGATTTGCTTTGATGCATCATATTGATACAAGTACCATAGTTAGCATGTCATGTATTCTTGTATGCAAAAGGAATTATATACTCTTGCCAGCAGATCCTTGCATAACGATAATTTTTTGCTGATCTCAAAGATCGGTTGATTTATGAATGGGGCTAACTGTATACAGGTTGACTCCAAGCGTCGGAAGAGATGAAGGTGAGATGTCACCTGGACGTGGCGGTTGCTGCTGGATGATGAGCCATCACTGTTATTATTTGCAGAATTAGTACCTAGTCGTTGTATGATGTGTACAGTGCTGCGTACCATGGTCTGATGGGATGATGTTAGTGACTTGCGTGCGTGTCGTAGGATATATGTATCTGCGCTAGTTTTAGGAGTCAGTGATGTAATCCGTAGTGTGTCCAGGGAGAAAAATTTGGTTTTGGAGTTGCTCTCTACTTCGTTTGGAGTCGAACCGTGTGGAGTGGTAAAAACTCTGAATACCCGGTTTTCCTCTAAATGTTTATTAAGCTTATGTGAAGCTCTTGTCTTAATCATCTGGTCGGTTATTACATGCTTATGTGCTAACATTCGCTTGGCCAGCCAAGCGAAACAATTGAGAAATTCGGTTGCTAATTTAGCTCCTTTCATATTTATTTATACCACCAGAAAACTGTCTTTCGATCAGTTTCTGCGGTAATGGTTGATTCACATTAGTCCTCACTTCACATTTTTTTTTCTTTTTTGGGATTAGAATAGATAGTAGTTTCATTCAACTTGGAAAATCAAACGGGTCCATAAAAGGGGCTTCAGTACATAATAGGTCTAAGAGAGTTTGAGGAGGGGATACAGGCCAGTTCGAAGGAAGAGCATTTTTCATGTAACTGGTTTTAGCATCTAGTATTTTTCTCCTAATCTAGGTCAGAGGTTTCGATGTTAAGCCAGTTGTTGGATTTTGGATGTTAAGCCAGTTGTTGGATTTTGGCAGTAGTTGGGTGTTTGGTAGGTCCGAAAAATCAGAATTCATTAGGAAATACAGCTATTTTTCCTTTTGCCATCTTCAGTAAACATGGTTGACTCGATGATCATTCCTCCAGATATTGAATTCCACTATTTTTATTTTTTTTGTTAGGCCGGCACACACAAATCTATTTAGTAGAATATGGCGGCTTCATTCGAACATTGCTCGTATGTATGCGTAAATATATTGGGTAAATAAATCATAGCAATTTTAAGAAGATGGGAATCGACGGGGATCTCCTCGGTCCACAGTGACAAAATGTAGGGCTAGTGCCGAAAGTGAATGGCGGATGAAAGGACTCATTGAGCCGGACGCTTCGACTTGCGAATTTCTGGGTAATGTGCCTTGTAAGTTGTATACATGTATTTCTCGGAAAAGATAATGAAATGTAAACGATAGTCTAGCCTAAGCTCCAACTCGTTAGGAATATAATCCTTTGTAAGCACCATATTGAGATACACCAGCCAATATTAAGGATATATACATCTTCATTGACAGTGAATATAATAGAAATTCAGTCCATTTTCCGGCTTAACCATGGCCATCATCTCTTCTGGAGAGAGAGAGAGAGTGGCAGCAAAATGCAGATGAGAACACATGAAAAAGACCTGAATTCTACTTCCGACTTAGCAATCTGCGTACGTTAAAGTGAAGTTTATGAACCGTAACTGTCCTAACTTGTATTGTGCAATTCACCAACTTTCTTCACATTTAGCTTGTGAATAAGCACACTTTCCTACCTTATAAGTTGTGTTTGTATCCGATGCTCAATAATTAATACCACCATCATCACAAACCTCATATTTCTCTTCAACGAACTATCAAACATGACTCGTCCGGGTTTCAATCCTGCTGCCTGGATAGGTGTCGTGCTTCTCGGTCTTGCAATTTTCAGGATTTGTTTCGCGGAAAAGCGAGAGATCTACTTAGCTCTAATGGAAGGAGACCCGGCCGCCTTCGCCGGCGCCTCTTCCTCGCATGACCATGGGTTTAGCCGGCGCGATTTGAATAGGTAAGCAGGATAATCGACTTTCTCGAGTTCTGCTAGGCCAAATCCGTTTGCTTGCCTTTTACCATCTCTGTAGGCCCTAGCCCTGGATAAGTGAAATGATTTTCTTGTTTTTTCGATAAAGCATGCTGTTTGTTTTTGTGAATGATCCTCAGGGAAGTGTCGAGGGCTCACGCAAAGCGCCTGGCGGATTCTCATGACCAACTTCTGCAGAGTGTTCTGGAGACTGGAAGCTACAAGAAGCTGTACAGCTTCAAGCATGTCATCAATGGCTTCTCCGTCCACATTACAGAATCTCAGGTCATGACAGGTTCCTTCATCTTTACCGTCTTACAATTCTTCCTTGTCCCACGACCCAACAGGAAAGTCAGTTGATCTAGAAAATTTATCGTCGATCTTAGGTTGCTTTTTATCATGCTGTGGTCGAAGGAGCAGTGATAAAAAAAACCATTGATCAGCACCGATGAACTCAGGTTAATCAAACACCATTGATAAGCACTGATATACACGCTGAAACGAGGAACTCATTATATTTTTTGGCACTGTGAGTGACTGAATGATATCTGTGCATCGATTCCGATTCCCATTCCGTGATTATTTCTCTCCCCGTGCTGCTATTTTTGGAGAATGAAGAAGAAGAAACTAGAAAAGGATGAAACAGTAACGATTTCTGACTCTGTTCATGATCAATCATCAGGCCAAGAGGCTCAAAGAAACTCCAGGAGTGAGGCTCGTGGAGAGAGACCGAGGAGCCAAACTGATGACCACCTACACCCCTCAATTCCTGGGGTTGCCCCAAGGAGCCTGGAGGCAGCAAGGTGGGCCAAGAAATGCCGGCGAGGGCATTGTCCTCGGCTTCGTCGACACTGGGATCAACCCGGCGCACCCAAGCTTCGTGAACGTCGGCCTCCCGCCCTTGAGCAGCACTTCTCGATTCTCTGGCGCGTGCGAGGCGGGCCCGCTGTTCCCCACGGTCTCGTGCAATGGGAAGATAGTCTCCGCGAGGTTCTTCTCGGCGGGGGCTCGAGCCGCCGCTCCTCTCAACCCGTCGGTGGATATTCTGTCACCTTTTGATGCTGTTGGGCACGGAAGGTTCGCGGTTGATTACTATTGACGTAAAACGATTACTTCATGCATGAACTTTTAACGTATGAAACTCAGTTAGGGTTTCACTCTCTCATTCTGTCTGTCTGTCTGTCTGTCTGTCTCTACCATGAAGCCACGTGGCGTCAATAGCGGCGGGAAATCCAGATGTTGCGGCCGTCGCTAATGGCTTGTACGGATGGGCCAGTGGGGTGGCGCCTGGAGCAAGGTAATATCACACAGGATGATGGGGCCAATGCCAATGTTTACACAACTCCTATTGCTAATGTTTTCCATGTGAGCTATGACTAAATGCGACCTACGTGGTAGTTTATTTAATTAATTAATCAGCTCTTAAGGTAGACTTAGATCGTGGGCCTGTTTGGCCCGCCCATCATCTCGACGGGCTTATAGAAAATGCATCTTGGAGCCGGGGAAGCTCTCGGTGGGATCGGATTCGTTTAAACTCGTGACTTAAATTGTATAAGTAATAGATTTTTTTTTATTTATCGTTGAGTATGCCCCGCTTGTATTTCAAATGTTTATTTGCAGTTCACCGTTGCTTTGTCAATCAAGACCGATCTTAGTGTACCTAGCATTGGTCCGAGATAAGTTTTTCTTTTTCAATGATGTGTTACTACAGAATAGCCGTCTATAAAGCTGTGTACCCGACCGTGGGAACATTGACGGACGTAGTTGCGGCAATCGACCAAGTAAGCTCATTTTTGTAACTTCATTTAACTCTTATTATTGTTTTGTTGGTGCTATGCTCTTAACATGACCCAGTTCTCTTCTGCACAAGGTATACGTATAAAAGGGTATTCACATAATTAACAATTTGTATGGAAAAATTGATGTCGTTTATCACTAATTATTGATTTGAGGATACATTGGTATGCTGATTGCAATCGAATTTACCGGTAATGAGGTTATCGTCAAGAACTAAGTTAGGTAAGGCGCAGATCATAACCAACTTGGATCGATAATCTGAACTGAGATCCTTTGAATCGAGTCATCGCATGAGAAATCAAACCTACGTGGCATTGCTATTCCACACAATTAGACTAATGATTGGGCAAAATCAAAATGGATTGAACAGGCAGTGCAAGATGGAGTGGATGTACTTTCACTATCAGTCGGGCCAGATGAAGCGCCGGAGGATACACCCACGTTGCTGAGCGTGTTTGACATGGCGATGTTGTCCGCGAGAAGAGTGGGCGTGTTTGTGGCGCAGGCAGTGGGCAACAAGGGGCCCTCCCCCTCCACCGTGTTGTCCTACGGCCCCTGGACCGTGGGCGTCGCCGCCGCCTCCACTGACCGGACTTACCCTGCCTCTCTCCTCCTCGGCAGTGGCCAAAGAATCGCAGGGCTTGGCTTGTCAGGTCCTCTCTCTCTCTCTCTGTCTCTCTCCCCGTTTTCATAATAGTCGGCTGTGTGCGAGACGAGGTTATTTGTATGGAAAAAAGCCTGGCTCTCCCGCACGAATTGTGATTGACTATTATGAATTAAAATTTATGTGTATGTAAATAATTGAGTCGGACCCACGTCGGGCCCATGTGATATAATAAGCCATGGTGATATGGGTTCATACGAAGCTGGTATGGTTATAGCAAGTCACTTTGGGAAATCAAAGGTGGTTCGTCGCGAGGGCGTCGCTTACTGTATCTGCTACGACATGGATAGGATTGCATGCAACCTAAGATAGGGTCGAGTATGATACATCAACTGCCTACTCAATGTCCTTTGCAGGAGTCCATTCAATCTTTCTGTTCTTTCAGATTCATTCTTACAACGATGTTTGCTCTTCAACATTGCCCGGAAGATATCGTAGTTCTTGACATTGAATTGTTTCATGAATTAGGACCAACTCTAGGAAGCGGCATGATTCGTTACAAGCTTGTATTGGCCAAGGATGCAATCTTCCCAAATGGGGCTTTCCCCAGAACACCGCCGTACACCGAGGAATGTCAATACCCACAAGCCTTGGAGCCCGCTTTAGTGCTAGGCAGCATTGTCATCTGCACTTTCTCTGCTGGCTTCTTCAACCAGACCTCCTCCCTCACCGCGATCCTCAACACGGCAAGATCTCTTGGATTCGCGGGTTTCGTCCTTGTCGCGAACCCGGCATACGGCGACTTCATCGCCGAACCGATTCCCTTTTCTGTTCCTGGTATAATGATCCCGAGAGTTGCTGATGCACAGGTCGATCATTGTCTTATCTCTTCGCTTTAACATTCGGTTCTTTTTACCGACAAAACTGCCAAATGCTTTTATGCAGATCCTGTCACAGTACTATGAGCAAGAGACAGGAAGAGGTCAAGGAGGAGCATCGACGAGATTCGGCGCGACAGCCGCCATTGGGGAAGGAAGAATGGCTTCATTTGGTGGGAGAGCACCTACTGTGAGCAGATTCTCTTCAAGAGGACCAGATTATATTGATGTCAACAAGACTCCTATTGATGTGTTGAAGCCAGATATTCTCGCCCCCGGTCACCAAGTGTGGGCCGCATGGAGCCCCATGAGCGCCTCTGAACCTATTCTCATCGGTGAGTTACAATGCAGTACACACGATGCTATCGTTTCGTGTTCGCCTATTGAGTTCGAGTTAAAAAAATTTCCTTTCTTTCGATTGCAGGACACAGTTTCGCATTGCTGTCTGGGACTAGCATGGCGACACCCCATGTCGCCGGAGCAGCAGCACTCATCAAGCAAGTCAATCCATCATGGACTCCTTCCATGGTCGCGTCAGCGATGTTGACGACCGCCACCAAGCGTGACAACTACGGAGACTTAATAATGGCCGAAGGTTCGGATATCAGCAGCCTCAGTCCCGCCACTCCTTTCGATATCGGCAATGGTCTTCTCAATCCAACCTCTGCCCTTAATCCCGGCCTCGTCTTCCCTTCAGGTAATCTTAAATTACACTGGTACCAAACCAAACCAAACCAAGATGTTTGAGCTAGCATTATTTTCAGGCTGAATTCAATTTGGTTGAAGTGAAAACGGACCCAAACCAAACCAAACCAAAATGTTTCTACTTTGTTCCTTGGTTCGCATTTTATCTTTGTTATTCGAATCCAAAATATGCATCCAACGGTTAACTTTCTAGTTTCTACATTTGCTTCCGTCGTTCAATGGGTGACCATTATGGTCATGAAAGCAGATTATGAAGACTACATCAGCTTCCTGTGCTCTATACCTCAAATCAACCCGTCCGAGGTGAAAGCAGCCACCGGAGAATCTTGCACTCACCCGTTCGCCTACCCATCTGATTTGAACCTTCCCTCAGTAACAATATCCACACTCGCCGGAGTTCGAACAGTGCGTAGGAGGGTGAAAAACGTCAGCACCAGGCAGCTAACGTTTACCGTCTTGATGCGACCACCGAGCGGAACAGCAATAAGCGTGAACCCACCATGGTTTACAATAGATCCTCAAGGAGTTCAAGATCTCGATATGGAAATTAGAGTTACACAAGCATTGAATGAGCTCGGCGAGTTCCGCCATGGCGAAGTTGTCCTGACTGGACCTGATGATCCAAGTAGCCAGATCCAGTTGGTGGTGACTATTACTTTGTCAATAAGAGTTCAGCCAGACAGCTGATTTTGTGTCGAGTACTGCATGATTCCAAGATGTAAAGTAAGATCCATGCACACTTTATGCGAGTATAAACAGACGAGAAATTTCTGTGGCAAATCCCCGTCTCTTTGATTTACTTGCGTCGAATAAAGCTTATTTTTTGCCTGGGGATTAAAGCAACTAAAGCCTAAACCAGGCATGAAGATGTACATCGAAGCATATCCTCGGGCTAAGCAAAGTGGGAATACCGAGGTGAAATTGTAGCTTTGTACCAGCCCAAATGTAAAGTGATAATACAGCGTCCATAATTACACCATCTCTCCAGGAAGGTCTGTCTTGTGGTTTTATCTGTGGATCTTAGTCATCAACTGACTGTTGCAAAGTCTGTACAAAACGGCAAACATCAGAAGGTACTTCTGGGGGTCGGCGAGCCAGCTTAAAATGACATGTCGATTGCCTCGTGATCTGGTGTCCTGTATGAAAAACCCATTTCATCGCTGGAACGCCTCTTGGAAATGCCTGCCCTTTGCACCAACCGAACCAATTGTTGCACAACTTCAGACATCGGAGGGCGAAACTCGGGCTCGGGCTGCACAATAGAGAATACTTGTGATTATATAATTTGATAGGGTTGAATAATACGAGTATCATTTGTTAAGTCAAGATACGGGTGAGAGGGCAAGAAATCACCAGCTCCCCAAACAACCTTAAAGCTAAATTGGATCATGGGGAGATCAAAAGTGTTGGTTCAATTTCACATCATAAACACTATTTTAACACCTGAAATGTCTTATATCAGAGGGATGATAAGACAGACAAAATCTGATTATACTGGTAGCATGATGTTGATGGAAACTTCTGCCCTACAAGATAGTTGGCAGTCTAACTAATACTTACATGAGCATCAAATGTCAAATAAACAAGCAGTAAGAGCTCACGTATATATGAAAAACAGGATATATCCACAAACACCATGATAATTGGCAAAAATCCGACAGACGGTCGTCTGGTAAAGATGCAGAGTAGCTTTTGCTAGGTAAACTTCTTTGTATTCTCCAATTGATATATTGATGGGCTAGTGCTACCATTATTCTCTCCCGGCATTAATTATGAAAGTCGTTTCACCAGTACTATGAATCTTCTAAATAAAGATATTATGTTGACTAAGTAAGCTCTAAGCAGGAAATGTGCTCAAACGGCTTGGATCGCCAGTTTTAAGTTCTTTGATGGTCTCGAGACGTGACTTCCAATCAAGTCGACAGAACGAACAAAGTCAAGCTGCTTTCCCAGTCGCAGGCTGATTGTGAACAAGTAAGCACATATTAGCATGAATTACTGGTGGAATGAAATTTACCTGAACACAGAGTGCAATAATGTCGGCAAAACGTGAAAGGGACTTTGCAGGATACATGCCATTTAAAGCAGGATCGACCATTTTGGCCAAGGCATCTATATCATGCAACTGAGGGGTAGCCCATCTAACAAGTGATTGTTCAGATCTGACCCTTGAACTGAAGTTGCAAAAGCAAACAGATATTTCATCAGTAGACATAGATAACATGTGTTGGTAAACATTAAGAGATCATATTTAGTAGGTATACCTATCAAGTGGCTTCCGACCAGTCAAGAGCTCCAACATTACAACTCCAAAACTGTATACATCACTTTTAACAGTGTATACTCCAGACAAAGCAAATTCAGGAGCGCTGTAACCAAATTGACCAACCATCTGAGCAGACACCTGCTAAATGTATGCAAAAGAAGAAATTACAAGCCAATACACAAGCCACTACTGGGTCACTGGCCAATTCAACATGCTGCTAAATTGGAGAGATGAACAATAAAAGAAATGAGTCGTCGGTCATCAACCAGCAAAACTTAGTCCGAACAAGTTTACCCGTCTCTCAGTGTTTGGTGTTAAAGCAGCTAAACCACAATCTGACAAATGGGGATTAAGCTCTTCATCGAGTAAAATATTAGCTGATTTGAAGTTTCTGTGGACAACTGAAGGCAAGCACACTTCATGCAAGTACCTGATAGGACAGAAGAAAAAATTCCATAAGGAAGTGATGCATAGGATCACATTCAAACAGTCGCCAAAACACACATGGAGTTGAGACATTGTAAGCATTTAACGTACTCAAGGGCCCGAGCAGTCCCCAATGCTACTCGAACACGTGCATTCCAGTTCAGCGTCTTGCTCCTATCTTCAGCAAAATGCAGCAGATCATGCAAATTCCCGTTCCCTACATACTCATGAACCAGAAGACGCTGCCCATGCTCAGCACAGTATCCAGCCAATGTAACAATGTTTGGATGCCTTAAGCGTGACATATTGGAGACAGCTTCAAGAAAGTTATCTTCTTCCTGTAATGACAGTGCAGCGTTGTCGATCTTCTTCACTGCCATTATCTACAGTCAGCAGGGGAAAGAAGAGTATGATGAGTTTGCCCATTCAATAGATCAGATATTTAGCCAGAGCAATTGGTGTCAATTAACACTGAAGAACGACCCTTTGACAAAGAAAAAGCATTGAAGAGTTAGCTAGCTTTTAACTGCCAGAGATAACTTGACATGAAGACGTTCATATAAACATAGGCTTACCTTCCCATTGGGAAAGTCTGCCCTGTAAACCCGACCAAGGGAACCTTCACCTATGAGATTTTCTTGACTGAAGCTATTTGTTGCAGTTTGAAGGGAAGCAACAGTATATGATGTAGCAGTTATAGGTGACTTAATCCTCCTCATGGAACCATTCTTCGAGGGAACCCTTTCAGCCACCAATACATCCGCAGGAGGAGGTTTCAGGTCTATAACAGCGGCAGTGGTTATAACCCTCTGCTCTTGCATCTCAGGATTTACTGCAACAAAAACACAATATAATTTATCAAAGTGGTCCGAACACAATCTCACCATATTTCAGCACCAAAGTTATTGCGGATATGGTTCCATGCGAAATAAAAGATTGATGGTTATTTACTGGCTGCTAGTTAATAAGCACAGGTCTATATCAATTACCCTGGAGAGTAATTAAGTCTTTTGATTTGATATACTTAATGCAAGGGACATTTGAAAACATCTCTATAGTAAACAAAGACAATTAAAAAAAAACAAGAAATGAAACACACCATTACTCTTGACAAATTGACTTCCCCTGGTGGATGCTCTTGCACCACTCTCTTTCTTGTTGCTTTTCTGACAGCAGCAATAAATAGCAAGTAGGAGAACCAAGAGCAACAGAACAGATCCTGCAATGATGCCGACAATAACTGCAGTTGATAGTCCTTTACTTGAACCTGATGTCTGGCCATCAGACCCATCTGATGTGCTTGCGCCTGATCCAGAACGAGTTCGATTGTTTCGTGACCTTGCAGGAGGAGGTGCAGTAAAGGGGGGCGGAGGAGGTGCAGGACCGTTGGCAAAAGAGTTTCCATCATATCTGTTTCATTTTGAAGAGCAAAATCAAATTTTTACATTACGCAGCTTTGGAATATCAGAGACGCTGCAAACATGTAAAAGTAGCTTACATAAACGTCTGTAGTGAATTAAGCTCTTTAGGTATCCATCCACTAAAATTATTGTTGGCGACATTCCTGCCATAAATAGAGAAATCTTAGTACAGAGTAACAGATGATAGAACATTGCTGCATAAGAAACGGGACTCACAGGGTAGTCAATGGTAATCCCACAAGAAGATTAAGTGAGCCGGTCAATTGATTATTTTGCATGTAACTGCAGAACATTGTTTGCATGAGGATGTAAATCAATTGAATAAAGAATATCAACCATTCAAAAAAAATAAAATAATAATAATAACAAAAAGAAATGTATAGGGAATATTTAAGCACTCACAGCGAAGAAAGATTTGTCAATGAGCTGAAGGAAGTAGGAAGATCCCCAGAGAAGTTGTTGTAAGAGAGATCCCTATGGCAATGCATTGTTTCAGTCAATATGAAAACGATCCGTAAACAAGGTGTGGATCCATCAAGCAATATATCAGTTAGCTTAATGTAAGACTTTTGGCATTAAAGAGGACTAAAACCAATCAACTTTAAATGATGGAATGGTTGGACCACCGTTGATATAACTGCCTAAGGATCACAAGGCAATCTCAAATAGTAGCAAGACTTTATATATATAAATTTCCATAAAATTGAAATTATCGACAAAAACAATGTTGCACGCCAAATTTTATTTTATTTTTAAAAAGGAAAACAAAAGGAGAACAAAAGCAGTTCGCGCCTCTTAAAATATACTTACGCTGCAGTGAGGTTGGCAAGATTGGCAAAAATGTCTCCAATTGATTGGGATAGAGAATTGCGGCTAAAGTTCCTAGAAGCATCAATTTTACATTTTGAATTAGAAGTCACAGAAGCTGCAAATGAACTCTACATCAAGAGAACAACCCCATGAGAGGAAGCAACTCAAGCAAGTTACTCACATATAATTAAGATTAACCATGCTGCTGATGGAATAAGGAAGGTTCCCACTAAGATTATTGCCAGCAAGATTTCTGCAATGTGGTCAATCCAATCATTACATTAGACAACAGTAGAATACATAATAACCGTGATTCAGTGACACAAGAAACACCAATAACGCGATGCTCAATTCTTACAAGCTTGTGAGATTTGGTGGTAGTTGATAAGGGATTCCATCATGAATATTGTTGTTACTCAAATCACTGACAAACACAAGAACAACAGAGAGGTAAGTGCGGTTTCAAGAAAGCTAAAATTACTACAAAAAGGGACGAAGGAAAGAGAGATCATCAGAGTCATCTCACAATTTCTTCAATGACATAAGGTTTGTGAGTAAGTATCCCATTGTCCCACTGAGTCCCAACCCAGACACCTCACTGTTCAACACAAAATAACAGACTTATCAGCTGAATTTCACCCTCAAGCAATCAAACATCCCAGGATTTAACTTTGCAAGACAGACATACATGGAGACTACAGCAGAGCCCTCACAAGTTACCCCTTTCCATGAATCTGCGCAGGGATCGCCACCACTGCTTTTCCAGTTGGTTAACTGGGAAGGACTATTCATTGAAGAATACAAGGACAGAAGACCTTGAACTGCCATGGAACAAGAACATTAAAAAGTTCAGACCCCTTAACCGTCATCACAATGGGCGAAACTCAACCTTTTTCCACTCATTTGGAGCTGAGCTTCATGCAGATAATGCCCCAATCCCTCCATGAGAGGTACATTACAACACTTTGGGCCCAATATACACACAAATCATTTACTTCATTGTCAACAGGTTTAGCTCAATTATGTAAAGGGAGGAGGGGGGAACTGAAACATTTTAGCTAAGCTTCTCCAAACAAAGGTATTATGAAGGTCAGCTGAGCTAGGTAAATCCCCAGTCCACAGAGTCAAAAGCTCATTCTTGGAATGAAGCTCACTTAAACCAAGATTCCCAATCCAAAAGTTAGTACCTTTAAAGTTATCAATCCGATCAAACTCCAAAAACCATCCATAAAGAAAAATCAGAGAAAGAGAAAAAGAAAAGTTTGATCGGAAGCTAAAGACCAAAGACCAATACAACGAGAGAATAGACACATTCAAGAAGAGAGCCAACATATCTTACCATCATTAGGATCAGTAGTCCCGTGAGCTCCGCGTAGAGCAGAGATCAGAGCAAGAACCAGAAACCCATTTCGGAAATGAACAGCGCACAAGGAAAAACCTGCACTTGGGTCAGCCATTTTCAGGTTCTCGCTATTGTCTCATCACCCCCAAGACGTACGAGGCAAAAGCTTCAAACTTTCACGAAGCGGAGGAACGAGAAGATGGAGGGGGAGCTGGTGGGGTTGAAGTGGAGATCATAAGGAGTGGTCAGACACATCGCCATTAAGGAAAATGAGAGATGGAGAGAGAATGGGATGGAGAGAGATTCGAAGCTTATTAGAGTAATGAAGAGAGAGAGAGAGAGAGAGCTTTGAGAGGAAGAGTGTCTGTTGAGTGTGTGTCGGCGAGGCAAGGAAACCGAGAAATAGAAACGAGATTCAAAGGTGAGAAAAAGTTGAAAATAATGTAAACAGAGAAAGGGAAGGTTTTGGTTTGTAGTTGGCAAGCAAAAAGGATGAAGCTTTTCTGGTGGGGTTCCTTGCTCTCCTCTTTTCCTTTCCTTTTGGGCTTGGAGAATTTTGGTTTCTTGCACAAAAGCACATTGCATCTTTTCCATTCACCTTGGTATACTTTCGCTGCTCTGTTTTTGTGCCGTTTGTTCATGAAGTTAAGATCTCCACACGCATCCGATTAACCTCGGCGGATTATAGCTTGTTGCCATCAAGTAACTATCAAGACAACGGTGCTTTCCTGTGACCTTAAGAAAACTATATTCGTACTATTGTGTTGCGCGTAGTTCCATGGGCTTTGCTATATTACAAATTTAGAAGCATCTCTTGCTTTGCTTTTCCCTCCCTAGACATTACAGTTCCGAAATCATTTACATAACAAGCCAACAGGATTTAGCCCATGAGAACCGTGAATTTCTTTCATTGAGCTCGACGAAAAATCATGACCTCGAAAAATCCACCTGAGCGTGCTCATTGCACAATTCGGAGTAACATCCCGCAAGAGATCCGGACCTATTTTTTTTTCTCTGAAAGAGTCGAACCAAAATAATCACAACTATTTTAAGCGACGTTTCGTGAATACAAAGTGATCATTAGATTTGCTCGGGACATGAAACATACATATTCGATCTCTTTTCAATGCTTCAAGGAATGCTTAATTTTTCAGTTGATAATCGAGTATGCGGAGCTCCTTGGCCACTAGACTAATCTCATTGCAGCTGAGCAATTATTCAAGCTCAAACAAATCTGTTCCCTTTGGACAATTCATTGTTTTCTTAGGTACTGATCTTTGATTTCGTCGACAAAATAATCGTTTGTCATGGTAATTAATCTCTTGATACAATGAAAGATCCACCAAATAAGTAGCATTTCCTGTTGCAACAGTATACCAGTATATTATTTTGACAAATAAATAAACATATTTACCCAGATAAATAAATTATTCCGAAGCATCTGAAATCATAAAATTCATGGCTCTCGTGAGAACGTTGACCAGACGCACATACCTGCCCCGTTGACTCTGTCGGCATAATAGTGAAATTGATCGGGAAAACGCGGGCGCACAGAAATTGCGGTGGGGGCTGCCCGGAGGAGATCCGGATCCCTCTCCCCTGCCGCGACCCGGAAAGCACGAGGGCTCTAAAAAGGAAGGAAGGGACCGAGAAATGACGCTTTTGCCCTCGTGAACGCGCTCGTAATTGCAAAGTGTTGCCACCGGCGAATGATTCCATAGAAAGGGAGCTCTGACCGAGTCAGGCGAAAATTGGCAGACAATCCGGAGCTACCGCATTCATGGTGGATCTGATTGAAAATGACTAAAGTGTCCCTTTGTGCCGACGTGGCACGCCCTTTTTTGTATTGTCCCCGCCACGTGTGCGTTCGTCGCCCTCTTTTGTGGGAGGTGACGTGGAATTTTGGAGGCCTGGGCTTTCAAAGTGTGCATTTTTTCTTTTGGGCGCCTTGGTGGGTAAACGATCTTTCACTTTAAGTTAGATAAAGGAAGGCGCGCTTTTCAACGGTAACCATCTTAGCCTACGAAAAATAAAATTTGTTCCTAGGTCAATTTTGTTGTTAACTTTTCGCTTTTGCCACCTGATCCTAACGTTCAGATTTGAGGTTTTATTTACAATTGAACATGTCAAATGTCGGTCGTCTACAAATCTTCCATGCTTGATTCGGAAGACGAGACGGGGTAGGTACAAAGTCGGGATCGAATACCTAAGTCTACTTCAATTTATACGATCAAGTGGTTGGCCTGATGACAAAGAAGTCACACGTCTTTCATGACATCACAAGTTGAAGTCGCGTTGTTAGTAAACTTTTGAATTACTCGTGCTACGTCGCCTAACTCTGCCACATCTCATGTGGAGAGACTTTCTGGCTACTGGCATCTTGATGGGGTTGCTTTCTCGAGTTTGCCAATCTTGGACCCTCGTGCTGTGAGTGGTGCGAGTAGTTATGACTCATACCGAACATTTCGTGGCGGGCCATTGGCCGCCCCTCCAAGCTAGATCGCGGGTCGTGACACGTAAATTGATTAGCGATGATTGAACCGCAATGTCAGTAATTTCATGCGAGACTTGGTCGAGAAGGCTTGTTATCATTTTAACTTAACGGTTTTGAGACTGCATTTTTACAATTTTTCCATTTTTTTTCTATGACGGTATAGAACAAATCTCATATGTTTCAAACCACGATGGGCAGATAAATATGCATGCATTCTTTTTCCATCTTATAGTTTTGAAAGCTTTTTAATAGACATATCAAGGATAAAAAATATTAATTAATGTCAACATGTCAAGATTTGTATTAATACCTCCTAAAACTGCATTGCCTCACAATGTGGACTTAGAAGGTTCTACTCATGCGATGCTCATCATTGACTGCTCCGTACTAATCTTTTATTTTTTTAATTAAGAAAAACTTTCCGGTAGACAAGGGAGTCGTTGGTCGTAAAAATTCATTAAATTAAAGCTATGAATATATAATTTAATCCGTGCTCAAGCTACTTTTGAAGCGACAAAGTAATTTCGAGTTTAGATTCCATTTGTTTATTGAAAAACGAATGATTTGAAAAATATTTTTCCTAAAAATGATCGTTTCAATCATTTACAAAAATAATGAATAAAAAATATTTTCATCATCTATAAAAATATTTAAATAAAAATTATTGTCACTGACAAAAAAACATTTTGAACAAGGAAATATTCACTTCTTTTTTCTCTCATGAGTGTCTTGTTAACGTGGGTCTCTTTCGTATGGATCAAATCATATGTGCCGACATGATAAAAAATGGATCATACCCAAACACAATCCTATTTATATTTTTATTTATTTGCTTATTGTTATATTGTATCTCTTAGTAAGAAAGAGACAGGTTGATGTTTGTGATCTGTCTTAGATTCCTTGAAATCTAACTACTTGTCAATGCGATGGTGAAGCATCGTATTCATTGCCCATCCACGGAAAGTATCTTACCTAATCCATCAGTGTATATAAATGTCACCATAAATAGGCTCGTGACCTAACTTTTTCATTTAGGAAACCATATACCATTTAGGTGTTTTATAACTATACAATAAAAATTATGACAAAAAAAACTATACAATAAAAATGAAAAATAGATATTACCAAGTGTTTCCCCCATAAATTTATAAAGTTGATGCTAGGCCTCACAAGGAAGACTCGGAAATTGGCAAATCCGAAAAGCACGTAATCTTTGTAATGTTGATCGTGCGATTAGTGTTTAGAAAGGAACATGAGCTAAGTCTAAGGACGAATTGGAGCTAAAAGCCAACAACATAAGCTCAAATCAAGAGCTAATAGTTTGGCAAAATAAACGAAAAGGAACGAAAACTCGGACAAAATAGGTAAGATTTCGCGATTTGGTTGAGTGTGCATGCGATCTCCTAGTCCCAAGTTTGCGTTTATGCCTTTTCGATCCTTGCTCATTGTGCAATAGGTGATCACCACGTTCCTTATTGCTTGTCAAACAAGTTTGTTCTTTTTCCTTGCTCCTTAATCTTCGAAATTGGCATTGGCCTTTTATGTGATTATTGAGCTGGCATCGAATCGACTAAGATCGGCATCGTCCTTCTTCTGTCTTAAGACATCCTTTTAAAGTCACAAGCCTTCCAAGACTTGTTTTCTCGCGTTGTGCATGCGTTCCTCAAGTTTCGGACATGTTCTCCCCATTGCGAAAGTGTGTACTGGACATGGCCGATATCGATTTCTAGTAATAGGTGCGGTATTCACGCTAAGCCTCTTCTACCACATGTCTGGCTATGATCTTTATCATTCATCTATTTAATAAATTACGATAAATAACAAAATAACTGTTCTCGCACTTTTCTCGGACGTTTAACCGGTTTGGGTATGATCACCGTCAATGTAAGAAAAATCGACCAACATTTATTATCCTTCAGATTACTTTGGCAAAGACTCTAGAGGCATCGAATTCGCTTCCAATCAAGCATATTGCCACCAAAAAGAGCATGTGATTATGGTGTTGAAATGAAAACACGAATAATCATGGCAGCCAAAGCAAAACAAATTCTCTTGAACAGAGAAAGGGGCTGTCAAAAACATTGGCATTAGTCGCTTTCAGTTAAATTATTGGTGACCAGCTCAATGCTGGTAGGTCCCACGTGTCTCTTTGCTTGCATGGAATGCATTATTGTTTTCTTAAACCTAAGTACAGTGTCGTCCCGTGCTTGTTCGGAGGAGACGTTTCCTTCTTCTTCTTCTTCGATTATATAATGGTCTTACTAGGTCGTACGTTACACAGTGTAGGCCGTGTGCATAGATAGCTGTCTTTGTCATACGAACAGCCACCAACCATAGCATGGTAAGTGCAATGTCGGTTCTATCCCTTGAATTTTGCAAAATGTCATGAAAATTGAGTTTTTAAGGTAGCTTTGAATAATACATACGAGATTGAACTCGTTGACCCGTTATTTCTCTCTTCCTTTTGCTTTGATGTCTTCTTAGGTTGATTACGAATTTATGATGTTGGAACCCCTTTTTTTTGCCG
>BCNH02000004.1:6844883-6855594 GCA_001662345.2 Metrosideros polymorpha var. glaberrima | reverse complement strand
GGGGGGTTTACTAGCTAACGCGGGAATTGCGCTTGCTGAGGCTGACGATGTCATCTCCTTCAAATAAAAGTAGTATTACATGTGCATACATATATATGTAAGAGATAGTGACATCAGTGATAATTGAACTTTGACCAAATACGTAATGTGATCCTTGAATTTTTAATTTGTTCAATATGATCATTGAATTTTAGCCCAATGTATAATGTCGTTTTTGAACTTTTAATTTATTCAATATGGCTACTAAAATTTTGGTAAATATTTAAACTAGTTCCTGTACTATATGCAAATATTCAATATTATCCTTCCATTAATTTAAGTTCAGGTTCGACAAAAAAAATATTTAAGTTTAGAGACAACATTGAATATTTTCATATAGTTTAAGGATTAGTTTGAATATGTACCAAACGTTCAAGGAACACATCAAACAAATTAAAAGTTTAGGGATAATATTGGGACCATATTGAATAAATTAAAAATTCAGAGACTATATTGCACATTGAATTAGAGTTTAAGGGCCATTTGTGTCATTTTCTTCTTCCCTATATGTAATGGATGTACTTATAAGTTATAACGCGTGAAAAGATCAAGGGTAATTATTGTTAGGCACCTAAGAATGGGAAAATAAGTGCGGGCCATTTCGATATTGACATTGATTATGTGAGATATCGAGCATATTAAACAAGTTATAAGATGTCATGCAAATTATGCCAATCAGATTGTGATTGGCATAGGTTTGACCAGCAGGAGTATTCGCATGTGGGGAGATTGGCATTGATCAATGTGGGCACCGAAACTTGACACATCTAGAGTGGATAACTAGTAATGAAGAGGGGAACAAAGATCAGTACGTAGAAGAGGTTGACATACATGTGGCACATACTCGTTGCACAAGCAATTAGCATACATGTAGAAAAAAAAAGAAAAAAGAAAAAAGAAAAAGAAAAAGAAAAATTAGCATACATGTAACAAATGTGGTTGACATACCCGTGGCAAAAGTGCTGGCATGACGCTAAATCAGTTAAAAGTCTAAGAAAAATGCGGGAATGGTTATTGTATCGTCAAATTTATCTGTAAATATAAGAGTGATGGAGATCGATGCCAAACACGTGGCAGAAGTAGATTGGCATACATGGCGAAACAATTGGCATGACTACCGCACCTGTTACTAGAAATTGATACTAGCCGTGTCCAAAACGTGGGGAACACATCCAAAACACCGGGGACACATCTAGAACATGGAGAATATGTTTAAACCGTGGAACACAAGTCTTGGAACATGGAGTTGAGATCCTAGAGGTTCATGCCTATAAGGACACATCCAAAATCGACATCAACCTGTGAGGGCCACTTCCAAAACTTGGGGAGCATGTTCCAAACTAGGGGAATACGTCTAGAACTGGGAATAAGTCTTAGAACGTGGAAGTGAGATCCTAGCTATAAAAAGAACGTGTTAAGCATGAAGAAGGACATGTATGCTCATTCGAACCATGAGATTTTACTTATTTTATCCAAATTATCGTCCCCTTTCTTTCATGTTGCCTGCCTCTCCCTCTCGTGAGTTGCTAGTGCCGTCGGCTTTTGGCCTCCGAGTCACTCATGAGTTTTATTCTATGTTCCTTCCAAGCTGTAAACCATCTTGTCAATAACCCAATGACCACCTGTTTTCACATTTGCCGAATTTGGAGGACAGGCATCCATTAGGTGAATTTAGAGGGAAACAGCTATAGAACAGATCGCTGGACAGGAGTGAAAGAGGTGGGCGACTGGTAGATTCGTCGAACCAAGAGCAAATTCGCACGAACGTGTAGCTTTTTTTTATTCATTCTAAAGTTGACCGAATCCGAAGTTAGATGTGGGAGGGTCAAGATCCAGAGTAGATCCACAGGAGAATGGGCATCATTGATCACTTTTTAGGGTGAAGAAGAGCTGGCAATGGACTTTGGTTGATGACCAGGGAATCCCAGAATCAAGACAGCTTGGCCTCATCACCAAACCCATTATCAACAAACACATATATACATATACAGGAGAAACTACAAAATAAAAAATAAAAAAATCCTAAACTTATTGTACTTGTGCCTATTTAGTTTTAAATCTTTTAATTTGACCAATTGAATCTTAGACATTTTTGACAATTTGCCAATATAATTCATCTAGCTAATTTTGATAGGAAGTCGCCGATGTGGACAAATTTTACAATATTTTATTTTATTTTTTGAATTTTTTAAATATATTTAATTTTCTCTTTCTTTCCTTCTCTTTTTTTTCCTTTCTCCTCCACTCGGCCTCGGCGATGGCTGATAGGGTCATCCTCGCTGGCCTCAAGCAAGGCTTGCATTTGCCAGATCTAGCAAGGTCAAGCCTCACCAACTTTGGGTGAGGCTCGACCTCACCAGATTTGGCGAGGTCGCCCTGGCCAGCTTTGGGCGAGGCTTGACCTCACCGAATCTGGCGAAGCGAGCCCAGCTCGAGGCTGGTGAGGTTGAGCCTCTCTTGAAACTGGCGAGGTTGACCTCGGCGCGATGGCCCGACGGAGGAAGAAGGAAAAAAAATAAAGAAAATAATTAATAAAAGAAATCCACGTCAGCGTCGGCCATGCCACGTAGGACGATCGGCGTTCACGTTAGCGATATTAAGCCAAAATTGGCCGGATGGACCATATTGGCAAATAGTAAAAAAGTTTATGACTGAATTAGTCAAATCAAAAGATTTAAGACCGAATTATATAATAAGTTTATGAATTTTTTTTTATAATTTCCCCCATATGTATTTATGTATTTATGTGTATATCCGACGGCTCACATGAATTGGGTCCATAACAATTGTTTTGCAAGATTATATGTTCGGTTTGCTCGATAAATGACATTAAGGTAAATGCTTATTTCTAGCCAAAAAAGAAGAAGAAGGTAAAATGCTTATTCACATTAGAAGCACATTTTCGTATATATTGATTGGGCCTTCTTCAAAATGGCTTTGGACGAAAGCAATTTTTCCACAGATGTATTATGTTGGACAAACAGCAATTTACCAGAAAGTTTAAGACGTTGGAAACGTGTCACCAATTGTACTTATATCGTATTGCTTATTATTCATCCTCGCGCGTAAGGCAGTATCTTACACAAGCAAGACATGGTGCGAACTTAATTGCATCAGCGAGACAAACGAGAAACACGAAAGTCGGCACGATAACACGCAAAAAATTGAGAATACGTGTTAGGTCGTGAACTCTAGACATGTACCTAGCTACCGAGTTTCATGAAATCTTGGACCATCTACCTGAGATGAACTTACTCGTCCCAAGAAAGAAATAGGAATGATTGGGCCCAAGGCCCAAATGAAGTGCAAGCAACGACAATTCAAAGCCCAAGAAGAAGAAAAAAAGCAATGTGATGAAAGAACATCTTCATGGCTGGAGGATAGCATATGTACTCCAGATTCGAGATAATCAAGGATTAATTTATGGTAAGTTGGTGACTAACAGACCTAAAAGTGACTGACTTTTCATGCTCAAATTGAAAACTAAATTCAACGTTGGGGTAGGATTCGGAGAGAAGAATAGTTTGCGGATCTAATCTCAATTATTTTTCTACCGTTTGTTGATCTAACAACGGCAACGGCTAACTTTTCCTACGTAAGTCAACTCCGGAATTGGAAAGTCAAAATGCGCTGAATCCCATAAATTGACCGAACCCAAACGTTAAACTCCCCGACGGTTCAGATCTCAGCCCCAGCACCCCACGCGCGGCCGACGCGATTCCCCCACGCGGCAGCCACGTCGCTCGTCCCTCGCCACAAATCTTTTTGTATTTATCTATTTCCCCCGGGCCCGCCACGGATTTGACCCGCTGATTTTTACAACCCCTCCCGACCGAGACCGACCGGGGCCATTGTGCTGACGTGAACAGCACCTCGCGCCAAAAGCCATCGGCCGTACGCGCCCGTCCCTCCAGCTGGCGCGTGGCGTTTGCCAGCGAAGAGGACCCCGTAGGGAAAAGTAGCCGTTACCGTTTCAACGCGGCAGCTTGCCGACATGGCCGAGCTATCACTCTCTCTCTCTCTCTCACTTACCAGTCTTCTTCTCGTAGTTAATTGAAAAAGTCGCTGTACTTAAGGCATATTAATTAAGCCTCAATTACAAATATTTAATGCACATGCGTTGGCAACGTACCATTACGCATACGTGGACTATTCATGTTTGATTAAGGATATCGCAATCGACAAAAAAATGAGTTCAATTATTTAAACATATTAAGGGCAAAAAGGTAAATATAACATCAAAATAGCAATTATTTCGGTAGCATGAACGTTGCATCTTATTATCTTGTTAATCCTCGACCATTGAATTTGCCCTATTTTTCTAGTTGCCGGTGAGTATTATCAAGTTTTGTTAATAAGTATCTGGGCACTAATGAAACTGATTGCATCACGAGTCTACTCTTTTGAAGCATGAGAAAAATAAGTAAAATGGCCGGATTTTGCATAACGATGGCCATCGACAAAATCCTTACGCCCTGTAATGAGAAGAGAACTCCCTATTATGTGCTAAACTATATAAACGCAATCTAACATTTTGCTTCGCACAGAAGTAAAAGCGGCGTCGTGGATCATTGCCAAAAGCTAAAATAAAAATTTCCAAAAGCAAAGAAGAAGATAAAAGGAGCTATCACCCGCTAATCACCTGTCCCACTAATTTGACTTTAATCAGGTCGCTTAAGGACTTAAAAAAGAAAAAGAAAAAAGAAACAAACTCGTAATCATCCCCCTCAACACCCCACGAAACGTAAACAGCACACCTAACACGCTCCAGGAACGGACACGTCGGCAGCACGCGCTACTTACAGTGTCCGTTGCCTCTCTCTCTCTCTCTCTATAAAGACAGAGAGAGAGAGAGAGAGAGGGAGAGGGAGAGATGGCGACGTTTATCCAGGAAAGATCTACTGCTTTGTTGCGTGCGATGGAGCTTCAACTTTTGCAGACAATCTCCTTCTTCTCCTTCTTCTCCATTGTTCTCTGAAGCGCTGGGTTGTGCTTTGCCTGCGGAAGTAGGTGAGGAATGTTCTTGATGTAAGTTGCGGGCTCCAAGCGATTCCAAGTCCAGCTCTCTCCGCTTCTGCTTCGGATCTGCTCACCGCCCTCTAACTCCCCTCGCGCTCCCCGTCGCTTTGTCTCGCGGCTGGTCTAGTCTGGAAGCATTGGCTCTGTGAAACAGTGAGTCGAATTTTTTCCCTGATTTCTGTGGCTTTTTTTGTTGTTGTTGTTTTGTTGCTTTTTTTGTTTGGAGTTTTATTTTCTTTTGTTGATGGGTAATCGCACGAGCTTGGCTATTGAGTCGGCAGTTTTGCCCGTGGTGAGTGTGGTCCGGTGTTGTGATTTTCCTGAGGTTTGGATTGTTCTAGGACGGCTCCGAGTTTGGAAAGTTAGCGCATAACTAGGGAGATTAGCAGGAAAATCAGGGAGAGTTTAACAATTTAGGCAAGGAACTGTGTAACAAGGCTGGAAATAGTTGCTAGTTTTCATAGAAGTATACCTACTACCTAGCAGAGAGAGAGAGAGAGAGAGAGAGAGAGAGAGAGAGAGATCCGTTTGCCTGGTCCAGGAAATTGTGGTCGTAGGGGGGATGCTGTTTTAATGTAGTCGCAGAACGGATGCTCGAAGCGTGCCTCATTCTTCCCTTACTGGTTGGTTTTTTACGGGAAATTGATACATCTGCTCAAAATCAAACGAGGCATTAGAACATGGGATGGTGAATTGTGAATTGCCTAGGGATTGAACGCTTCGTTGCAATTAGAACTTGTTAGCTTGCCTTTTTATTTTGTCGTTTTTGGTTGTGATGGAACTTCGTGGGGATATCGATTTCTCATTTTCTTTTTCAAAAATATGAATTGATAGCTTGTGCTGACATTCTTTTTCTTTTTCTGCAGGTGGAGCTCTTTTGTTTTTTTTTTTTTTAAAGGAACAGACATATGGCTACTCTTGCTGATATAGGACTTGCTGGAGCAATCAATATTCTCAGTGCATTTATTTTTTTCGTGGCTTTTGCCGTTTTAAGGCTTCAACCTTTCAATGATAGAGTATATTTCCCCAAATGGTATCTCAAGGGCATACGAAGCAGTCCGACTAGTTCGGGGGCATTTGTTCGCAAGTTTGTCAACTTGGACTTCCGGTCATACATTAAGTTTTTAAATTGGATGCCAGATGCGCTCAAAATGCCTGAACCGGAACTTATTGACCATGCGGGATTGGATTCTGCTGTTTACTTAAGAATTTATCTGATGGGGTACGCCGAAGTAGATTTTGACCTCTCTTCCTTTTGCATGGATGTGTTATGCAGCATTTGATTAATGCCGTTATCTCTTGTTAATTCATCCTGGATTTATGCAACTGGATGCAGGACAATAGTGCCATCATATGTTTTCTACTGCAATTACACAGTTGGCTTCATTTGCTTTTGCTTTGATGATCTTTGGTTACATTTGTGGATTAATGGCATGGTCAGATGCTCCCCTAACTCCATTTGAAGTAATATCTTACTCAATTTTGAAACGATATCATCCTCAAGTTGTGCCCTTTAGTTAAACTAAATCTTTGTATGCTACTGGTTTTCTTCCGAGAATGAGAACCTGTATGCCTATTGTCATAAAAGAAGCACGCTAGGGTTAGATTAGATGGTGTGTAGTATATTTGCAGGGAAAAGGCTACAGCTTTTAAAAGATTGCTTCAGCTTCAATGAAGGGTTTGGTAAATGGTTAGACATTGAAGCTTCCCAGGTTGCAGAGAACCACTTAGGTGATCTTCCAGGAGCTGCCCCACTTTGTTCTAAGATGTTCCTCCGGTGGGGGCAACTCTAAAACATGCGGTGCTAAAAGTCTTTACTATTTGTGGCCACATCATATCACAACTCAGCTACGACAACATCACTGCAGCACCTTTATAGAATACCAAACAGGCCCATAAATCCAGCAAAACAGGGACCCACATCATTTCTGTAGTTTTTGTAATGTGATATGCAATTTTGGTGCGTATAAGATTGTAGATATGGATGAAGTTGCATGACTTGAAAACTAGGGCAAGAACAAATAAGGTAACATTGGCTATTTTATGATTGCGGGTTAATTTGATTACAGCCAAGTAAGATCTTTTTACACCAAGCATGTCGTACCGTTTGATTGTGGGGTCCAATCTATTGATATGCCAAACATGTCAGGATATATTCTCCAAAATCGTCCTGTGTAGCTAAAAATCTGTTCAGTTGGCAATGCACAACTGTAGACACATTAGAAACTGTTCTTCTAATTTTTCCATGTCATTGATGCAGACTGAAGATTTTTGTTCCTGTGGCATTCCTGGCATGGACTATTTTGGTACCAGTAAATTATACGAATAACACTTTGGAGCTGGCCAAGCTTACTTCGAGTGATATTGACAAACTCTCAATTTCAAATATCCCACAACATTCAAATAAGTATGGAACTTTAGCTTATTTGATCTGGCTTTCTATACCTTTTTTGTTAATCACCAATGTGAGTTGGTGTTCTAGTGGTTGGTAAGCTTCTAGTCGGTGGTATTCAGTTTGGGGCTTGACTCTAATTGTAGTGGACCTGTTGCTTATTTTCACTAGGCCTGCTTTATAGGCTTTAAGTTTAATCTTTTGTAGTCTTTTAGTTGTATTGAAACAATTGACCCAGGGACGAAAGGATAAAAAGAGTTTCACTGAAAAATTGGAAAGGAATTATTCTGCAATTGGTGGGTTCACCAAATCTGTAACCTTGGACGGTTCCTTTGCAGAGGTTCCAGAGTGGCTATTCTTCCAGGCAACTATATGAGAAGTTATGCTACGTATATTGACATTTACATTTTTTTAAATGTCATGAGACCATTATTTAATATTTTTTTTTTCTTTTTGACGAATTATTTGAAAAAAGATTAGTTTTGGCTTTATATGGTGTTGGAAATTGTCGGTGTTATCTTATGTACTGTAATTGAACGTAGTGGTCTTAAATTGGAGTACATTCATTATGATAGTCGTGATATCTGATTCCACTTGAACCCAAATACAAACATGACCTTTTTCCATGTTTGTTAGAAATAAAGTTCAGCTAGCGGTCCTAAATATAGGTAAATCTTGCATTAATTAATCAGTACTTGATTTTGACGTTTCTTGTGAAGAGGAAGCGTCATTCTCTTTGTAGGTGTTATGCAGGAAAGTTACCGCTATCTAAATCACTAAGGAAATGAAAGGAGGAGATCCAATGAACCTTCTAACACCATGAGGAAGAAATGTTTTATTTATTTGCATCAGTAACATCACTTCAATGGTTACTGAACTCTGGTTATATTTTGGTATTTGTTAATTAGCTAACTATTTTTTTATGCACCATGCGGCAGGTTTTGGGCTCATATTATAATGGCTTATGTCTTTACCTTCTGGACATGCTATGTGTTGCTTAAGGAGTATGAGAAAATTGCTTCAATGCGGCTGCAGTTTCTTGCATCAGAATGTCGACGCGCTGATCAATTTTCGGTAGGGTGGTCTGCATGTGTCATTGGTGCCAATTAAGCTAGACAGAACGCTGGCTATTTATTGTAAGGGTTTCTCTGTAACATCCTACATTTTTCCATGGAACCAAATTTTAACAGGTACTAGTCAGAAATGTTCCCCCAGATCCAGATGAGTCTGTTAGTGAGCTTGTGGAGCACTTTTTCTTGGTTAATCATCCGGATCATTATCTGACCCATCAGGTTGGCTTGATGAAATTGAATGTCTTTCTAGAATGGTTGATATTTCTATGGGATTTGGTCACACTGTGGCTTCATGTTTCTTGTTCTAGATTTAAACATCACACTGTTGAAATCCTTCCTAGGATCTGTGATAGCTTCTATCTGCGTGACCATTTTCTTATGGTATATTTATATCTTGTTCTGTGCTTTATGCACCATTCATTGCTGCAAAAGATTTCCCTTTGACACCAGAGACTTTAGGTAATAACATGTCCACTATCCAATCTGGGGTGGTGCACGTGCAAGATGACATTTCCTGCTCCCCCTCCTTTTCGACCTTTTGCTGCCTCACCCTGTCCATTAGGAAGAGGTACCAGCTATTGCTGTTGGACAATTCCTGGATAGTGTCAGGCCAGTTATTTGTGCTTTTGTTATAACTATTGGCCTTCTGTTAACCTGTGAGAAAGTTTTAGCCAATTGAAGATATCAAGGACTTTAGAATTTTTTTTTTCAACTTTGTCAGACAGATTATTATAATTTTCTAATGTATCATATGCTTTTCCATCCATGGAAACGTTACTGCATGCTTTTATTCAGAGATAATACTATGTCTTCAATTCCTTTGAAAATTTCTGCAGGTGGTTTACAACGCAAACAAGCTTGCTCAGTTGGTCAAGAAGAAGAAGAAAATGCAGAACTGGCTAGACTATTACCAGCTTAAGTATACTAGAAATAATTCAGAAAGACCCTTTAGGAAGGTACTAAAGAGAGTATCAGAGATTTCTATACACTGCATCTTCAGCTGATAGTTTTAATGGTTCTTTTTCCTTGATGCAATGGGTCACTAACATCATTTCGTGATCATCCTCCTCTTACCAGACTGGTTTTCTTGGGCTCTGTGGGGCTAAGGTCGATGCTCTTAATTATTATACTTTGGAAATTGAGAAACTATCAAAAGAAGTAAGCAACTGATGCCTACGTTTATTTCTGTGAAAACCAAAATGATTAATCATGGATCGAATTAATGAAAGAATCATCTTCTGTTCAGATAGTTGCAGAAAGAGAGAGAGTTGCAAGTGATCCAAAGTCTATAATGCCTGCTGCATTTGTTTCCTTCAAAACTAGATGGGGTGCTGCTGTCTGTGCACAGACTCAACAATGCAGAAATCCAACTCTCTGGCTCACTGATTGGGCTCCAGAGCCACGTGATGTGTATTGGCAAAACCTTGCCATCCCATATGTTTCTCTCACAATCAGAAGACTAATTATGGCCATTGCGTTCTTTTTCCTCACCTTCTTTTTCATGATACCCATTGCTTTTGTGCAATCTCTGGCAAGCATTGAGGAGATCGAAAAAGTAGCTCCGTTTCTCAAGTCCTTAATTGAAATGTAAGTCAGGTTTTTTCTTATCTCTCAACTTTTTAAGTTTCTAATTGCATCAAATTGATTTAGCAATATGTTTTGATGGAAATTAACTATATTTTGACGATTTAACTTGCAGAGGTTTCATCAAGTCGTTCATCCAGGGTTTTCTGCCTGGGATTGCGTTGAAGCTTTTTCTCATTTTCCTGCCTACAATATTGATGATCATGTCTAAATTTGAAGGCTTAATAGCTCTATCATCTCTTGAAAGGAGAGCAGCAACTAGATATTATCTTTTCAATCTCGTGAATGTATTCCTTGGGAGCATAATTGCTGGTTCTGCCTTTCAGCAACTAAGCTCATTCATTCATCAGTCGCCCAGCGAGTATGTCAAGGCTATCTTTTTCTTCATGTCTCCTTTATTTCCAAATCAGTTTCAGTGCCTACCGCCCTTCAATCCTTAAATAGATAGGAGGCCAAAAGTGCATTACACGCATATATACAACCACGCACACGCACACCCATACACACCCACACCCACACACACTTGCACACAATGACATATGGACAGATAGCTGTACTCATGCGTGTACTATGTGTTTCTGTATGCTTGCAGATGCACTGTGTG
>BCNH02000004.1:6825498-6844861 GCA_001662345.2 Metrosideros polymorpha var. glaberrima | reverse complement strand
TGTGTGAGAGAGAGAGAGAGAGAGAGAGAGAGAGAGAGAGAGAGAGAGAGAGGTGAGGATGATACAAAAATCTGTGGCTGTGAAACAAGGAAACCGTCAAATCTTTCAACCAGGCATTGTCATTCAGTATTAGTAGGCGTAATTTCCGTATGATTTAGGATGCAGCTCCTTTCCACTGCTTTTGGTGTAATCCTATTCTGTATGATCTAGGATGCAGCTGTTATACGCCGCTTTTGGTTTATTAATTAATTTAGTAATTGCATGTCTCCTGTTTGATATAATATTGTTTTGGCTATTGTGCTGGGCCTTGACTTAAGATTACAAGATGATGAGTGTGCTAAAGTTAGTTGACCTAGGAATGACTTTATTCTGGTGACAATACTGGCCTATTAAGCAGTTGCCCTTTGGGCAGCAAATTTTTTCTCCAATTTATGTACTTGCTGGCTGTCCTTCTATAGACGATGTCATACATGTTACTTTTCTTTGGCAGGATTCCTAAAACAATTGGGGTGGCCATTCCCCAAGGAGCAACTTTCTTCATTACTTACATTATGGTCGATGGTTGGGCTGGAATAGCAGCAGAAATTTTAATGCTGAAGTCTTTGATAATCTACCACTTGAAGAATTTTCTCTTGGTGAAAACTGAAAAGGATAGGGAGGAGGCAATGGATCCTGGAAGCATTGGTTTTAACACCGGAGAACCTCAAATTCAGTTTTACTTCTTACTGGGCCTTGTATATGCTACAGTGACACCTGCCTTGCTTCCATTCATACTTGTTTTCTTTGGCCTGGCTTATGTCGTGTTTCGTCATCAGGTATTATGAAAATATTGATTGGGAATATCTTCTTTGAAGTTTCATCTGCTCATATGCCTGAAATGTAGGAACAGCTAGAGGACTTTCAATCATGATTAATCTCAGTTATGATGATATTACATATGGTGGTTCTAGGAAAGTATTTGTGAGTTATTATTACCATGGGGATGAGGGGATCACCAGATTGACAGAAAATTTCAAAGGGTGACCAGCAAAGTTGAAAATAGGCAGTCCTTATGTTGTTGTTCACCAGATTTGTTCAATATCACTCTTCAAGATTGATATTTTATTCAGATTCGTTACCTAAAACCTAGTTTGGTGAGACTCTAAGGGGTCAGGTCATGGTGTCGAGATTTTTCTTGTTTCTAGATGAATGGTCCTTGTGTTGTTCACTAGATCTGTTCAATATCACCAGATTTTTCTTGCTCTCTGTGCTATTCCAGCACATATAGAATTCCTAGATGATGGCTTCGACTTTATATTTAGGGTGTACGTGGGGATATCTTGCAGGCTCTTATAAAATCTATGCTGAATATTTCTTCGCTTATACATACTTGTTTTTTTTAGTAACCAATGTTTGATGCATCATGTTAAGCCTTCTTCTTCTTCTTCTTCTTCTTCTTCTTCTATGATTCCATCGTTTTTATTTTCCTAACATCTTTTGAATATTCCAGATAATAAATGTCTACAATCAGGAGTATGAAAGTGCTGCAGCATTCTGGCCTGATGTGCATTCTCGTGTTATTGCTGCATTGGTTATATCACAGTTGCTTCTATTTGGACTGTTGGCTACTAAGGAAGCTGCCAATTCAACTCCGTTCCTCATTGCTCTTCCAGTTCTCACCATCTATTTCCATAGGTTCTGCAAAGGCCGTTATGAATCTGCCTTTGTTAGATATCCATTACAGGTCCGTAATTTTAGGCTTTGCAAAAAGGTGTTTTTATGTCCATAGAAGTAATTGAAGCGTTGTGCTGGAGTTTCTCTAACGTGCTAACTTGCTTGATTGCTTCACTTTGCTGGATCCCGGCATCTAAATAGAGGATGATTGTTGCTTTTAATTTTGACCAATCATTCAGTGAAGGCATTAGCATAGAACATCCTATGTTAGCCCTGATGGGATTTTTTCTGGTATCATGAATATGGCCAGTCCATCCGCATAAGAGATAACTTATATAGGAGACCGGCCGGAAAGTGGTTTCTGGATTTGTGTAGTTTTACTGAATGGCTGTACCTTTTTTGATCTTTTTGATCATTTGGATAATGTTATTATGTCTGTGATGCTGATAATTAGGGAAAAGCAAAAGTGAAAACAAAATAAAGCTGAAAGTTTATTCTCGTGATGTTTGGTTTGGCCATTGTTTTCAGGAGGCAATGATGAAGGACACTCTAGAACGTGCGAGGGAACCGAACCTGAACCTGAAGAGCTTCCTTCAAAATGCATATCTCCACCCAGTATTCAAAAGTGCCGATGACGACGAAGACGACGACGACGACGGTGAGAAGTGGGACAACGAGAGCATCCTCGTCCCCACAAAGCGGTCATCCCGTAGGAACACTCCGCTGCCCAGCAGATTCAGTGCCACGTCGTCTCCGTCTCTGCCCGAGGTTCATGAAGATTCCCGGCCTTAAGTTTCGAGCAGGGGACTTGTGTTTTAGCTGTAAATTAGGGCCCTTAAGAGAGGAGAAGGGTTTCTTGTGAATTTAGATGAGCTTATGAAGAACACAAACACAGTGAGTATGTTGTTGTATAGAGGATAGGTAGGTCGTTGAGCGGGTCATTTGCTGAAATACTCAAGGAGTTCGCAAGATGTACTTAGCTTCAGTACCTTCAATATAAGCTGTTATACAATGTAAGCTCTTGTGAGTCCGATGTTTTCTTAGGAGGATTGAATGTCCTAGAAACTGTTCAGTCGAAGGGATTTACAGGTCGTGGGAGAGGTAAGTTTCCTCTATTTGGTAGCTGAACAAGACCGGCTGCATTGATTATTTTATGAACCAGAGAGACTTGAGACCATTGCTCAGGCAATCTCCGAGTAGTTGTTCGCGATCCCGCGATGGACGTCGATGGCTCGACAGGATAGACGGCAAGCTATGCAATTTCTGGTGGCCATGTCGAGCGTGTTTCGGCCAAGGGTTGGGGAAGTGGCAGGGGGCCGTCGAGATGTTGCTTCCCCCACCACCCTCATCCCTTTTCGGCTGATAAGCTCGGAAAAGAGTACCCAAAGTTCTTTAGCCGGCGAAGCCCCATTCCGAGTGCCTGTTGAGTCATCTACTTAGATGCTCCCTATAATGCGTTTTGCTATCGAGAAAGAACGCATTTGACCTCTACTGGTCGATGGCTTCGAATTTTCCCTATTCAAATGTCTTGACAATCAAGCCCGGTTCTACCTTTTCCCAGAGACGGAGCAGCTCCCGAACCGGACAAGACTGGAGCGGACTCAGAAGCATGCGCCTTTCGAACTCGGCACAGGACCGCTCCCTACTGCCGTAAAACTACTCAAACACGTCGCTCGGAGTTTCCAGAACATCCGTCGATCAGATCAGACAGTCAAAAGAAATCAGAACGTGTACATTCGGAAGAAAGACAAAAACGAACGTTCCATTTGGATAAAGATGCCAACTCAAGGCTGAAGCATTTCTATCAAGACGTTGCCTTAAAAGCTACAGTGCCTGGCATGGTATGTGCCAGCATAGATTTTTTTTTTCCCTTTTGATCCATTAGTGGGTAGCTTTGGAGGAAAAACGACCGATTCGATTCCCAATTCCAATCTTTTGGAACGGAGCCTTACAAGATCGGTTCTCGGTTCCAGGCCAGAAACCAACCTACCCTAAACCGATTGTCCCTCCATAAGTTGACGGAAATACAAAATCAAAGCACTCAGATCAGACGAAAAAACCTCAAAAATCCAAATGACGGATCGATTGCCTTCGCCCAAAGAAAAAATTGCTTTTATCGCTCGATCCGAATTTCCTTTCAGGATCCGACCGCGCCCCGAAACCTCATGTCGGGTCCCGACCACGTGCAAAAAATATCGGAGGCGGCATATTACTTTAAAAGAATTCTCGTACCCGGTTTATAAAAAGAAAAGAAGAGAAAGGAGGGAGTAAAAGCGTGATGAAAAGGAATCCGACGTGGACAGAGGAACGCAACACGTGCGACTCCCGAATCTGCAACAGAGATAACAACGAGAAGATTCGGTCGCCCGATTTCTATTTCCTCCTTTCAGCTCCGTTTCCCCCCCTCCTCATCTACTTTTCAGCCCCGATTTCCTCCCAAATCTCCTCGTCTCTCTCTCTCTCTCTCTGCGATCGAGCGTTTCCTCCTTGGTCGCGATCGCATTCCCGATCTCTCCCTCCTTTTCCGGAATCGGAATTCGCATTCCCGGTTCGATTGCATGCGGTTGCACGGTCGTCGTTGATCCCACCGGCGTCGTCGCCGCGGATCGCCCGCCTTCGATCGGGTGAGCACATTTGATGCCGATGGTGCGCCCCCTTCTCTGCGCCCAATTGGCTGGTCCGGATGATGGGTTGCCGCCCCGTCGGCGTTTTTCTCCGCTTTCTTTTGCGGTTTGTTTCGATGGGTTTTTGCGGGCTCTGCTTGGATTTCTCTGGTTTCTTTCGTTTATCTGGAAGTCGTGGTTGTGTTCGTGTCTTTTTTTTTTTTCTGAATTGGTTTTCGACGTTATCGATACGTCTGACTTTCGAGTTGACTCAAGTCAACGGGGCCGTGATCTTTTTTTTTTTTTTTGGGCAGTGTGTGCGAATTGGTGTTTTGAAGTTACTTTCTTCCACGATTGCTGTGTCCTGTTTGTGCGGTGCAGAACGCTTGAGTGTAGCGATCGCGAGCAATGCGCGAGCACTCGTGGTCTCTGTTCTGGGATCTTCTTGGTTTTCTTTTTATGGGCCCCTGCTACTGTTATATTGAATTACCAGTTCCGTACTGTTCTGTTTCTGGAGATGAGTGCTTTGTTTGGGCAGAAGCATAAGCTTCGTTTGTCTCGATGGCCCGTCTATAATTACATATGCGATGTAGTGTTCCGGTGACAGAGCTAGTGTTCTTGCAGCTCGTCGATGATGAAGCTGGTTTTCTTTGTCTTTTCTGGGTTCTTTCTTCGAATTTTGTTGCTTTGTGTTCTTTGAAGGTTCTGCTTATTTTATTAGTCGCGGTGTCTTTAAGCTTCAGAATTAGAAATCATCTGTACTAGTTATATCTCATATCCCCTACGGGGGACCCCTTCCCTCTTCTTGATCGCACTCCCTTTTAAGTGTAAGTTTTTTTGTAACACAAGAGTGTTTATTTGAAGTCGATCCAAGGAAATTCAAATGATGATGTCGAATAAATGAAGATCATGAATGGTACAATCACGAAATCGTCGATTGAAAGTGAATATGTTGATATGATTGACTGTTCTGAATCCGTAAATTGAAGGATCTCTCTAATTCCTGCAGTGAGAATGGCAGCTGTCGTGTTCCCGAAGCATCGGCAGCTCAGTCACTATGCTGATAATGCAAACCTGAACATCCCAAGATCATCAAAGGTTGAAAAGCTTGTAACAAGCGGAAGATTCCCCAGGAGCTCACTGGATAGAATTGATAGTAGGACATCACAGGATGAGGGGAAGCCTGATATGGTCACACATGCAAAGAAAACTGAAGTTGTGTCAAAGAATAAAGGGGTGAAGAAGAGAAAGGTAGCTGATAGAATTGATGAGTGTTTGCATGGTAAAAATATTGTAAAGAAGCGCAGGAGTGCGACCAGAAAGAGAAGTTCTGAGAATGGGTTGTCCCGGACTAGATGGGAAAGCATTGACAATGATTTATTGTTCAAGATGGAAACATTCACAACATTGAGCAAGTCCAGAAAGCCACAAACAGGCAGGAGAACCAGAAAGTTCCGAACTGACAAGCCACGAAGTGACTGTAGCAAGGGACTTTCTGATGCTGAGTACATGGATGATGGATCCAGTGAAGATGCAGAAGCAGTATGTTTAGACAAGATGAGAACCCGCAGAAGAAGAGAGAACAAGTTTGATCGGATGAATGATTCACTGCATCCTACATCTCTGGCATCACCATCCTCCTCTGGCTCCTTTAATTCAACTCTGAAAATTGATAACACTGGTGATACTGGCTGCTCGAAGGGGAAATATGAGGTAAGCTATTTGTTGTCCATTCATCTACCATTATGTGTCACAGAGTTGCTTTCTATCTTAGGACAAAGGTTTCTGGGCTTCTTATTCACTTCTAACTGTGACTTGCTTTGAGCAGGCTAAAGGAAAAGAGCGTGCGAGGTGTCATCAATGCATGAAGAAAGAAAGAAGGATCGTTGTCCCATGTACCAACTGTCAGCAGAAAATGTATTGTATCCAATGCATCAAGCAATGGTACACTTTTAATTGTCAAATTTGATACTTTCATCGTACTTTCATCTTTCTAATTAATAAACACTACGTATTTACTGAGGCTAGTCTGATTTTTGCTTTAAAGGTACCCTCAGATGTCAGAAGTAGACTTCGCAGAACTTTGCCCATTTTGCCGTGGAAATTGCAATTGCAGCTGTTGCTTGCACTGTGGAGGCATCATAAAGGTGTGTTATCTTATTTCATATGTAGTGAGGAAAAATTTACTGAAATGTACAGTTGTATGTTATTTAAGAGGGACACTAAACCTGTGACCTAACAGTGAAGTTCTCAATTTTCATGAGTATTTCTTGTGATGACTGTTTATATTTCTTCTCAGTCACTAATCTCCCACTTCTTTTATCTCTCATCAATTAGGAATAAGGCCTTGGTCAAGTGATGGTCCACCCATAAAGAGATCAAAAAGGTCTTGGGCTAGATGTTTTATCTTCCTTTTCCCTTGGTAACTACCAAAGAACAAAAACAAAAACAATCGACAATCAGTAAGTCTAATGAGCTCGCAATTTACAGGGGAGTTTCCATGGTCTTCCCTCATGGTTTAGTTACCTGTTAGGTCGATAGCTTCCTGCTGTGATGTTAACAAATAAACTTGAACCACCAGCATTCTATTTGTTGAAGTGCTTAATGGGTAGGAACAAACTATCGAAACTCTAGGATGCTTAATACCATTCATTACTCATGAAAATGCCCCTTCAGAAACTGTCAAACTTCTTTTCTGACTAATACATGGTGTTATACAATTTCAGGCGTCAAAAGTGAGTATGTCTGATGATAAAAAGGTTGAGCACCTGAAGTACACAATGAGAGCACTGGTTCCCTTTTTAAGGCAAATCTGTGAAGAGCAAATTCAGGAGACACAAATTGAAGCTAACATACAAGGTATACACGGTAAAACTTGCTTACTCTTTTATCTTATGTTAGTATGTGACTTATATGATTAGTATATTCAGGAACACCAGCTGATGAGGTTGAAGTACCAATGTCTCTTTGTCACAACTGGGAGCGTGTTTACTGGTAAGAGATTCAGCGTACATATGGAGAGTGCAAACACATACTTTTGTGTGTTTTCAGTCTCATGTGACCAATGATATATATTTGTTTTTTTTTTTTTTTTGGGAGCAGCAACAATTGTGCTACTTCAATTGTGGACTTCCATAGAAGCTGTCCAGAGTGCTCTTTTGAGCTTTGTCTCAATTGCTGCCATGAAATTCGCGGGGGGAAAATTCCTTCCTGTGCTGAGGTGAAGCTTCAGTACGAGGACAAAGGCCATGACTATATTCATGGTGCAGAGCCTATGGTGGCAATTCATGACATAGATCTTGTGCCACATACAGAAACTTCTCAAAGTCATGTTGCTCAATCCATTGAATGGAAAGCTAACTCTGATGGGAGCATCAATTGCGCTCCAAGTGAGATGGGTGGATGTGGTAATCAAAAATTAGAGCTTAAGCGCATACATGATAAAGATTGGATAAGTAGGCTTGAGTTGCGAGCAAGAAACTTGCTGGAAATTGGCAAAATTAAACATACCACTCAGAAGCATAATTGCTTAGAAATTGGGGATAAGATGCTACGGAAAGCCGCATCCAGAGAAGGCTTCGCTGACAATTACTTGTATTGTCCGGCATCAAGTGCAATTTTGGATGAAGAGGAGCTTCTATGCTTCCGAAGTCACTGGATTAAAGGTGAACCTGTCATAGTTCGAAATGTTCTAGAGCGGACCCCTGGTTTGAGCTGGGAACCCATGGTAATGTGGCGTGCATTATGTGAAAATATGGATTCAGCATCTGGTTCAAAATTTTCCGAAGTCAGAGCCATTGACTGCCTAGCTGGTTGCGAAGTAAATATCATTATCCCACCTTTAGTTTTTCAAATAACATGTAAATACATAATATTACTTGTCATTGTACTCAGGATTCTTATAATTGTAAGAGATATTTGGAGATATTGTTTTAGGAAAATGTAGTAAGTACTCGCAATTGTAAGAGATATGTGGAGACATTGTTTTAGGAAAACTTAATAAGTACGCACAATAATTGTGTCAACTGAGACTATTGACATTCATATCATCTTTTTCTGCTGTCATTTTTTTCTACAATCTATTTGGAAGCTTCAACCTCAAGTATATCTCTTTTTCTTTTTCATGCATCTAAAAGCATCTTTTATCATATCTAAATGTTTTGTTTATGACACTTGATTGAACTTTCAGGTTGCCATTAGCACACGCCAATTCTTCAAAGGCTACTTAGAGGGGCGAAGATATGCTAACTTTTGGCCTGAGATACTAAAGCTAAAGGACTGGCCTCCTTCAGACAAGTTTGAGGATCTTTTACCACGCCACTGTGATGAGTTTATAGCTGCACTGCCATTTCATGCCTATACCGACCCTCGATCTGGCTTCCTCAACTTGGCTGTGAAGTTACCACCAAGTGTCTTGAAGCCAGACATGGGACCGAAGACCTATATTGCCTATGGTTTTGCAGAAGAGCTAGGAAGAGGTGACTCTGTGACCAAGCTTCACTGCGATATGTCAGATGCGGTGCGCCTTCTTCAAAAAATGTTGCATGAATCACTGGTTTTTTTCATTATCATTATGATTACCAAGCATGGAACATTTTTAAGAAAAGCTAATGAAAGTGTTTGACAAAACAGTAGAGAAAATGTGTCCATAAGTACGATTTAGAGGTGAAAGTTGCTGATATTGTCCAGTACACTAATCGCTTCGTTCCATACTACATCTGTTAGGCAGTAGATGGCACATCTCAGTTTTGAAGACGTGTTGCATTTATTAGGAATGAGGTGGTGGCATGCAGATAGATATTTGTTATTAACAGAAACACTCGCATGTGTTGTGTTGACATCCCATCCTTTTTACCTGCCTGGCAGGTGAATATCCTGACGCACACGGCAGAGGTATCCTTGAGTGAAGAGCAGCAATCTGCAGTCAAAACCTTGAAAGAGAAGCACAAAGCACAGGATGTGAAGGAATTTCGATGTCAACCACATGAAGAGCTTAATCTAGATGCAACAAGATGCCATGATCAGAATCTTGGAGTCATCAATGGTCACGAGGGACGCTGGGAAAAAGAAGAAGAGAAATGCAGAAACGATCTCTGTTCGGACCAAGAAATCAAGCAAAGAGGTGGTGCATTGTGGGACATTTTCCGGAGAGAGGATGTCCCCAAGTTGGAGGCATATCTTAGCAAGCACCATAACGAATTCAGGCATACATATTGCGCTCCAGTTAAAGAGGTGAATTTCCCAGCACAATTTTGCTGTCCTTGTTGTTGGCATATATGTAAGCTATGTTCCTGGATCTCATACTCACTCCCTCTATGATCAGGTCATTCATCCGATCCATGACCAATCGTTCTATCTTACTTTGGAGCACAAGAGGAAGTTGAAGGAGGAATTTGGTTAGTATATGCTGAAACTGATGAATTTTTCCTCCAATACAGTATCTAATGGTGAACATAACTTTTGAAACTTTGTAGGAATCGAACCATGGACGTTCGAACAACACTTAGGTGAAGCAGTTTTTATTCCCGCTGGATGCCCCCACCAAGTTAGAAATCTGAAGGTAAATTAACTGCTTCTTAAATCGTTTACCTGTACCGTCGTTACTTTGAATTAAAGTCCTCTGAATTGTGGGCAATCATCATTCTTCATGTAGTCATGCACAAAAGTTGCCGCCGACTTTGTCTCTCCCGAGAATATTGGTCAGTGCCTCCGTTTGACTGAGGAGTTCAGACAACTACCGAGGAACCATAAAGCCAGAGAGGACAAACTTGAGGTAACACATAGTATCACCTCATACGTTTGGCCGTGGAATCTTTTGCTTTTTGGTGATTAAGCTGTTCTCACCCTTCTCCGATCTCTCCGTGAAACAGATTAAAAAGATGATAATTTATGCGGTCAATCAAGCGACTAAAGATTTAGAGGACTTGTTAAAGAGATGAGGAGGAGATCCAGGTAGTTTAATTGACATCGGATCAGCTCAAAGCAGGGAAGAGGATACAGACACCACGAGTAGCATTTCCTGCAACAGCAACCTTTTTGGTTTCTTGGTCTTGTTATAGCATTTTTGGTTACATAGTCATCTAGTTTCCATTTTATTGTTGAGAAATGTGCAAGAACTTTGCCAACTCTCTCAACAGAAAATTTTGTTGTTGAGTCGATTATTGATTCTGAAATTAA
This sequence comes from Metrosideros polymorpha var. glaberrima, assembly GCA_001662345.2. Classification (NCBI taxonomy): domain Eukaryota; kingdom Viridiplantae; phylum Streptophyta; class Magnoliopsida; order Myrtales; family Myrtaceae; genus Metrosideros; species Metrosideros polymorpha. The sequence goes on along the minus strand of BCNH02000004.1, from coordinate 6,834,428 downwards.
ATTTGCAGCGAGAACCTACTACATTGATTACCCCGTCAACCATGTGTTACATAAACCTATCCACCAGGGAAAATCCCAATTAGCAATGATTTTGTATAATTAGAAATCAGAATGGTGCCAAGGATCAAGATACTAACATATTATTGGAATAACATCATAACAATGATTTTGTACTATCAATCATCCAACAATACAATCTCCTTAACAATAAAAAAGTAATCATAAAATTTAATATGTATTTGCAATATATAGGTCCTTATAAAATTTATTTATGAAAATTCACTTGATAAATAGAACGAGGAAGTGAAGAGAGCGAGGGATATTAAACTGTCCATTTTTTCACGATTATTCTAAACCTTCACCAACGTAACGGTTATCAGATTGACTCAGAAGGAGGGTTAGGGGTTTGAAGGAGTGATTCTAGATTAGTTATTTGGCTAGAGGAGTAAAACCGGGGTTAGGGCTTAGGGCTTTAGATAAGTGGAAGCAATAAAAGAAAAGGAGAAATCAAATTCAATATATAGAGCTATGATTCTTAAAATTGACCATTATTTCAAGAAAATCTTTAAAATAGAAAATTTAGCCTTGAATTTTTATTAGATCTCAGTTAAAAAATCCTAGTTTAAGTCGAACATGGATCACAATGCTTGCAGCTAATTTAGCTAAGTTACTACGTATGTGTGTAATTGTACTCGTAACTCAAAAAAGTGGATTAAGATTATACATATGTCAAAGTAATGATCCAAATTGTAATGAAAAAAGTATCATCAAGCAAAAACGGCAGAACCATATACGTCATAATTCGTGTACATAATAAAGCTAAGTCACAAAAAGATCTCATTATCTACATATAGACGATTCATATTATCGACTTCATTATTTTTGGGAATATAAAATAATGGCTCAGTTTGTTTCGCAAAAAATGAATGATTTGAAATTTTTTTTCTAGAAAATAATCACCTGTATCCCTTGAAATAATCAATAATTGAAAAATATTTCGTTATTGACAATAATTTATTTCTAAATATTTCTGGGCACAATAAATTTGTTTGTTTGTTCATTTTTGTAAACAATACAAGCGATTATCTTTAAGAAAATATTTTTCAAATAATTGATTTTCCCGAAAAAAAAACACACACACACAACAAGAATGTGGTGGTAAAATTAACATATTTAATTAATGGGAAAAAGTCACCCAAAAATAATCTATATGTTTATAATCATTCATTATCTACTTGCTACAAATTTAATTTCAGAATGAATAATCGACTCAATTTGTTGCAGCCAAAATTGTCTCAAGAGTTGGCAAAGTTCTTGCACATTTCTTAACAATAAAACGGAGACTAGATGACTATGTACACAAAAATGCTATAACAAGACCAAAAAACCAAAGAGGTTGTTGTTACAGGAGATGCTACTCTTGATGTTAGTATCTTCTTCGTTGTCTTGAGCTCATCTGATGTTAAGCAAACCATCGTACTACTGTGGATCTCCTTCTCATCTCTGTAACAAGTTCTCTAAATCTTTTGTTACTTGATTGACTGCATAAATTATCATCTTTTTATTTGTTTCACGGAGAGATCAGATAAGGGTGAGAACAGCTGAATCACCAAAAAGCAAAAGATCTTGCAACCAATTTAGAGGACCTCAATTCAAAGTGACGGTATAGGTAAACGATTTAGAGAATCAATTTATTTACCTTCGAATTTCTAACTTAGTGGGGGGCATTTAAAAAATGTGTCGCCTAAGTTTTGTTCGAATGTCCATGGTTCAATTCCTACAAAGTTTCAAAAGTTATGTTCGACACTTGGATATTGTATTAGAGGAAAAAAAATCATCAGTTTCAGCATATACTAACCAAATTCCACCATTTTGACAAAAAAAAAAAAACCAAATTCCACCATAAACTTCCCCTTGTGCTCCAAAGTAAGACAGAACGACTGGTCATGGATCGAATGTATGACATGACAATAGAGGGAGGGAGTATCAGATCCAGGAACATAGCTTACATATATATGCCAACAACAAGGGTAGCATTATTGTGCTGGGAAATTCACCTCTTTAACTGGAGTGCAGTATGTATGCCTGAATTCATTATGGTGCTTGCTAAGACATGCCTCCAACTTGGGGACGTCATCTCTCCGGAAAATGTCCGGCAATGCACCGCCTCTTCGCCTCCAACAAATTGAGTCGATTATTGATTCAGAAATTAAATTTGCAGCAAGTAGATAATGAATGATTATGTATGTACATACAGATTATTTTTGGGTGCCAATTCTTCAAAGGTTACTCAGAGGGGTGAAGACACGCTATGCTAACTTTAGGCCTAAGATGCTAAAGCTAAAGGACTGGCCTCCTTGGGACAAGCTTGAGGATCTTTTACCACACCATTGTGATGCCCCCACCAAGTTAGAAATCTTTAAGGTAAATGAACTGCTTCTTTAATTCTTTTACCTGTACGGTCACTTTGATTTGAAGTCCTCTAAATGGTGGGCACTATCATCATTCTTCATGTACTTTTGTACAAAATTTGCCACTGACTTTGTCTCAGTGGAGGACACTAACACCAAGAGTAGCATCTCCTGCAAACAACTTTTTTGCTTTTTTGGTCTTGTTATAGCACTTTTGTACACATAGTCATCTAGTCTCCATTTTACTGTTGAGAAATGTGCAAGAACTTTGCCAACCTCTCCATAGTGAGACAATTTTGCCTGCAACAAATCGAGTGGATTATTGATTCCCCAAAATAAAAGATTTCATTATCCACATATAAATAGTTTGTTTCGCGAAAATGAATGATTTGACAAATATTTTCTAAAAAATAATCACTTAAATCGCTTGAATTAATCAGTCCATGAAAAATGTTTTATTATCGACAATAATTTATTTATAAATATTTCAGGGCACAACAAAAAAATTTGTTTGTTCATTTTTGTAAGCTGAAAATATTTTTCAAATCATTCATTTTTCATTAAACAAACGCATACCAAGATTGTGGGGGTAAAATTGGCATATTTAATAAATGGGAAAATGTCATAAAAAAAATTCAAAATTATGCCAATTGTGATAGACATTTACCTTCTATTAATGAGTATTGTTAAAATCCTAGGCATTGTCTATGTGGACACTAGAAGACAAACACTATTGATATGGCACCACCCACGTGGCAAAAATATGCCTAACTCATTATATGTTTTTCTTTTTCCTCGTTCTTTTTTCCTTCATCCTTCATCTTCCTTGGTCCACTACAACTCAAGCTTACCAATTCTCGACTCGATCTTACCAATTCAAGCTCACCAATTCCCCATTCGCCGGAGGCCATGCTCGACTCCATCTCACCATGTTTATTTCTCTCTTGCTCATGGATCAAGCTCTTTTTGAGATCCCTTAGAGTGGAGAAATTATTCAGTGGTTAGTAACCACCAGGTCATCAGCCTATGTGGCATGAGTGTTCCACTCAAAAATCGACATGTGTCATGGCTTATGACATGGACCGGCTGCCAAATAAAAATGCAAAAATCGGAGGTTTTCTTTTCCTCTGCTTGATGGTGGTGCAGGTAGCAATTCCGGTGGTCCCGACAGTGAGGGTGGTGATCACGTTCACAAAGTTCATTGAGCTCCAACCAACCGAACGGTCCTACACGCCGCTCTCGAGTCCTAGGCATCTCCTTAATGGCGGATCAAGAAGTGGGTCTGAGGAGGACCAGAAATCGGACGACCCCTTCTGGTCCTGGCCATCGTCGTCGTCGTCATCGTCGTGGCTCCGGCGGAGTAGTGGCTGGTCGGCTGGATCGAGCAAGGAGCAGTCGCGGTGTCTTGCTCAGCAGTCCGATCCTTTTGTAATACCTAGCGGATATACATGGAGTAGTATCGATGATAAATCGCATAAGATGAAGAAATCCAAGTCAGTCAGAAAATCTAAGTCGTAGGTCTAATGGATTCTTTTTTTTTTCTCTCTTTTTCTGTTTTAGCTAAAAGGAAAAGGAAACAAGATGGGCAGGCAAGAAAAACGAAGAAAGTGGAGCCTTTGTACTGTTTAAAGCTGGAAAGGAGGAAAAAGGAAGTAACAAACAGAGCCACAATCATAAATGCAATGGCGGTTCAAACATGCCCTTCTTGGGCTTTCAGATAACGCTGTAGACACGCGACCTTAACTTTTCACGGGACACCGGTGGTGCTCGTTCGACGCCGTTGGCGCTCCTCTCTCTCTCTCTCCCCGCTTAGACTCCTATTTTCTTAGTGAGATGAGGGGAAAATCAGCTTTTAATTTCATTGCTACCCTTCGATGGAGAAAGCGTTTACACCAAATTTTGTGCGACTGTGTCCACTCCGTGTACCTCTCAACATCAGTAAAAGGTTAGGGGTATAATAACTCAATAGAAGTCAAGCCTTGAAAGTTTGATGCAAAAAGACGGTCGAACAAGATTTGTGGCAGGAGGCACAGAAGCTGCATAATGAGGAGGAGCACGTTTTGCATCTCCCGAGTAATGCGACACTAATGTCTGTCTAGAATTTCAGCTAATTCAATCGTCGAACCTGTTGGTGAAGCGTTTCGAGCATTCCTTCTATCGTTGTCGATTAATCGATTGTAGAGCACGTGTTATTGCTTGATCTTTACTCGTGCTCTGTCCGTCATCTCTTTAGAAGCGCTGGAAACTTTACGGGCAAATGCTGCCTTCTTAATTGCTCAAGGCGACATCATCACCGCTCTTGACATCGTAGCTGAATGCTTCGTCGTTTGGCAACTCCTCTTCAAGAACTTCACCAGCAAATGGCATGAATCGGTCGGGAGCCGGAACCAGAAATTGATCCACCTTCTTGGTTCGGTCAATGACAAGTCATTCATGAGGAAAGTTGTAAGAAGTACTTTTCTTTGACATGATCTCAAGAGGTTGCATCATAGCCAGATCAATGACGTCAGACTTGAAAAAAGCATACAATGGTAACAAGATCTCAAGAGGCTGTGTTAAATATGGATTTATTTCGAATTTGTTTATGGCCCACTTAGTAAAGTATCAAGATTATGCAAAAACCTTGCTATTCTCACTAGAAGGTGCATTCACATATGGGTTGTGCATTGTGCTTTGTTCTATCTATCGACTCACTGTAAAATGAGCACAAAAAGTTCCGATTTGTCGATAAGTTATTGCTTCTCACATGAAATTTCTGCCTTTATAAAGTACATAAGAAATTGCTAAGCTTTCGCGTCCTCATTCACTTGAATTATGACCTTTCCCGTGTTCAAGCTTGTGAACATAGATTGAATGCTCTCTAAGAAGCTTTCCGTGCCACGGTAGATCTCATGGTTCGAAACAATCTTTCTCTGCTTGATGTATTCCGTCATTTCCTCCGCAAACTCTCCGAACCGGTTCCAATCCAGCAGGAACCCCTCCATCCTCGCCTTTTTCCCCACCAAATTCGGGAGATTGCGAACCCCGAATCTTTCCGTCCAAACCTAATGGCATCAATGAAAAGCAACGACACTGACACGATGTTTTTGCTTCTTGGGTAATAACTATAACCAACTTCATAGAATGCTGTTTTTTCTTTACCTGGTTGTATTGGGAGATCATTCCGCAGAGAGGGATGCGTGCGTGGGTGTTCAGGTGGTTAAGGACGGCTTCGAGCATTCTACCTCCAACGTTGTCGAGGTAGATGTCGATACCATCAGGGAAGTACCTCCACAATTAATATTAGTAGATTAACAACAGAAGTACAACTAGTTTATATCAATCACATGTGTCTCAGATTAGAATCACTGTGTTAAATCAAACATATATGACTTGGTTGTTATTTATGTTACACAAAAAGCGCCAGCTTACTTGCTTAAGGCAGCATCATAATCAGTCTTGACATTGTAGTTGAATGCGTCGTCGTATCCTATCTCCTCTTTCAGGAACTTCACCTGTGCATGATATCATGTACATGTCTATACAAGAGCTGACGAATGAAATTAGTGCAACTTCTATTGTTTGACTTACCTTTGCATCGGAACCGACACTGCCGATGACTCTGCAACCTTTCAACTTGGCCAGCTGCCCGGCCACAATGCCGACTCCTCCGGCTGCAGCGGAGATGAACACGTTCTCTCCCGGCTTCGGGTCTCCGATCACCAATATTCCTATCCATGCTGCAAATCCTGGGATTCCTACACTTATTCCAGACAAGGGCTTGCTTAGACATACACATGATAAAAGGGCATAAGAACAAGCAATTCCGAGTCACTCCTACTCAAAGGGAAGAAAACCTTAGATTGAGATTGAATAAATCCAAAGATATAGGCAATATGCAATCAGATATTCTTTTCTTTCTACTCTTAAGCCAATTCAAGACAAATATGGCATGAAATAATACTTAACTATCTCACACCTAATTTGCTAGAAAGTAAAATGCAGTTTTAATTCTTACCAAGAGCGCCAAGATAGTCCAGAGCAGAGACTCCAGAATCAGGTTCAAGTTCAATCTTCCTAAGAGCATGAGCAGGCACAGTGCAGTACTCCGACACTGGTGCAATCGTGTTCAGTACCATCTCTCCGACACTGAAGCTTGAGTGCTTCGTCTCCAACACCTCTCCTATTCCAAATGTCGTCACAGGCTATACACAAAACAAAGGGAGACCCTAAGAAGTCAAACCTTTAAAAGGGTCAACGTAAAGAAGAGAAAAATCCGAGCCTAAACTACGCGAAAAACCGTTCTGTATCCTCCTAAAGGATTCGGTATATGATTATGTATCGCAGTGCATGCCCTAGATTTCACACACAAGCACCAAATCGCCCACAACTTTTGCTTCGCGAGCGACTATATACTTATGGAAAGAGAGAGAGAGAGAGAGAGAGAGAGAGAGAGAGAGAGAATCTGATATGACCTTGTGGAGCTCGAATGGAGGGAAATAGAGGCCATCTCTTTGGCTGCCCATACGGGCTCGGAGGTAAGGGTCGACGGAGAGCCAGTGAAGGCGGAGGAGGACATGGCCATCTGGGACGTCATCTTCGGAAACTCCCATGCTCGAGGTTTGGAGCTTCAGATGTCTGGATGTTGGCACGCCTCCATGGACGTACTCCTCCAATGTCCACTCCTTCCTCTCAACCTCCATATCTCTCTCTCTCTTCCAACTTATACGGCGGAGGGGGCTCGGGACCCAACAGCTGCAACCGGCGGGGCTCTTGGGGAGGCGACGTGCCAGAGGCCGATCTGAGCAGCAGCTGCGACCGGCCGGGGCTTTGGGGGAGGCGGAGGCGAAGGCGGTGGAACGTGCTGGAGAAGGAAAAAGAAAGGATGGGTCTTGGTTGTTCTTCCTGGAGAGAGAGAATAAAAAACGCTTGAAAATTGAAAAGAAGAGAGAGAGAGACATTTTTTTATTTTTTTTTGGTCTGAAAGAGAGAGAGATTGAAGCGGCAGTTTAAATGTGAGCATTTATGTTGTGCTCAGTCCTTTTTCGGTCTGCATAACTAGAAATTCCAATTAACTGTTGATTAGTGGGCAAGAAGTGCGATTAAAGTTGGATTGAAAATGGAATCTAATAATATAATTTGAGTTTTGAGCTAAATTACCCTTTTCTTTGGTGTAAATCTTTTGGGTAAAGAGAAAACCATATTATATTGGTCCACCAATTGGACCTAGACCCATTTTAAATCCATTCGATTCGAATTAAATGCAATTAGGAGTATATCCTAAAAAAAAATCCTTGTCGGGTCAATAAAATCATGAAAAACATTTCAATTTATTTCTCTTTTACATATAATAATGGATTTGCCTGGACCAATACATGATTTTCTTTTAGTTTGGGATCAGGTCTTATATTAGGAAGTCTAGGAGTGGTATTACTTACCAATCCAATTTATTCTGGCTTTTCCTTGGGATTGGTTCTTGTTTGTATATCCTTATTTTATATTCTATCAAACTCCCACTTTGTAGTGGCTGCGCAGTTCCTTATTTATGTAAGAGCTATAAACGTTTTAATTCTATTTGCTGTGATGTTCATGAATGGTTCCGAATATCAAACCGTCACCCATTAATACAACACCAACATTATTGGATTCCAAATTCAGAGCAATCCCTATTGTACCCTCTTCAAATTCTACTAATTCACCCGCCATTACTTCATCAAGACCATAAATACGAGCAATGCCATCGCCTACTTGCAGTACGGTACCGGTATTTACAATCTTGACTTCTCTATTATATTGCTCAATACGTTCACGGATAATATTACTAATTTCATCGGCTCTAATGGTTACCGTGAGTATTTCTTAATTCTTTTTTGTACGAAAAAAAAAAAATAATGCCAGAGGAGAGGAAAAGAAATTCTCCGATTTTTGCATTTTTATTTGGCAGCCGGTCCATATCATAAGCCATGACACGTGTCGATTTTTGAGTGGAACACTCACGCCACATAGGCTGATGACCTGGTGGTTATTAACTACTGAATAATTTCTCCAAAGCAAAGAGATTAATAAAGAAACAATCTGAATCAAGTATTTAAAAGATTTGTCATGAGGTCCATTATTGGTATAAGAAGATATTTACATGTATATCGTTGAATGAGAGGATATTTACCTTAAAAAAGTCACGAGACATATTGAAGGAACGGCATTTCATTCTTAAACATTTTAATTTGGCCATTTCAATCCTAAACTTTTAATGATTTGTCAATGTAGTCATTTTTGATCAATTTTGATTGAAATCGCTAACGTGAATGTAACCCATCCTATGTGGGATGTGTGGCATCCTACGTGGCAAGTTGGCACTAACGTGGACAATTTGTACAATTTTTTTCTTTTTTTCTTTATACTTTTTCTATTAATGGGTTGCTGAAAATTCGACGTGGCCATCTTTTATTAATTTCTCCGGCCGACGTGGCTCGCTGGCATGCCCAGTCAGCATATGTAGCTCAAAACGACGTCGTCTAGCAACTTTCCCAAATTGAAAAC
>BCNH02000004.1:6790496-6825308 GCA_001662345.2 Metrosideros polymorpha var. glaberrima | reverse complement strand
GGCGCTTTTTGAGTAGTTTTTGCTTGAGGACGTCCATTCTAGGATTCAGTTTTGGCTTTGAGATTGAAGGGAGGAGGAGACAAATCTGCATCCGGTTTAGGCATTGCATCGAACATGTGGCAAGGGCTGGTTGAAGCAAGTGCAGGTTGAGTGAAGCTTGCGTGGTCGAATCTGCAGGAAGTCGCCGATAACTCCTTTTGTCTGGCGAGGGCGGTGTCACCTGGGCCAGGGCAAGGCTCAACGAGGCCAACCCTCGCCCAGGCGACGGTTGACCTTGCCGGCATTCACCCTCGCTAGCCCCAACCACCAAACGATAGAGAAAGAGAGGAGGAAGAAAGGAGAGAAAAAAAAGAAGAGAAAGGAAATAAATAATAAATAATAATAAATTCAAAAATTATTAAAATATTGCTAAAAAAATGTTCACGTCAGCGCCAGCTGTGCCACGTAGGCTGGCTAACGTTCATGTCAGCAAAATCTGGCCAAAATTGGCCGAAAGAACTGAATTGGCTCTAGGTTATAAGGTTTATGACTAAATTAGCACCATTAATAGATTTAGAACTAAATTGGCACAAATATAATATGTTTACAACTTTTCTGACACTTTTCCCTCTCCTTCTCCATCTATTTTGCAGACTTACCATTTCTCACTTACGTTTAATTTTATTGAAAACTATTTTGGCTAGTTGAATTTGTGAATTGAGAAGTGTACAAGTTTAATAGCAATGCTTGATTATTAATATATCGAGGTTTAACTTCAATTATTCCGCGAAAAATTGTCAAGCTCTTCGTACTAAACCACATCTATTGTGAAAATCACTTATGATGTTTTGAAAATGACAAAATAATAAAAGGCTAATAGTATATGCATTTGAATGTGTAAAACGAATAACTTCTATTTACACAAGACATATGCAGATAATGTTAACAACAGGACGTCTAAAGCACGTGAAGCTCTTGGTTTTGCGGAAGGAGAATGAGCTATTGAATTGGAAATTTGTCTAAGTTAAGAAGGACCTCTATAGAAGGACTCTATAGAAGGAGAACAAGTTGCAGACAAGGGTCCGTTCAAGCTTGGATGGACCAATAGAAGGTCAATTGTCTACACGACATGAGGATGTTAATATGCTTGGAAGAAACTATTTTGCAGAAGGTGAACAGACCATATAAAGAAATTCGTAAATATTCTAGAATGACCGTCTTGCTGAAACAGTACACGTTACTGACGAAGTGGATGGTTCTATATACGAGCCTCCACCTAGCGGGAAGACCCAACTCTTTATGAATTTGAATTGGACTCAAGTTGGTGTTCTCCAGCTGAAAGACTGTAAAGTAGGCCAAGTGAAAGACTGAACCACTTTAAATGCGATTCGTATTTTTTCTATTCCTTACACTCTTTTAATTTCTATTTAATAGAAGATTGTGATTCTACGCAAGTGTACACGTTATTAAGCTCCAGTGTGATGATATCAAGTTAAACTTTGATGAGACAAATTGTGGATAATGCAAAAATTGTTCGATTTGGTTGGTTTGATTAAACCTTTTTTTTTACTCTATTTATGCGGCTTGGGTTGTTGTCGACAATGGTGGAGAGTAGGAAAAAGAAAAAAGAAAAAAGAAGTTTCAATACTGAGTCAAAGAAAAGATAATGAAGTGGCGCCCACGTCATTTATGTAGCCCAATCACTGCTGCGTTGGCTATTCATGCCAGAAAAGAACACGTGACACCCGACTGTCAGAGAACATCTTGAAAATTAAGAAAAAGCCAGATCTTTTTTTTATCAGAATGCATTCAGTAAAATGAATAATTAGAGTAGAGAGTAAGCACATTTGAGCAAAACATTTAAGCAAAGTTAACTGAAAAAACAGATTCGTAGCAGGAAGCGGAGGACAGGCACTAGGGCTTTTAAGTTACTTCTGCTCTGTGCAGAAGTTCTGAATTGTAAATAAGTACATGAATGAATGAAGAGCGAATGAATGAATGGATCCAATACGCATTCCTAATAAAACAGTGTAACCCCTAAACGGAAAATTCTCGAGGAAGAAATCTGCAGAATGGTTCTTTAGCTTGACTTACATATTCGTAACGATCTGATCTGAGAAGAAAACCTATTGGAACCCTTCTTGCCATCCTCTCTGACGAGCCCTGAGTTCCCACATAGCAGTTACTCTTCTCTGCTCTTCTAATATTCCTTCAGCTCTTTCCCTCGCTTCTTCACAGGTCTCCATCCCAGAACTGCACTTGTCTGCCTCCTTTTGGTATTGAGATGCCATTTTCTTGGCCTCTAACAGCATTCTGTCGGCACGCTGCTGGTTCTCCAGGGCTTGAGCTTCCCTCAGCCTCACTTCCTCCATTAGCAAGTCCGTGAAGCTCTTTTCCATTTCTTCGCTCACCTCTGGGTCATGCTTCACACAATCTACGACCATTGCAGGGAACAAAGGAATTAAATGGCCTAAGCTGACGTCGTGCTTCCATTAGTTTAGCATATAGCTCTTCTTATGTGAAAGCAGGTCCTAGATAAACATTGTTTCCACAGAATATAATCATATTCATTTGACTGATACATATCAGGTAGTTTTGGCGACATGATCATCACATCTAAATCATCCATTATAGTGCCATATAGCACATTGCGAGTCATGTTAAAGTTCACAGCTTAGAAAGTATAGGGGCAAAAAAGTAAGTTTTTCAATAATGGAAGGCAATGTCACTTCCTCCACTGTTCTCACCAAAGAACAGCTTCTCAGTGACCCTACACCCAATGAGAACTGAATAAATGATGCACAGCAAAGATGCACTTGTCTAGCCTGGCCGGCTATGTAATCTCCTGCATTATGCAGTATATAAAGCATGAGTATATTCTTCATGAGTCACCTAAATTGAGCGAGTCAGCATTTTAGAAGAAGAAGGAGCGCACCACACATCCAATGCAACAGAACAATAACATTTCAAATTTAATTCAAAAAATATTATCGTAATGTTTTACTCGAACTTTTCAAGTGGTTTCAGTTCAACTCTATTGCAGATAAAGTTTTGAGACTCTACACGTAAGTCAGTAATTCTGTCTGCACTTATCCCATTGTTTTTCTTCTTATAGCTTGCTATGTTTGGGAAGACGAGGCATGGTGAAAAGGTGAGGCAGGTGGGGAAGATGGGGTAGAATTTGAAATCTTTGTGAGAGAGAAATGAGTGGATCAAATTTTAGTCATGTTCCATACCATCTCATCCCAATCCATGAAAAAGTTGCTCAGCGGTAATGTGCGAAGCTATACAGCTGTGTCATACAACAATATTCTTAAGAATAACTTGGAAATAAATTTGGCCGGTGTAAGCAGCAATTACTGATTCTCGGTGCTTAAGGCCGCTACCCTAAAACCTTGATAGTCCAGTGAGATCTTCAGCATGGCATGTCTGAACCTTTATATTGTCACAAAATAATAAAGACCAAGTTTCTATTCAACCAGCAGACCCTATATATCAGGGTTCAAAGCTATGTTGAGGACCATTATCTTTAAAAATGAACAGTTACAAAGCAATAGTGTCCAAGAATTTGTCAAAAGCAAACACCACATTGAACAAAGAAACCTTGTTTTTCTGGTTAAAAGTTAGACAACAAGCAAGCAAGGAGAGACAGCCTATACAACTCAGCATGCCACAACTCTTGAAGGGGTAGTAAGGTGGGCGATAAGCTCACTCCTTAAAAGCAAGTTCAACCAATGAATATTGCTAATTCATGCATCAGCATGAAGCGTATGAAATATTCATATACAAGAGAAGTCCATCAGTCCCTACAGTTAGTCATTCCACCAATAACAGACCAGCCAGAAAATTAAATCAACAAACTACCTCCAAAGGCAGCTAGAATTATCTGAATCATGAGTACCAACCTGTGAAGGTGTTGTTGATCAATTCTGCAAAGAGAACAGACAAAAGTAGCACACGAATGTCAGATGACATTGTCCAAGCACCTCAAAAGAAAAAAACTAACCAACCAATGGAACAGTAGACATAAAAATGCAATGAAACTATAAAAAGTGTCAACATGAAATGTTTTGCTCGCTCGGGACGAGACAAGAAAAGCTCCAGATCACTGGTGTCGCGAATTACAAAACATCCCAATCAGAAAATATAACCAGCACTGTTTGGACCAAGCTGTCTTTTCGGCAACCCCATGACTTCACATAAAGGCTAAAAGGTCTCACCTTTATAAAGTTTTGAGCCAATATTGTCACTTGAGAATCACATACACCATCCTTTTTATGCTTCTAATTAGACCTCCAGCAGCTATAGAAAACTAAGCTCTATGCACATATATCAAATGAAAAGCTTGCAAAGGTGTAACCAATCTCCTCTATCCTTAAGCTTCCGTGATGAAAATACACAAGTTGCAGACATGATCGGCAAAGCTAAACACAATCACGTTCAATCCATTGTAAAGTGTATAGGCAAAATCTTCTCGAGACTCGAAAACGTAAGACACAAGCAACAGGGTAAATCGCCAGATCATGCTAACGCCACCAAATCAGCTCCATACATCACGTGAAACATCAATCACGTCGACCGAGGCGAGCGATAGATCGACATCGCACCGAAAAGCAAGCCAGCCAGCCAGCCAGCCAGTGATCAAAGGAGGAAACCAACGGAAACGGGGAAGCGAAGGTACCGTCGCCGAGAGAGAGGAGCGGCTGGGAAGAGCAATCGCAGCGACAGGGAGGGCAGGAGACGGAGGAGCCGCGGCGGCGGACGGAGGCCAGGGCCTCGGTCACGTGCCAGTGCAGAGGGGGCCCGACTATGTAACACAATAGGCACATCGCCATCACCGCGATGGATGACTTCAGCGCTCTCTGCTGTCGCCGATTCATCTCTCTCTCTCTCTCTCGGGATGGATGTGGGTATGATTTGAGTCGGACGGACGGCGACGGCGAAGAAGATGGAGAGAGAGAGAGAGAGATGGGGGTTGTTTTCCCTCCTAAATGCAAGGGCAGTTGCAAGAGCGAGTCTACACTAGCATTAAGATGCATAAAAGAGAGAAAAAAAAAAGATCAATTTTTTTTTTCTAATTTATAGGAGTTTGAGTGAATTTAATTGAGTTAATGTGTAATGGACGTTTATTAAATATGTGCGAGTAGAGGGATTTTCCCGATGAAGAGATAGTAGTGGTTAGTTTTAACTTGTGATGTAAGGGTGATTTTGAAAAGCAAAAAATCAGGCAAATCATATAATTAATATAAAGGATAAAATTCGTCTCGTAAGTTAATCATTAATTTTGGAGTAGGCAAATTGGCGATCAAGTTAACTTCATGGATAGGGGAGTAATTTCCGATTCAAACAGTTTCCGAGTTCAGGTTGTTTCGGGTTTTACCTTTTTGAAAAACGAGTAGGTTCTTGGCTTGGGGGATTTCGGATGTAGCTCTGTTCGACTACGAGGAGAGTTTCGGTTTGGACGGCGATGGGTCATGAGATTGTGCTAGTTTTGGATGACATAAGGTTCCCAAATTGGGAGATGATGGAGTTTAATTGAAAATGCTTTATCTAATTTATCTTCTTTCTTTCTTTTCAAATTTAAACTCAATAAGAGATATAAACTCACATGCGACAAATCATTAAGGTGAAAGCTTATCTTGATATGACTTCTCTTTCTCTATTTACTAACATTTAAAATGAATGTAAATAGAATATTTCATCTTTTCTTTTATCAATTCTAAAATTCAATAAGAGATAAGAGATAGAGCATGACATATGTCATATCATTAAGGTATATATTTATTGGTTGAATGTGCGCCACATGGCAAAACTGCGCCACATGTCAAATGTAGAAGTAAAGTGAAGTGCCACGCGACAAGAACTAAAGCGGACATTCTCTTAGTTTTGACTTTATATTTATATGATAAATTGAATCCTCAACCGTTTTCTTTAGAAGTTTAAGTGCTTAGATATATGTGGGGACCTATTCTAAATCGTAAGCAATTCCTAGATCACGATTACATTAAAATAGAAGATGTATCGTGCAAATGGATAACTGACTTAATCCGAGAATACTCAATACACGAGATGAAGCCAATATATATACCTCTCTTTGTCCTTAGTCTTCCAAAATATTATCAATCAATAAGTTATTTATCCCAAACGACCAATCAACAGACATTCTTGCAGACATGTAACCACCAAATCCATCGAAATACTAAATAATCATTGTTCACCAATGTCAAAAACCCTCAAAATTATAGTATATGTAGACACAATCTTTTGTTTGTAGATGAATTCTTGAATTTTGCAAGTCAAGAATCCCGGAGCTCGTGCACCCACGATCATGCGAAGACCCCCAATATCCAAATCTTTCACCAGTCAACTTCCCCCCAAAACAGCCTGAGCCTCTCCAACGTGTGAACCACCTTCATTTCTAATCTCCTATAACATATAAGAACTCCCATTTCTCTTGGTTATCTTAAGGTTCATTCCCTAACATCAAAGCCTAATGGCCTACCTAGCTCCATTCTTTGTCCTCTCATGCCTCCTAACACTTCCCCTCCCAACTTTACAAGCCTACTACTCGAGTACTCCGTATTATCCCAACAAGAAGTCGACGAATGTCATCGACTCGTGCAGGCGGTCGAACCCTAATTGGGCGGCGAATAGGCGTGCCCTTGCCAATTGCGCTGTCGGGTTCGGTAGCGACGCGATTGGGGGGAAGTACGGGTCCATCTATGTGGTCACTAGCCCGCTGGATGACCCCGTGAATCCGAAGCCAGGGATGCTCCGGTATGGCGTGATACAAGATAAGCCGCTTTGGATCACCTTTGCCAAGGATATGGAGATCACTCTCAAGAATGAGCTGATGGTGAACAGTTACAAGACCATCGATGGGAGGGGGGCCAAAGTGGAGATAGCAAACGGGCCATGCATCACGGTGCAATACGTGAGCCATGTGATTATACATGGGATAAGCATCCATGATTGCAAGCGCGGTAAACCGGGCCTTGTGAGGAACTCTCCCACGCATGTTGGCCATCGACTAGGCTCCGACGGCGATGCTATCACTATCTTTGGATCTTCACACATTTGGGTCGATCACTGCTTTCTAGCTCGTTGCACCGACGGCCTCATCGACGTGACCCATGCTTCCACGGCGGTCACCATCTCTAACAACTATTTCCAGCAGCATGATAAGGTATTGGCATGAATTCACTACAGTAAGTACAAACTTCTAAATTTTCATGCAATTAGCATGATTAGCACTCGCTAAATTTGCGATCATATACATAATAACCGCAGGTGATGTTGTTCGGACACAACGACAAATACACGGCTGATAAGGTTATGAGAGTGACGGTGGTCTTTAACCGCTTCGGTTCGGGTCTAATCGAGAGGATGCCAAGGTAGGAGGCAACTTTCATATGGTTTATAAAGATAGATATGTAGATGTAGATAAAGATACAGATATACATTATGAACAAAATAGATTTTGATATGATTATGAAAACATATGATGTTGCAGGGTTAGATTTGGGTACGCCCATGTAGCCAACAACCAATACGATGAGTGGCAAATGTATGCTGTTGGTGGCAGTGCCAATCCCACCATTTTCAGCGAGGGCAACTACTTCCTGGCCTCCAACAATCCTGTTTCCAAACAGGTAGGTCTAGGATGGCATCTCATTCATTAATTTTCCATTTGATCATTGCTTGTAAAATCGAGCCTCTCCTTCTTAACGTTGGTTATAGAAGATGATGGACACCATCTTAATCTCATCGAATTCGAAATACAACGACACAGGTCACCAAGAGAGAGACCAAGACCGTCGACTGGAAGAGCTGGAAATGGAGGTCGTCAAGAGATGTGTTCGAGAATGGTGCATACTTTGTGCAATCTGGCTACGGTTCTTGTGCCCCACTTTACTCCAGAGCTCAGTCCTTCGTTGTGGCCGATGGTTCTGCAGTTCCTGGGTTGACTTCTAGTGCAGGTCCTCTCTCATGCACCGGAGGCAAAGCATGTTGAGAGTTTTTGACCTAATTTGTGTTGTGTTTTGAATGACTAACATGTGTTGTGGTCCTTGGCTTTGTGTGCCCTTTTGGATCCCCAAGTGCTGTCTGAAGGGCTCCTTGGGAGAGACCAGTTATTTTTATGAAAACTTGGTTTTGTGCACAGGGTTACCAATTGTGATGTACATGCTGGTAACAGACATTGTCGATTGTAGAGAGAGAAAATGCGAAGAGACGTCCCATGTTCAACTCACGATGAGACTTCCCATGTTCTGACGATGCTTTTTATTGCTAAGTAGTACAGAAACACGATGGAAGATAGTAGAGTGCTTCCAATGGTGGCACCACCCAACTGTATAAATGAGTCTTTTGAATTAAAATGGATGCTTCTAACAACGTAATTTGAACTAGCGACATAAATTAGTTGAGTTGGCTTAGAACTCACTTCACAATTTCTAAGGTTGGCCTTTTTGAAACTGGCGTGTTGAGCTCTATAAATCTTTGACTTGTCTTTTGGGCATCGAAGGAGTTCATTTAGTAAGCCCAATTACACCCCCACTTTCGTCTAATCTTCAATTTACTGAAAAGAGCCGTGTGCACTATAAAAATAAAAATAAAAACCTTAATTTCAGCTCCGCCCCCTTGGCCTAGATGGTCTCCTTAGAGACCATTTCACCCCAACCATCTTCTCAAATGTTGGCCAACCCCCCCACCCCCCACACTCTCTCTCTCTCTCTCTCTCTCTCTCTCTTAATAACGATGAGCATAATAACAATTAAGCTTGGCTCTTTTAGTTTTAGCACGAGCCCGTCTCTATTTTCAGATGTCAAGTCTTATATTTGATATCTGAAAACTCTAGTTGGCTCCCGGTTCTGTCAGTCTACTCCTAGAGTTCATTCAGTTCCGAATTAGTTTTGTATCCTATTCAATTAAGTTAATCCAAAGAAGAGAAACTCTAGCAGGTTTGCTCATCTTCTCATTTGATTGGGCCATAATCTTGGGTTGCGGCCCACCCAACAATGGGCTCAAACTGAGGATAATTTGATAAATGGATGTTAATCTGGATGTTTTCTCTGTGGACAACGATTGAAAATGGTTCACGATGGGAGACCAAACAAAGGCTTTTCACACAACACTAACAAGAATAGTCTGGTCATTAACCTTCATGGGAAATCCTTAGTTTCATAGGTGTTTATGTACGAACATATAAGATTCCGAACCCTTTTAAGACCCTATGTTTCTACTTCGAGAGATCAGCCGAGTTAATTAAGACCGAAGACTAATCCGCATCTGTTGAAGTATGGTTGTAATTTCGAGTTTCATGGTAGACGACTTTCGCGGGCCGATCTTGGGAGCTCTCTTGACTTGATAACTTCCCCATAGCGGCGGCTAGTGAGAATAGATTGCCATGATGTGATGAAATCATTTGGGTGTTTCAATCGGCTTTCTTTCTCGTTTCCTTCTTAATTAGGAGACCCTCACTCATGTTTATCCTTATGCTAATTGCGAGTAACCCAAAGCTTTTCACTATACCAATTAGAGATTACGTTCCTAATCACACAAGCACATCAAGTGCACAAAGGGAATGAAAGAAGCAAAACCCTGAAAAAGGGATAGGAAACAAAGAGGGATTAGGACGTGAACGTAACTTGGACGCCTTCTGTCGCCGAGAATTCGTCGGAAAACGACATGGACTTGGACCTGATGGATCGTATGTCGGAAGCGAAACGACGTTGAAAGGTCGCGGGTTTCTGTCGATACGACATGGGGGTAGTGTCGCGTGACGAGGTGACCAAAGCGTCACTTTTGTAGAGGAATGAAGTGCACGCCTTGCAGGCTTTGCTGACACGTAAGCCTTCCGTCACAAGCTGCAAGAGCCAACCAAATCCGGCAGGAGTTTCTGCGTCGTTTTCCTGCACCGGAGGTTGCGAGAGGGACTTCGATTCCTTCACACAAGCAAAAGCACGGATTCTCCGGACATAAATCGCATGATTTTCTTAATTATGTCACCATAATTATCCTAATGTGCGACCTGAGCTTAGATCAGATGGAGAAGAAACGTACGTGGCATGTATTTTTTAGGGATTGGGAACTCAATTTGTATTTTCATGTCGTATCATCGTGTTGTATTAGACTTAGTTCTAATTTAAGATACATTTGTAAGTCATGCGATGACTCGGATATGACACCTCTATTGAAGAAGTTGCAAGTGGCGACTTTGTCATAATAAGTGGTGATCTAATTCAGACGGGTGGCGGTCAAGCCGCCTCTTAAAATCAATCGGCATTTGATCTTCAAGGAATAATTACAGTGTTGCTCTCTCCAATGGATTTATGCAAGGGGCAAATTCTGTCGAGGGACGATTGTCCAGGCACAATTGACACGTCCCATTGCCAAAGGATCATCTTTACTCGTCGGGTAGGGGGCATGAAGCTCATTGAATCAAGTAAGGACACGTTAATTAACTAAATTCGGTCTTATCAATATAGATTAGACACAGGTCCATTCCTTAACAGCTTAGATATTTAGGGAAAAAATGGCTACACATTCTGTTATAGATGATCGATCAAAGTCAAAATCAAGTCTCCGTCCTTTCAATTTTGGAGGCATTGGAGAATAAACTTTCCGACCCCATAAATATTACCATGAAAAGATAGTTAGCAATTGGTAAAATAGTAGGATTTTTTTTTTTATCGTCAGCGGGAAATTTATAACGTATAATGAAATAAAGCTCCTCCCTAAAATTCCTACAGAAATAATGGGGGAAGGAAGATGATTTTGCATGCCCACTAGCTTTTCTTTGACTCCTTTCCGAGTCACGGAAACGGGCAGGGGAGAGCCTTCCCCGATCCGACGGTTAAAGCCGCCCCTTCTTACCTAATCGCACGGCCTATATCAAAAGATGAAAAGGTAACTCCCGCTATCAACGGCTGAGATCGAATTGTCGCCAAGTGCTTTTCAATCCTCGAATGACGCAGCAAAAGAGGGGTCGGTGGGATCATGAGCGGTAACTAACCCCAAAAGATCGGGCGCATTGTGATGCAAAAGAAAAGGTTTATGCAAACATGATTCATACGTACATCAAAAGGAAATCGAAACGATAATGCACACTCGCTTTTGAAACTTCAATAGCTCTATCTTTTAACTTATGGGTAACGACATGAATGATCCATAAATTTTGATTTAAAATGCAACGTAATCCTTAAACTTTTAATTTGTTCAATACGATTACTAAACTTTTCTGCAATGGGCAGTGTAATCCATAAACCTTAAATTTGTTCTACATGGTCCCTAAACTTTTAATACATGTTCAATTTAGTTCATGAATTATATAAAAATGTTTGCTGTTGTCATTCCATTAATTCAAGTTCCTAAAAACATTGAACATTTTCATACAGTTCAGGGAACAAATTGACATGTAGCAAAAGTCCAAACGCCTCGTTGAACAATTTAAAAGTTAAGGGATGACATTACACATTGGGCTAAAGTTCATGGATCCCATTGAATAAATTAAAATTGTGAAAATTGTTCAAAAAGTCCTAAACATATTATGCTTTTGCCAATTCAGTCTTAAACCTTTTAATTTTGATAATTGAGTCTTAAACATTTTTACGTTTTGCCAATTGAGTTCATTCGGCCAATTTTGGTTGAAAATTGGTGACAGAGAAAAGAAGGAAAATAAAGGAGAATAAAAAATAAAAAATTCAAAAAACATGAAAATATTATTAAAAATTGTCCGGGTTAGTACCGACTGTGCCACATAGGACAGTTGGCATTTTCAGCCAAAATTAGCCGGATATAATTAATTGGCAAAGTATGAAAATGTTCATGACTTATTTGGCAAAAATGCAACGAATTAAGATTGAATTAATAAAAGTGTAATAGATTTAGAATTTTTTGAACAATTTTTTCAATTAAAAGTTTATGGACCATATTGCACATTCGGCCTAAATTTAGGGACCACTAATCTCATTTTTCTTGAACTTAAAAAGATTTGGGTCTTGTCGACGAGTGTCTCAAAGTATTTATTAACCATCACCTTTCCTCTTCCAATACATTACAACTGAACACTCGGCTTCCAAATACTTTCGTGCAAAAAGAAGACTTCGAGGCCCTTCGATAAAAGAGCCAATGATATTGATGACTTGAGTTCCAAATCTTCCTTTTAAGAATTTTCGAGAGGTAAAAAAGAGTGGGGATAGATGCCCGTGTTGCTCCTTTGAATTGCATATCCAAGAGCCCGATGCCTCCAATTAATCACTTCCAAAATCAGATAAAAGGTTTCTCTTATCTAAATTTAAAAAAAAAAGATGGATTGTCACGGTTTTTTCCTTTAGGCAATGCTGCTATAATCACACATCGGTTATAGAATGTCTAATTTCAGACATATCTACTCAATTTACCCGTGATAACAAGATCCAAATTTGACGAGCTTATCCTATTGACATGTTAGAATTCAAAATAACCTTTCCTTATGATATAGTAATTGTCCAATCTGCAAGTTGGCAGGAGGTTTGCTAATGATGTGATCCGAATTTGAGACCTCATGGAAGACATACGGGCGATTTGTCAAAAATAAAATAATCGATTTTTCCCCTATGATGCTATTATTATTTTACATAATATTAGTATGCCAAATGAATGGAGATCTATGCGTTTATTTATGTTATTGTCAGGCCAAATGAATCGTTACTTGCTTTTGTCAATCTATTATTTTATCTTGCTCTTCACCTAACGAAATGCCACTTTTTTGCCACTTATCAAAATAAAATTCATATGTTGTTATATAAATTTGGGCAGTACAAAATTATCTTAAATCTTGAGGTTTTAATAAAGTTTTGATTTTTTATATATCATGCTATTCAATTAATGCGTTTATACTCTCATCAATTCCAACTAAAGGTTTCTATTCCAAAGCATATTGCAAGAATGTTTTCTTCTTCTTAGGGAGGATGAATTGCGTTTCATTAAAATGGTCTTCTATCATGATTTCATTTTTCCTTTCCAAGTTGAAAAGTCAAAAAGTATTATATCACTTTATTCGCGTGAAATCTAAATAATATATGATAGCATGACTTTTTTCGAATTATGATTAAAGCTTTTCTTTTTATCTTTTCGTTTTAAATTGGAAAGCATGCGGTGATATTCTTTTTTTTTTTTTCTCACGATAATTTTCTAGCCAAATGATAATCCCGACTAATCAACAAGATAAAAGATATTTTGGTATAACCGAAAGTCTATACTCTCATTTGAACTTTGTCTTTAATTATAGCTACACATTTCTTCTTTTGAATTTGAATTGTGCGTATTACTCTTTTTACTTTTTGCACGGTAGAAAAGTCATGTTATATCGATTGTACAGTAATTTGATGTTTCACCTCATCTACATCCAATCATTTACGATATTTCATCATGACCTTTATAACATATTAGCTTGCCTTATATGATGATGCACCGTATTTTATGCTAAAGATTACTCCATTAACATTTCTATTTTGGTTTTGTATATCACACGAACAATGTAAAACATACTTTAAACAGTGGAAGGTAATATTTTCGCAGTGAATTGTTTTATTTTATTTTATATGAGGGTAAATAGTTTTGTGGTCAACTCGATATATTAAGATTATCAAAGATTAAAAACGATTACAAGTGCAAATTGTATGCGGTTGATTTATTTACACTTTCTTTTGATCGAAATAAATTGTGAAAAGGAATTAGATGAATCTGCTATTGGTTGGACAAATGCTTTGATTTTCTAAAATAAAAATTGGAGTTTCTACGTACGTTTTAGTGCATTCCGTGGCGATATTCCAGTATCAAATTTAAGAAAAGCGCCCTGAGCTGGGTCCGGTGGGCTTTGAGATCGTGACAGGTAGTTCCTCTGTCTCTCTCCCTCTCCCTCTCCCTCTCCCTCACGTTAAAAACCCCTCCTTTCTTCGTAATTCTGTCACCCCTTCTCCTCTGTCTCTCTCTGTCTCTCTCTCTGTCTCACTGATCGGTTTTCGCAATCCTGGTGAGTGGTGCTTCGTCTCCGTCGACGATCCTCTGAATACCCTTCTGATGTTACGCATGATCGTGGGCTCGAGGATAGCTGTTTTCTCTAGTTTCTGATGCTCACGACGAGCTTTCTAAGTTTGGCATTTTTGTTTAACTGCTATGTCTTTTCTCTCCTCGGCGTTTTAGGGGTGATCGAGCTGTTCAGGCTTCGTTTCTTGCGTTTTTCTGGGTACGGTTCGATTGCTCGGGAGGAGGTTTCTGCTGTGGGGATTTGGGTTTTGGCTGTAGCCTCCTTGTGCTGTTTCTGGAGGAGTAATTTGATTATCTGGTTGTTCAAAGGGCTTCAACTTTGATTAGTTTACCGCACCACTTGATTTTCTTCCGCATGCATATAAGTATTTTGGCGGAGAGAGGACGGTATCTTTTTCTTTTTTTTAGAGTGAAACAGGGCGGCTGTCGTCATAATATTCTACTTTAGTTGTAATCTTCTTGTTTTCGAATGATAACATGGGTGAAAACCTGAGAGAAGCATGAGACCAATGTCGTTCTCGGTATCGAGTTAAATTCTGTGTTTGATCATATTTGAGTAGAGAGTGTGCTTTACAAGGCATAGTGCGCACATATTTCTGTAAGAAATCATGCTCATTTGCAGTTACACTGTGGACATGAATTATTGTTTTTATGTTAGTAATAAGTTTTTCAACAATGTGTTAAACAACCCTTCATTGCAGTCTGCTAGGTCGTCATGAGAACCAATTTCATGGAATTTGTATCCTTTCTGGTCATTACATGCCTGTTGTCCTCCCTGGTTTCCTCTGCACCGGAGGATGGGTTACTGAGGGTGGGACTCAAGAAGTTTAAACCGGATCCGAACAGCAGGGTGGCTGCAAGGCTTGAATCCCAGGGTGGTGGGTCGCTTAGGTCGCCAATTAGGCCATATCATCTGAATGGTCGGCTAGGAGATGCTCAGCAACCTGATATAGTTGCTTTGAAGAATTACTTGGATGCTCAGTACTATGGAGAGATTGGTATTGGCACTCCCCCTCAGAAGTTCACTGTGATATTCGACACAGGCAGTTCCAACTTGTGGGTGCCTTCCTCGAAATGCTATTTATCGGTGAGGATTTTACCGTTAGCTGAAATTTTTTGGCCCACTGGACATACAAAGCCTGATTGTCATGGTGTTTTTGTTGCAGGTGGCTTGTTTTTTCCATTCCAAGTACCAAGCCAGCCAGTCAAGCACATACAATAGGAATGGTCTGTTGGCATTGCTCATATGCAGCAATTCTCTTGTCATGCACTTAAACTTTTTCCTTTGAGCATGTAGTTATTGATTTCAGTTTTACAGAAGCGTCACTCCTTTTCTTTTTCACTAGTCAAGCAAATGAAGTTCCTCCTCAAAATTTCTTTTGTTGGTTCTTCTTGTCTCCTTATTCAGGCAAACCTGCTTCTATACAATATGGTACTGGAGCTATTTCTGGTTTCTTCAGCAATGACAATGTCCAAGTCGGCGACTTAGTTGTTAAGAATCAGGTACATTAATGTTTGTTTTGAACTCGTTGGAAACAATTAATGCTTTGTATAACTTGTTTAAATTGATAGTACAATTGAAGTATCTTTTGCTCAAGTCTTTTGATTTGTTCCAGGAATTTATTGAGGCCACCAGAGAGCCTGGTCTCACATTCATGGCGGCCAAGTTTGATGGAATACTTGGTCTTGGATTTCAAGAGATCTCAGTTGGAGATTCTGTTCCTCTGTGGTATGGCTAACCCTCTGTAAATTTTTCCTGCTTTGAAGTTACTAGGATATCATCCTTGGTTAAGATCAGAGGCTTTCAAATTTGCAGGTACAACATGATGAAACAAGGGCTGGTTAAGGAACCGGCATTTTCGTTTTGGCTCAACAGCAATCCCGAGGAGGAAGAAGGGGGCGAACTCGTGTTTGGTGGGGTGGATCCGAAACACTTCAAGGGCAAGCACACTTATGTTCCCGTGACACAGAAGGGATATTGGCAGGTTGGTTATAAAAAATTGCCCTTCAGTGTGCCTCTTTATGCATAATTTGTAGTTGTTTTTCTCATTTTATCCTTGCTATTTTCGTTTATAGATTGCTATGGGAGATGTTCTTATTGGTGGCAAACCAACTGGTATGTCCTCTTGAATCTTAATTGGAAGTTGAATGAGGCAGAAGCGTTACGTTTCATGATAACTTATTCTTTCTGTTCTTGTTCTTGAAAAGACATGGAACCACTTGTAATGGGAAAATACCAAAAATTGCCCTTACATTCATTCCATTACCACTTACTCTTCTCTACTTTTGAAAATATGTATTTGTATCTTGAGTCTTATCTTCGGAGACCACTTTGCTTTTTCACATCAATTATCCTTTGGCTTTATTTGCCAAAACGCCATTTCCTTTTTCGGAAATGCCCCCACCTGAATCCTCAATCAACTGCTTACCTAAATCCCCATAACCCAAGTCCTAACCACCCATTTCCTAAGTTTAGCTGGCTGCCGCCAAAGCCTTCAGCCACTACCGTCGCCAAGCTCCCCATCGCTCACCGCCGGCCTCCTCGCCACCACCTCAGCCATCCCCCCCTTTCTCTCTCTCTCTCTCTCTCTCTGAGACTCCTCTAATGAGGTCGCATCACGGTGGCACAGGCTTCCTTCAAGCCATGGGGCAGCCCACTATTTCAGGTTAAGGTCACGGGTGTCATCGTGGTCATGGACGATCATCAATGTCGTCCATGGAGAGGGATGAGGGAGAGCCAAGCATGAACAGAGGGGGAGGTAGGTCGATGGTAGTGGGAAACGGTGGTTCGCAGTGCAGTTGGCTATGTGGAGGTGGGTCGATGGCAGCCATGGCAGCGGCAGATGCTGGTGGGTGGTGGAGAGGTTTGTGGTTGATGGAGGCTAGGGTTTGTGGGGACTTGGAGGCTTGGGATTTCTGAATAGGGTCAATTTGGTCTTTTTGGTTATGGAGTTTTGTCTATGAAAGCAGTATTTTTTAAAGTAGAGGTGTGAAAGTAATAATGGGGTGAAATGTGAGGATGGTTTTGGGTATTTTCCTGCATTTATTTTATGGTGCTTTTTATTTGACTCGAGCATTCTGCTGCAGGATACTGTGCCGGTGGATGTGCTGCAATTGCTGATTCTGGAACGTCTTTGCTGGCTGGTCCTACGGTATGTGTCAATGATCATTTCATACTCTCTGGATGATTATTCATATATAAGTAAGAGAATGTTCATGTGTGAATGTTTCGAATCTAGCTTTACTTGTTTGGTGCTGTATGTGTATAGGAGTTCCTTTACTTTGGTACTTTATGTGGACTTCTGGGAGTTCCTTTTAGTAAGGTCATGTATGATAGGGAAGCAAGATTCAGGACATTGTAGTTTCTGGACAAGCACAGTGTCACGTATCAATGCATGACATCTCTCTCTCTCTCTCTCTCAGACTACGATTACTGTGATAAACCATGCTATTGGAGCCTCCGGAGTTGCTAGTCAAGAGTGCAAGGCGGTTGTTGCACAGTATGGGCAGACAATTTTGGATCTGCTTTTGGCGGAGGTAATTATTTGTTCTTTACAATGCAAATATCAATATAACAAAGACATGACATGTTTTGCAATTTAGCTCTACAGTGCCACAATATTGTGCAAGATATTCTATAGCAATTGTTTGGCTTTCTACGATGTTCTAATGGTGAGGCCTTTGTATTGCATACAACAGGCTTCACCAAAGAAAATCTGCTCTCAGGTTGGGCTGTGCACTTTTGACGGGAATCGTGGAGTTAGGTCAGGCTCTAGCTCTCAAATATTTTCTAGCGTGTTCGATTTTCAGAAATGGTGCTGTTGGACATCTACTACTTTTCCCATACCATGATGCCAATTTCATTGGTTTTACTCTCTATCATTCAAAATGTTACTTGCAGTATGGGTATCGAGAGTGTGGTGGATGAAAGCAACGGCAGGTCCTCTGGCGTTATGCGTGATGCTATGTGCTCGGCATGTGAGATGGCAGTTGTTTGGATGCAAAGTCGGCTGCAGCAGAATCAGACACAGGAGCGTGTTCTGAACTATGTCAATGAGGTAATTTTTTGTATGGTGTTGTACTTTTATAGTCATTCCTTATTTGTCTCACCAAAATTTGTTATGCTTTTCAGCTCTGTGATCGGGTTCCTAGCCCAATGGGAGAATCTGCTGTGGACTGTGAAAAGCTTTCCTCCATGCCCGATGTTTCATTCACCATCGGTGACAAAGTTTTTGACCTCAGCCCAAAGGAGGTGCGACTTCAATCTTCTTACATTTTAAGAATTGGCAATGCACCCCTTCGAGTAAAAACTTGTTCAATAAGATTTCTTCATGTTCCATCATCTGCTGAGCAAAATCAATTGGATGATGGAAGTTAGTTTTTATTTATCATCTCTTCAAAAAGGCAACCTGAATCTGAAGATTTTGCTGTGTAGTGCTCTGAGGTTAACAGATAGATTGGTTTAAATCGTATTATTTACTGCATGTGGGTGGCTTGGGGTATCAGTCAATAACCCGTTCTCCATCTGTTTTATTTCGACAACCAGTACATACTTAAAGTTGGAGAGGGACCTAGCACTCAATGCATCAGTGGCTTCACTGGTCTCGATGTTCCTCCACCTCGTGGACCTCTCTGGTATTTCTTCCAACACTTCCAAGATCCAAATTTGATGCTGGAAGCTGCTTTTTTGGTCATAAAATTCAACTTTCGACTTGTTTCTGACGATGTTTTTCTACACCGTTCTCATTTTCGTACCCTCGTGATATAGGATTATGGGGGATGTCTTCATGCGTCGTTACCACACCGTGTTCGACTATGGAAATCTCAGAGTTGGATTCGCAGAGGCAGCATAGAGGATCGTTCCTTTGTGGTTCCTCCTTGTTGTCAATATATGTTCAGCTACTTCGTTCTGTGTATGTTGAAAAGAACAGGTGGGGTTTGGTGGTGATATTAAAAGTCCTTTCCTCGCCTTCTATGACGATGGACAACCGTTGTAAATGTTTCTGGGGGTTGCTTTC
The DNA here is from genome assembly GCA_001662345.2 of Metrosideros polymorpha var. glaberrima. Lineage (NCBI taxonomy): Eukaryota > Viridiplantae > Streptophyta > Magnoliopsida > Myrtales > Myrtaceae > Metrosideros > Metrosideros polymorpha. The sequence goes on along the minus strand of BCNH02000004.1, from coordinate 6,806,283 downwards.
TCATTTAGTATGTATTGCTCTTGCTCTTTAGCATGTATGTGCTCATTGCATGCATCTTATTCTGATGGAGTCCCACCAGATTTAGTGGAGACAGACTCGACAAATTCGAGGACTTATAAGGACCCTAGGTCGGCGCATAAGTTCGGCGAAGGCGAATATGTATCTCTTCAGAGTCTCTATGGTTGATCTAACATGGTAGCGGCTCATCTATGTTGAAATCGATCAAACCATAATATATTGCAGACATGAAAGGAGATGGAATATCTGAGATGGTGAGGCTTTTCTGAGTATTCCACTACACTCCCATTGGACTTACATCGATTAGTACAATTGAGACTTTGAGCTACCCCAAGTGCCGTGGTTTGTGCAGAGAATTAGACTTTGAGCTGAGGAAGATGGCTTTGTCACCTCTCAAATCAACTCCTGGGGGAGAAATTGAACTTTAAATGGTCAAAATAGCTTGCTTGCAAATTCTTCAATGGCCTCCCCATCACTTGACAAGGATGCCCAACTTCTCAAGTTCTGAGAAATTTCTTCCTAGCCGAAGAGCCACCTTCAATCTCAATATGTCCCCATTCTCTCTTTTCTCAGCATCTTTCACTAAGATTAGACTCTATGTTCTCTGCCATTAGCTTAAAGAAACCAGCACTATTTCTGTACATCTCAAACACCATCCCAACTTGCCCTCCATGTCCTATTATGTTCACAATGCATGCCAATGCTCCACACACCATCCCCATCACACTGGCCCAAGAACGGTGAGGACGTCCCACCATTAGAGACCCAAAAGCAGCAAGCATTGTCAACACAGGACCTGAAATTGCCAATACCTTGTTCATTTTCATGGCCTTTTTGCTCAATCTTAAATAATCTGCCAAGTCCTTCCTCTTCAACACTTCGACAATGTCTGTCATTCCATCTTCCAACTTTTCGCTCCATCCATTCCCAGTCTTTTTGCCTTTTGACCCGAGCCCTTCAGACCGTTGCCAGCTTCTTTGAGGCCACCAAACAGCAGGCTCAATCTTCTTTGGGAACTTCTCCAGCATTTTCCCAATTAGTGGGAGCGGGTATGCCTTGTCCAATGCCAAGATTTTCTCCATTGCTTCTTTCACGTCCATGATGCTCGGAGTGCAAATAGAGAGCTTTGTGTAGACCTGATCACGGATTTGCTTGAATAGCCTAGCGGCATTTCTCTGTTCTTCAGCTAGTTGGGATGGTTGGATCACGTTAACCACCGCCAGCATCATTGTGGCTGCTAAATATAGTACTGTTGAGTTGACTTTGAGCGCCAGGGGTAGCGCTTGATCATTTGATACAACACTAATGGTGGCCATGCCCACAAAAATAGCAGCGGCGAGAATCATCGTGTTGACGGAGATCAGGAAGAGAGAGTTCCAGTTATCTCTTTGCTCTCCAATGTTCTTATGCATCTCCACTCTGTCACCAAGAGCCTCTACTATTGTATAAAGCTTGGCAAGGACAAGAGGGTCACAAGTATTCATTGTCGCTTCACATTCACTTACATGGACCGATTCCTTGGCAGAGCCTGGGCTCGAGAGACTGGGAACCAAGAGAGGTGTGGCATCGACTGCGGCTCGGGTAATTTTCACCTGCATAACTGCAACGGCGAAGCCAGTGGATCATGTGAAGCTTGAAGGCTCAGCATGTTTCTTTGTTCAAGTAGTGTCTGAATTGGGGTTACTTGTGAAAGGTTAGTGACTTGGGATCAGTGTCACATTCAAGAGGTCAGATCTTTACATTTGTAGACAAAAGGAAAGGTTGAGGGAGATTGGATGGCTTGTGGTCCGCTGGTGGAACTTGGAAATGACTGCTACTCTATATTTTCAAGTCCATTGGGTTCCTTTCTCTGACTTTCAACACCAGTAAGGACAAAACCTGGAAAGAGACAAAGACCTTGGGACAAATGCTTCCTTTTAATGAGATCCTACATTGGCACCTGGATTATTGTGGAAGTCTTGTCTTTACATACATAGTTTATGAACAGCCCACCAGAAAAGAACACACATGTCAAGGTCAATACATTGAAAAATTGACCTAAATACTCATATTAAACCTCAAGAAAGTTGTCGTATGTTACTCATCGCAACTGCCTGATCCAACTAATTAGGCACAAAGTCCGTGGTGTTATTTGATTGTGATTGATTAACATGTCAAAGAGTATCCAGTGACACGCTGCCATGATATTACTACATTTCCTAAACACGGTGTCATTATTGTCATGCTATTTCAAGGAGGATCACAAATGATTGGTAAGAAAAAAATGTGTTCCTTGTTTGTAACAATTTTGGCAAATTGGCAAGCATGAGCTAATGCTGATGCACATGCTTGGGCCTGGACATTCATTTAGTGGGACAAGAACACGTTCCTTGATTTACATGTTTCACTTAGTAGCTGTCTGTCTGCCACTATCACATGCATGACAAACATAACGACCAGTAGCAGAGCATGGAGATGCACTAGCTGGACAAACAGAACATCTATAAATTTATGAAATCTCACTGCCCAGCTCCCATGTATGCTGGCTTAAAATAACTATTACTTACATTATAAGACTCAAAACACATGGTCAAACCAGTTATCCCTAACTAAATTTCGGATCCCATTCAAGAATTATTTCATGTTGCATTCACAAAACATAGATCCCACATAAAAATAGCAGAAATAGATGCCATCAGTTTGTAACGGTTTGAAGGAGTGCTGACCACGGTACATCTAACCATGTTCCGGTGTGAGTCTTCACTATCAGAGCATTGACGGTTGTTTCCATTTATGAGCCTTTGGTCAGTGCCATAGACCTTGCCCGTAGATTCAAGAATATACCCCTGAAAAGCAAGAAGGAAGATGATCCACTTACTCGAAGCTATTAAAATGCTTTTGATTAAATAGATTGGAAAAAACAAACTGAGAGAATGCCAACAATTGAACAGAAAAAGGCTAAGAAGCACATACCAGCCACATGCAATAACACTGGCAAAGATGACGCGGAACTGCAGAGGAACATACTGATGGTTCACCCACCCGACAACCGGCCAAAACTGCAGTTGAACGAAAGTGAAAGATATTCACAATTAACCCCTCAATGATGCAACATTCTTTTATTTATTCACATCGGAGTGAAGGGCATACCGTCCAAGCTGCATACTGCACAGCGGGATAATCCTGCTTGATCTTACTTTTCACATGCATCCATGGCCTTCCTGCTTTTCACATTTGCAGTCAAGAAGGGGCAGCAGATAACAACTGATGTCTAAGCATGGCAGAAATAATTGATGTGATTTACCCATTGTACGGAGTGAGGAGATGAGATCATTGCTTTGTACAGTTGTTTTGAATTGTAACTAATTCGTTTTTTCTTTTTCTTTTCAATCCACTCTAAATTAAGGTGGAAGAATTCACACAGCAGAGTAAGGGTTAAGGAAACAGTCGTAAAAGATGTGGGACAAGGTGGGAAGATCAAAAGTTCTGATCCTACACTCTGTTTGAAGCTTTTGAAATTTCTAATCACTTCGAATTGAAAAAATTTAATTAAGAAGGAATTGCTCTTGGCTGCAACTTTGATACGATGGTATAGAAAAGTCCAAAGGTTTGCGCCTTGGAAGGAAGGTTGTTAACAATCTCCCTAGGCCAAAGCTCCATAAAGCGTGGATGTTACACAAGCAGTTACCATTGCCCACTTACCTTCAATTACTAATCCATAGTAAATCATGAATACTAAATTGTTCCAAGGAGAAGAGGTCAACTGTTCCAACACCACCTGTATAATCCAAATGAAACTTTAGCATGCTCTGAGAATTCTCTCTAATTTTTAAGAGAGATCAAGTGATGAATTGAAACAATGAAGCTGGCATATAATCAATTTCAGGGTTGTATTTTCCTCTATCCCTAGTTGGAGGAAACTTCCTCCAACCATGCTTCCGATTGGTGCATTTCTAGTAATGGGCATCACTGTCATGCATACTTAACTAGATATAAATAGGGTTACTACCACGAAAAACCCTCAAACAGGTGCACTTGTGACAAATTTACCCCAATTTGTCATAGGTGTACCGGTTTTGGGTTTTTGGTGGTCAAAAAATTAGTTTGGGGTAAATTAGTCACAGGTGTACCAGTTTGGGGTTTTTCGTGGTATTAACCCATATAAATATAGGTGACGCCCATGTTTGTAAGCCACAAATTAGAAGACTAGCTGGAGGAAACAAGCATTGAGGGAAACATGGCCATAAATATCAAGCAACTCCTCAAATGCATATGGGCACTAATTTTCCTTAGGACATTAAACATCACAGTTTATCTAATACCCAAATAAAACATAAAAATAATCGAAAGCATATATGAATTCAACAACTCAAAAAAGCAGCGGATTTCAGTGCTGGTGACTGTACTGTGCACATACAAGGAGAATGAGAAGTATACCTTCTTGGCCACTGTTTTTGTATCATTCTTCCCCTTGAAAATCTTATCAAGTGCTATATGCAGGAAATGCCCAAAGGGACCAAGATAAGCCAACCCAAAAAGCTGCAATTGACGGAACCTTAATCTCGAAAAATATCATATTAAGAGAAACCATTACATGAATAGAAACTATGAGCAATCAACAAAACAACTCTTCAAGTAATCTCAGTTTAAGCCCCATGGGACGTCTTCAAAAAAATACAGTCAGGTGACAAATCCTGTGCAGTCAGGAATCAACTTAATTGACAGAAATTTCTAGCCAGCTAAATTTCCAAGAGACTTGTCCTGGGTATAGTGTTTTGGTAATCTGAAATTTTATAAGGATTATAGATTGTGCTGGAAAAATCAACTTCTAAAAGGTTGCTTGATCCAGACCAAAAATAAAAAGGTTGCTTGATCGTACTATTTTCTCAGACCAGCAAGAATCAATCTAGAGGTCAATGTTTCCTGGAAGATGAATACTTTATGCTGTTTCTGTTATTAGGATCTCTTGAGAAGCACCACAGATGGCCCCATCAAAACAGAAGTTTGCACTATTTTTTAAATTAATCTGGCAAATTCTTTTTTCTGAGCCACAAAAGACCTGATCTGATGCTTACTTGGTTAAAGTCACATAAGGTGAAACTCTTAATATTTTACTCAAATCAAAGCCATATTGACCAAAAAGTAGCAATGTTTTGCCTTCCCGCACAATCACTGTAACTACTAGAACTGAAGGTTAAGAGGCCAGTTACTAACCCCTCACTACTATCTCCCACTTCTATAAGATTATGATGCCTTAAACTTAATACCGTCCACAAAAACTTATGCTACACCCCTATGAGTAAATTTTTCGGTTGGATGCCACATGCGTCATTTGTTCGATTGATCAAAGAGAATAATAATGTCAATCTCAAATTATTGTTCTATTATTCAAGGTAACACTGTTTTATGTAAAGTCTAAATTAAAAAGGAAAGAACTTTTTTGCCATTACAAATCTAAGAACTTTTTTTATGTCAATTGTGGACTAAATAAAATACTCACAGTTCATTGTCATCCATATACTAAAGCTAATTGCCCTCCACTGCTATATCATACCAAGAGCTGAAAAATATATCTTTAGCCCCAGTAAACAATTTACAAAATACATTCACAAAGACATACACATATACGTGTATACATAGATAAATTCATTTACATTATACACATAATTGGTATGTCTATTCATCTTAGCCTAACAAAATGCTGCAAAGCAATTGCATGAACTAAGTGGATTTTAGTTGATACATTTCATTACGTAACGATTCCACGCAAAGGTAGCAATCCAGCTTAGCCAGTCTTTAATCGTGCACATTTCCGAGTCAATGGCTGCTGTCCCATTCAATTCTGTTTAGGACAATCTCTAAACTACATATGCACAAGAGATGCAGTGGCAGCATAATCTTACTAGGCAATAGGGACTCCTAATCTTGGCTTCGCTCACTTAACCTCGGAAGAATATACTAATACAGTAATACAAAATGGGTAGGGGGAAAAATGAAAAACATAAGAGATTGGAGTACATAGATAATCAAGACATCTCCTTTAACACTCCACTGATTCCAGTACATGAAAATGTTTATCCTATTGATTTCCACAATGAATATGACTTCTCTGATCCATAAATTGATCGAAATTGGATGCATAACTATTTGCCATTGTGCGGGCGAACAACGGTATAAGTATAATGATATGAGAAGATACATGAGGTTTACCACTTTGAGAAGAAGCCTTTTAAGTTGAAGCTTCTGTATGCCAGTCAGCTTCTGTGCTGTTATGTCGCTTATTGCTGACAGCACTCCCGCAGTGATTGCCTGCACATAGCAATTAAATAGCACCATAGGTTGAACATTGATTGCACAAATGAATCATGAAAACTTCGCATTTACTCTCAAAAGTCTGAAGTTTCATCATTTCATCACAACTAATAGCTCAGCAAAATCACAAGTGATTCATGAATCTCAAAGAAAAAGCTCTGAAATTTCCACTCGAATGGATTTCAACTCAGTTGGTGACACAACCAAAACCTTGTGAAGGCGACCCAACAGTTAAATCAGACTCAATAACATGCATTCCAACTTGAAAGGTCAACGAAAACAGTGGGCAAGAGAGGGAGAGAGAGAGAGAGAGAGAGAGGAGGGATGGGCGTTAGACCTTAGTTCTCAATGGGTGTTGCTGAAGCTGCAACAGGTACTGCTGCAATCCCTTCTTTGCAAGAGAACCCATGATTTATCTGCTCTAATTTCTTTGAACCCCTCAGAAATCGAGGACTTCAACGACTGAGAGAGGCTCTGTGCCGGTTCTCCTGTTCTTTGAGCTCTCTTTTCCTCTCCCTCCTTAAAATATCGGGCAAAATAAAGAACATGAACTCGTTATGTCACTGTCTAGGGACCCAACCCAAAACTACTCCGAGGCTTTGCCATGATCCTAGTTTTATACTAACCAGGCGAATTACCCAATAAATTGGAGCCGAATCTTTTTTGGTTCAATTGAGATTAAATGGCATATCCTCGTCCAGGAAATTATTTATTTGCTCTGAAACGACCTATGTTTGTCTGCAATCATTCTAAAAATCTGTCCTTTTTGTGTTGTTTTGTGTTTGTTTTTCTCTAATGCGGTATAGTGAAAATGTTTTCCATGGGTTGGAGTTCTCGCCTTCCCGACTGACTTACGTGGCTGGCCGTCCACGTTAGCAAAATTTGATCAAAATTAATCGGAAGGACTGAATTGGCACTAGATCAAAAGTTTTAGGACTTAATTGGCACCATTAAAATGCTTAGAATTAAATTGACAATAAATTTATGACTTTTTCGACACTTTTCCCTATAAAAAAATTACAACAAAAATTTCTAAAGTCGTTTTTTTTTTCCAGCCAAATGTACAATGCTCTAACAATGTTAGAATCAATTTTGATTTTTCCAGTCTCTAAGCTCTGTTTGGTAACGTTTCTGTTTCTCTGTTTCTCTGTTTTTTTGTTCCCGAGAACAAATTTGGAACAAAAACCTGTTTGGTAACTTTTTGTTCCCAAAAACTATTTCTGTTCTCAGAAATAGATTTGGAACATAAACAAGAAGCAAAAAAAATTTGCTTTTTTGTTCCAGAATCACTTTTGAGAAATAAGCTCACTTAAAAAAGAATTAACTTATTTCTTTTACTCTCACTCTTTCTCACCATTCTTTCCACCACCGCCTATGTGTCCACTGCCCGCCGCCAGCTGCCGCCATCGCAAGCCGCCGCCGCCAGCCACCTTCATTGGCCACCTTCGTCAACCACCACCATTGCCATCGGCCACCTCCGCCACCCACCGTCACCGCCCACCTCTGCTGCCCACTGCCACCGCCATCGGCCACCTCTGCCACCCACCGTCGCCGCCCACCTCCGCCACCCAACGCCCCCGGCCACCGCCACCACCCCCGCTCATTGCCATCGGCCACATCTACCTCTAATAGAAATTTTATGCAGTTATCCAATGCATTTGTGTCTTCTTTTTTTTCTATTCCTGAAATAAAAATTTTGTGTAGTTACCAAACACGTTCTTTTATTCAGAAACTATATCCGAGAACAGAAATAGAAAAAACTATTTCTGAACAGAAATTGTTCCTAGGAACAAAAACGTTACCAAACGCACCCTAAGTGAGGGTTAGTGTTCCTTGCAACAGTCGTTGGTGAGGCTCAGCCGACACACATTGTCTGTATCTACTGTCGATTTTGAAAAGATTGTTTGTTGACCCCCATTTGGGAACGTAGTATTAAGTAGTCCCCTCGTCTGTGGTTTCTATGCTCGTGTTTTCTACTTTTCTTTTCTTTCGATTAATCGATGAGGCGTTGCATCAATAGTGTACCGACTCCCGTCGCACAATCGTCAATTGATAGAGTAAGAAATGGCAGATGATAAAGTTGATTTGATTGTGCATGTCTAGTAAATGAATTTATATGCAAAGAATTGAAGACAAAATTACAAATTAGATTATCAAAATTAAACTTAATGTCCCCTTGTTGGGTAGTCTTGGGCCATGCATATCTAGTAAATGAATTTATAGGCAAAGAATTGAAGATGAAATTACAAATTAGATGATCAAAATTAAATTTAATGTCCTTTTGTTGGTTGATCTTGAACTTCTCTCACCCAAAAGCTAGCTCGAAGGGTGAAATTTTCCCTCACACTTATAAAATGACCACCAGCCATTCTCATAATTAATGTGGGATAACCCAAAAAATCCTCCCTCACACATCGAGTCATGGATTAGAGCAATAACAACCTGTATCTCCTAGAGGTGAGCGATTCCAAGGTCGGTCCAAGTTCCATCTGAAACCTATCCGTCAAAATCGATTTCCCAATTTTTGAAAATTGAAACTTACCATGCATAACCTGGAGCTTGGAACTTACCCTATCACATCACAAATTCCCTGATCAATTCCAAGGTCCACTCAGGTTCCATCATTCATAATTGAATGATTACAGTGAATTATCATTTTTAATGACCATCATTTGCTGTTATAATTTATTGACTATAATTTATATTTAGACACACGAAAAATATAAACATTAACAAAGTAATAGTTTCAAGCAAGATCGTGCAAAAACATAAAGCAAGAAAAATACAAAGACTTGTTCCACTTGGAACTTGTCCATTGAAATCGATTCCCAAATTTTTGAAATCTGGAACCCACTCTATACTCTATCAGACCGATGGTCGGTCCAATTCTTAGTTTTACCCTAGAATAATGCTCACCCTTAGTATTTCTCGTGTGACTATTGAGTCTAGATTTATTGGTAACCTAGGCCCTATTATTAATGTTGGGTGGTCTTAGGCTTCTCTAGCCCCAAAGCGAGCACAAAAAGTGAGATTTTTTCTCAAACTTATGGACCGACCACTAGCTCCTTTCACTATTAATATAGGATAACCCCAACATCGTATAGGAAAATGTCTTGGGTAATTTCTACAATATAAATAGCGCCTCAAGTTTTTTTTATCACAAGTAGGTGGTAGTGGACCCCCTAGAGCTGTGGATGGAGGCATCTTTGGTGGTTTGATCTGCCGTCTTTTAGCTCTTAGGAGATTCGAGTCGGTTGGTACACTTTGTATACATTTTTTTAGTTGACTTTGGGTATATAGTTACATCCACCTATGATATTATTAAAGTTCTTGGCAATTTAATAAATAAGTGAATATAGAAATACATGACATTGATGTGCGCATGGAATTGACATGGTATCGGAATAAGATATTTCGAAAATCCCATTTTACTTTTATACTTTAGGGGTGCGAGCGCGAAGCCTACAAATTTTATGAACCGGTGAAGTCCAAACCTCTGATCTATATAGGTGGCTGTGACTCAAAGCAATTAGCACGCAATTAGCGGGACTTGAACATGTAAACACCAGTTTCTAAGTTGTAAATCTCTCGGCGCCCCAATATGTGGTTGGAAAATTCCATTTCATTTTTTTTTTCAAATATAGCTTTCTCCTTTATCTCTCTTAGATTTCCTCAATTTCTATATCACGCCCGTGTCGGTGTCATATGTCTGAGGCCTCTCATTAATTAAAGATCTTCATCATATGTCTGTACACACTATAAAGTCAAGGAACAAGAGACATGGTCGTATGACCGTACCATGTGGTGGCAGTCTCATGCGGTTACTTCTCTCTTGGTTTTGATGGACTGAAAGATTAGGAGTTGCCTTTGACTGTCAACCTTTCCACGAGAGCGAGCAACACTTGGTCTATGTCAATAACCCACAAAACTGGTTCTTGAACAATTCAAACCCTAGGGAGTGAAAAGTTTGATCTAAGCAAAGCAACGCGGGGATAATACTATCAGAAGCGATGATAAAATACATGATCTGTCTTTAGTTAGATTTTTATTAGGATATCATATGCATATATACGTTAATATTTGATAGATTGACTCGAGCATGCAGTATGATCAGCTAATGCATGAGCCATGACCTACAATGACATCCATCCATAAGCAATATCATCAATCGTAGAGGACCATTTACTCGGTTGGGATTGTAAATTCGATACACCTTTAGACGCTTCATAAAACAATGCTAATTCCATTCACATCCTCTCTCGCAAGGACGTGAATTTCATACCTCCATACTGATGAAATAACATCTGAAACGTTATTGTGCAATGAACCACGAGTGTAAATTCTATAAATTATCCGAATCTTTGATAATAGGGAAAAATCTAAATAAGGGCTTAAAGTGCTCTTATTTTCTCAAATAAGTGCTTGAAATGGATTTTATTTCAAATCAGGGTTTGAAGTGCTCTCATTGTTTCAAAGAAAAGGCTTGACCAAGTAACAAGACAGTGCACAAACTATATATAGGGTTAAGGAACAAGAGACACGGTCATATCATATGACCGGACCATGTGTTGGCAGTCTCATGCGGTTACTGCTCTCTTGGTTTTGATGGACTGAAAGATTAGGAGTTGCCTTTGACTGTCAACCTTTCCACGAGAGCGAGCTACACTTGGTCTATGTCAATAACCCACAAAACTGGTTCTTGAACAAATCTTCCATTCAAACCCTAGTGAGTGAAAAGTTTGATCTAAGCAAAGCAACGCGGTGGCGAAAATACTATCAAAAGCGATGATAACATACATGATCTGTCTTTAGTTAGGTTTTTATGAGGATATAATATGCATATATACGTTAATATTTGATAGATTGACTCAAGCATGCAGTATGATAAGCTAATGCATAAGCCATGACCTACAATGACGTCCATCTATAAGCAATATCATTGATAGTAGAGGACCATTTACTCGGTTGGGGTTGTAAATTCGATACACCTTTAGACTTTTCATAAAACAATGCTAATTCCATTCGCATCCTCTCTCGCAAAGACGTGAATTTCATACCTCCATACTGATGAAATAACATGTAAAATGTTATTGCGCAATGAACCATGAGTGTAAATTCTATAAATTATCCGAATCATTGATAGTATGCAGTTATTTTTAAGCTTCTGATTAAGTTGGTGTCTAAGGAGAATTATAGAGCAAAGATACACATTTCTCCACATGTTGTGCTTGATTATGCATCTTGAAGCTAATGAAACTCAAAACCAAGAAGTGACGGAATTCCTCTGCCGTAGTTATGCCTGTAGTTCTATTGGTGAACCGCAATGTCTGAACAGAGGCTCATAATGAAACTTGAAAGCATATAAATTTAACCAGATGAACTGGTCACGCCCCTAGGGCTGAGTCAACTCATTCAACGATTTCAAACCTTGACCCCTTCTCTCTTTCTCTTCCTCTCCAACTACTTTTCTTTTTGCTATATATAGACATCAGATATACTCCATCCATCCGCGTTTGCACTCCCATTATAATCCAGTCTAGGTCATCACAAAGTCCCTCAACCACATCAACCAAACCACAACTGAAAAAGCAAGAGAAGAGAAGGAAAAAGCTCCCTCCAATGGCTTCTCTAACTTCAATTCTCTCACTCTCTTCTCCTAATCCTTGTTCTTCGAGGAGAATACATTCTGCCATTCAATTCTCGAGGCCTCAAAAAGTACGTCCATCAGTTCCGAACCCAACGAAAATCACTCTCCAAGCAACTGACCGAGCGAAAACACTCGACGCGACGACAGTTGAGGCGATTGAGGCGAACGACGTCGGTGACAAAATAGTAAACAATGAAGCGCTGCATGGGCCATGCAAAAGTGGTACCTCAGCTTGTGCTACACATTCTTCTTTTGCAGGGATTCAACTTCATGCAATCTTGGCGTCCATATCCGACAGGATAGAGATGCACAACAACATGTGCGAGCAGCGAAACAACTGGAACCACCTCCTTCTCAGCTCCATCAACATGATAACCTTAACCGCCACAACTATCTCCGGGCTTTCCGTGATTATCTCCGCCTCAGGAGGACCGATGACTTCATCTTCAAGTTCGGCGCTTTTGGCTTTGAAATTGTGTTCTGCTTTGTTGTTTTCTGCGGCGACGGGGATGTTGCTCGTGATGAACAAGATCCAGCCCTCGCAGCTAGCCGAAGAGCAGCGCAACTCCGTGAGATTGTTCAAGCAACTATACGGCGAGGTTGAGTCGAGGCTCGATGGTCTTAGTGATTCAGTTGCAGAGGCTGATGTGCAGGAAATAATGGAGAAGATCTTGGCTCTCGATAAAGCTTACCCTCTTCCCTTGCTCGGATCGATGCTCGAGAAATTTCCTGAGAAATTCGAGCCGGCTATTTGGTGGCCTATCTCAAGTGATGGGGATGACAATCAAGAAAAAGAGAGGGATTCTTCATGCGAGGAAAGAGCAAATATAGATGATGTTCTGAAAAATGTGGAACAGAAAAATAATGGGTGGAGTGAGGAATTGGAAGTGGAAATGAGAGCTGTTCTTCAAGTGTTGAAAAGTAAAGATTCCGAGGACTACATGAGGCTAGGGAATCTGGCATTGAAGATCAACAAGGCTTTGGCCATCTCAGGGCCTTTACTAACCGGGATTGCAGCCTTCGGCTCGGCGTTGGTGGGGTCCACGGGTGGACCGTGGGCGGCAGTGGCGGCTGTTGCTGGCGGCGCGCTGGCTGGGGTGGTCAACAGTTTCGAGCACGGTTGTCAAGTGGGTATGGTGGTGCAAATGTACAGAAACTGTGCAGGGTTCTTCATGCTTTTGGAGGAATCAATTGAATCCACATTAATGGAGAGAGAGGTGCAAAGAAGAGAAAATGGGGAGATGTTTAGATTGAAGGTGGCTCTCAAGTTGGGAAGAAGCTTGTCACAGCTCGGAGACTTAGCAAGAAAATCCACTTCCTCGAGAGATTATGGGACCAATGTGGATGAATTTGCGAGCAAGCTTTTCTGATAACATTTTTTAGCTTGCGATCATTTTAGTCTAGCTGATTACCTCTACTGTCGTTCTTTAGTTCTTTGATTATGCTTTCCTCAGACGTATGCATGAGAACTTTTCATGTTAGGAAGCAGTTAATCTCGTGTTATATTACTATTGATTGCTGTAATAAGACTGGAGTACAAATTTAAATTTGATCTTCCATTGTTTCGGTGACCTTATACCCTCGGTCATGCTAGAAATGTGTGTTAACTGAGTTAAAGGAAAATCAGCTACGTATGTATCTTAAAAGAATGGGAAAAAGTACCAAAAAAGTCTTAAACCTATTGCATTTGTACCAATTCAGTCCTAAACATTTCAATTGGACTAATTTAGTCTTAAACCTTTTTACATTGGTACCAATTCAGGCCATCCGGCTAAATTAGGCTGGAAATTGCTAACGTAAATGCTAATCGTCTTACGTGGCATGGACGGCATTAACATGTATACTTTTTAATTTTTAATTTCTTTTTTTTTCCTTTCTTTTTTTGCCGATGGCCGGCCATAGGTGAGGGTCAGCCTCACTAGGCCACGCTTGGGCAAGGGGGCCTTGTCGGTGCTCACCCTTGCCTCGCCCTCGCCCAGGCGAGGCCAGCCCTTCTCGGCCAGTGGCTAATGGCTGCCACAGGCAAAAAGAATAGGGAAAGGTTTTTAAAAAAATGTCTAAGTCAGCACTGATCGTATCATGTAAGACAGGTGACATTTACGTCGGTGGTTTCCAGCCTAGATTAATTAAATGACTAAATTGGTACAAATGTGAAAAGGTTTAAAACTGAATTGATACCAATGCGATAGGTTTAAGACTTTTTTTTGTGTATTTTTCCCCCAAAAAAATGGGATGATGACATTACTAGTGCATGAATTTTGGCCAAGTACAATAATTTTCAATTCGTTCAATTAAGTTCTTAAACTATCTTAATATGTTCAACCATATTACTTGGTGTTAATAAAATTTGCGGAGATGAAAACCAATTAGGTGAAATTATTGTTGGATGGAGAAGTATAAAGTACATACCTGGATTCGGACACGTACATGTTCACTCCAAACTACGAAAAAAAAATTGCAATTCCTTTCATACGTGTATCATTCATTCCAGACAGACAATTTTGTCTTTGCTCTATCACTTCAAATGTACATTTTCCTATGCTTAACCCTCTTTTTACATGGAGATTTTAGAAATTCACATCAGAGGAAAACTCAATAGACTTATAGCGATATCAACCCTTTTGAATTGAGAAAAGTGATTTTCAGCATATCTATAGTTAATGGTATTATAATTTTTTTTTGTTCTTGAGTCTCGATTCAACAAGCAGGAGACAAGATTATGGTGGATGAGTGATAAATACGACGGTAGGTAAGGGTGCAATTATGTCAATTCAGTCATAAACCCTTCATTTTCGTCAATTAAGTATTAAACCTTTTGCATTTGTGTCAATTCAGTCCATTTGACACAATTACAATAGGTTTAAGACTTTTTAAATAGTTTTTCCTGGCATTTTAATAGACCAAGGAATGATTTGCTTACAAGTTTCTTGTTCGTAATGATAACCTTAGCGCTTGACCGTAATCAATAGACTACCTAAAGGAAAGTCAGCACAATAACCAATCACCATGGCTCCCCATCAAAGTATGAATTTCCAGAACAAGAATCGAACCCACAATCATCGAGCCTAAAGCATGATAACGCGTTTTGACTCCCGAGTTTTGACAAGAGTCGTTCAAAAATATTGAAAACTGAGTTTGGACAATGCCGAGGATTATGAAATGACCGGCAATAACGTATCGCGTTCGATGACTTGAATCAAAAGGCCTATTTGACTCTAGTTGCATGGTACGAAATGCGACAGCACGTCTTACGTTGCTTGCACCAAGGACAAAGTAACAAATTAGCAGAAGAACCAAGAATTGATCGTCCATTGCTGGTTCAGTGACTCATGAGACCAATTCAAAGTTGAAGATATCATAATAGCTGCAGTTAATCTGTCAATTTCTCCTGCTCTAATGAAATTTGATTAGGTAAAACCAAATTGTTCATAGTGTTTGGCAAACCCCAAATTACCACATTTTCCAGATGATTATAAAAAAGGGAAAAAAAACCACAAAAAACCCCAAACTTTACCTTCTGTGACATATTTACCTCAAACTTTTTTTTATGTCACTAAAGATCCCAAACTTTGCCTTTGTGACACTCTTTACCTCAAACTTTTTTATTTGACACCAAAAATTCCAAACTTATGATTGTGTGACACATTTACCCAACTTGAAGTAAAAAGACGCATTTACCCTTCAATTTTTTTTATTTTCACTTTTTTATTAAATAAAATATTCAAAATATTTATAAAAAAAAAAAAATTAGGGCCTGGGCAGTAGGCCCTTGCCGGCCGTGGGTGAGGGTCGTCAAGCCCTCGCCCGCTACTAGGCGAGGGTCACCGGCGG
>BCNH02000004.1:6741296-6790478 GCA_001662345.2 Metrosideros polymorpha var. glaberrima | reverse complement strand
TTTTTTATTTGACACCAAAAATTCCAAACTTATGATTGTGTGACACATTTACCCAACTTGAAGTAAAAAGACGCATTTACCCTCCAAATTTTTTTTTTCACTTTTTTATTAAATAAAATATTCAAAATATTTATAAAAAAAAAAAAATTAGGGCCTGGGCATCAGGCCCTTGCCGGCCGTGGGTGAGGGTCGTCAGGCCCTCGCCCGCTACTAGGCGAGGGTCACCGGTGGCGGCAAGGGCTTGCCACCCTTGCCCCCCGATCCCCCACTTTTTTTTAAAAAAATATTCTTTTTAATAAAAAAGAAAAGACGAAAATGCCTTTGGATTAGAAAATCTTTTAGATAAGTATATCACATGAATAAAAGTTTGGAGCTTTTTGTGTCAAAAAACGAAGTTTGGGTTAAATTTATCACATTGTATAAGTTTGGATAAATGTGTCACAGAGAGCAAAGTTTGAGATTTTTAGTGTCACAAAAAAAGGTTTGAGGTAAATGTGTCACATAGGACAAAAGTTTAGAATTTTCGGTGGCTTTTTCCCTATAAAAAAAAAAAGGCATTAACTTCGGTTTATCATAATACAGAGAAATCATACTCTGTTCATCATCCAACGTATGACCCTGTATATGCTCAAAGAACAAACTGCCGACAACATGAAGTGTTCGGTCGTCTTGACCCAACTTCACAAGCATTGCTCCAACCTCCAACTACGGACGACTTACTTGAGGAAGAAGTAAGAGACTTATGCTAATTTCTTTGTGCCGACAGCTGAGTTCCTGCATTCTCAGGTTGACTCGCATGGTGCTGATGGGGACCTCGAGCCATCTGATACCGCTCCTGTTACCTCCTCCATGCACCTAAACTGAGCAGACTGTAAATATAACTCGTATGGGCAAACCGGGGGAACCTTATACAGAAACATGTTTTTTTTTTCTTTTTGTTGTATGCCGTGCCCGACACAAGTGAAAGAAGAGGCAACATCTTGTAGACAAGTACCTTTAGCCAAAGCGGTAAAACTGCATTAGAACAGGGTCAAAATTGCATTTACAACGTCGTACCTCCTATATCAAAAACCTTGAGGTGAAAACCGATGGTACATGAGGGTCAAAATTGGATGTAACAAATTATTTAGAGTACAATCACAAATGCGGAAGGTTAGTGATAGCTGAAGCATCTTTTAGTATCTTCCGGGCACGCCAGTACACAGCCGTCGCGGATTCTGCTGTTCCCATCTGCAAAACAGCAATATCCTTGTAAGCACGCAACTGTCTAAAGATATCCGGTATAAATAAAACAACATTTTCATTACATACGACGCCCCACCCACAAGGTGTCGGATATTTTTCCTTTCTCTTGGGCACCAAGAGAATAGAACCAAATTAACTTACCTGGAGGACATAACCCCAAGTTGTAAACCACTTACTCAGAATTATTTAAAGCAAGCCAACAAATGAGCATTCACTCAAAGGGAAAATTGCACCTATGCTATCTTACCAAAATGAAGTTAAACTCGTTCTAGGACAGTATAGGCAGTATAATCATAAAACTTAGTTCATCTGATAAATTAATTATATGCAGGATGGAGGAAACTCCTTTCAATAATACCTCTGATTGGTTGGTTATAAATTATAGATATTACCCACATGCAAACTTAACCATAATTAAATGTGGATAATGTCCCCGCTTGTAACCCACCAAATCAGAGGAATGATTGGAGGGAGTTTCCTCAAACTAGGGTTGGAGGAAAACATGACCCTCAATTAGCCGCTGATTAATTTCCAGGTACTTTTTGGCAACGCCCACTAATTCTGAATTTCACAGATTAAGTTAATCACCAAATGACTTCAGTAAGGGTGACTAACCGAATAGTTCAGTCACATTGTACTATGGATCGAAGAATTAGTAGCATGCAACAAAGCAGGGCAAAGCAAACTTCACCTTGTTCTCCAGAGAGTAGTAAGCTCTCCACAAATCTACACTTTGGTCATAAGTTGTGAGAGCAGCTTCATATAACTTCCGAACTCTAGAAAGACCATCTTTAGAACCCGCAAAAGCAAGGTTCATCTCCAGCTCAATGCAAGTCTTATATAATGCCCCCTCTGGGTGAGGAAGAGCAAGAAATCTGCAATCGACAAAATACCAAAAAGATTAGGGACTTTTGAATGAGGGTTAAAACCACAAAACTACACAGGCTGCATTTGGATTTATTTTATAAGAGCACATATGTAAGAGTAACATAAAAATAACATATATACATACCTTTTGTACATCTCTCTAGCACGTTCAACCCCATCTTTCTGAAGAACGAAATTAACAATCACTGAAGAGAGGGAAAAATCAGATTCACTGGCACCATTTTTAGCTAGAGCAACAAAAGCGATCTCCACAAGCTTGTCGAAGTATTGGTTTTGATTACCAAAAACCTTGAGAGCCTGTCATAGAAAGCCAAAGAAATTAGGCCAAACCATCAAAATCCATCAATTAGCCTTTTCAAATATATACATATTGCAGAAAAAAGATAGGAATCATAAATGAGAACAAGCATCTGATGGTTCCCAAGTATTAGAGAAAAAATTTTACAGGCTTGCTAGCATCCAGTTCACAACTGCAAAAAGAACCTTTAGAAAAGTAACTTAAACTACTGTCTCACTTCAGGACATGCCCCAACTTACGCGGAAGACAAAGTCCAAGACATCACAATTTCCTGAAATTCTATATTCACAGAAAAGTGCTCAACCAGGCAATTGTCCAAAAAGACCTGAGGTTAAGAAAGAATGAGAAACATGTGTAGACATTGAAAGGCAATATGATCTGTGGAAGGACAAAACTGTTTTTGAAGGGTTAGTGATACTATTAGGTGAGCAACTCTAACTGAGACTCGTTATTGCCATATTACTTCAATGAAATGTGGTAAATACGCAGGGCTCACAGGTTTCAACAGATTCATTAAAACTTCCAAAGTCCAGCAGCATCAAGTGCAACAGAAATTTGAAGCGTCCAATATTAATATGTTTTGGAAATTATGACTTACCACTAACCACAGTTGCTCGGTTTCTGAAACAGAGGCTTTTGTCAAAACGTTTCTCAGAAGATCAAAAATGGAAACCAGATCAACCTCATCCAAGGATGTATAATTCTTTGTAAGACATCTAAGCTCTATCGAGACCCTTAAGAGCAACAACTGCATCGAATCAGATAGTTTTCCGCTGCAAAGCTTTCCTGCCATATCACGGGCTTCATTCAGTCTTCCTAATTGTAAGTACAATGACACATGTTTGCAAGCAAGATCCTCATCCAGGCACCCCATTGTTTCAGCCTTTTCATATACCATTAGGAGTTGTGATATATAACTATGCATATGTCCAGATGACCGAGATCTCTCGATATTTCCTTCTTTCAGCGCAATGACATCCATAAAAAATTTTGCATAAAGATTAAACAGCTCAGGCAAAGGCAGAATCTCTAACGCCTCTTCATAGATCTGCATAAACAACAAAGGCAGTCACACGCACATCCGACATTGAGTATCAGTAGGTGCACACAGATCTCAAGCAATCAGTCAAATAATCACAACACGAATTTTGCTAATTCAGGACATTCTCAAGGTCACAAATAATGTACCTTGACTGCCTTATGCACCTCAGAATGCAATCTCTCCTCATCTATATCTTCTAGACTCTCAAAATCAGTAATTTGATGTTTTGCAAGCCAGTCCCAATATTCAGGGTCAGTGGAAAAATCTCTCTTCATGTCACCTAGTACCTTCTCTCGCAGTTCTTCTGAATCTGACAAGTTTATTGAATCCAATATCTCAAACAGTCGTTTTCTAAGACTCAAGCTTGAGGGAAGCATTTCTACAGCACCACTGTAAATAGTTTGAAGAATAATCAACCCTTGCTCTTGAAACAAATCTACCTTCTTTTCAGCTTCCCCATTTTGACCACCAGATCCATCACCTGTATCTCTAACTTCATTAAGAGACATAAATAGATCTTGATTCTCATTTCTCCACCGTTTCTCATTATTATCTTCACGACTGCGAATCAACGTCCCGTTATCCTCTCCAAGAGCAATTCTTCGGGCCTTTAACTTATTAAGGTATGTGAGCTCCATTCTCAGATATTCTACCCATAGATCTTCAGACTTTGGACACAATCTTAAACCGCTCTGCATAAGTGCACGAGCAGCTGCAACATTCAGATTATGGTCGAATTCCCAGGCTGCAGCATAAATCCAAACTCCCGGAACCTTTGGGTGGAATCTTATCACCTGAGCAAGGGCCTGCAGAGAAGCTGAGACTAAATAAAGGACTTCTTTACGCAGTAGATCAACCAACCAGATACAAGCCAGACAGCATGTAAATGCTTCAGGTCCACACAGCCTAGCAAATAAAGCATACAGTGCACAGGACTATCTTTTTGAAACACTACAGAGAACAATACACTTGAAACAGACCTCATGGGCTTTTCATTTCAAATAGGCCATTATAGCCTTTTCTGCCCATCAGCAGCAGACCCTGGCTCTCCCAGAAAGCTATCACTATAGATAGGCAGAATGGATGAATAGTTCTTTAATATATAAAGGAAATAGTATCCCTAGTAACGGAAGGCATTTTAAGACATATCTTCACTATCAAGAGAACAGTCATCTGAGTTGCTACATGTTTACAAGCACCAAAAGCATGTCCCTGTGATTGAGGAGTAAGCTAAGGGATTATTAGCACTTCCAATCAATCAAAATTTCTAAGACTGATTCTTCTCCATGTTGGATACATTTGATCGGCTTCCAGATCCCAATAGCATTCCGTTTAAACTAGTTTTTGTCTCGCCTTTAGTTTCAGATATGAAAGGCAGACACAATACATTTTTCTACAACGGAAAAGCATCCTCTTTTTCCAAAACTAAGCTTCTAGCATATACAATTGCTATAGCAGATTATCCAAGGTCTACAAAATTCGCAATACCCAAAGTTGTCTCCTCTTCTACAGCATGAATTATTTTCCACCGTGTAAGCCAATGGGAACCCAAAAACACAAAAAAAAAAAAAAAACACTTCTTCATCCAATTGTCTGTGAAGAACTAAAGACCCACAGGCGCTTCGTCCTCTAATGTTTAATCAAAAGACCGCACCATATAGAAGTGCCTACAAACTATCTCTCTTTTAGTTTGTGAAAAGACGAATTCTCATTACACTTTCCAAGGCGTTGGATTCAGCTACTAAGCACTATTAACAACCTCTACATGCCTCCCAGCCCACAGATGTCCACTTCAATGGAGGTTCACTTTTTAGCAGCATTCACAACATACTTTGCTTACTTCTCTGATTCCCTACCCTAGTTAAATTCTTCAAATTCTTTGCTCCACATTTGTGTCAACTGAATAACTGTCCTTAACCAAAATATTCAACTTTCTTCATTCTCCTCGTTCATCAACAAGCCCAAACATAAAGCATATGAGGAATTCAAGAAAGCACTTTGTCTCTGACAAGCCAACCACCCCAACAAATTTGACAATTTCAAAACTGAAGCTCGAACCTTGGTCGCCTACCCTTAACTTTCAACTTGAGATTGAGGTAAGTTATACGTGAGATAGTGAATTATGCAGACAATTTGAAGACGAGCCTTCAAAAAGAAACCCGTACCTTCTTCATCCGACCGTTCTTTCTCACCCTACAAAACTCCAAGTACCGAAACCACAAATCGATATCTCCCTTATACCTCATCACCGCCATCCTATAGATCTCGATGATCCTCGCAACCCCGGCGAAATCGGAAACCGACTTCTTCATCTTCTTCCTCGCCTCCCGCGCGAGCGAGTTCTTCCTGAGCCTCCGGAGCGCGTCGAGCTGGGTCTCGTACTCGATGTAGGCGAGGAAGTCCTCCTTGAGCGGGCTCGGCCTCTTGAGCCGGTACTCGAACTTCCGGCGCTGCTTCACGACCTCCGCGATCTCGCGGCGGGTGAAGAGGCCCCGCCGCTCGAGGTCATCGAGCTCGTTCACCATGCGCTCGAGCCTGTACTGCACAACGTCCGCCATTGCCGCTGCTTACCGAGAGCCGACTGAGCCGGTGAGAGATTGAGGTTAAATTAGGGTTTCCCGCGGTTCGAGTGAGCGGAGGGAAGCACCGTGGACGGTGGTTGTGTCTAGGGTTTTTGGGGTTTTGCTTTTGCAACCGAAAGGCGCGCAAGAAGAAGCACGTTTCATTTTTAATTTTGCAATTCTTATCCATTTTATTTTATTTATGGGCTTGGAAAAATATCATCATGGGCTTGTAAGCTGGCCCACTAAGTAATTAGTTAATGGGCTCGATGGGCTTTTTGGTTGTGCATAAGCGAGTTGATTGGCTAGGCATGCCTAAAGATCCTTTGCTCTAGCTTTATTATTTATTTATTTTTTGGTCAGAAAATTACTTTTCATATCATATAGTTAAAGACCAAGAACAACTCAAATGGTTTCAGAACAAAGAACATCCAAAACGGGTTGGGAGACTAAAAACCCAATTTTGGGAGAGAGATTTGCGGACTTAGACTTTGACGATCTAGTCCGCGAATTTATTTAGTTCCCTAAAGCAATAGACCACCCTCAGATTCGATAAAAAGGAAAGTACGATCCGACTCTCCTTGATAACAGTTTCTACAACCCATGGTACTTGCTCTATAGCAACCACTGAACAACACTTAAGTTGTCTAACTCCAATTGAAGGATTCCAACTTTCTCTTTCCTCTCATCCTCTCACGAACTTCAGCCCCTCAACTATGGCTAGGGTTATGGCTAGGGTTTCGGCGTGAGCTGTCAATTGGACCCTCACCATTTGGGCAAAGCCCCCTATCAGCATCCCCAACGCATCCTTGCATATGCCAACCACTACTCCAATGGTAGAGCCAGCCACGAAGGAGCCATTGACATTCAGCTTGAAGGAACCCATGATTGGCAGATCAAATCGAATTGGTATTTAGTATCCCATCAAACCGAAGAAAAAATCGTATGAAAAATACATAACCCAGATAAATCGGGCTATCAATAGGGCTTTTTTTGAAAGAACGTTGGTAAATGGTGGTAATCAGAGAAAATCGGGGAAAAGAAGCTTTTCGATCAGAATGACAAATTGAAAGTTTGGATGTCCTTTCAACCACCCAAAAAAAAAAAAAAAAGGTTTGGATATCCTGGATTAGCTTGGCATAGGCAGATTTTCTCTCTTGTTAAACAGCTTAAACCGGACTTGCACATGGTCGATTGAGTAATGTTTACATATATACAACTATTGCTTGTATGGAATACTTTTCAATTCGATCGTAGGTGGTGCATCTAAATATATAAAATCAAACAACATCGGATTTGGTGTTCTAACAAAATGTCCAATTGGGGAAATATCCATGTACTTTTTTTTTTGGCTAGAACGAAATATCCATGTAATTATAAGCTACTTAAGAATTGTTTATTCGCAATAAAAGGTTTTACCATCCTTGTTTAATCAATCATTTCCTTAATTTGCATAAATAACTCCTTAGAAGCACATTATATTATCATGAAATCGAGAAACTCCCAAGGAAACAGCTATGAAGATGTGTGAACTAGAAATATTTAATGAATTTGAGAAGCTTGATCAATGCTTATTATTGGACAAACTATTACATGAGGGAGGCTGTGGAAAATCAACGACAGAAGCACACACAACTGTTACACAAGGTGCGGTTAAATTAGCAAAACCCAGAATTTATTAAGTAGCGAAAGGCAAATTGATGGAGATGTAAGTTTCCATGGAACTTGTGAAACAATTTCAAGGTAGTCCGCCCCCAATTCCTCCTCCAGCACCTCCACCATATCCGCCTCCTAAACCGCCACCGGGCAAACCACCACCACCCCCGCCGCCGAACCCTCCTCCACCACCACCTCCGAGCCCGGATCCAAACCCACCTCCAGCTCCACCCCCGTAACCATATCCCGCACCTCCACCCAGTCCACTCCCGCCACCACCGCCGCCAAAGCCGCCATCACCTCCAATGCCTGACCCGCCGATGCCACCGTAACCAAAGAATGTTTTCTCCTCATTGAGCGACGAGCCCTCTTGGCCATTCCCCACGAGAAGCTTCCTACTGGCATTGGTGGTGCATATGAGCGCACCAAAGAGAACCACCAAGAGAGTGTTTTTAGTAATAACCACAGTCATTGTTTCTTTGAATCAGAGAGAGAATTCTTTTCCTTCTTCTTCTCTATTCTGTATGTCAAGGTGCTCACGTTGGAGGAATTTATAAAGAGGAAATGAGAAGGTGACGGTTGAGAAGGCTTTAAAATCATTCACATTCCTACATGTTATCACCCATTGTCCGTGCTTAAGTATGCAGGACACAGTTGAAGTATGGATAGAGACCCAGCTGCTTCCAGAGAAAAAGGCAAACTTTCCATCATTCCCCATCTCGTGACTAGGACCATATATTAAGCCTAGAGACATATGATCATCGATCTAGAGATCATACGCTGGGATTTGGTCGAGTTTTAGGGTTTTCGTCGACTATTTTGGCCTCTAATTTTAAGACCAAGTTCAAGGCCAAAATCTTCTTTTTTGTAGAAATATATTGGTTTTTGATGGGTGAACCGGATACATTACGAATAGAATGGTAAGTTGGGATTTGGGTTTACTTTTCGATGCAATTGTAGAAATTGAATTCACAAAGGAGATGTAAACCTCCGACCAAATGCTAGTAATGAATGTATGAAAATCGAAAGCCCTTTTTGAGTCCTCTCAAAATCTCATGTGTCAATACTCCTAGATCGAAGATAGCGACTCATTTTCTGGGTTGCTTATGGCCCGCTACTTTGTTTTGTATGTATAGTTGGCCATCTACTAGTGGTTTAGAATATCGATGCATGGCCATTTTAAAGCCCATTGATAACTATTTTTGTACATACAGCGAAATAGCAAAAATATGTATGTAAGTTTTTGGAACGATCAGTGTCGCACACGAAACAAAGAAACTTTCTTGACAAAATCTTGAAGAATCAAATGAACCACAACATTCAACTGACATACATGGAGCAAGATTTTGTCAAAGTTCATGATTGAGCTTTAAGATTACATTTCTTCAAGAGGAAGGAGAACTTTTTCTAGGTTCCTTCTTGACCAGAGGATAGTAACGTATTTTGAGTTTGGGAATTGTAAATCCATTTTGGGTGTTATAATCTGGATTCGCTGTCACATAGAGGCATATTAACATAGAAATTAAGCTAATCAACTCTTGTTTTTTAGTGCAATTTGAGTATAGCTAAATGTATTGGCAGGCGCTTGAGGTACTATGAAGTATAAACATCTCTTTTACTTATCATATATGTGAATGTATTGTCGCCCACATGAACTTGAGGGAAGTCCAGGTCAGAAAATGGTGATGCAACTAGCTTACATACACATGCATAAACTATATATACCCACATGACAAAGTTCGTCTAACATAAGTAAACAAGTTCAGTCAGCTATACGACTTAGATCAGATCAACGAGTTAGATCCAAAGGCACTTCATGAACTGCTGAGTTCAGTGATAGAGTGGTCATTGATGTGCAATCAACCATCCTCTTCTTAGCTGAATTTCCTTCTCCACTATGATTGCTCTTGCATGCATTCTCAGCGTCAGCATCTTCCAGTGCTCCTTCCTTTTCCTCACTCTCCTGAAAATTCAAATAAAAACGCTCTTCGGAGCCTGCTCACAGAGAGAGAGAGAGAGAGAGAGAGAGATCTTACTTGGGATTTGCAGCTTTTGAGCAGATCCTTGAAGATGATGTAAGAACTTGGACATCCTTTGCCTGCTGATGTTTCAATATTCCATCCCTGTTGGTTCTCATAGCTGGAAATATACAGAAGATACCAAACGGTTAAAAAAGTGTGTCCAAGAAAATTCTCTCTTGTCATATGTTGCGCACTAGAAAAGTCAGGTGTGTGTGGTCATGGTCATGGTTGATTCTTACTCTGTGTGTGTGTGTAAATTGAGGATCTCTTGCTTGAAAGTAAGTAATATTCGGAATCAACTATGACACTTCATGATTATATTCTGGTAATAATGCTGTGGTAATCTATATTCTAGGAAGTAGGTTTCTCTCGCAATTCATTAAATTGAACCGTCGAGTTATATAGCCTTTTTATATTACAGTTCACATTCTCATATAGGTCATTGAGTTTGTCATGAGATCACAACTTCAAGGTCTAATACAATTGAAAGTTACGATATATACGAGCAAGTTATGTGCGAGATAAATTGGGTGTGTTGATAGAAAACAGTTAACAAACCCCTTCGTGCACACGCTGTTGTTCTGGAGAGCGAGCCGGCTGGAGTGATGATTTCCCTGATTTTGGTAGCTGGTTATGTAGTTATTCATCGTCAGATCGACCTTGTTGCTTTGGTGCTGGTAATGTTGATGGTGGTATGCCGCATCCCAGTGAGGAAGATGATCCGAATATGCCAAGCTCCGCCCCCTCTCGTTCTTTCTTTCTGCGGCTTCTGCTTCTGCAAGGAGAAGCTTCCAAAATCACACAAACAAGTTCCATTCCATCACATGCCCGGCTTTTTTACAGTTAGTAGTGTGGGCATATAAACAAATGAGGTATTATAGATAAGTGACTTTAACATTTTAACTATCTCAGATTAGAGTGGAATTGGTAAAGTAAGATATCTCATTGCGTGAAAATTAAATCGGTACGATATAAAGAATGCTTGGACATTAAAACGTTTTATCTACCAGTTTCTCCTGAGATGGGTCATGAGAAGCAGACAGATCTACTCTGGCAAAGAACTTAGTGCTGGTCAACCGGTGAAACTCGGCATGCGACACGTCCGGGAGTCAAAGCCAAAGATATTAAAGTGCCTTGAGGAATCGTAAATTATAAGAGGAATAACAAGTTGATCTGTGGGGCTAAAATGTTCTTGAAAAAATTTTAAAAATTGCCTAAAAAATGCCACTTCCAGAGCTAGCCAATTATTATTTCAGTATACCGTACCGTCGTTCTCGCGGAAACTACCAATAAGGCACCATTTCAGCGTTGATTGCAGTGTGTAAGACGACAAAGTCGAATAGAATTCGACGACGGGGAATCCAGTGAGAGAGGACAATGTGGGTTAGGGCAAACCTACTTATGTCTACAAGAAATGGCATAAAAAAGTTGTAGTGTTGCAGAGATAACCTTGCATGATCTGCTCATGCTTCATGCTTCTGTACATCTGCTCCCAGAAATAGCACCATTAGTACTCACATCAGCATGAACATCTTTAGAAGTGGATTAGAAGTTCCATCTTTCTGGTGCAGCTATTAAAAAAAGCAGTGCAGTTTAAGTGAAAACACAAACCTGAAGATGGCTCTTCACATGAGATATAGTAAGTCCCTTCACACTCATTATCTGCAGAACCATCTTCGGCGTCGCTCCTGCAAGAACAGGTTGCAGCGGCAACTTTCAGTTCATTCCCACATCATTATTTGATAAACCAAAACTTTTTATATGGCCGAATCGGCGATGTTAATTTAGATGGCCTTACTATCCTCTCCGCCTAGCCGTTCGACCGCATGCATGAAGCACTGATGAAGATCCGGGGTCCAACGAAGCCGGGGGGTCTTGGATCTAACATAAGGCCTGACCGCAGAAGGCCGCCGGCTTATCGTTCCCGGGGGCAGTAAAGCAAGGAACCCGTGGCCTCGCTTCCTGTCGCCCCTCGAACCGGATGATTCCGAGGACAGACCATCAACATCGACGACAGAAGAGGAGGGAGAATTAGACCTCTTGAGGGAGCTTTCTTCTCCATCCACCATCTTCCTCCTCTTCAATCACACTCCTGATGAAATTGAAGAGGTACTATATTGCAGCAAACAGAAGAGAGAATAAATACTTTGTGAGACTCTGTTGAACCCAGTTGTCCTCTTGTGCAGCTTTTGCTCAGTCTTGGGGGGGAGTTCAGTTTTAATTCTTTTGGGGTCTTGATTAGAAAAAGGAAAAAAAGCTCCACCCTCTTCAGGACCTGGGTTTGTTCAAAAATGCCTTCATGATTCAGTGAAAAATATACACAAAAGTTTACCTGAATTAAATGGATTTTTTTTTTATAAAAAAAAAAAGGAGGACAATGGTAGGTCCATATGATATGAATACTTTATGAAGACATTCTTCCGGTCACATTTTGCAGACATCGTGTCTCCAATCTAGGCAAAAGCACTCAGCACCTCCTTGACTTACAGCAGCAGCATCTTACTTGATTCACAGTCTCATGTGCAACTGTACTTAAAAACTCGATTAACATACGAATGCTTCGCTTGGCGAAAAAGGGTTTCGTGATATCACAATATTCTCTTCGGGCCCTCATATTCCTCTCCAACAGGACGAAAGAGCCGTGCCGAATTTCCGCTTAAAATTAGGAGGAAAATGTCGAATTTTGCAGCAGAAAGTAAGCCCCCCAGTTATTAAACCGAACGTTACAACCGAGCAGAAGAAAAACAAGAACAACGTTCCTTCTAAGAGGCGAAAAAGCAAATTTAAAAAGTTGGAAAAGAAAAAATGAATTAAAGTATGTTCATACAGGGGGAAAAAAAAAAAAAAAGATGACGTCAGCAATGCTTATCTTGGAGGAAACATACATATCGTAATAGTATGGAAAACCTACTACAAAACAAGGGCTTCATCAGTCGTCATATATTCCGGCACGAGAACTAGACTTTTTCGCACTACCACTCGATTAAAAAATGGACTTTCAACACATTGCACACGTAATAACCATACGAGCTATTTTTAAAAAAATTTGCGGTCGAACTATACGAACTATTATTACAGTAACGAATTTTCCTCAAAGTTAAACACATAGGGTTCGCCGACCGATTTAACATTTGGTTCGAATGTGATAGTTCTCGTACTTGAATCACAGCGCATCTTGCACTTGGGAGTAGCCTTTTAAGGCCACCCCACAGTTGGAGCCTTACTCGAGAAATTAATCGAAAGGTCTAAATGCCTCGTGTTATAAGATAAATCTCAAAAGTTTAAACTATAGAAAATAAACCTAATTTTTGTGTATATCATTCGGGGATGGCAATTCGTGTTCATGGATTATCCTCGTATCGTGTTAGCATAAGGGTATACTATGGAATAGGTAGATAGAACACGACAAGAATACTTAGTTTTATCAACCTACGAAACACGAGCACCATGGGTTGATATGACATTGACTCATGTAGCACGGTTAAATAACAAGTTGACTGGTCGACATGTTTGCATGATCCATCATGAATCATGACACGAAATCAACCTACCAACATGAACTTGACGCGAAATGTCCTCAATTTTTCGTAAAATCTGCACACAACAAATAATAATTTATCAACATATTGTTATCAAATCAAATTAAACAACTTGTTTGTAGTTAGCTAAATATCAACAATTTATAATCCTAATAGCCAATTACATGGACAGTATAATCTTTTAACCAATCATGTCAAAGCAAGTTGCAGGTGTCCAGTCGATACTGACTCATTAATTTAAAACGGATTATATTGGTCAATTTTGTGTCAAATAGGTTTGACACGAGCACAGCACAATCATTAATCATGTCTCACTAGTAGACATGCGAAATCAACTCAAACATGATTAACCTCAACCCAAAACCCTAAATTCATGTTGTGCTCGATTCGGGTTACGATATCGTATCAGAAAGTATTCCTCCTAATACCATTTGCGTATTTCTACATTCTTCCTCACAAGCAGAAACCAGGCTCCGCACGCGAAAGCACATCACAACAGACAACATGAAAGCAAACAGAATGAAGAAACCATCCTGTTCGAAAGCAAGAACTATCGGAACAACGTTATACATAGCACGTTTTCTTAGCGCAGATTAACCTCATCAGTCTCATTCGTCGACAACAGAAAACAACATTTCCAGGCGTCACGTAGGCAGGCGGTTCTTCCTCTCGCGTCGACGCGTCGACGAAGTCCATGCATAACATTAATGATGAGTGCCATTGACGGGTGAAGAAGATGGAAAGAGCGCATGGAAACTTCCTGGGTTTAGCCTTTGTTCCTCGCAAAGAGCCAAAAATGGCTGAGGCAATCCCGCGTGTCTGTATGTAGTAATGACATCTCTAGAGAGAGAGAGAGAGACAGAGAGAGACAGAAGAAGCGGGTTTGGGGGGAAGCAGGGGAATATTCCCTGAGAGGGAGGTCTGAAGCGTGGACATGTGGAATGTGATATCTCGTGAGAGAGAGAGAGACAGAGAGCAACGCGAGGAAGAAGATGGCAAAGTTGACTATATATCAAAACTCGAAGCACGGTCTTGGCTGAATAATTCAAGGTGAAGACCCTTCTGTTTCATTTTGTTTTTCTTGCTTCAGTATTTTATACTTTCATTTTCTTTCGTAACAAGATGGAAAAAATATATATATTTGGCTTTTCTATGTTTTTGCGCCGTACGATAATAGGGTTTCGTGATTTTCATGAATATCTTATAAGAACATTAAAAAAAAAAAAGAAGGCTTTTGATCTTGATCATTGCCTCAACCCTTAGTTGATTTATTAAGTATCTTAACAAGGCTCTTTTTTTTTTTTTATAGAAAATCTATCAGATTATTTAATTACTAAAAGACCGTAAATGTTTGGCAACTAAATTGACATATATCGACAATATATAACTAAAATATTTGTAGCGATACCATCACTATCGAGGCTGATCTAGATACGTCTTTGGTGCATATGATTCTCGACCATTTTCAAATTCATAAAGACGCTCCCCTAAAAGGAATTCATTGATTCGCTCCTAATCTGATTCAATTGTAGATATATAGCATTCACTCTTTTCATAAGAAAACGGCTGTAAAATTCATAATGGTCTCACTTCTGGTTCATCCTTAGCATTTTACATATACCACGAGAGCATATGACCGTTAATGCATTGTCCCGGTTCGCACGCGGCCGAACTATCTTACAAAAATCCGTAAGGGCCTCTTTTATGATTCAAGCGTTACATATACCTAGTGAGCGCCTGATTATTATGCATTGTCCCGATTCGCACGAGGTCAAATGATCTTACCCATCGAATCAGTGGGCCCACACGAGATCCAAAGGTCGATATGCACAGTTCCAATGTGCACTGAGAGCATGCTAAGTAGGTTTGTCTTGCTTAAATAGCTTATAATTTCCTACTTCTTTTGTGTAACATCAAAATATTAAGAACGTAAGAGCAGACACGGGGCCCGGTATAAAGAAAACTTTTCTATAAATACCTTCGATTCGATAGTTATATTGATAGTGTATTCTATATTGGGCTTTTCATTGTTGTTGCCACGTAAGATAATATGGTTCGATGATCTCACGAATCTTTTCTTTTCTTTTTCTGAACCTTGTTCGTCTCCCTTTTTAAGAATGTCATAGTGATTCGGTAACCTCTTGGTAGGAGATCTCATATTAATTGGTCATTCAACTTTTCCTTTTGAGTGAAGATAGGAAGAGAGCTGGATTTGCATATGGGTGTTAGCCTAATTTTGATTTGTAATTATAAGTGTTGTTTCAAATGATATGTGCTACTAAGTCTAATCTAACTCCCTCGATTGGTACATTCAAAAGTCTTCCGAGAGATGTGGTAATTGCTTAGTTGGGAAAATTGTCAAAAAAGTCTTAAATTTATTGCACTTTTACCAATTCAGTCCTAAACATTTAAATTTACCAATTGAATCATAAACCTTTTGCATTTGTACCAATTCAGTCATTTTGGCCAGCCAGTACTGACGTGGATAATTTTTTTTTAAAATATTTTTTATTTTCTTTTTCTTTTTATATTCTTCCTCGCTTGTGGTCGGTGAGCTGTGGCCGACAAGGGTCGCCGAAGCTCGCCAACCACTAGGCTCAGGGCTGCAAAGCCCTCGATGGTGGCCGACGACACCATGCTAGCGCCAACCATCTAAAATAATTGAATTAGCACAAATATAAAAGATTTATGACTCAATTGACAAATTTAAAAGGTTTATAATTGAATTAGCAAAAATGCAATAGATTTAGGACTTTTTTGACAATTTTCCGTTGCTTAGTTGCTTTAAATTAGGCCTATTGCAATGACGATGAGTATGTAAAGGTGACACCAAAGCTCAGCACAATGCCTTTCTTCAAGAATATCTAATATCATATAATTACTCTAAAGGCCTTAAAGGTTTGGCAAATTAAATCAAAAACTATTCTTATGATGTATAACAAGAATATGTGAATGAATATATTCCATTACTGTTGAGGTACAGTCCAGGTACTTGTAAGATAAACATGAACGTGAACCCATATTCAAACTATTCTTTGAGAGGAATTTATCAATTCGCTCTAATTTGATCGTAGATTGATAACGGTTTCTTTTCTTATTCATGCACAGCGTAACATCCGTAACGGTTTCTTTTCTAATCCATCCGCAACGTAAAACCCATAACGGATTCTTTTCGGGGCTTATGTATTATTCACAAGGGTGTGCATAAGTTTATTAACATGTTGTCTCAATTCTCATGACAACGAATAATCTTACCCATTGAATCAAGTTGGCCCCACATGACCCATCAGTTGATATGCAAAAGCATGCAAGAATATGCTCTCCCGCTAGAGAGAGAGAGAGAGAGAGAGAGAATCCTTGGGCTTACCTATGAAAAAGTGATCGTGGGAAAAGGAGATAGGGAGTGAAATATGAGGTCCCAATTCTCCTTTTTTCCCCCATATTTACTTACACGTAAGAGTTTTAGTTGGGCCCTTGCCAACCTTAGCAGGTGGACCGTGGGCCTATATTCTGCTTTTGCTTATTGAGTTCAGCAGGCCCAACTAAAGCCATTGGAAGGTAGAAGGGAGCTGGTGATCTACTCTTATGCTCGATCCACCCAACACTGCCCAGTTTACCTCTCCTTCTTCTTTTATTTATTGCCTCGACCAGCCTCATCTTGATCGTGATGCTTTACAAGTCCACTTGAACATGACGAATTTTACGAGTCGTTGACAGGGAGGATGCTCCTTTAGTCGAGCAGGGATCATTCGGTTTTGGTCGGCGCCACGGTGGTGGTGAGCATGGAAGGTACCAGGAACATCACATCCATCAACGACGCGGTTGTGATAGCTCCGAACAATACCGACGGCACGAACAGATACTTCTTGATATGTGTGACCGCCGGTGTCTACAAGAAGTGTGTTCATTATTGAGAACAAGAAGCATCTCGTGATGATCAGAGACTCGCCAGGGCTACCTTGAGCTCGCCAAATCTAGCAGCTTCTGGGGAGGTGAGGCTCGGCCTCGCTAGAAGCCCGTGAGGCTCGAGCTCGCTGCCTGGGACGAGGCTAAGCCTCGCCTACGACCAGTCATCAGCCGTTGCCGTGGTCGACGACCAGCAGAGAGAGTAAGAAAGAAAAGAAACAAAAAAGAAGAGAAAAAAATTTTAAAAAATCGAAAGTAAAAAAAAAACAAAAAAATAAATCAAAAGAAAAGAAATGTGAAGCGGTGGAGGAAGGAAAGATGCAGGAAAATGTTTTCCCTTTTTTCAAAAAAGGAAAACATTTTCTCCACTTTTGAAGGTGTTTTCCAATAATGGAAAATGTTTTCTATGACTAGCTTATTTTCCGTCCCTCAAATGTTAGAAAATGGGGAAAATGTTTTCCCGAAAGATCTTTTCCGTGCAACAAATGGAGCTTAAGTTATGTAATAATTTTTTCGATTCCTCATTTTGATAAAGAGTTATACTAAGATTTAATTAATGTACCAACTAAGCGGATCATTATTCTTTGTCAAATGTAGCATTTTTATTGTACAATTTATCTTATAACTTGCAACACCGTTTCCTATTTTCAAGCCCACAAAACAAAACAAAAATTTCAATAGTTTAGTATCATAAATTCCGTAAAAATTCTTTGATCTTCTAGTCTCATGTTCGAACTCTTTTATAACAATGGAGATAGATATCATGAATTCATTATCACTGTCACAGCCATGGTGGCACCAAATTTCGCGGCGGTAAACATGACCTTCCAGAACACTACTGGGCCGAAGAAGCACCGAACATGGTACGGTTGTAGCTTCGAAGCATACCGAGACACTCTCTTCACATACTCTCTCGAACAGTTTTGTCAGGAGTGCGATGTCTACGACAAAGAAACGGATCAAGCTTCTTGCTCAAGGACGATTGGTTGCCTTGGAGCGCACCTCACACAAGTGGGTTAATATAATCATGCAACTCCCGAATGGAGATTGAAATGAATATGTTTTATATTGACCAATCACATGACGTGCCTCCATGGCCTCAATGGCCTTTTCGCGCCACTTGCTAACGACACAAACTATACGGTGTAAAGCTTGATTCATGAGGGAATTTTAAAATGAGATCCAAACAAAACCATTCAAGCATATGAGAAAACAACAAACTTCACGAACATTGCACGAACCTTGTACACACCTTTGCACTAATCATGCTTAGATATATCTTTTCTCAAATGCCTAATTGAGTAATGTTGGAACTAATCCTCTATTGTGCTCCTCTCTCCTTAGATGTGTAGATGCGAGATGTTCCTGACAAGTATTATTAAATTAGGATTTTTTTTTTTTTTTGCTGACACTATTTTCATCTCTCAGATAGCTTCTCATACACCCTAAAATTTAAATGGTCCAAAGCAACTCTCACGTCACTTGGATCTCACTAATGGTAAGATTGATGAAAGATGAAAAAAAAAAAATATACCTTTAATGTAGATCAATCAATGTGATAATTTTTATCAATTTTTCCTTAAACTGTTGTTTGTTTTTCTTTTGTCTTTAAATCGAAGAAGTTTATATATTCGTTACTTTTTATTAGAATCATCTAAGGTTTAAAGTACTTTAATAAATTAAACGAATATATTGTTATTTAAAAATATTAATAAACTACATTTATTTGCAATGCTTATAACATTCAATTTCTAATAACTCTTGTAACTATTCAATTCTTTAGTTCTAATTTTTTAAGGGGAATTCTTTAATTAAGATATGTTGATAAAATGAAGATTACCAACAAGGTTCATAATCGTTACAAAAAAACAATCCTTTATAAAAATCAGCCTAATCACATTAGTATGTAGAAGAGAAGAAAATGAAGTTTGTATAAAATGAATGGAAAATAATATAAGGTGGTAGAGCAAAATATAACTTGTCTCTAGTGATACGGATAATCTTATATTTTCATGACGATGTACGGCTTTTGCATTTTCAATAAATAGCAACTTTCATCCTTTCCAATTGTTATTTTCGTTAATTAATTAATTCTCTTGAGATTGTTTTCATCAACTCAATAAGCTAGGAGTGTTAGTCATTTAGAGGATGAAAACGTAGCGAGCGTTTTCTTATAATACAATATCGTTCTATACATATTATTGTTTACCACGCTCTACACCTAATTATAGACCTAGCTACAGCAAGATTTTGCAGCTTTAATGGAACAAAAAACTTTTGTCGCGTCTTGCATCGTATAAGCTTCGCTGCGCGGTATAATACTGTCCGACAAAGGTGCACGCACGCGCGGCATGTAAGCATTTACCCAAGAGAGATGAGTCAATAAGAAGACAAGATCTACCATGTTCTCTCAAACACTTCAAGATGTGGTGAAAGGGAACAGCGAGAAGATTGTCAATGGAGGTTTGTTGACAAACCAAGAATGCCTTAAGAAATTTAAGTATCGATACACTCGAGAATGCATCGCAATGCAATGCCCCTAGGTAGCAAGATCATCAAAGAGCATGGACATGAAAAGGTAAACCTCAGAGCTCGAGTAGAGCTCTCGGAACGGATTTCTGCTCACTCTAAAAGAATTAGTTCCGGTCACCCCCTCGTGACGATCGGCGTCAAAGGTAAGCTCAAAGCGGTCTCGTGCGATGGCCCCTTGCACGGCCACAGAGAAGGGCATTCTTAGGGATAGGAAGCTCATCCCTGTACGAATTTGAACTAGTATAGACCCTCATGTAGAATTGCTGTCCTAAGTATTGCCGCGCCCACTCCTCGGACCTGATGTTCCACATCCCCACATTGTCTAGAGCCATGTAGATTGCGGTCCACGATTTCGGATATACCTGGAACGATTCGACCGCGTGAGAGAAGCAAAGTTAGCATGAGAAACGGTCGACAGCACTTCTCTTGTCGTGGTGATGTGCATTCATACATAACGAGGACAATTTCATCTTATTACCTGAGTCGTGCAACGAGCTACCGTATCTCTCAAATTGTAGCGTGATCTACTCGCAGGCGTCCATTGTCCTCCGTCCATTCTGATCAAGTCGAAGATAAGTCAAATCATTTTGAAAAGATGTGTGATCTATGTGGTTTCCAACGGGCTTTAGTCTTACCCCATGACGAAGAACGAATATCCATCAATGTGCCAAGACTGGACGGTATTCTCCCAATTCTGGAAAACGATCTCGATGTACTCTCGGAAATTCGTGGACATAACGGAGGTCTGGAGGTAGCCGTTTCCCTGATTGGGGCTTGTGGGCATGCTTCCCAGATTGAAAACCCCAGGAATCTTGAAGTGATCAGCAAGCTTTAACGGAGTGTCTGCTGGAACAAACGAGGCCCCGTTGACGGCATACCTCTGCTTGCCATTGATTATCGGGGCCGAGTTTGCTAACATGATGGTGCGGCTGGTCTTGATCATCCCGTAGTGATATGAACCTTGAGGGTTGGGTCGAGGCCCGCTTGCCGTAAGATTCCAACTGGTTTGGATAACACGAAGTAACATCATTGAGGTTCAATTCATATAGGAATGCAAAAAACAAGAAGAAATGACAACTACACAGTAGTCAATGTTCAATACCGTATAGATCTGGCTTGGTTCAATGACCAAGCAACTTGAGTCGTAGGACCACCAGGAACAGGACCAGAGACTCCCCTGCGGGAGTTGCTGTAGTGAAGAACAGCGGTTGTTGTGAGAACCCGGGTGGTGAAACGGGAAGAGACAACTACATAGTAATCTTGCAGTTGCTGGTCGGCCGTGACCAAGACTGAGTAGGATTGACCGAGGTGGATGTCGAGGGAGTCGTAAGTGCTCTGAAGAGTGTGAGAGCCTTCAACCTCAACCAACTTCATCTTATGCCCTTGAATTCTGAAGTTAATGGACGTCGTAAGGCCGACATTTGATATTCTAAACCTGTATGTCTTGCCTGCACAGAAAGTAAGAACTCAAGATGGTGGTATTTGATACTGATGGAATAAGTATTCTCTCACTTTTCTGAATATATATGCTCAGTGCCATAGGATTAACTAAATTGACTGGATAGCAAGTATGACCTGGATCGACTGTGAATGTGTATCCGTTCCAACCACGGCCATTGATGAGAAGCCCATCGGGAAATGGAAGATTGTGACCGACATCCAGAATGAGTCTCAATCTCTGTACACACAAATAGAAAACGGAGATAAGGCATAAGACTAAAATCACTAATTGTCATTCATGCACAAAATAATAGTGCTAATGGCATGCTAATCACATTGTGATCCATTTTGAACCAGTCACCAGCGAGGACAGTGAAGTCGCCGGCGGGAGGAGGGAAAGGGACGGGGATTAAGGGGCGGCTCCAAATTCTGATGCCACCAAAGCCTCCGGCAGCCTTCTGAAGCCCAACAGACGGGAAGTAAAAGTAACTGCCAATCTGATCCTTCACTTGCAGAATGTAAGTGAAGTTCCTTCCAGGTAGGATGGGACAATTTGTGCCATAGACTCCGTCCTGCCATGAATTCCTCCTTTGTTGTATACCATTCCTTCAAAAGCGGTACACAAGAGAATTAGCACTTCGATTTATAGCTAACTGCTTTTGTCGAAAAATGAGCAGGCCAAGCGTTCTCTATCTTGAAGTTAAACAGCATTTGTCGAGGGACGTTGTTACATATTCAAATTTTCTTTTATCCCAATGATTATAACTCTGCGAAATTCAGAAAATTTTGAGATACACCAGTTATATGGGGGGATCTGCAGTGGAGCAATGGGATCAAACACTAGGAGGGCATACTCTCTATGAAGCGCCATTTTTAGCCGCAAAAGCTGCGCCATGTTCACCATCCAAGTATTTCACCAAATCATAAGCATTTTTACATAAATCTTAATCCCACCCACTAAATGACCTTCACTCCCAACTGTAGAAGTCTTGCATTTGACAGCTCAATATATATGATTAAATATGTGTGTGTGGGAGTATCTGTGTGGTTGTGTGCATAATAAGTAGATGCACAAGTCACATGTCTGGATCTAGACATCCCACATGTGGTTACTCAGGTTCAATAAAATAAGCCAGTTGGACAGACAGAATAATTCGCATATTCAATTGCTTCTCAGACTGTTGGGAACAGCCAACGAGTCCTAGCTCTACTTAACTATGTTCTTGGAGATTGAAAGAACAATCATCAGGATCAGTTAAACAATAACTCCTCTAATTCAAACCCAGAGAAGCGCGCGAACACACACAAACACACAGGATCTGGGGTTACAATACTCAGTCAAATGAAAACCATAGGCAAAGCAATAAAATTTAGCCCCACATATTGAGAAGAGGTGGACTTTCTTTATGAGAAGCATAGCATCAACATGATAAGCATATTTCAATATCAAACTCAACCTATAAGTGCATTGATGGCTGATGGAGATCTTACTGATGCCAGCTTACATTTTAGATGTAACCAGTTGAAAAAAATAAAAAGAAATTTGTAAATGTACTAATATCAGAAATTCAAAAATGTTCCTGATGTATTAACAGCAGAGCAGTTTCCACAGTGCAGTTATGAGCAGAAAAAGAAAGTTGATCTTCCAGGGATAACTGAGAAAAGGGAAAGAAAAAGACAACTCCTAAGCTCACCATGGTACTTACTAAGGATTAATCTAGCAAGGGAAACAAAACCTTAGCCGTTCTCGAAGCTGATGGTCGTTCTGTATCAGCTAAAAGAGAGACAGAAAAAGGAACTTAATACTAATTTCACACTATTTTCTCCTGCATGTTCAGATTAACCTAAGAAAAGAGAGAGGGCAACGACCAAAAAAACATAGAATGGAAACAAAGAAAAGACACAGAGAGATTTCCACAGAAGCACCAGATTTATTACCAAGAAATCAGGAATGGCTCCTTCAAGTAGTTGTAGACACTTATGATCAGGTTGTCATTGGTGACGGCATCAATTTGAGGCCCTGGAAACTGCCCATTGATCAGAATCCCCTGCACCAATCCCAAACTCAAGTCCCGTCCTTCAATAAACAAAAGCACAACTGTGCAGCATTCTTGGAAAAACCAGAGAACCAGTTACAGCCGTCTTGCTTTCAACAGAAGAGGACATGAACCAAAAGAAAACAACTTCTTGCCAAGAGCACAAAGGAAGGGAAAGAAATAAAGAAAAAGAATCAACCTTTTCGTCTCAAAAGCAACAGACACCGCATTCCAAAAGAAAATGTTGCCCAAAGGAATGAAATTTAAGGAGGAAAGTTGATAAAAAATGAGCACCTGTTGCTTAACACCCAGAGGGTAAATGTCACCATAAGTGACCTTCCACGTCAAGAACCTATATGGGTTGTCACCCTTCGTTCCTTGGAGAAGAAACAGTACACAGATGATGAGAGATCTAAGGACCCTGCAAGTGCAATCCCTCATCCTTGGACTCTGAGTGAATGCTTCTGGACTTCTTCTCGAACAATGTCTGCAAGTTTTTCTGAGGTCAAGTGGTTTTAGCTATGACATTGCTTGAGCCGAGTGAACCAGGGGCAGAAAATTTGCTGGGCCTCTCTCTCTCTCCCTCCCTCCCTCCATTTGCCCTCCATTCCCTGCCTATTTATTTGTGTACTTTGTCTATGGATCACAGACTAGAGTAGATTTCTTGTTTGTATGTGAGACCGAAAGGCAGACAGAGATGCAACATGACATGAGCTGTCACACGCAGAGCAGAGAGACACGATGCATGACCATCTATCATGGACCATGCACATGGAAAGTGCACTATGCTCTGCTCAATCATCATTAACCCTGGATCGTTTGGAAATATTTCTGGGGAAACATTAGGTAGGCTTATGCCATGATCAACGGTGTTAATTTTGACTAGCCCAAGAAGAAAATAAAAATAAAAATAAATAAATGTCAAATCATAGTGTTTGACCGCAAGATTTTTGGGTCACCAGTGGTTCTTGTCATTCACACGGATGCTTCATCTAAACAACATTGCTTAGCTCAAGCCAACTTAACCTCGTTCCGTCGACAAGTTCTTTTAAAAGTATTTTCTATCGTTTCCACTCGAGGATCGAAGGGAAAACATCACGACATGTTTGCGCATTCTTTTGGAGTCGGCTTATCAGTGCAGTACATATGCATGTGCAAGGACTAGCATATGATACAAATAATTAGTATTAAATAACAAATTCTTCTTCTTTCTTTCTTTCTTTTTTTGGCTGAAAAGAAAATTTTATTAGCTTCGCCTCCTTTCACGTGAAAATTTTAAATTAAGATGCAATATTCTTCGTAGATTCTTTATGCTGGGGTTATACATTTAAGAGGAATTTATTCGGTGTGACGGCGGGACACGGGAGATCCATGCGGTCTCGGCTTCTTCTAATAATGATGTACGGTCAGGCGTTCCCCTTCCGGAAAGTAGCCCCCATCGGATCCTCCTCCCCCTTAAGGCCTCCCTTCAGTTAGTTAGTAGTAATAATACTGCGACAAAAGTTAGAGATGAGCCGTGTTGGGATCGATTCTCTTAGTTCTTGAAATTTGGAATTTGCTTTACATAGCATGAAACCTATCATGTCAATCGGTTCGAGGGTCGGTTTCAGAATCTACTTTCAGAATTGGCCAATTTCTTCTTCTTTATTCCTTCTCTTTTTTTTTCTTTTTTTTTTCAATTAAGCAAAATGAAGGTGAAGGCAACAGTGAATTATTTATTTGTCAATGTAAATAATTCATGATGAACAAGTTTAATAAAAAAATTAATAATAAAAAGAACGCCATTAATTATATTCCACATCCATTCCCTAAGCCATTTCTAGGCATGAGTAAGAATTTAATTATTTTTTTTTTTGTCGAATAGGCATGAGTAAGATTACTGACCGTGGCAGAAAAGGAAAACAACTGAATTTTCCTCCTAATTTCAGCCGGCTTAAGCTAACTTCACCGCATGGAGATATCATATATATAGCTGAACCTTTTCCATATTAGACACATAATAAGTAGGGCAAAAGCCATCAAAAACTCTAAACTATGTCCATGTGATATATTTACCCTAAAATTTTTCATGTGACACCAAAAATCCTAAACTTATACCTATGTTAACATTTGTTGAAAAATCATCTAATAGAACCTCGACGGAAGAAGGTAAATATGTCACAAAAAAAAAATTTGAGATAAATGTGCCACGGTGAACATAGTTTAGATTTTGTGGTTTTTTCCCTAATTACTATGAGGTAATTCCAATACATTTTCACTATATTCTAATAGCTAAAACCAACAACACGAAATTCAGCTAGGACCAGATGAGACGAACCAATATGTTTGGTGATAGCAAACTAAAAATTTACATTGACAAAGACTGGCACGGCTCTTCAACCGAAGACTCTGAACTGACCGACTGGTGAATTACCTTATTCATGACAGTCGATGATTTGATATAATAAAACTGGGAACACTGCCTATATATTATAACATATCTACAGGCAAGAGGCAAAGGCTCAAAAGCACAAGCTGCTACAAATGGAAGTTGTCTCTTCGCTAACATAAGAGAAGTCATATTACCTAGAAGTACGTCAAGCAAAAACCTAAAAACAAAACACGTAACATGAAAAGGTTCCCGGTTTTTCGATTTCTAGTTCCCAATTCGATTCTTACCCAAGTATTGAAAATCAAATAGCACAGTACCGATTTCACTTTTTTTTTTAGCTGGGAATCAGACCGGCAAGGACCTAAAATCGGACCGGTACCTATGGCTAGTTTAGTCCAATTCCCAATTCTACCCTGGATCCATACTCATTCTTAGTAAAAGAGCACTAAATTCCCTCAAACTTTTACAACAGTACACATTTGTCTCTAAACTTTAGTTGTTACACATCACACCTAATTTTTTATTCGGTCACAACAGTTAATCCTTCATTATATATTCCGTTGGCATGTGCAATGCACATAACTTTTATGGGTGAATATGTAATTTTTATCTTTTATTTTAAGGGAATCTCTGTTTTACTTTTGAATACTATAAAATAAAAAAATAAAAAAGAAGAAAGAAAATGGAGAAAAAGAGATTAACTGAAAATTTCCCATCATAGAAAATAGATATCAATAATAATATTAGAAAAAACAATTGTGAAAATTTAATGGTATATTATATGAACTTATAAGAAAAGGAAACACAATTAAGGCTCCGTTTAATTGGTTGAAATTGTTGTGATGCCCTATAACGTCAC
The DNA here is from genome assembly GCA_001662345.2 of Metrosideros polymorpha var. glaberrima. NCBI lineage: Eukaryota > Viridiplantae > Streptophyta > Magnoliopsida > Myrtales > Myrtaceae > Metrosideros > Metrosideros polymorpha. The sequence goes on along the minus strand of BCNH02000004.1, from coordinate 6,764,084 downwards.
CCGTGACGCGTGTATTTTTCTTTTCTCAATTATTAGCATACGGAAGCGAAATCAATTAGTCATACATTCTCGTATAAGAAAATCGCATGAGTACATAAGCATCTTTATTTATATTGAACGTCAAACTTTACAATTTTAGTATATCATCTGAACAATATACAAAATACAAAGTTCTGGGAAGAATGTTGGTTTACTGACACCTCTACTCCCATAGTAACTCAAAGCATTTATTAACGAAGCTACCATCCAACTTAGGGATTAGTGGCCTTCACTCTTATTTTGTTGCCCTCCAACATCCTATAAGAATGAAAAATAAGGGGTGAACCGAAACCCAATAAACAAATTCTCTAAATTTAAGGTAGAATATCACCTTACTACTCAACCTAGTACAATACAAACATGACCATTTATCAAACAAGCATGTGCTTTGCATTTCTCCTTGTTATTTGCTAAACAATCAAACGACGATATGGCACAAATGCATCACCCCTCTTATCGATGTCAAATTAATAGCAACATCACATAGTATCGTTTATTTAATGCATACAGATGGCATTCTTGAAAATTGTTTTACAGGAAAATGACAATATTTTCAAGTGTTTGGCTGAAACTTGAAAATTGACTGGAAAATATTTTTCGCTGTACGGTAGGAAAATCAAAATTTTTTTTACCTAAATGGACATACCTTATTCGGACATTAGTGACTTACCCATGAGCAATAGGAAAATTGAGTATAGGCACTAAGGCCCCAAATATAGTCTTGATGGGCCCCAACTTAGGCACGGGCATTGATTCCAAGTCCAATCTCATGACCAAGGCATTGGGAGGGGCATAGGCTTGAGGGTCTTAGGTCCAGCTTTAATGGACAGAGCCAGCCACCGAGGTCTTGAGCTCAGCCTCAATGGACCTGAGCCCAAGCACTGAGGACTTAGGCATGGTCGCCGAGATCCCGAGCTTAGCCTCAATAAACACGAGCTTAGACTTGATGGACTTGGGCACCAACACTGGGGTGATTAAGTATAAATTTTTCGTTGACTAGGAAAATATTTTTCGTTAACACATTTTCCTAAGCGATCCAAACGCCAAAAAATGAGGAAAATGTTTTCTTGAAACTATTTTATGTGAACAAACAAAGCCTAAGTACAAAAAAGGAATCCTCAATGACAAAAATGTTAATTAACAACAATTAGAAAATGATTATGCATATTTAGATGGTTAACTAAGAAAAAAATGATTGATTAATAAAAATATCTAGAAAATTATTACTTGCGATTAGTCATTTATAATTTTTAGATACTTTTTAGTTGTTTATTTTTACATTATTACCCTTTTATGAGTAACCAATTTGTGTTGTTTGTCCTTTTTGTTATTGAGGCATTTTCCCTATTGATTTGACTTGTGTTTACTCTGTCTTAAAATATATTCAGTTCTATCAAAGTGGCCAAATTTATCAAATTTCAACTATTTTTTTTTGTTATTTAATGTTATTATTACTGATATTAATTTTTTTCTATTATTACTATTTTAGTTTATTTGGTCCCCCCCCCCCCCCCCCCCTTTTTTTTTAATACCGAAATTAGAGTAAAAGTGATAAAAACACACCTTTACCCTATAAAAGCCATGTGCTATACATGATAATGGAAAGAATAATGGAAGGTGAACGGCGGTAACAAAATAAAAGTTAGACAGATATTGTGTAATAGTTGAAAGTTCACAGTAAATATAGACTACCCCAAAATTCACGAGGGATTTATGTAGTTTTCTCTAATAGTAGTAGGTATTCTAATTTACAAAATTCATACATCAAACGATATGAAAATTTTGTAGGATATTGAATTTGAATCTTTACTTATGATGCATTTATTTCACAAAACACTCTAGATTTGGAGAACATTTGTAGGATATTGAATTTGAATCTCTACTTATGGTGCATTTATTTCCCAAAACACTCCAGATTTGGGGAACATTTTTCTTAAAAGTAATTGCTTGCATCATTTACAAAAATTCTTAAAAGTAATTGCTTATATTGCTTACAAAAATAAATGAATGACCAATATCTTCATCACTCACGAAAATAATTAAATATAAATTATTGTCAATAATAAAAATATTTTTTCGTTGACTAATTTTTCTAAGTGATATAAACAATCATATTTTGACGTGAAATAAACGCACCCTTAATTTTGTTGATAATTTTTAACACGTGCATATCTTTCTGCCCAAAGAGCTCTCAAACACACCCCAACATCTTTTAATAGTCATTACATTTCTTTCCATAGTATGCATTTGACTTTATTTTCCTTTCTATGGGCGGTTGTCTTCGATGTCAGCATTATGACTTCTCGACAGTCTATTCAATGCAAGCACAAACGGTGATCCGTGACGGGCCCAAAACAGAGCGTCGGAATCACAGCAAACCCTTTGGTCCACTCCCATTTTCGACCCGATCAAACTCAATCGATTTTCGATCAATCCGCTTAACGGGTCTGGTCATGATCGGGACTTCTAAGTTGAAGTCCCGGTCCGGACTTGCAATTTCGCCCTTTTAACACTACACCTTCCATAACAAGAGTGTGATCGGCGAATACGATCGTTTAGAGACGATCGATTGGTATTCACATCTTCGCGGTTCTCATCTTCACAGCAGATATCGATCAACTTTGTTTTTATTGTGAAGTGAGATCTCTGTAGACGAAAGAAAGAAAAAAACTCCTGCACTACCACGTGGACTTTGTCCGTACATGCCATACTTTGGTGCTTCTCTCATTTTCTTTCCTTTTTTGATCACTCTGTTCTTACTATTTTCCAGGCTCAAATTTCTTAATTTTACTTATTATTATTATCGATTTGGATCTTTACTCTCTTAGAAAGATAACGCTCTCGTGATCACACCGCGTGTCTGTGATCCTTCGAATCCTCACCATGCCGAACTCAACCCTGCACATGAAACCCTAACACTGGCACAGACCCTCTCTCCACCAACCATTGCCCAACTTGACTGAGCTGCCACCTCGGCAGCGACACCCAAACTAGTTGAGCCGCAATGGGTCGTGTAATAATTGTTGCTGCAAGCGAACATTGTAATAGGCAAACTCTCTTGTGAAATTGAGAAGACTTTATCTCTCCCAATTCGAAAATTCCGGATTTGATTCATATCATGCATTATTGTTATAATTAAGTTACTAAACTTATTAAGATATCTCATCTATGTAGGCGGGGACAGAAGAAGGAACTTATAACAGACCCTAGCTTAACAACTATTATTATAACCAAAAGTAAAGTATAATATTTAAATATATAATATAAAACAATCCGAACGATCAGCGGGGATAGCTCAGTTGGGAGAGCGTCAGACTGAAGATCTGAAGGTCGCGTGTTCGATCCACGCTCACCGCATTTTGGCTTTTTCCTCTCTTTTTTTTTTGTTCCTTCCCCTTAAATTTTCGACCAATTTTCTATTTTCTTTTCCATTATCCACGTAAAAACACAATCGGGAAACCTTGTCTGTGTAACCCAGTTGAGTTCATTGATCTGTAGCTGTATCTGAAATTGCAAAGACAGCAAGTTTAGATGCCTCTCTAGCAAACCTGTCAACAGCATTGTGCCAAAACTACAAGCAAAATCACAACAGGTGTAGTTAACTAGGACTAGGAGTGCTTTGTTTATTTCAAAAGAAGCATCTGCAATGTGATCCGGAACTTCGGAGTTCTTTCCTTGTCGTGAAACTAAGTCCATAGTAACCAACGACCAGCTGTGTTCATGAATTGGTTGATCCATTGAGATAAAACCTTAGACATCACGACGCGACTGTACTTTTTCACATAGAGAAACCCGGGCATAAGCTCTTCGATCCAGTCATGGCGAAGAAAAAAGTGAGCTTGACCACGAAAGGGAATTATGTAAGTCCCCCCGCAAAGTTCTCTCTATGCTGTCGCATATATGCACGCACGCGTGTTTCTGCCACACGAACCAAGTCTGCGAAGATGTGTGTTGGTTTCAGGTGATCCGCGTGCGGTCGTGCAGGCTATGTGACTATGGTTTCTGGTGCAGGTCATACTGGACAATGGGCTGGCGAAACTCACCATTTTGAAGCCTCAAGGTTACTTGACCGGCGTGAAGTATGGAGGGATGGACAACCTCTTGGACATCAAGTCGAATGAATCTGGCAGAGGGTAACTGCAGAAAACTTCGCAGAAACTCACACTGTTCAAAAAAAGTATGCAACTTCAAGCATCAGGATTACTGTTTTCACCATGTATGTCTCTATAAATTTGCAGATATTGGGACGCCAATTGGAGTTTGCCAGGGGGCGACGACAGATACCAACTGTATTGCTTCTTCACACAAAATTCTGTTGATAGTGAGCTCTATTAATAATTTCAAGAATCAGAGAGGGATGATGACCATCGGTTCTGATAATCAGAAATTTGCTCTGATGTATTAAACAGGATCAAAGGGGCGGAGTATAGTGTTATTCATCAAACCAATGACCTCGTGGAGGTCTCCTTCAGGAGCACTTATGATCCGTCGACTCCGGGCATGACGCTGCCTCTAAGTGTTGACACAAGGTTGAGGTCTATTTTCTATTAGCTTTTTGACTTAATTCTGCTGATGATCTCAATGTTTGGATCTTTTCTCTTGCACATTTGTTTCATCTTTTAGGTACATTATCAGAACTGGTGTTTCGGGCTTTTACTGCTACGCCATATATGAGCGCCTGCAAGGATGCCGTGCCTTTGACCTCGCTCAGACGAGGATGGTGTTTAAATTGCGACAAGAGAAGTAAAATTTCTGTCTAAGCTATCTAAAGAGAATTCATTTAAAGGCCTGATGAACGGCATCCTAACTGCATACCCCGTGTGAAATCTGAACAGGTTTCACTACATGGCAATTACAGACGAAAAGCAAAGGGTAATGCCAGTGCCCGAGGACCTACTTCCTGGCAGAGGCAAACAACTGATCGTGCCTGAATCTGTTCTGCTAGTAAATCCCGTTAATCCGGACCTCAAAGGCGAAGTATGAAGATAGCTCCGAGTTATTTATGCTGTCGTCCCAGACTCTCAGCACGTCAATCTTTGTCAGTTGATGGTGGAAACTAAGCCAAATTGTGTGCCAAGGGTGCAGGTGGATGATAAGTATCAGTACTCGATGGACAATAAGGACAGTGGACTTCATGGATGGATAAGTTCAGGTCCTATAGTCGGGTTTTGGCTCATCATCCCAAGTTACGAGTTCCGCAATGGCGGCCCGACAAAGCAAAATCTCACGGTTCATACCGGTCCAGCCTGCCTAGCAGTAAAGTTCACATTCTTTCCGTCACTATGCAAAAGTTGTTGACATGGACATTAGAACTTCGAAGTATCAAAGTTAATGTTATGAGCATGCAAAATATCAAAATGTATTTACATTGAAATGAACAAAGCGTAGAAAATTACCAATTGTAAAAAAAGTCCGTTTAGCGATGAACAGCATAAACAAATGCAATGTTTACTGGAATTGAAATTTCATTGCCATTCTTCTTGACTTTTGACAGATGCTTCATGGAACCCATTATATAGGAGGTGATATCCTAGCTCATTTTGGAGAGGGAGAGACATGGAGAAAGGTCTTTGGCCCATTCTTCGTGTACCTGAATTCAACTAATAAAGCATCAAATGCACACAACTTATGGTTGGATGCGAAAAAACAGGTATGCGTTCATTAACTGCACTCAACCTAGGAGTTGATTCAAAGAACAACTCTGGTGCATCGATTTTGAGTAGTTCAAAGAATCATATAAGTATCTCAGGTTGACCTAACCATTTCATTCTCTTAGCCTTTACTTACACTATCTGTTCTTAATATTGTTCATACTAGAGGGAGATCGAGGAAACATCATGGCCATATGATTTTGTCTCATCGCCCTATTATCTAACTGCTAGCGAGCGTGGTTCGGCATCGGGAAGACTCTTTGTCCAGGACAGGTATTGTATTCTTCACATAAGGGCAGGTTTAACTCTGCTTCAAGGCCGAGGAGCTTACCTAAGCACTATTGCCACAGAAACTGCAAATTGCCCTCATACTTTCTAATATTACCTTTACTAACTTCATAAGACTACTTGTCTAACAAAAGAATTTGATATTCACTTCGCGCGTATCTGCACCTCAAGTTGTCCTCTGCAGGTATATATCCAGTGCTCTAATTCCCGCTAAAAATGCATATATTGGTCTATCGGCAGCGAGGACCGAAGGAGCGTGGCAAACTGAGAGCAAAGTAACTAATCTGGCTGTTATTCTTCCCTCTATTTTTGCCAAAAACCCATCTGGAGATCGCATCTTATTCGGTGTTTGACTAAATTTTGTGGTTTGCTGGTGTGCAGTCTTATCAGTTCTGGGTTCGAACAGACTCTAGGGGAAGTTTCACCATAAGGAACGTAATTCCTGGAGTCTATGGACTCCATGGGTGGGTTCCTGGTGTCATCGGCGACTACCTAGAGAAAACACTGGTTACCATTACCGCAGGTATTCTCGTACTGTTTCCAACTGCTGGAGATGCGAATGCAGGTGTTTCAACTTTATAAATCCTTCATCCTAACTTGGATTAATTCAGATTCAGAGACACAGCTTGGGAATTTGACCTTTGTTCCGCTTAGAGATGGTCCGACCTTGTGGGAGATCGGGTATCCTGATCGAACAGCGATTGACTACTTTGTCCCCAATGTTAATCCGATGTATGTCAACAAGTTATTTCTAAACAGTCCTGAAAAGTGAGTAGTATCCTCCAAGATCTTAATCCCTGCGCAACTCCTACATTTTCTTAGGCAGGTGCCAATTTGAAACGATCACTCCTCTGCATAACTAAACAATTTCAACAATGATACGTGATGACATCACATATGATGCTCCAGTTCGTTTCCTCGAATTGGTTTCGTGTTCTAACTTCTCCCGTGTATTGGCTTCTTAAAAGTTGCTCATGCTCATGTTCTTTGGACCCTCGGCTATACCGAAATACAGGTTCAGACAGTACGGCTTGTGGGACAGGTACACTGACATACACCCTGAATCCGATCAAGTTTTCACAATAGGGGTCAGTGATCCAAAGAAAGACTGGTTTTTTGCCCATGTCGACAGGCAAGTCTTTTCTAACTTATGTGCAACCCTGGGGGCAAATGAAGAAAAAACCCAAAATTTAACCCAATACTTCACCACACGCATTCTGTCACCATTATCTAGCCACTCGAGTTAAGCAACTAAACGCAACTTGCATGCCATAAATCAATATTGTGCAGGAGAGGACCAGATAAGTATCTTCCCACAACATGGACTATCCAGTTCAATCTGAACTCAGTGACGGGAGGAACCTACAAGCTCAGGCTGGCCATTGCATCAGCAACTCGCTCCGATCTTCAGGTAATCGCTTAGAAACTATATAAAGTCAGGTCACAGAGAACTCTTATCGGCTCGAATACAACAGACTTTTTCATTAACCGTGTTTCAGGTTCATATTAACTCTATGGATCAAGAACATTTGATGTTCCAAGTGATGAATTTGGGAACAGATAACACAGTTTGCAGACACGGTATCCATGGATTATACCGGCTTTTCAACTTTGACATTTCTTCGTCATTGTTGCTAAAGGGAGACAATTCCATGTATCTCACGCAAGCCAGAGGAGGCGATGCGCTTTGTGAAATCCTCTATGACTATATACGCCTTGAAGTGCCACCCACTGATTAGAGTGAGTTTAAGCAGCTATGGAACTGGCTACTGACCGATATCTTGATCATGATGTATGACGACCTATTGTGGAGAAGAGATGAAGAATATTTTGCTAGGCAAAGAAAACCACGAAAATTCTCTGATAAAAGTAGATTCCCGCAATTAGCAAATGATTCATTGCACATTTCCTGTTTTATTATTTCATTTTCAGAAGCCCATTTGGCTGCTTCGCGTTTCCAGAGTATTGTACAAGACTTGGTCGTCGCTTGTCTATCACCCGTCAATTTCTCTTGTGATTTGACTAAAACATAAGCCGTTGATCTTTCTTTATTTAGGGAGATTTTTCTTGAAGCAAGTACACAGTTTGAAATGATCTTCCCCACCATCTGACAAGGATATGCAGACAAATTTCTGTGAAAAGAGCAGAAAGTAGAAATTACAAGACTGCTAGTTTTGTTCGGCAACTACCATCAGAAATGATCAATAGTGACATCTTGGGGAAAAAAACACAGAGATATGAGATCAACATTATTACTGCATTAGCAAAAGTAGTTACAGTTCCCTTAGATCAACTAGTGTTCCGCAGCAAAATATTCAACAATACCCTTCAAAATGGCCAGCCATGGCTTTTGCAAAATGAGAATCATGGTTCTCTGCAGGATTTTCAGTTATATTTTGTTCACGGGATTTCATTTACAGATAGATGCATGAGAAGCGCATAATGATACTTTTGGACAGAAGCATCAATTCAAAAACTTCAGCACCTGGGACATTACTTGCTGCCAATGGTTAGAAGCAAACCGAAATGATCGCTCGGCAGAACTGGAAGCACCAAATTAGTTGCCACTTTCCTAACCTTTTTCTCCTTGCAGTAAGTCAGACCAGGAATTGCCTCCCTCCCAATCATGTCAATACTTGTTATCTTGAAATTGTGCAGATTGCAAAGAAATCGATCCAGACGCTTCTGCAATGTGCGGTTAGCAGACAACATAGAGTTGGACTTTGTATCGTATGTCCATCCGTTTTCGCTGGGTCTTAACTCCTCCCAAGCATCGACCCATTCATCACGTAATGGAAAACGACTGTCCAATTTGTCATCCCAGTTCATGTCACCACCTAAAATCACATTGGGATACTGGCTGAGATGATCCATGGCTTCTTTTGCCTGACCTACTCGTTCCTTGCTGAACATCTGATCCCATTTTGGAGGAGCTGGGCAGGGACTCTCGAGATGACTCGTGGCAATGGTTAGTGGCTTCTTCCCTTCAACTTCAACCTCAACTATACAAAGTTCTCTCCCCATCACAGTGTTCCCAAAAGGTTTGCAGATGAAAGATCTCACGGGCAATTTACTTAACTGCACAATAATTTTTTTATTAGTGTTTTCATCTGGCAGCCAAGAATGAAATGCCATGTTTAGTTGTGATCCAGGATCAAGAGCTCATAGAGGTCGTGTCAAACAACTACTCTATGACATATGATAGGTTACAAAACAAGCTAATTGAAGCAGAATAGGGTCTAAGATTAAACAGGATATCTTGCTCTTACCAACATGCAGAAGTAGGGTCTTAGATTCGCTGCGTCACTCGAAACAGAACAATGATACAACTTCCACCAACTTGACAGCCGAAAAATGTCATATATGTTTGGAGTAACCTCCTGCAGGTTGAAGCAGTCATTTGTGAGATAAAAGGAACAAACAAGACGTGGCATAAATGCAAAGGGTACACATTCAAAAATGGGGACCTGGAAACAAATGACGTGTGGAGAGTGCATTTGAACAAGCTCGCCAATTGCTTTCATCCTCTTGTGCATTTCCAAATCCTCCCGAAACCAAACATTATAACTAAGTATTTTCCATGAATTCGAAGCTGGGCATGACTTGCCATCCTCTGCAGTACATTAAACTTACCGTCAACGACGCCCAAACAAAAGCAAGGTCTTTCAGGGTCGGGGACAATAATATAAGGAAGATTTGTCTAGACAACCAACATTTTTATGTGAATGAGTGATAACGACCTCAACAAGAATTACACGACACAATTCCTGCAACAATCCAACAAAAGAAAAAGAAAAAGCAAGCAAAATTCATCCAACAGGTACTCAGCTCCATCAATTCAATTATCATCAATAAATCACGTCTGATGACTGTTAACGTGGGTGATGATGAGCAATGTAGATAAGCGTACCATCCTTCAAACAAAAGAAATCTAAGAATAATTGCTATCTGAACAGACTGATCGGGCATTTAAACCAAGGAAAGCTGGACCAAACAGACAAGCAAACAACTCCATATTGAGTGTTTTCTTTTCGACTCCATGCTGTCCTGAAATCTTATGCAATGGTGAATGCCGGAAAATACTCCGATTTAGTTAAAATATTCAAACTTCAAAGCGGAAACACACGTTAACAAATCCAACCCGAGAAAACAAAATCATAATTGAAAATTCCCCTTGCATTTAGCGCACGATATGCCAATTCAAATGGACAGACCAAACAACAAATCCAAATGAAAGCGCAGCACAAACCATCCCACCTTTCGCATCAACTTTCTCACTCCCATCCTCAGCTCCACCGATCCTACCCACTTCCACACAATCCTCCCCAACACCAGCAACTTGATCACCCCTCTTCGTCTTGCAGCGCTGCAACGGGAAGAACACAGACCCCACCGAAGAGTCCAGGCCGCCGCCGTCGCTCGTGTCTCTCAGATCCTCGAAGCTCGACATCGTCGACAACGAAGCCCTCGTGTCGCAGATTCCGCAGCTCGCGTCCTTGTAAGAGTTCAGAAAGGTGCAAGCTTTGCACGACCATTTCGGGGTGGTCGACGACGACGACGACGGGGATGGTGATGATGATGCCGATGGGGGCGGAGAAGATGGCGATAAGCAAATCTGGCAAGTGGGTTTTTGTGAAGGAGGGTTAAGGAAGGTGCATTTCTTGCAGGACCAGGACATCGTTGCTGTCGGATCGAGATTGCAGAAACGAGAATTGGGGGTTTTTCTAGGGTTTATGGCGACTTTTGGGCGAGCGATGCTGAGTAATTTCGAGGTAATATAAAATGCCATTTTCAAAAAGTGTTTCCCGCTTGGGGGGTTCTTTTATCAGTGCGTGACTGAGGGTTGGATAAAAGTAATATTAATAATAACTCAAAGATCAATTTATAAATTAAAAATATATATAATTTGTAAAGTCATGTGATAAATTATTAAAAGTTAAAACATATATAAATTGAGTGTTTGAATATGATGCAGTTTTTTTGTTACTTTACTTATTAAAAGGATTTTATAGGTTAATTTCGAATTTCCTAATGTCAGTTGGAACCAAAATTTGTTTATGTTTACTGAGTCGAAAAATTGCCCTCTAATGTGCTCCGAACGTACAAAAAGAGTGAATGTATTTTGATTTGTTAAAAAATCAATGTAAAATTTGTCATATCACTTTGAATTAGTTTGCCTTAAATTTTGCACTTGTAAGATTGCTCTTTCGAAAGTTGACATTGCACTGTCAATTTATTAACTTGTGTTAAGCATTGTTGACTAGGGTTTTTTTTTTCCATGTAAATGCATCAAGGCTATATTACCAATTCATGCCAATTGCAACGGCATCAAAACATCTTAACTTTTATTTCACTAGTTAAATGATTGTTGCACAATAAATTGATCGAATCGTATTTTTTACGCAAGTTAAACATATGGTGTTATGTCATATTTGGGCCCTTTGTATTCCCCATTCTACCTCACTTAGGATCAATCCATAATTTGTTAACGGTTGAAGATCCACTTTCAGCTTTCTATCCCACAAATCAACCGAATATGGATATTTACATAAAGGGTTAATACCATGAAAAATCTTAAACTGGTACATCTGTGACAAATTTATCCAAAACTAATTTTTTACCACGAAAAACTCCAAACTGATACACATGTCATAAATTTACCCTAAACTAATTTTTTGACCACGAAAAATCTCAAACTGGTATATTTGTGACAAATTTACCCCAAATTGGTACATCTGTAACAAATTTACCCTTCGTTAGTTTCCGTTAAATTGTATTAATTTTACGAAAAATTCCAAACTAGCAAACCTGAGACAAACGGAGGATAAAACCCAAAACTAATATATCCTATCAACTGTTACGTGTCATTAAACTCAGCATTTTAACAGTAAAATTTGACTGAAACTGACGGAGGGTAAATTTGTCACATATGTACTAGTTTGGGGTAAATTTATCACAAATGTATCAGTTTATGATTTTTCGTGATTAAAAAAATAATTTAAGGTAAATTTGTTACAGGTATACTAGTTTGAGGTTTTTCGTGGTATTAACCCTTACATAGATGCATCCAAGTTTATTTGAATAAATAACTTAATTTAGATCATTCAAACAAAATATCTAATGAAAAGACAAGCTACTGAACCTTACCAACCCTTGCACTTGGTGAAATATCAACCCGTACCAATTATGGATATTTACATAAATGCATCCGAGGTACTTAAATAAAAAAAAAATTGATTTAGATAATAATTGAAATTATATATTTAATTAATTACATTTATTCGGTGACTCTCTGCCTCCACTTTCCGTTCTTACCAAAACCCTCGTGCGAGTCTGTCGGAGAGCGCTTCGCGGCTCGTTCACAGCTTTCCAAGTTCTTCTGCCCCACCACCGACCGACCATGAGCCTCTCCAGCTCCATCTCCACGCCTTCTCACAGGGCTCTCCGCGGCCCTCACAACCAGCTCCTCCTCTTCGGTGGCCACCGCCGCCGCAACGCCGCCTTCGTCGTCTGCTCGGTCAAGCCGCCCTCCGCCTCCCCGCCGGCCACCCTCGCCCCCGGGCTGACGAGTATCGATGTGCCCGGCCGGATCGGGGGGCTGAGCCAGGTCTCGGGGGTGTTGGGCTCCCAGTGGGGCGACGAAGGCAAGGGGAAGCTCGTCGACATCTTGGCGCAGCATTTCGACGTCGTTGCTCGTTGCCAGGTAAACATTTGAAGCGCGACTTTCGCTAAACAGGACGGAGCATAGGTTTGGGTCGGTTCTTAGTCGAAAAGAATGGAGGGTACGGTTGAGTGTTCTCGTCGGAGGATCTTTATCTGATATGTTTCATTCGCATTTTGGTGATGATCGGCGTGTTGTATCTGGGTATGCGGCGTCTGAAGTGACTTGAATGGTCATAAGGAGTATATGCAAGTTTTCGCATTTTAGTTTGTTTTTCCTTCTTGCTTCTCATAAGTCTGCTTAGCGCGGTTCATGGACGTCTGATGTTATCATTTGTGCCAAGATAGCTGCTAGACTGTTGCATGTTTTAGCCGAGAATTCACTGAGTAGGGGGAAAGGAACCTGAGCTGTAGATGAGCTCAATTACGGTACATAGTGTGAACATTTGGTCGCTCTTTTGCCTGAGAGAAGTTGGGATTGAAATTCTTTAAGATTTACTTTTCGTTGGAGTAGGAAAGTTATCCATTTTGTCTCTGAGGTCGAGGACTTATTTTGGTGGAACCTGCAATCGTGATGCCAAAGCAGAGGGTGATGGTATGACGAAAGGAATCGTTTAGCTTACCTGAAACATCATGCTCGTGTGCTGCTATGGGTGTGTGGAGTTGGGAGCTTTCATAATATTGATTTTTGGCACGGCAATGATCAAATGCTTGGGTTGGTTGAATCTAAGAGGCTAGCTAAAATGTGTAAATGGCAAGCTCTTACTATTCCTCTAGATGAGATCTAGAAGAGCGCCGATTAGGAAGAGTTAATGTCAAGAAGGTTGAACTTGCAAGTCACAAGTGATGATAGCCTTTTGTGCTTTATTATGCAATTTTAAAATTCTGAGTTGTTTCTTTGTGGTGGTCTTTCTTTTCTCTCCCAAACCCTGAAAATAAATATATTTTTTTGTTACATCCTAGGAATGAGTGAATATCATGATATGCTATCCTTTGATTATTGTAAGGTTTGTCATAATTGTTTGAGGCAGAAGGTATGACAACCACTTTATTTGTTTTGATTTCTCTCGGCAATAACGGATAGTCAAGTGTTGAATATTGAGTGATCTTGTGTATATGACTTAAATTACTCATTTAGTCTAATTATAGTAGTGTACATGTTATCTTGTTTGGAAACAATTAAATTAGTAATTACTTCTTATTTGATCCTTGAAGATTTTTTGACACCAGGGCGGGGCTAATGCTGGGCATACAATCTATAATGCAGAGGGAAAGAAGTTCGCTCTTCACCTCGTTCCATCAGGTATTCTTAATGAGGACACTCTATGTGTTATTGGAAATGGTGTTGTCGTTCATCTGCCCGGTTTGTTCGAAGAAATTGATGGATTAGAGGCCAATGGAGTCTCTTGCAAGGGAAGGATTTTGGTGTCTGATCGTGCTCATCTGCTATTTGATTTCCATCAAGAGGTGGATGGTCTTAGGGAAGCTGAGCTTGCTAATTCTTTTATTGGAACGACCAAAAGAGGAATTGGACCATGTTACTCTAGCAAAGTTATTCGAAATGGAATGAGAGTAGGCGATTTGAGGCACATGGACACTTTTCCTGAAAAGCTTGATCTTTTATTATCAGATGCAGCCTCAAGATTCCCAGGTTTTAAATATGGCCCTGACATGCTTGAGGTAGAAGTAGAAAGATACAAGAGATTTGCCGAAAGGCTGGAGCCTTTCATAGCTGATACCGTGCATGTCATGAATGAGTCAATATTACAGAAGAAAAAGATATTAGTTGAAGGTGGTCAAGCTACCATGTTGGATATTGACTTTGGAACTTATCCATTTGTAACATCGTCTAGCCCATCGGCTGGTGGAATCTGCACCGGTCTTGGCATTGCACCAAGAATCCTGGGTGATCTTATTGGAGTTGTGAGTATCAATTTGTATTTCTGGCAATTTGCTTTATCTGCACGTTCTCTGCTAAGCAGTGTACTATTGCTTCTGCCTCTTATTTAGAGGCGATGGATGTTGAGTCCATTATGATCATGTGTTTCCAATTGTTCTTATCTGTCAAAGGGTAAATTCACACTGATTTAAGGGATTACTAGGTGGAGGAAGTGCATGAAACTTTGTCAGCAAAAGGAAATCGACAGTCTTTAAACAACTCTCTTCTATTTTAAGAGTTTTGTCTTGACCTTTGCCGTGATTTATTGCATAAAATAGCTCTCTGAATGAGGTCATGTCAAGTAAGTTGAAAGGATACTGCAATTTAATTACTTTAAACTTTCTTTTACAGGTTAAAGCCTACACTTCAAGGGTCGGTTCAGGTCCTTTCCCAACAGAACTATTGGGGAATGGGGGTGATACGCTTAGATCTGCTGGGCAAGAGTTTGGGACGACCACTGGCCGTCCTCGTCGTTGTGGATGGCTTGATATAGTAGCACTGAAATACTGCTGCCAAATTAACGGCTTTTCTTCTCTAAATCTCACCAAGCTTGATGTTCTCTCTTATCTTCCTGAAATCCATTTGGGGGTGGCATATACGTTAACTGATGGCACACCAATCAAATCGTTTCCAGCAGATCTGGATCTCCTCAAGCAATTGAAGGCAACCGTTTCTCCTGTCTACTTAAGTTTGTTATGTCGCACTTCTCTTGTGCTAAAAAACTCATCAGTAGCTGAAGTAAAGAATATGCCTGATAAGGGTGTAAGAGGGTCAAGTGTAGTTTAGGCTTTTAGTATTTTTTTTGGGACATGGGGAAAGACTTTAACTGTTTGTTTGATATACTTTTATTAATAGATGTTTATTTGATATACTTGTTTCATGTGTTCAGGTGGAATATGAGGTTTTACCTGGTTGGAAGTGTGACATTTCTTCTATCAGAAACTATTCTAACCTTCCAAAGGCTGCACGGCAATACGTGGAAAGGGTGGAAGAGCTTGTTGGTGTACCTATACATTTTATCGGTGTCGGACCTGGACGGGATGCGCTCATTTTCAAGTGATAGAGATTATTTCCCTTCCCTTCCTAACATGCCGGGTTAGTCTATACATTAGGACAGGAATCTTTTTTCTTTTTGTGGCTTAGAGAAACCATTTCAACCATTTGTCCGAAGCTTGTTGGAGGAACCATCTATACTCAATTGTTGCTTCTGTCATGGTTGTAGTGGTCTTATTTACTGAAACTCAGCTGTTCCTTCTATAAGACATAGCGACATAGAGATAGAGAGATCTCTTCTCTTAGGTCATGGTAGTCTTGCAATTCCTGGACCAATGACGATAAACATGTGTTTTTGTTGGTTGCTTTTTCTTTTTCTTTTTCATCGTGCTGACAACATGCTATCGAAAGCTTCTTAGACTTGCATATTATGCCTGTTTCAGTTATTTATAGGCATATTGAGTCGATGGTCCTGCGAACTACTAAGTCTAGAATGTGCTCTTATCAAAAGCTTCATCAACAAAGTGAAAAAAAAGATCGAAAATAGAAAAAAAAAAAAATTGGTCGAGAATAAGAAGCTGTTATGTATCGAACTTGGAATAGTGATCAAAAGCATCCTGAAACAGTGGATCTTGATGTAAAAGATGGGCTCAATTGCCTAACGATGGCAGTATCCTCGAGCAAGCTCTGCATAAGCTTTTTCAACTCACACATACGAGCCCCTCAACGATGCTGGCATCAAGAATCGTACCGGGGGTTGCTTGAGCAGGAGGGATAAGCAGGTTTTTTAGAAAAGAAATATATTTATATTCGTTTTTTTTTTTGGTTGAAAATATAGGCTAAGCACAAACTAGATCAGTCTTAATATAGTCTAGGGACTAGTTTAAACGTTAACCAAAGGTTCAAAGATTACATTAAACAAATTAGAAATTCAGAAGCGACGATTGGACTAAAATGAAGGGATTATATTGAATAAATTGAAAGTTTAGGAACTACATTATGAGTTGGTTTGATTCAGTTTTGCAAATGCCGAATACTTTCAGCATTTCCAAAGCTAGAATTTGGCCAAAAATTGCTTGCCAAATATTTCAGCATTTCCTCAACGAACTTTGGAGGCTGAAAGCTCGTTGAGAATACTGAACCAAATCTACCTTATATATTAGGCCAAACAACAATATGAATTAGCTATTGCCTTCTGACTGAAAAAAAGAAAAAAAAAAGAATTAGTTATTGCCTAAGAAACATAGCTTTAAAATCAATCAATATTCCAACATTTTACTTTAGGGAAAGGTTGATAAAAAAGAAAGAATGAGACACCCTCAAACCCCTTTTTGCTTTAATTGAGAAGGGAAAGGAATTTTTCTGACGTTGACTGTTTAAGGGAAAAGGCACTCCATCTAAGGTGCTAATTACACCAAAAAATAAATTGATTAATCAAGAAACATTATACTAACACAGTCGGGAAGGAGCTGTTGTTATGTTTATGTACTTCAGCTTGGCCTCCAAAGAGTAATTGCTAACAAGAATGAGAAAAGTGCAGAGAAGACAGATCCTAAAGCCTTGTCAATTGCTCTTCTTCTGTTGCTGCCGAAGACGAAAAATCTCGAGCTCTCGGCTGCGCCACTGGAGACTGTTGAGTTCACAACATCCCTTGTCATGTTGCTCACCTTCTTGCTGCAAAACGATTGGAAATTTCCACTTCACTCAGAATTCAAGAAGCATTTTCAAAAAAATTTCAAAATAAGCAAAGACCCGCAACAAGGCAATAGAAGAACCGGTGAAGAGCAGCAGGATTCTTTCTCACCTTCCAGGAAAAATACAACTCCCGTGACCTGCAGATGTTTCCCCAAAAGATAATAGTGAGCAGATGTCAGAGAGTACATACATGCACATAATGTTCATACATAGTGAATCAGCCACAAGAAAAAACCCAAGTATGGACCCCATTTGGCCTATAGCCCAAATCTTCTGAAACTCAAAATCATCAAGCAACCAAACAGAGACCCAATCTCCCTCCTTTTCTTTTACTGGATCTGCAAGCAAAATCTCAGTCATAGTTGATGGATATTTTTGAAAATTTCCTTGGCCTAAAGGGTATCAAACAGCAACTACTGTCCCAATGTTTTAAAAAAAAAAAAACTACAGTACAATACATCAGTCATAAAAATTATTCCGACACTTTTTTCGACTTTCACACCCCCAACCACAGGATGCCATGTGCATATCTGTCGCCTTACTGTACTATCAGAATTCCATAACCCATGGAATCCATTGAGAATCCAATGAGAAAAGGAAGCAAGCTCTTTCTCAGTTGCTTCCACAGTAGTGGCATAAGTTTGGGGAATTAGCATTTGGCTCATTTTAAACCGACCCTGCAATTCTTTCCTCATTAATTCCATTCTTAACTTAGCCAAATGAGGCATGGTCACAGGGTCAGTTTATTGTTCACATGTCAAATCGTTACGCTTTCATTTTAGGCCAAAAGAAAAATCAGTTTCATTTGTTAGTTTTCTTTTCTTTTGTTTTCCTTCTTTTTGAATCCCACATTTCAATTCTTGTGCAGAGCAAAATGCTTATGAACAACCTACCCTAATCTGCAGCACATCGAAATGCATACCAGTAGCTTTTCAGATTCTTTTTACTGTCTAAACTCACATATTAATGCAGAATCCACCGCTTTAACGATTGTAAGTGTGTTGAGAATGATCATACTTACTTGGGTCCGTGGTGGTGATCATGGCCACACCTTTGAAGTCACAAGACCCAGCAGCCTTCCCTTCCTTCTGATAGTAACTATCAAACGCATAAGAGGCATGATTCTTCACATTGTTGGGCTGATAACAATCCTCCCCAGGCTGTATTTCCGAGCAATTCGCCTGTCCCGCACCACATGCCCAATCTAACGCAGCTTGTAGAGTTCTCGAATCGACGCTGTCCATGGTAATGCAGTACGTCTGATTAGTAGTATCATTTGCCAAAAATCCCCCACTTCCAGACACGTGAAGCAAGTACACCGCCGTGGAATTCCCGTAAAACAGACCCCAGTTCGCCTCCGATATTGGTGGAGACCTCAAGTCCTCATTGAACAATTCGTATATATACACACTAGAAGTAAGTTCAGGGTGCAAAGGAGTTCCACTCCTATCGAGAACATGCTTAATCAAATTGGAATTATACGTATCCGCGTTATCGACCGTGGCATAAGGCTCCTTCGAGTCCCCCTTCGAAGGCCACCCGGTTTCAGACACGAGCACCATGACATCAGTGACATTCAAGTTCTTCATTGAAACATATGCGGCATCAATCATGGCATCGATCACATTAGTGTAGTGAAGCAGAGTGTTGGGATCCACCATTTCTTTGGATGGTGTCAAGGGCTTGAAGAGCGCATTATCAAGGGGAACCACACCCTTGTTCTGCATAAACACATAGTAAGGGTACAAATTCATCATCAGAGGTGACCCGGTTCTTGACAAGAACTGCAACAGGGGAAGCATTACAGAGACCATGCTCTGGTTAAAAAAGGCCTGGCTCGGCGGGAATGAATCAAGAATGACCGACGCCGCGTGTGGCGTCGAAACCTTGATCTGGGTATGGAGATTCGCAGCTACCAAAGCACTGTAGAGAGACTCAATTGCAGGCACAAGCAGAGGAGCTGAAGAGGGCACTGTGGTCAAGACCTCGTCACCGACCGCAATGCCGATGATCGACGTTTCGGGGTAGTAAGCGACGACATTTCGACCGACCCACGAAGCAGCAGTGGCATTTGATGACCCAATTGCGAGCAGCTGGTTGTTGGGCACACCAATGATGACCCGAATCTTGGTCTTGGCCAGTGCCTTGAGGAGGTCAGGGTCCGCATCGTAGACACGGACGTGGGTGATCTTCTGGACCTGAAGGAACGAGACGAGGTTCGGTGGAGACAGGAGATGAGAGACGTCCGTGCCTATGTTCACACCCACGTACGGTTCCTTATCTGGGTCTTGGCCTTGCTTGATGTCTGCGAATAGTGATGGCTCGCCTGCAAGAATTCAGAAGGTAAGAATGTGATGAAATGTTGAAACTTTTTGGCTGATCAACCAATGGTCTCGTGTTGCTCACCTTCTTTTGCTGTACCTGGTTCGGCAATGGAGAGGAAGACGAGAGCGAAGAGAAGAGGAGCGAGCTTAGAGATTGCCATTGGAGAGAGAGTCGAGCTTCAGTGCTCCATCTTCAAGCTCAGAATCAGCTGCCGTTCCTTGCATTATCCTCTGAATGGTAAAGTTTAAAGGTTTCGGCAAAGGGTCTTCTCTTGCTCAGAGTGATCGGTGAGAAAGACGACAGTCAAGAAGAGAGAGAGAGCGTGATGAACTTTTGGTACTGAAAGATGCCATTCTTTTTTCTTATGGTGGAGATGAAAGGTGAAATCATGGCGAATCCTCCTCCGAAATTTTTAACCGTGTGGGTGGACCGACAAGAATTATGGAACTGCTGTTGAGCTTTTCTAATGTGCTTTCAAGAATGGTTGGTGCAAAAGTTGCAAGAAAATGTATTGTCTGAAAGTAGCACCTGGCTTTGTTTTTTTTTTTTTCAGGTTTAGTTTGGATAATTAGTTTAGAGATAAATGATAACAAAGCACCTTGAGGGCACTTATCAAAATACCATACATGGACTATTTCTATGTTTTACAGCGTTAATTATACATAATATAACACGAGAGTGAATAGAAAAAGTAGAGTTCTTTCGGTTTATTGTTTAACAAGTGTCTTTAGGGCATTTTTGACAAAACCCTAAACTTATACACACATCAAAGTGACTCGTGTGTTTATCGAACTTTCTCATGCGACCGACTCCTAATGAACACTAGTGCATATACTAAGGTTGGTACAAACAATTGATATGTTGAACTCCTATTTTTGGACTAAGAAGAGAGGGTATGCTATTTACCAAGCTCTTGTTAACTGTTAAATATAACTCAAACAAATGCCCACTTTTTGATAAATAAAAAAAAGTGCCCACTTAGAATAAATTGATAAATTAATTCTATATATCGATTAAAGTATCTCTAGGCTTGATCCTAATAAGACCTTATTTGTCATATGTCATATGTCTGAATATTAGTAAACGAATTTTGTGTAGATTTAAGGAAGGTTTAAGAGGCTTGTCCCCTAGCTCCAAATTTTTGACATTTACTTGAATTTGCAATTGAATTTGCAATTTAGCATGATTAAGCCACTACATGAAATGAATCTTTGTCATGTCTTATTTGATCCTTAATGGGGGAGTTTAAAAGACTTCGGAATTTACCTAATATGATGAACTTTGTCATCACTCCAAAGGTAGATAGCAAAAATATCAGACAAAAAAAAAAGTATGCATTGCATTATGGAGCTAGAAAATTAGCTCACGAAATCTAACATTAGATTCCATTTTGGGGAATATGTTTCTTCCGTACTTTGTGGTTGCAGGGGTACTTCGAATTACAGCCTGGCATTTCGAAAGAGACGTCGCCTCTTCTTTTGTTTTCTGGCTTCACTTTTTAATTTCTCTCATCATATTTTTATTCCGGCAAATTGAAGTCAATGACTATCTATAAAACAGAAAAATGAAATCATTGAACGTCGCGGTTTGATGTCGATAGTATTTATATCAATTTTTGCATTATAGATTAGATTATGTATGTCTTGCCTTTAGATTTGAGTCATTTATGTGGAGAGTAAAGTGCATGAAAAATAACACCATAAAAAAAAAAAAACTAGCTCCAAGATATAATAAGGAATATGGATCAAACATTGTCTTTTTTATGATAAGTGGAAAAGGTAAGGATGGACGACCCGCTCTAACGACTTTCTCTAAACCTTGCTACAAGGGTCAAATATGGTATATCAATCAAAGTGAAATTATGCATAATGTGAGTCAAATATAAAACCTCACGTTTTTTCAGATCAAATTTTTCGGTAATTTAATTAATTATATAGCTTTTGAAATGCAAGCACAATGATGAGAATTCAAAATGTTGAATTTCCATCACAAAGAACTCCTAGAAGTAGCACCAAAAGTGATTATCATTATCATTGTTAAGCAGATTCCAAGCTCTTGGCTTCTTTTTGTTGATGGCGTTCAGCTGGAGTCCATCTTGTACCTTCGGCCATTATTTCGTCCCATTTCTTAAATAAATAAAAAAAGTCTGAAAATTTTCAATTTTCAAATTTCAAATTTCAAATATGGGTGGCAATGGAAAAAGGAAGGTTTTTAAAGTACATGGAGATTGGTAGCAGCCAAAAAAACAGAGGTTCAAAAGGGCACAGAGCAAGTTGCTCTGCAGAACCAAACAAGACCAGAGCACAGCAGGTACAATTAGCTTTGGCAGTTTAGAAAATTAAGCTGCATTTGTCATAATTTAACCATTTTCTTTCATTTTCTTCAGATAACCACTTTTTTTTTTAAATTTTCTCATTGCCACCTTAATGAGGTGATGTTAGGTGCAGTTGAACTACTAATCTACCTCCGAATTAAGGATATAGAACAGAATTTCTTGGGTCATCAAGACGTTAGGTCGTCCAATCATCAATCTTAAGATTGACGAAATTTGTAATTAGTGTAGTTTACTCGTGTTTCGAACACTAAGCCCGTTTCTTGAATAGTTAATCTAAGTCAGTTTGCCTACCGATTTGGTGGATGTTGGCTTGGGACTAGGCATATATTCTTGTTTTGTCGTACTTCAAGTTGGAAGGTTGCAATATGGATCCACCTTACTCGTTTTTCGACTCATGTTTGGCGGATCGGGTTTAGAACGGGCGGCTTCAATTTTTTTTTAATAGGTTGAGAGGAGCCGCAGGAAATAAATACCAACTAATTACAGGTCAATTGACGCGGACTCATTTTCAATTGGATTTTGACATGTTCGCATTCGATGAAAAGCTCTGTAATTGATGTTGGGATCAATTTCCTAAAAAGGTACAAACTTTAAGTTTGATCTCAATTCTATTCCAATTTTTTCTTCTAGACTTAAAACTTATCACGAAAATGCAATTGAATCATAAAATTATAAAAAGTACAATTAGTCTTAAAACTTGTCATGAAAACACAATGGCACTTTTTGAAAGTTTTAGAACTCAATTGCACTTCGTGACAAGTTTTACGACTTTTAATGCAATTGTCCTCCTTTTTTTTTTTGGAAAAATTGTCAAAAAAGTCTTAAACATTTTGCATTTGTGCCAATTTAATCCATATTGTCTA
>BCNH02000004.1:6709839-6724544 GCA_001662345.2 Metrosideros polymorpha var. glaberrima | reverse complement strand
AGCTCTCAATTTTAGGTGCAGTCTCAATTCTACGCTAAACATTTTTTTGTCCCATGAAAAACTCCCAACTTTAAGTCATGTCCCAATTCTACCATCCACTCCCAATTTTACACACACAAAAAAAAATTAATCTCATAAAAAATCACCAATTTTTATTTTAGTCACAAATATGCCCCCATTAACTCTCCATTCAAAATTTCTCATTGACAATCAAGAGATGGAAAGCTCCTAAGCACGAGTTGTTCGAGCGTTCCAAGACAAATGTCTCGAGCGCGGGCTCTCTCTAACCACGAGAAATGGAACAATCTCGAGCACGAGAGATTGAAGACCAAGTGCAAATTCAAAGATACCCAAGTGAGATGGAAGGAAGAATCTCTTAAAAGTAAGAACAATTGAAGAAAGTCAATCCTAATTGCTCTAGTTTTTACCCAAATTTCAGAAGAAAACATTGTTTGGGCTGGTATGGAAATTCATCTACCAAAGATGTCTTCTCTTAAATTTGGGGAAGAAATAGAGTAATGACATGGAAATGCCAAGTAAGATTACCGAGGGTGACTTTGGACGGAGAGTAAATGGGGGCAGATTGGGGACTCAAGTAAATGTTTGTGATCTTTTAAGAGACAAAAAAAAAGTAAAATTGGAATTGGACCTAAAACTAATGTTTTTTTTTGTGAGACAAAAAAATTATATGGTAGAATTGAGATTGAACCTAAAATTTACGATTTTTTATGAAACAAAACAAAGTTTATGGTAGAATTAGACTTAACCTAAAGTTATGAGTTTTTTATGAGATAAGAAAAAATTTAGGGTAGAATTGTAAGTGAAGGTAAAATTGAGGGTTTATTCAGGGTATTATGCCTATATAAGGACAAGGATATCATGAAATCCAAACTTTCCATAAATATGGTGCACAACATATTATAAGTTGGCCTTACCAAAAAAAAAACATATTATAAGTTGGAAGAGAGAGAGAGAGAGAGAGAGATATGGAGGTTGAGAGGAAGGAGTGGACATTGGAGGAGTACGTCCATGGAGGCGTGCCAACAGCCAGACATCTGAAGCTCCAAACCTCGAGCATGGGAGTTTCCGAAGATGACGTCCCAGATGGCCATGTCCTCCTCCGCCTTCACTGGCTCTCCGTCGACCCTTACCTCCGAGCCCGTATGGGCAGCCAAAGAGATGGCCTCTATTTCCCTCCATTCGAGCTCCACAAGGTCATATCAGATTTTCTCTCTCTCTCTCTCTCTCTTTCCATAAGTATATAGTCGCTCGCGAAGCAAAAGTTGTGGGCGATTTGGTGCTTGTGTGTGAAATCTAGGGCATGCACTGCGATACATAATCATGTACCGAATCCTTTAGGAGGATACAGAACGGTTTTCGCGAAGTTTAGGCTCGGATTTTTTCTCTTCTTTACGTTGACCCTTTTAAAGGTTTGACTTTTTAGGGTCTGCCTTTGTTTTTTGTGTAGCCTGTGACAACATTTGGAATAGGAGAGGTACTGGCGACGAAGCACTCAAGCTTCAGTGTCGGAGAGATGGTGCTGAACACGATTGCACCGGTGTCGGAGTACTGCACTGTGCCTGCTCATGCTCTTAGGAAGATTGAACTTGAACCTGATTCTGGAGTCTCTGCTCTGGACTATCTTGGCGCTCTTGGTAAGAATTAAAACTGCATTTTACTTTCTAGTAAATTAGGTGTGAGATAGTTAAGTATTATTTCATGCCATATTTGTCTTGAATTGGCTTAAGAGTAGAAAGAAACGAATATCTGATTGCATATTGCCTATATCTTTGGATTTATTCCATCTCAATCTAAGGTTTTCTTCCCTTTGAGTAGGAGTGACTCGGAATTGCTTGTTCTTATGCCCTTTTATCATGTGTATGTCTAAGCAAGCCCTTGTCTGGAATAAGTGTAGGAATCCCAGGATTTGCAGCATGGATAGGAATATCTGTGATCGGAGACCCGAAGCCGGGAGAGAACGTGTTCATCTCCGCCGCAGCCGGAGGAGTCGGTGTTGTGGCCGGGCAGTTGGCCAAGTTGAAAGGTTGCAGAGTCGTCGGCAGTGTCGGTTCCGATGCAAAGGTAAGTCAAACAATAGAGGTTGCACTAATTTCATTCTTCAGCTCTTGGATAGACATGTACATGATATCATGCACAGGTGAAGTTCCTGAAAGAGGAGATAGGATACGACGACGCATTCAACTACAATGTCGAGACTGATTATGATGCCGCCTTAAGCAAGTAAGCTGGTGCTTTTTGTGTAACATAAATAACAACCAAATCACATATGTTTGATTTAACACAGTGATTCTAATCTGAGACACATGTGATTGATATAAACTAGTTGTACTTCTGTTGTTAATCTACTAATATTAATTGTGTAGGTACTTCCCTGATGGTATCGACATCTACCTCGACAATGTTGGAGGTAGAATGCTCGAAGCCGTCCTTAACCACCTGAACACCCATGCACGCATCCCTCTCTGCGGAATGATCTCCCAATACAATCAGGTAAAGAAAAAACAACATTCTATGAAGTTGGTTATAGTTATTACCCAAGAAGCAAAAACATCGTGTCAGTGTCGTTGCTTTTCATTGATGGCATTAGGTTTGGACGGAAAGATTCGGGGTTCGCAATCTCCTGAATTTGGTGGGGAAGGAGGTGAGGATGGAGGGGTTCCTGCTGGATTGGAACCGGTTCGGAGAGTTTGTGGAGGAAATGACGGAATACATCAAGCAGAGAAAGATTGTTTCGAACCATGAGATCTACCGTGGCACGGAAAGCTTCTTAGAGAGCATTCAATCTATGTTCACAAGCTCGAATGCGGGAAAGGTCATAATTCAACTGAACGAGGACGCTAAAGCTTAGCAATTTCTTATGTACTTTACAAAGGCAGAAATTTCATGTGAGAAGCAATAACTTATCGACAAATCGGAACTTTTTGTTCTCGGAACTGGGATGAGAAACAAAACATGATATGCTCATTTTACATTGAGGCGATAGATAGAATAAAGCACAATGCACAACCCATATGTGAACGCACCTTGTAGTGAGAATTTGGCAAGGTTTCTGCATAATCTTGATACTTTACTAAGTGGGCCATAAACACAACTCAAAATGATTCCATATTTAACAGAGCCTCTTGAGATCTTGTTACCATTGTATGCTTTTTTCAATTCTGACGTGAATGATCTGGCTATCATGCAACCTCTTGAGATCGTGTCAAAGAAAAGTACTTCTTACAACTTTCCTCGTGAATGACTCGTCATTGACCGAACCAAGAAGGTGGATCACTTTCTGGTTCCAGCTCTCGACCGATTCGTGCCATTTGCTGGTGAAGTTCTTGAAGAGGAGGAGTTGGCAAACGACAAAGCGTTCAGCTACAATGTCAAGAGCGGTCAAGATGCCGCCTTAAGCAATTAAGAAGGCAGCATTTGCCGGTAAAGTTTCCAACGCTTCTAAAGAGATGGCAGACAGAGCACGAGTAAAGATCAAGTAATAACACGTGCTCTTCAATCAATTAATCGACAACGATAGAAGGAATGCTCGAAACGCTTCACCAACAGGTTCGACGATTGAATTAGCTGAAACTCTAGACAGGCATTAGTGTCGCATTACTCGGGAGATGCAAAACGTGCTTCTCCTCATTATGCAGCTTCTGTGCCTCCTGCCACAAATCTTGTTCGACCGTCTTTTTGCATCAAACTTTCAAGGCTCGACTTCTATTGAGTTATTATACCCCTAACCTTTTACTGATGTTGAGAGGTACACGGAGTGGATACAGTCGCACGAAATTTGCTGTAAATGCTTTCTCCATCGAAGGGTAGCAATGAAATTAAAAGCTGATTTTCCCCTCATCTCACTAAGAAAATAGGAGTCTAAGCGGAGAGAGAGAGAGAGAGAGAGAGAGGAGCGCCAATGGCGTCGCAACCGGTGTCCCGTGAAAAGTTAAGATCGCGTATATACAGCGTTATCTGAAAGCCCAAGAAGGGCATGTTTGCACCACCGTTGCATTTATGATTTTGGCTCTGTTTTTTACTTCCTTTTTCCTCCTTTCCAGCTTTAAAGAGTACAAAGGCTCCACTTTCTTCGTTTTTCTTGCCTGCCCATCTTGTTTCCTTTTCCTTTTAGCTAAAACAAAAAAGAGAGAAAAAAAAGAATCCATTAGACCTACGACTTAGATTTTCTGACTGACCTGGATTTCTTCATCTTATGCGATTTATCATCGATACTACTCCATGTATATCCGCTAGGTATTACAAAAGGATCGGACTGCTGAGCAGGACACCGCGACTGCTCCTTGCTCGATCCAACCGACCGGCTACTACTCCGCCGGAGCCACGACGATGACGACGTTGATGACGATGACGACAACGACGACGACGACGGCCAGGACCAGAAGGGGCCGTCCGATTTCTGGTCCTCCTCGGACCCACTTCTTGATCCGCCATTAAGGAGATGCCTAGGACTCGAGAGCGGCGTGTAGAACCGTTCGGTCGGTTGGAGCTCGATGAACTTTGTGAACGTGATCACCACCCTCACCGTCGGGACCACTGGGATTGCTACCTGCACCACCATCAAGCAGAGGACCACTAGTGTTTCAATGATGTACCTAAAAATTGAACTGCACAAAAAGTTGATGAGAAGCAATCGATAGGAGGCCCAACATAGTGGCATGCCCAACAGGACAGCTCTCATGACTAATCATGTCTACTCCAAAGAGGGGCTCTAACTAGAAGTGGAGTCTAGACTGAGAAAGCTTCCTTGGTTTTCTCGGCAGTCTCCCTTCATAGCTTGAAAAGTCAAGGCCTATTTCTGTCGGCTGTAGCTTAAATTTGAAGACAAAATTATACAGCAGGACAGGCTGATTAGCTAGCCTTACATTGAACAGTACTTCCGTACGCTACGTTGACCAGTTGTTTTCCCTGAATTATCATCAAGGAGTGGAAACATGATTCCCTGTCCCAAGTTCCAAGCCAGGTCGGGACCCACCTTAAAGTTGGGTCCAAAGTTCAATGAACCATGTTTTATGTTAATTTGTAAATCACGGACAAGCTCAGCAGTCCACAGTAATACATGGTTGAAACCCAGCTTATTCCCCGTTAGAACAGAAGAAAGACTTTCACATTGGAATACAGAGAAGGACGGCAGTATGGGCCCAGAGATTCTTGTTCCTGTTTGAAAACGAGTGGGTAAACTCCCATCTCACGTTACCCGACCCCCACAAAAGCTTCCAAAAGTCAGTCTTTGTCACGCCACTCAAGTAATTCCATTGCAGACTTACATACTCAAAGCAAAGGGGGCAGGACAAAGCCAAAGTCTTAGAACAGCAAGAACAAACCGAAAAGCGAGAAAAGAAAATCCTTCGGACCATAGGACCCCAGAAGACAAGACATACCCTCCAAGTAGACCCCACAGATCAATTCAAAAGAGGACAAAGCGCTACTGATGCGATACGAAAGAGTATGATCCGCAATACTTTAATCGATTGCATCTTCTTAAAACTCAGCAAAGAATCGATAGAATAATATATTATAGAATAGGCAATCTAATTCTTCTTAGTATCTCCTCAAAACTTTCGAGATGAACGACCCAGGAATCGAATCCAAGTTTTCAATCTGAGTAATAAATAAAAAACAGGACTTTAGCTGATTTAGTGCCGGAAAAGAAACGTTTCCTTACCTTCACCGGAAAAGTGCCCGGCGGGAACTTCGTCGTGAGCAGCTCCCTCATCCTCCGGACGGCCTTCACTTTGCTCGCCAATATGTCGAGCAACGGCAGCAGCTCCTCCGTCTTCAGCGGGAACTGCTCGGTCAACCAGACCGACGGCCTCAGGCTCTTCACGTACTCCTTCTCCTTCGTCTGCGGGGCCGGCGCTACCGCGATCGCGGCCCTCCTGTGCGGCGGGGCGGCCGCCGCCGCGAAGGGCACCACGTCCACGCTCTTCCTCCCGACGTGCACCCATTCTCTCTCCTCCCTCACGAAACTGCTGTGCCTCCGTCTTTCGCTATTGTTGTTGCTAGCGTTCGAGAACGTGAACTGGGGGTTCTCGGCGACTAGGAAGCCATCGTCGTCCTCGTCGAGCTCAAGTGGCAATACCTGCGTCGAAGGCGTGAATTGAGTGAGTGTCTAGTGAAATGGCTAACAAATATTTATGGAGGAGACGAACTCCAAATTTGAAGTCAAAACGATGAACGACGCTCCTACAACCTGCTCGCTGCCGGCGACGTCGCTCTCCGACGAGGTGACCTTCCGTGATCGGAAGCTGAACACTACGTTGTGGACTTCGTAAACCCTGGCCTTCCATTCCCCGATGGACTCGGTCTTATCTTGTCTTCTCCAATTTGTTCTGCTCACGAGCTCAGCTTTCGTGACGTCCATGCCTGGACGGTACACGCTCGTTTGGGAACAGAACCCGGCGATGTCCGAGTCGGTCATGGGAGCTCCGGCATTCTCGAACGCGTTGAAGATCTTCCGATCGTCGTGGTTGAGGACCAGGAGCGAGCCCTCGGGGACGCCGTGGCTCTGGTCCCCTTCCCCGAGGAAAAGGAAGCTCTGATCGGCCCGCTGGATCTTCAAGCCGTCGAAGCCGGCGAGGGAGGTGTCGGCCCGGAGATTCCCGTCGCGCTTCCAGATCCGGTACGTGTCGGAGGGGGCGATCTTCCCGACGAACGGGATGACGGAGCTCTCGAAATGGAACGAGATCTCCATGTAGAAGTCGCGCATACGGCGGAGCACGGCGATCACCCGCGGGAGGCGGCGGCGCCACTTGCACCAGGCGGAGCGGTGGTGGTGCTCGAGGAGGACGGACGCGATCTCGGCGTTCCTCCGGCAGAGCGCCTCCTGGAGCGGGTTCCACCCCGCGGCGTTCTGGAGCGAGGCGTCGGCGCCGGCGGAGGCGAGGGAGCGGGCGGCGGAGGCGTCGGAGAGGCGGACGGCGAGGTGGAGGGGGGTCTCGCGGAAGGGGACGTCGCGGCGGTCGACGGCGGAGGAGATGCGGTCGGCGACGAGCTCCTGGGTGAGGGACTCGGGCTCGGAGTGCACGAGCCCGGGGTCGGAGAGGCGGGGGAGGGAGGAGAGGAGGCGGGAGAGGGTCTTGTGGTCGCCGAGGGCGACGGCGTAGTGGAAGGGGCTGTGGGCGTAGTCCTGCGGCTTGATGGACGGAGACGACGACGCTACCGCCGACGCCGGAGGCGTCGAAGAGGAGGACGGCGGCTTCGACATTCGCGAGCTGGATGACGACGGAGAAGAAGAAGAAGAAGCCGGTGGCGGAGGTGGATTGAAGCGGCGATCCTTTTCTTTAAGAGAGAGAGAGAGAGAGAGGGAACGTTTTCAGAGGAAGGGGAGGGGAGGAGGGCAGCTTCGTCTTTTCGCGCGCGGCCCGTTTGGGGAAACAGGGAAGACGCCAATCTGGCACGGCTTTAGAGAGAGAGAGAGAGAGAGAGAGTGGAGAGTGGGAGAAGACAGTTCGCTTTTAACCTTCACTTCTTTTGTCTGCTTCTCTTTAAAAATGGAAAACAACAAAGTAACCTCATTTGCTTACTACTCACTACTAAATTAACGGGTCTTCCTATAATCCATCTCAAAAAGGGTTTAAATCACTAAAAATCCTAAACTTTATTCACCGTGATCCAAATATTCCGAATTTTTTTTATGTCAATAAAAAAAAATTCAAAATTATATTAGTGTTGCAGATATATGCGAGATGTAATTATAACATAAGATATATAACACGTCTATAAATTTAGATTTTTTTATGACACGAAAAAAAATTAAGGCATTTGTGTCATAGCATACAAATTTATGATTTTTGGTGACACAAAAAAAAATTAATGGCATATGTGTCATGGTAGGTATAGATTGAGGTTTTTTGTGATATTTGCCCTTTTAAAAATGAATTGATATCACCACAATCTCAAATCCATATCTTGCTATGCATTCATCTCGAAATTAATTTTCTTCGTAAGAAATTCCAAATCGGTACTCCATACTTAAATTCACGATCGAGTATCCCATTAAATTCCATACGTGTCAACACACAGCGGAATCACTAGGGAAGAGAGAGGTGGGGGATTCGAATCCCCACCTCCGAGGATCGAAGTGAGGACACGTAAATAAGGGAGTAAGGTTTCGCAACTTGCGCACACATAATAACTTATAATATAGAATAGGAATAGGACAAGATAAATAATAATAAAAACGCACAGTGGCAGACATATGTATTGACACGCACGCACTTCAGTAGGTTATGGACGAATGGTGGGTGACCCGGGGATTTGGAGCGGGGATTAAATTTGAGAATGAAAACGGGCGGGTCGGCGGTTCTTTATGGTGACCACGGACAGTGAGGAACGAACGACAGGGGAACCTGTCTGCACTAATCCGGACCGAATCCAAACGCAAGATCTCTCTCTCTCTCTCTATAGTTCGTCTTCAACGCATGCAATTAACAGCTAATAATTGAGATTTCTTCTCCCTCTTTTGGTTGTTTTTACTTTAGTCACGTCTCAGTGTCTGTGTCCGATCCCTGTGCGCTTTGCTTTTTGAACGAAGATTTTTCAGCAAAAAGCCCACCACCTACCCACCCAGCCAATGGTCAAAAGAGCTTGCTTGGGCACATTCTGTCATGCCGAAACGAGCCCGGTTCGTCCTTCTTCCTTCTTTTTCTTTATTAAATTGGGTAATTTTTGCACTTTCTGTTGTCGTTTTGAATCGTGGCCCTCCAAGGGGGAAACGGCTGTTGGCGTGAGAGATTCAGAGACCGGACTGAGTTTCAAGAACTAGAGCCCACCCCCGTCTTCTTTTATGCCTGGAATCGTCCCCCTTTGTTTCTAGGACCGGTTCTTCGTTGTTGGCATTTCTAGGACCCGATTTGATTGGTTCTCAAAAAGACGTATTTCGTTTGGTTTTGTTTTTGTTGGTGCTTAGAGCTCTTTTTGGTTCGAGGTCGTGTCGAGATGACAATGGGCCGGAGCCGGTGCCCGAGCCGGGACAGGATAGGGAGCGCGTATTGGATGTTCGTGGTCCAGCGTTGGCAGTGCTGAAGGGGTGGCCTGCCCTAGTCCTGAGCAAAAGAAATCCCATTTTTGTTGGGATAAGTACGTTAGAAGTTCTAAAACTTGTAACGAAAGTGCATTTAATTCTTAAACTTTTAAAAAATGCAATTAAGTTCCAAAACTTATCTCGAAAGTGGAATCGAGTCTTAAAACTTGTCAAATTTGTCCAATTAAGTACCTTCCATTTATTGCACTTTTTGAAAGATTAGGATTCGACTGTACCTTCGTAACAAGTTATAAAACTTAATTGCACTTTTTGAAATTTTAAGGACTAAATACACTTCCAAGACAAATTTTAGGACTTCAAGTGTACTTATCCCATTTTGCTTCTTCTTTTTTTTTCGAAAAGTTAAGAATTTGATAGTGTTATATATTACTAACATTATCTCACTCCAACAAAAATAAAAATATGAAAGTATCTCTTGATTATGGCTTTAAGTTTTCCTTTCGATTTGTATGCCGACTTTTAAAAGCTCTGTGAGGTTTTTGCAAGTTGTAGTCTTGATTATGACTCGAGAGGAAGAGAAAATTTCCCCTCTTGCGATTGATTCTAGTGAGTTTCTTTATCTAAAACTAGGCATTACTTGTGAGTTAGTGTTATTAAGGCAATACTTGTGAGTGAGTGTTATTCAAGCGACTGTAAACTCTTCGCCTCATAGTATAT
Organism: Metrosideros polymorpha var. glaberrima; assembly: GCA_001662345.2. NCBI lineage: Eukaryota > Viridiplantae > Streptophyta > Magnoliopsida > Myrtales > Myrtaceae > Metrosideros > Metrosideros polymorpha. The sequence goes on along the minus strand of BCNH02000004.1, from coordinate 6,714,823 downwards.
CTTGTCGATCTCTTCATATGTATAGGCATTGTGTTTAAATCATGTAAATTTTTCGTGTCAAGTTTATTTCTGCATTAATTTCTCGGTTGGATATTCGGATTCGATTTTGTTTGCAACATGATATTAAACACGTTAGCAAAATCGCGACAACAATCACCCTGACCTGTTGATAAAAGTTGATTGTTGAAGATCCAAAATTGCGACGTTAGAGTGGATTAAGACCCACCACCATCTCTGATTTGAGGTATTTTCAAAATAACACTGAACATCAAACCGGGTCCCCACGCCATCAAACCAGGTTAAGCAGGCCAAAATCAACCGGAGATCGGATGCTAATCTGATCAAACTAGATGATCCGGTCTGGTTTGTCAGCATGTCGTCTACCCACTCCGATCTTGACCAAACACCAACAGTATAGCTCCCATCAGAGCGAAGTGCAATGCCTCTTCAGCAAAGTGCAGCATTTTGTCAAAGATGTAGGAAAGAATTGAAGAGCCAACAGCTCTCTCACACTATTCTAACCAGTGAAGCACAAGTCATTTCATGCAAGAGTCCCTTGAAGTAGAACATCCAATTAGCGAATGCAGGTCAAATATAGTTTTGAGGGTGCCTACGGGCATGGACAGTCAAATACAGCCCACATGCTGCACAAGCAAGTTTGCAAAGGGGAAACAATCTTAGGACTTGATATATATTATCGTTTAAAAGGGTTGAAGGCCAAGCTATTATTAGCAAATTTAGACCCTATCGACCTAGGAATAATTGACAGACATTTCGGGAGATAGTTACATTCTTAAAATAATTCCATCTAGGATAAGGCCAGAGTTCTAATGTGGACAAATCTTATAATCACAATACATGAAATCTTCTCATACTCATTCTAATATATCCATCAGACGTGACCACCAAGATACAAGTAGAGAACACACAGTCCAATACCCTCATGGCCAAACACAAGTGCAGAGCAGGCAGTGGTAGTTGGTAACTGATTGCCAATACAAACTACATTTATTTATATCAGATTGAAAAGATTACGCATCTGCTCATCGCATTGGACACTCGCACCATCACAAGCTTTCTACTGCAGTTCCTTCAGGAAGTCTTCATTGTCAACCAGGACCTACAAGCAAAAAGTCAAAGGATCACAACGAAGTCCCATGAAAGGGAATTAGAATATAAATACATCGCATACTAGCTGAAAGAACTGATGCTGTCATATCATATCTATTTGCAACATATGTCATATAGGTTTTGGGTAATGAAATCCATTATCGTTCAAGACAAAAAGGTAGCCTTCTCTGGTGTAGAGTGTAGACACAATGTTTTCAATTGTATCCCCGTATTGTGTGCTTAATACTTCCTTTTCATTTGTGTGCACACCAATGATCATATGCACTAGACAGGGCCCTCATCTTCTGACACAAAGTTGCAACAAAGAAGTTATCTCCTTATTTTTTTTAGTGACACTCGATGCAAATACATGCATTGCCAGTTCTATACACATTACTCGTCAACACAATGGCCATTAACTTTATCTGCATCTTAAGCAGAGATAAGATACTGCATTCCTGCTTATTCCCGTGAATAAAGAGAGGTTTGAAATTCGTAAAGCAGAAACTTACAGTTTTCCAACCATCTGGATCAAGGAAAGAGGTAATTTTGGTGTTGATCCCAGGAATTGGTCCTGGCTGTCTAGTTATTTTCCCTCCAAGCTCTTCAGTAACCAGCTTAACTACCTCACCACTCTTGTAGACATCATCAGTGCTGATTGCAACCTACAATTGAGAGCAAACATTCTTTAGCAAGTGAAAGCAAGAGATCTAAATTACATTGTACATACAGCAAGTAAAAGTAAGCGCACTAACTTGTGCATAAGCATTGCCCTTGGTATACTCAGTAACACCATAGTTATAGGTGAGCTCCAGCACAGTTGTCTCATACTCGTCAGCATAACCCATCATGGCCAAGGTGTACTGTCGATTGCATGCAGCATTATGAGAGTGGGATAATCTTAAACAGCTAGGGAACCCACATGTGGGCCAATTCGACCTTCACAAATAATACCATGTGCTTATGTAGAGCAGGGATGACCAACCTTGTACTGGGGATTATCAACTTTCCTTAACAGCCTCATGCCCAATGCCTGCACAAGCATAAGGTAAATCCCTGTAACTAACAATGTAACGAGATCATAATAAAACTCTTCGGAACAAATGACACTATGCGAAGTTTTTTCCCCCCTATTGATATAACCATCAGATCCATTGAACTCAATTTCTACCTCATAAGGTCAGTTCTCACATGTGAACCTCACACCGACAAAGTAACTGCATCATAACTGGAATTGATATCCTTGGATCTAGGAGAAGAATCTCATCGAGATGCAAAACAAGAAAACATACCTTCTCATAGAACTTAATTGAGCGCTCCAAATCACCAACTCGAAGCATCACTTGGCAAAGTGGTTCTGGAGTTGGACCTCTTTGAATTAGCTCAAAGATATAACCATCCGGATCCTTCACAAAAGCAATGACAGTGGTTCCACCTTTCACTGGACCAGGCTCCCTGGTGACCGTGCCACCCCTGGCCTTGATATCTTCAACCATCTTGTACACCTGCAAATTCAAAGAAATTCAAAATGGATAACCAAGAAAGCAGGCATTGCACTTTGAAATATTGTTAAACAGAGCAGAGACACTCACATCTTGAGTCGCAATGGCAAAATGTCCGAAGCCAGTTCCAATATCATAAGAATTCACTCCATAATCTGAAACAGAAGAAAAGCAGAGTATCATGAACCTACTCAAATGATAAATGAGCGCCAGTTTATACCTGTGCCTTCATAGAAATTTCCTATAGTCTATTCTACCATTCTCCACAAACACTGCTCATATAAAAAATTAGAATTGTCAATCAATGTTGGAATGTTTTAACATTTTTCCCCTTTCGGTACATGTGGATAGAAAGAAGGGACAAATAGGGCCGGTTTTATGGCCTTTGCCTGTCTATCTTGACATTGAAATGAATGTTTTCCTGGAAACTGAACAAGGAGGGAGCTTTTCCCGTGAAGGTTCATGCCACACGAAAGAGTATACACTATACAGTCACTAAAATGGTGGGTGCTCTCAATCATTAATATTTAAATCTGCTAGCTAGTAAAGTGGTCACTCCCCCAATTTATCATAAAAGGATCCACATTGCACTAACTGCAATATATACCAACTACGCCTAGAATAATGCAGGAAACCATTCCACGACCAGAAAGGACAGATTAGCCAGCACCTAGTGAGAATAAAAACGGTCGGTCCCCTTATCTGTGGGTAGAAAGGTCAGCACTGCATGTTATTACGTATTAAACTGCAGCAACACAAAAGAGAAGCCCAACACCTCCAGTAACCGGAAAGAACAAACTGACAGTTGCTTAGAAGATGCAATCCCTTCGTATGTACATAGACACATTTAAAAATGGAAACTTGACGAGGCAGCCACAGAAGAACAAACTGCTAAAAAAAAGTAAGAAGGACAGAGAACATACTGTATGTCAACTCCACTACGAAGTGAGATTCTTCAGGGCCAAATCCGAGAAAGGCATTGGAGTAGTTCTCCTCAGGAATGTCCCTTTTCCTCAGCAACTTCATGCCAAAGCATTCCGTATAAAATCTGGCACCAAATAATAAAATTACAAAAGATTATCATTTTTCCAAATTCCAGAAAACCGGTTGACAACATCTTAAAAGCCTCAAAACACAGAACAGCACGAATACGCTTTTCAAAACCATTCCTCAGTTGCGTTTATCCCCAAAAAAAACAACAGAAGGATCATCATCGTCCGTTGCGTTCTCATCTTTCGTCCGCGGAAACCCACAACAACAACAACAACGAAATGCGATCGGTGCGCATACTTGATCGTGCGATCGAGATCGCCGACGCGGTAAACGGCGTGGAGGAGGCGGTGCCTGTCCTTCTTCGGCCACTCCAAGAGCTCAGCATTCACGGGTGCAGCCTCTGCCATTTTCCAAAAGTTTCAAAGTACTCTGCCTCCACGGAAAAAAAAAAAATCAAGACGCGATCATCAGTACCCGCGAAGTTCGAGAGTTCGCGCCAAAATCGAAACGAATTACGAGAATCCAAACGAAACCCAGAAGAGTAAACGAAGCACAGATGCGATCCACGAAGCAGATGGGATCGACCTACGAAATCTCAAGAGAGACAGAGAGGGAGAGAGTGAGCATACCAAAGACTGGAGAGAGCGCGAGAAGAGTGTCAGGTGACCTAGAATGACATCCGTGAGCACAACATATATAAAGAAAATCATCCGCAATCGAGAATCGCTAAGGATGACGGGCTGTCACCCGGTTCCACGGTGAATGACGCGGGCGTGGCGCCGGAGAGACCGCGAACGACGAGCGATCTCGCGCTAGCATGGTTAGACGATCGGCCAATGAGGTGAGACTGTCATTTAGCGAAACCGACAGTCGGTGCCTCTTGACACGAGGGGTTAAGGAAAGTAGGATGTGACCTTCGGCTGGACCTGTCTGAAAGTCAAGCGTGGTAATGGGTTCCAAGCTCCGGAGTGGATCATGCGGTTGTGACATGGAAGACTAATTTTATTTAATATTTTTTTATTAAATTTTTTTGGTAATATTATTTTCTGTTTCTGGACTCAGTAGTGGGTGATGTCCATTCGGTCGAGGGAAAAATAATGACACCAAATTTATTTTTCGGAAAAATGAAGCAAGATAGGAATAAGCTAATTGTAGAATTTTTAGGTTGTGAATTTGAAGAAGAGATTTTGGACAGAGCACTGTCTAGAAAATTCGAATTTTGCGACATTTCTTTTGTGGAAAAAGCAGAGGTGGTCCTCTTTGATGATAGTGGCGTGGGAGGGTAGGAAACGGAGTGGATAGTAAGGTGGACACATTGTTATGAATAGTGCCAAGGAAATTGATGTGACAATGGCATGTGTTTTGTGTACGGGGGGGGG
>BCNH02000004.1:6674716-6709822 GCA_001662345.2 Metrosideros polymorpha var. glaberrima | reverse complement strand
TTTGCCGAAAATGTATCATTTAAAAAAAAAAAACTTTCTAATAAGTTATTTTTCAGAAAAATGACTTTATTTTTCGGTGTTTAGCCAATACCTAAAAAACACAGAAAGTATTTTTCGTTGTTTGATATGAAAAATCTGATAGGAAAAATGTTTTTAAAAAATCATAATTTTAAATTTTAAATTTTTTTTTTAGTTTGCCTATTCCTTGGCCAATTGCCAGCCACAGTGACAAGGCTAGCAAACGGCCACAAGCGAGCTCCAACCTCGCCCACAGCCGACAAGGCTCGAGCTCGCTACCAAAGGCCTAAGCTCGCCGGCCATGGGCAAGCTCGAGCCTCGCCACCAAAGGCCGCGAGCTCGCCCGATCTGGCGATGGCGAGCTTGAGCCTCACCACCAAAAGTCACGAGCTCGAGGCTCTCTAGATCTAGTGAACCTTGAGCTCACCGGCATCGGGTGAGCTCGAGGCTCGATTCAAGCAAGCTCGAGCTTGCCCGACGCTGGTGAGCTCTATGTTCGCAAATCCAAGGAGCCTCAAGCTCGCCCGAGGTCGGCAAGCTCGAGATTTGCCGGCCGTCGCCATGGCCAGTGATCAGCAGAAGAAAGAGGAGCTAGAAAAAAAGAAAAAAAAGTAATTCAAAATTTTAAAAATTTTAAAATTTTAAAATAATAATGAGTTGTGCTTGATTTGGGTAAAAGAAAGAGAGGGGAAAATGATTTCCTCTAGAAGAAATTATTTTCCTCACTTTTGTGTGTTTTTTTCAAGAGTGAAAAATATTTTTCATGACTAGCTTATTTTTTTACCTCCAAACGATGAAAAATGGGGAAAATTATTTTCCGTGAAATAAACATAGCCTAAGTGTCACTTGCGAAAGGTATTGTGACAAATCTTCGACGATTTTAAAGTTGCAATCTTATGACGGTGCTTGACAAGCTGTCCCGACTCGGCTTTGATGTATCGTGATTTTCATCTCATCATCAGACACACAAGCCACGGTGCTTCACAGCTCAGCTGCAGCGCGACGCTTCACAAGTACATCAACCCGATTATGGATAGGAATAGGATTAAGCATAGGGATTGGGACGGAGCCGGGATGAAGACGGGGACGCCATCCCTGCTCCGGGGCACGAAAGTTTTCCCCGCCCCCATGCGGGGCAGGACAGCTCACTCGCAAAATGGTGCCCCGTGGGCCCCGTCCCACTGTGGGTAAAATTCCAGCATCTTGTTATATATATATATATATGTATTTTTTTTCTTTTTTTTGTTTCTGTGTTAAGAGTATTTAAGTAATAGGTCACAAATAAATTACAAATTACAATAAAATTTAAGATCCATCACAACGATGACTCAAAATATAAAAGAGATAAATCTTCAAAAGATTGTAATCTTTTATCGGATAAGTATCTAATTCTATTACATTTATCAAATCAATCATAATTGCTCAAAAGACTAATAAGAAAAAGCAATCATCTGCATGTTCAACACGCAAACCTCTTTACAGTCTCAATATCTAAAAATTAGCTCTTTGTATGGAAAGAGAAAATTGTAGAAAAAATTCAAGTTAATTAGGAATGTTTAGTTGCCCAATTTAATTAACTCATTGGCAAGATTGACTATATGCATCATGCAAGAAGGTAAGTAGTACAACAACTTATAGGGAAAAATATATGATATTTCATCTTCGCATGGAATATTTGAATCTCAAAAGATTGAAAAGATTGCGCCGAAACTAAATAGTATGATATAATTCATGAAGGGAAAAATAAACCAAATTTGAATTGAATATCCCAAACGACTTTTAAAGTTAGAAATTATAATGTTATCATATTTTTGTAGTGGAAAAATTGTCTTAAAATTTCTAAACATATTACACGATTGCCAATTCAATCCTAAATCTTTCAAGTGTACCAATTTAATCATAAATCTTTTGACCATTTGCCAATTTAATCATTCCAGCTAATTTTGGTTGAAAATTGCTGATATGACAATCTAGTCAGCGCTGGCAGTCCTATGTGACACAACTGACATTAATGTCAACATTTTTTGCAACCTTTTTTTTTTAATTGTTTTCTTCTTCTTTTTTCCTTTTCTTTAGTTCTTTTTTCCCTTTTTCCCTCCGTTGGCCATCGCCGGCCCTGGGCAAGGGTTGCACTTTTCTAGTGACCAAAGAGGGCAGCCCTCGCCCTCACCCGAGGCTGGTGAGGGAGACCCTTGCTTAATGCCCAATGATGGTCGGCGAAGGGAAAAAGAACAAAAGAAAATGAAAGAGGGACAAAGAAAAAGAAAAAGGAAAGGAATTAAAGAAAAAAAGTACAAAGAAATGTTCGCGCCAACGCCAGCAATGTCACGTAAGACGGTCGGCACTAATTAAACCGTCTCGTTAGTGATTTCCGGTCAAATAGCCGAAATAACTAAATTGACAAATCGTGAAAAGGTTTTGACTAAACTAGCATAATTAGGCTACAAAAAAAACTAACATAATTAAAAAGTTTAGTACTGAATTAACTATCATACAACAGGTTTAAGACTTTTTAGACAATTTTCCCTCTTAATAGTACTAAATTTGTAAATCGTCAAAAGGTTTAGGACTAAACTGGCACAAATGAAAGGTTTAACAAAATTAACCGTAGTATAGGGGTGTTTGTGACTCATATTTCATGTATATGGGTTGAGACTTCTTTAAAGACAAAATAAAAATGGATTCAAAAGATTAAAGGCAAACTAAAAATGGGTCGAAAATGGGTCATAAGTTGAACCCATTTTCAATCCATTTAAAAATTAAAAAAGCCCTTTGTTGGGTTTGGATGGGTGTGGGTCAACAAAAAGAAAGACTAATCTAATTTTTATTTTATTTTTTATTTTTTATTTTTTTTTCTTACCTTTGACGGCTTCTTCCTCCTACCTCCAGCGGCTTCTTCCTCTTACCTTTGACCTCTGCTGCGACTCAGCGGAGCCTTGCAGCTTGCCCATTTGGTGAGCCTCGAGCTCAACAGGATCGGGCGAGCCTCAAGCTTCCTCGCCTCTGTGGCCAGTTGCAAGGCCGCCGGCCGTCGACAATTGGTGGAGCATTTGGTGGAGGAAGGAGCAAGAATGTGTTTTAAATATATGGATTGGGTCAGGTATGGGTTGTTAGATTTGAGCTGAATGAAAATGGGTCAATTTGGGTAGGACCATTTTCAATCCGATCCGCCTGTTTGACGGCTCTACCGTCACACAATAGATTTAGAACTGTTTAGACAATTTTTCCTTTTAACAATATATGTTAATATCTTTTGAAGTGGTTTGGCCCGCCCCATCCTGCCAAAATCCTCTTCCCCCATGCCCCACCACCTGTTTTTAGCCGGAAAGTTTCGCCAAGTTGGTGCCCAACAAGGAGGCGAGGCCCTGCGTCCCATGCCCATTGCCCATCCCTAGCCAAGCTTTCGTGGGATCAATGTTCTCCACCCTGTCCCGCACCCCTAACCCCTCCCTTATCTCCGCGCCTCACCCTACTAAAGAAAAAAACTCTGGAATCAATCATAAAATCTTAACCACGAAAATCTAACAAGAGATTATCTTAAATCAAGTCTGGATTTTTAGCTGTCTTGCAATGATAATCAACAATATCAACATAATTGTATGCAAAATCCAATAAAACAACTATTTTGACAAAAAAATTTCTCAAATTATACATGAACGTTTGGGTTATGGGACATTTTTCAAATATGACTCCGTTTGTTGAGCGGAAAATATTTTCTGGTATAACATTTTCTTTATATTCCGACATTTGTTTCACTTAGGAAAATAAGTTAACGAAAAATGTTTTCTTAGTCAACGAAAACAAATGCTTGAATTTAGAAAAAAAAAATTCGTTGTTAAAAAACTGGAAATCATTTTCCAAAAAGATAACTATATATCGGGTCTATCGAGGTCAAGCTCGGAACCCCAGCACCTTGGCCCATGTCCATCAAGGCTAGGATTGGATCGTCGAGGTCACGAGCCCAGCCTCAACCGAGCATGGGCACCAGGATCCCAATATTAGCTTCGATGGACCTGCGCTTCGGCGTAGAGTATGGGCACAAGCACTAGGGTCTCGAGCCTAGACACTAAGGACTCGGGCGACGCCTCATTGGCGCCAAGATCCCGAGGCCTGCCTCAATGAACCTAGTCCCAAGCGCCAATATCCGAGCCCTGCATCAATGAACCCATGTTCGAGCGTCGAGATCTCAAATCAAGCCTTGATGGACCCATGCACAAGCACCGAGGTCCCAAGCGTCAGCCTCGAAGGACCTAGGCTCAAGCGCGGGGGATCTAGGCACGGGTACCAGGGTCTTCAGCCTGGGCGCTAGGGACCTGGGCATGAACACCGGGGTCCTGGGCTCGGCCTTGATGGACTAGGGCTTGGTCTCTATGGACTCATGCACGAGCGTTAAGGACTCGAGCTTGGTCGTCCGAGACTCGAGCACGACATTGGGTTCTCGAGCCCAGCCTTGATGGACCAAGGCTCAAGTGTTAGGGATCCATTCCCGAGCACTGGGGACCCGGGCTTGACCTCTATGGACCCGTGATCGGTGCCTATGCTCATACTCAGGTCCTCGATGCTTGGGTCAGGGTCCACTGAGGCCAAACCAGGGACCTCGGTACCCATGCCTGGTTCTCCGACTACCTGTGTTCATATTACTAACGCCTGAATAGTGTATGTCTATTTAGGAATTAGATTTTCCTTTTCAAATGACGGAAATTATTTTCCGGTTTCTTTTCAGACTCTAGCCAAACACGGGAAAATATTGTCAATCTTTTTTAGAAAATGACTTCCTGAAAACATTTTTCAGAAATATAATATTTTCGCGAAATAAACGGAGCCTAAGAGTGTAAAAATAAAATAGCTTTTTTGGAACTGAAATGACATAAGCAAGACGAGGCGGGATCAATGTGATTCTCATCTTTGCCTTGTACACTGCGAAGAACGGGCTAGGCTACACCCATCAGGAGTGGGACATATGATCTTGGAATATATTGACATCCATAAATATATGGATTATTTACTGCCATGCTAGGAACTCATTTGGTTTAAACGGGATTGAATTCTGACTTTGTTGTGTTGTGAGGCGCATTGTAAAGTCAATGATTGATAATACGTGTTTTAAGTTACAATACCTTAAACTTGGGTAAGACAGTTTCATAAAAAAGCTCCTAGAAGCGGTTGTAGCTATGAGGTGATTGCCAAACATTTTATAATATGTCTTATTTGTGTAAAATCAAATAAAATTCTACTATGGATAAGGAAATGAAATTAGAATGCTATGTACATACGAATTCGAAAATCTTGAGCAAATTGAAAATTAGATCCACAATGTAGATTGATGCTGCAATGATTTCTAATCATGCCAATTGATGTAAGTAAGGTTCCACCAAATTAGAGACACGTATAGAGCGGGTGCACGTGATAATAAAACCAAATGAAAGTCATTTAATGCATTAATCAATGAAAAATATCTGTTAAGTTGGGAAACAAAATATATACTAAAAACTCCTAATTATGGTAAGGCATCGTCATTTTGGTTGTCATAATCAACCCCTCAAATTCTTCATCTATATATCAAAGATAAGTGGTCCAACGAATGCATTATTTAATTTTTTTTACTTATTTAAAAAAGATACAAGAGCCATTAGCCACATGTTTGAGGAAGGAAAAGATTCCAAACCCTCAATTGAATATCATAATGGGTGGTTAAGGACAATTTCACGAGGCCCATCTTTTGTCCATACCCTCGTTTGTTTGCATATTGAACTTTGCATATTCATAATGATAATAATAAATTATTAGTATCCACATTAAACTTGGCAAAATTTTACATGGGATTGACTCATGTACTTGGTCTTCATCGCACGCTATGTTCATCTTCGCAGCCCCCTAACATAAAGTTGTCTACTAGTGTCGCTTGTCTGATCTCAATGCCGCGATCCTTCCTTGGCACATCAATTTATGGATTCAATTAGATCTTGTAATGTCTTGATAATAATTGACTTTATGGTCTTTGTGGGCACGTTTGTTTACTAATTTCTCAATCCCACTCGACTTTCTCTCATTTGGCCCATTGTTACTTTTTGACTCATCCATTGAACCAAGCAAAAACATAAGATTTGGTGGGCAAGAAATCTATTGGTACTAATCATAGATTAATACGTCATTATCCAACCAATCAATTATCACGAAGCCATATTACAAACTTCTAAATAAATTTTGACCAATTTTTTGAAGATATAAATCATCGAGATACAAAATCGCTAATAATAATTTCAATTTGGAATTTTCTTTTTCACTTTGGGGTCATGTCACGATAATTTTAAGGAGTCCATACTGGCAAAAAGAAAAAGAAAGTTAACTCCATTTATTATCCCACTAAATCAGAATACATATCCTTCATGGAGTTATTTTAGAGGAATTTGTTCGGTTTGAATATGACAAATTTTCTATTCGAACGACAATCTATTTCATTCAGAATAATTTTGAGACCACTACCTTAAAGGTGGAAAATTACCCAATGTTCGAAGACGAGATATCCGTGAAAATTAATTAGACTCGAAAGTGGCTATACTAGCAAGACAGAGACCCTTAACAATTTGTCACTACTGCATTATCTACCTACCATATTTGGTGGTTTATAAAAATTATTCTATTGAATTTGCTACGAAATGATTTGTGTATCTTACTCTTTGAATTGAAAGTGCGAGTAAGAAATGATCTATGAGAAGCAAGACGAAATGATCTTAGACAACTTTGGGTCATTTACTTGTAACATCAATTCTAACTCAATGTGGTAAAATATGAAAACTCGAAGTTTGAGCTTATAGCAGAGACATAGTCTAAGGTTTTAACAAAAAAATAAGTTTTTCAGGAACAAAGCAGTTTCCATTATGAAGTCGAACTTTATGGAATTCAAAGTTAGTACACATGATTAATATTTTTGGCAAACAATATTGATAAATTATTGATTTTTCAAAAAATACTCATTATTCTGCAATATGGACTGATAAATTATATTTATGAATTATTGACTTTGGAAATTCCGTGTCCACTCGCACTTTGGCTTTGGGTTTTGACCAGTGAAAATGCAAATCTTCATTGGATTTGTCTTTAATTCGAAGTTAGGACCACAAAGGTACCCACTAGCATATACTGTGGTCAGATTCCTATTTAATAATGGCCACGAATCCTCCGTGGAGCAAGAGATTGTGGCTCGTATCCAAATCAAATCGCAGCCGTCGATATTACTTATTCGATTTGACGGATTACAATCAAACTCCTTTTTTTTGGTCGGAAACAATCAAACTCCTTGAAAAAAAAAAAAGAAATGGAATTCTCCTTCCAATGATTACCACGAAAATTCACAAAAAGACAAAAAGAAAAGGTGGGAAAATTTATCTGGTCGACAAATTATAGTTTGCACCCCAGAAAAAAAAAATTCGAGAGAAAACTGGCGATCGACATCGTGCGGAACTGCCACGTGTACGGATGACAATCGCTCCGTCACTCTAAAAACATAGGATTTTTCTATTTTTCGGGGAGCCACACTTTCTTGTTTTTGGGTCCGTCTGAGAGCCAGACTTGATTTGCTTAAAAAATTAACCGATCGATTCGATAATTAAAGTTAACCCAAATTATGAAAATAAATGTAACGTCGTAAAAAATAGGATTAACACCTCTTAAAATCCCAAATTATTTATCAATCACAAATTTATTCCAAACTAATTTGCGTCTTACGAAAAACACAAACCGGTATCCCGTGTATTTAACCGAAACTAATCTTTGTCTGTCAAAAAATTCGATGACCCAAATCCACCAATCGTTAGCATTTCGACCAATATTCCATTAAATTATATACGTGTCAATGCACACGACAAGTGACTGTAAGATAGATCTGACGTGAAGGTATTAATTTTACGAGGTGAAATTCAATTTGAGATAAATACCTCGTAAGGATACTAATTTAAAATTTTTTTTGTCGTTACAAAAATTAATTCCACGATAAATATGTCATGAGTATTTTGTTTGAGGTTTTTTGAAGGTATTATCCCTCAAAAATGTTATGACCAGATGCTGTCCTGAATTTGTGAACATCCCAAATTAATTAAATACAAAACAGAGAAAAGCTACGGCTGCGAAATTGTCTGGAAATATCGGTAAAATGTTGACCACAACGCCGAAATTGACGAACCTTTCAGGTTCGGATACTTTCACGTCTCCGAGCCGGCCCCGCCACGTGACGCAAGTGGTGACTCCCCCCGCCGCCTCCGTCCAATCACTACCCGCCACGTCGGCGAGCATGCAATGGGGCGATGCACGATCCCGTCATCGCGTCCAGGTTCATCGTTGTACCCGGAAATCGCCCCCTCCTCTATTTAACCTCCCCCTCCTTCCACATCTCTCTCCCCCACACACGCAGAAAATCTAAAAGCAGAAAGCTTTGGCACACTCCCAGAACGCAGAGAGACGAGATTTTGGTCGAAGGTTTTCCCATGGCGTTGGCTGTGAGCACGGCTTCTACTTCCGCCATTCCTGGGTCGAGCGGCTTCTCCCGCGCGAGCAGCCATCACAGCGAGCTCCGAGGTATCGTTCTTCGTGTTTTCGTGGGTTCAGTTTGGTTTTTACACCGGCTTGGCGACGATCTGGAGCAGATTGCGGCTCGAATTTGCTTGGTTTTTCGTGGAGTATCGCTTCTCACTGGGGGGTTTTGCGAATCGTGTGGTGTCAATTCGTCAATGCCTCCTGTTTTCTTTCCGATTGTGCCTGAATTCGCTGCTTGCGCATTTGATTGTGGTTATGTTCTCGTTATACCACATGGGGTTTCTGCAGAGAATTTCATATATCACTTGGGGTTTCTGCAATTGAACCCGTTTATGGTTCTTGAGGATTTAATGAATCGTTGAATGTGTTTGGTGCTTTGGGGTTGCGGCATCGTTGCTTGTGCAGATAAGATATCTGTGGGGTTTGATTAATTGTGCGTAAATTGGTTGCTTTTGGGTTGCAATTTTTTGTTCCTAATGCGGTGAACTGGGATTGCAGCTCCACAGATTGGTTCGTTCCGCCTGTTGGATAGACCGCAGGCTGCGTCCGTAGCTTTGAGTGTATCGCAAAGGCGATCCTCGGTGAAGCCTGTCAATGCGGAGCCAAAACGAAACGACTTGATCGTCCCTTCGGCAGCAACGATCCTCGCTCCTGGTAAATTGCTTGAATGATTCTGAATTGAATTGTTGTTGGGATTGAGCGAATGATCTGGAATTGTAGATTTTTGCCTTGTTGGATGCGTTAATGACATTTTTGTTGTGGTAACATGTTTGGATTCAGCAGAAGTGGAAGAGAAGGTGGATGTGAAATTGGAGGATTACGGTCAGTTGGCAAAGGACCTTGATGGTGCATCTCCTCTTCAGATCATGGACAAGGCCCTTGAGAAATTTGGGGATGATATAGCGATTGCTTTCAGGTACGACCGTGAAAATAGAGGTCGATTGATCTGAGAATCTGGTTGAGATTATTTGTTTGAAAAGGAGATCTATCGACATGGTGATGTGGTTGAATAGAAGATTGATTCGTGTTTCTGAGCTTGTCGAAATTAAACAAGACCATTAAGCTTCGTTTGTTTTGCTAACGTTATGACAGAACTACATGTTAATGCTACTTTATATGTTCTTGTGCCATTTAGTCAAAATGTGCAGCTGAATTTTGTGAAGAAACTTTTGATCATCTGTTGATTGTTACCGAAGAATTTTTTTACATTCTAGCTTGCTCTAATTTTATCATTCTTGTGGAAGGTCCCGAGACATAATTAACACTTAAACTTTTGCAGTGGTGCTGAAGATGTCGCCTTGATTGAATACGCAAAATTGACTGGAAGACCTTTTCGGGTATTCAGTCTTGACACGGGGAGGCTGAACCCCGAGACATATCAGTTATTCGATGCCATTGAGAAGCATTACGGCATTCACATTGAGTACATGTTTCCCGATGCTGTTGAAGTTCAGGCACTAGTCCGCAATAAGGGGCTTTTCTCATTCTATGAGGACGGACATCAGGAGTGCTGCCACGTGAGGAAGGTGAGACCCCTCAGAAGGGCCCTCAAGGGACTCCAAGCCTGGATCACTGGGCAGAGGAAGGATCAGTCTCCAGGTACAAGGTCCGAGGTCCCGGTGGTTCAAGTGGACCCCGTTTTCGAGGGCATGGATGGTGGGGTCGGTAGCCTTGTGAAGTGGAACCCATTGGCGAATGTGGATGGCAAGGATGTGTGGAGCTTTCTTAGGGCCATGAATGTGCCTGTGAATTCATTGCATACTAAGGGATATGTCTCGATCGGGTGTGAACCGTGCACAAGGCCAGTACTTCCAGGTCAGCACGAGAGAGAAGGAAGGTGGTGGTGGGAGGATGCCAAGGCGAAGGAGTGCGGGCTCCACAAAGGAAACTTGAAACAGGAAGAAGCTAGCGTCAATGGCAACGGATCAGCCCACATGAATGGAAGTGCCGCTGTTGCCGATCTTTTTGACACTCAGGATTTGGTCACCTTGAGCAGGCCTGGAATAGAGAACCTGCTGAAGCTAGAGAACCGGAAAGAGCCGTGGCTCGTTGTCTGCTATGCCCCTTGGTGCTCCTTCTGCCAGGTAGATAATTCTGGCGGAAATCGTTTTTTTATGACTAATTAGTATTTGCTTTTTTGACAGGGGTCTTAACTTAATTCTCCTATTTGATGACAGGCAATGGAAGCTTCATATGTTGAACTGGCAGAGAAGCTGGCCGGAAGTGGGGTGAAGGTGGGGAAGTTCAGAGCGGACGGCGACCAGAAAGAGTTTGCAAAGCGACACTTGCAGCTGCAGAGCTTCCCAACAATACTTTTCTTCCCTAAGCACTCCTCCAAGCCCATCAAGTACCCCTCGGAGAAGAGAGACGTCGATTCCTTGATGACCTTTGTGAACGCCCTGCGGTGACAGAACTCGGAAAGCCATGAGACTTTTCTTTTTCAGTAGTTGAGCATGGAATTCATCGAAGGACTTCGACGGAAGTCGGATTACTCCAATTCGTTTTGGCGTGATGGCTTGGCTAGCAAGCTTAGAGTTTTGTGGGCGGGCAGTTCGGAGTTGACAGGGCTCAACCTCGGACTTTCGTTGTCGCTGTATATTTGCTGCATCAATGTTGGTATAGTCATTGTTTTATTTCGCCTTGGTCTCGGGCTTTTACCCTTTTAGGGGTGTCCATTAGGATGATGCTGTAGTAATTGTGGAGAACCATTCAGAACTTGTAGTGATCTCCTGTTGCAATATTGAGGTCCTTGTTCGGTGCAAAAGCTGTTGCAAATCTGTCATTTCCCCTTTGAAAACCTGAACATCACCTTCATCACGATATATTCTGCTGCAGTGCTGGAGGGTTTGCAGCTCTGAATCATGTTTTGATTTTCTGTTTGAGGCAAGCAAACTACGGTTTATGTTCAAATCAGAAGCTACAGAGGGAATGGCTGTCCCAGCGAAAGCTGAAAGCAGAGTGGAAATGGAGTGAGTGAAAACGAAAATAATCATGGCTCCTTTGGTTTTCGGCTACAAAAATGGAAACGCTTCCATAACGTACGGCTTTGAGTAGAACCAACACAGTCACATGTGTTCACTTGTGACATGACGGGCATTGACATGATGGGCATTGGAATGAACATTATATATATGTAATATAGATAAATGGTACTTGCCCAGTTTAGTTACGGGCATTGGAATGAACATTCTCTCAACTCCGTCTTTAACTATATATATGTAATAGATAAATGGTACTTGCCTAGTTTAGTTACAAAGTAATTAATGGATTTGTTTCATCTACATAAAAAATTGTATTAACAATATCTATCTAGTAATGAACTAAATAGCTTTTTTAATTCCTCTACGACATTTCTCCTCTTTGTTTGCCTTTATAAAGAGCCTATTTGATAATCTAATTGAGTGCTGAAAATTAAATAGTTAAGCACCTTCGAAGATTAAGTTTGTTCTATAACTATAACTAACATTGAGTTAAAAGATTCAAACGAAGACAAAAAAAAAAATCACTTAATTAGGCAGGAGAAGAAGGGTTACTTAATTAAAAAAAGTAATTGATGACGATTAGAATTTGATCAATTATATTGCTAAAAGCCTACTAATAATGATCACACTATAAAAATCGAAGAAAGAAATTTTCTTCCGAACAAAAACAAAAAAAAAATGAAATGCGAAATTGTCAATCTTCCAAAATATATTATCTTGTCCTATTTTCCTTATCATTCCAAACAAAATCAAATATCTTTATCCTCAAGTTTTTCACCACCACTCCTTATCTTTCGAGAATCATTTCTTTCACATAATAACTTTCCAACTTATCTGATTTAATTTTGTTAACCAAACACAAATAGAGTCCTTTATTGAATTGTTTTATATGAAAGTAATCTCGAACGCCATTCGGTGCTAAAAATAAAAATAATAAAAAATCTTGAAGACCATTCTTCAGAACAGTTTAAACTTGATATCGTCGTCAATATCTAAAACATAAATAATAGGCACGAAGCACACGTGCGGGTCAAGCAGTTTTCTTCCCCAATTATAAAAGCTCTCCCTCTTCCGCACGCTGCTCCTTCCTCGCCGCAGCCTCTCCACGGCCACCACAGCAGCGCCTCACCTTGCCATCGCTCGGTCACAGCGACGGATCCCCATCTTCTCGTCGCCCTTATGTTTCTCTATCTTCTCCGGTCTCTCTCTGGTAAGATTCATCTCCGCCTCAACGTTGGTTGGATCAGTTCTTCTTTTTCAAAAGATGGTATTTTTCCTGATTGTCTAGTTTGAGCTACTGTGAAATCAGTTGTGTTGTGTGGTTACATATCCAAAAAACAAGAAGATTAAAAAATAAAGGAACAATTGCGGTTGTCTGCCTTAAATTTGTAATTTTTTTCCTTTTGAAAACTCTGCCCTCTATCCAGTATTCCTTCGCTGCCTGAGAAGACTTGCGATGTGTGTAGGTAGACTCTTTTCTAGTGTTTTCGCCGCTAACTTAAAGGTAGGTTGGGTTGATTGGTGTTATTTGCCGGGTGGATCTCCCCTCCAATACCGGCGAAACGGATCTGCTGTCGTTGCTAGCGGGCGACGTCGGTGATTGGTTTCGCTAATGTTTGCTCTATTTCTAATCCATAGATATAGGGACTTGTCTATGCTTCACTTGGCTTTCACATCTTTGGAGTCACTTCGTCGGCTCCTCAACCGGTCAAGGGGTGGCCAGTCTGGAAAGCCTACCAGATGATGTCATGACTGATGTTCTCAGCAGGCTACCTGCTGATCTGGTTGTTAATATGGGGAGAGTGTGTAAAAGATGGTGCTCTTTGACTGCTACCGATTATTTTGTTCAACTGCATTTTGAAAGATCTACTCCAGTAATGATTTTCCAGACCTGTTGGTGCGATAATTACAAGATCACTCTATTCGCCGTTGACTGGAGCTCCGGGCAGCTGATTAGGGAAATATGTTCGCCGATAATTGAATCACTGCAGTCAAAAGGTTCTCTTCAATTTTCGGGTAGTTGCAATGGGCTCTTCATCTTCAGAGAAATGGGGATGTCTCCACTTACTTACTACATTTTCAACCCTATCAAACGAGAGCAAATCACCATTGCCCCGCCTTTGATTGTTGGCTTCTTTTTTAACTCGCTCACAAGCAAGTACCAGTTGGTTACATATTGTGATACTGCGGATGGCTTCGAATTTTACATAGGGAATCTAGGGCCAATTATTACATGGAGGGAAGTTGGGTCCTTTCCTTATCGTCCTAGAGAACCATTTGCCCCATCTGTTGTAGATGGGTGTCTTCATTGGATGGCAATGGGGCAGCGAGGGACGGAAGACATGTTGCCCCCGTGTGCACTATCTATCATGATCTTTAGCATAGAAGATTACCAATTTCGTTTTCTGCCTCATCCAGGAAAGATGAATGGATCGTGTCAAGGTCATCAAAAGATGCACTTGTTGATAACCAAGGGCCACCTGTATGCATATGGTATGTATGCCAATACCTTGGACATATGGGTTTTGGAGGACTCTGCAAATTGGTATTGGATTAAAAAGTTCAGCATCTATTTTGGGAGGAAGTTGGCGCAGTATATAATAGTTGATGATTATCTCATGACGAGCTATCAGATATTTTTCGAAATGAAGCTTATCGACATACAAAAGGATGAAGTGCTTGTGGCAAGTCCCGAGGAGGGCTTCCTTCGGTGCCACATGCGGCTAAAAACAATTACGGAAGCTCAATTTGCACATCTACCCAATGAAGGTTGTAGTTATACGCGTGAGATTTGTGAATTGACAACTATTGAAAGTACGATGAGTCTTATGTTGAATAGAGATTTCTTTGATCCGTTTCAAGTTGTAAAATAAAGTTTATGTACACGCATTGATAAGGAAGGGTAGTGATTATCTTTAAGGGATGTCTATCAGTGGGCATTTGGATAAGTTAAAAGGAATTGGTGGGGGGGTTTGGTTTCTGATTCTGTCTTTCCTCGTTCTCATTCTAACCACAGTTGGAAATATGGCATGATTTTCGTTGATGCATTACGATTGTATAATGGTAAAGTCAGATTTGCATACTTAATAATTAAAGTTATTTTATTTTTCCTAGTACTGCTGACATCATCGGAAAGCTTATTAATTGTATTTTTCAAAACAGGGGAAATTAATTGAGAGAATGCTTATGGAGAAGAGTTTGATATTTTTGTGGTTTTAAATCTCCTTAATTCACCGGAAAGCTTGTGCTGGATTGCTATAAATTGTGCTTGATCTCTTATAAATGGATGATTTCATTGAGCAAATTCACGCTGTCAAAATTGGATGTTGTGACATGAGATGATATATCTGGAGATCTATCTATCCCAATTTTGGGAGAATTAAATATTGTTAAAAGGATAATTATAAATGTCAACCAAGTTATCCCGTTCGACTGAATTTTCTATTGAGAGAGAAGTTAAGTCAAACGTCTTTTTAGCTTCCAATATTGTTCAATAACAGCGACTCTTGAAAATAAATAGCTAAATATGGCAAAAATATTCTTAATTCATTAGAAAGCTTTTGGCATCCAGTGTGACGCCCTCTTTCCTTTTCATGCCATAGGCTTCCATCTGTTTTGTAGGATCTAGGAAGAGGAACTTTGCCGCTTAGAGTGAGGGGGTCGAAAAAGTAAGAAGAGAAATAGATATTGAGAGTTGGCTTCGGATTTGCTGAATTGAAAGTGAGAGAAAGAAAAGAACGTTTCTCCGTCTGAGCCTTTGCCATTGTGTTGTTTTGTCTTCGTTTTGTAGTGCGGCGAATATTAAAGAACCAGTCCAGACCTTGAAAAAGCTGAAGTGAACAATTCAGTCATCACCGGCCGTCCTACTACATAAGTGATGTTCGGTCAAAATTAACCGAAAGACTATATTGGAATTTTGCGAAAAGGTTTAGAATTAAAATCGCAACATTAGAAAGATTAGAACGGAATCGGCATCCGTACGATAGGTTTAGGACTAATTAGACAATTTTCCTGCATATGGTATGAATGCTAAAATCTTAGATATGTAAAATAAGACAAACGATCTTGCATATGCACCCTAGCAAAAATTTACATAAGATATAGTCACCTTCCCTGCATCAACATCACTCAATCTTTTATTTTCCCCATTTTTGCAGACTATCACAACAATCGACCATAGATCAAGGGCGCGAATGACAAAATTTCTGTTCCAGAAATTGATTTTTCAGTTTTTGTTTCAGGAATCAATTTCTCAAAAGAGAAACGCGTTTGATAATGACACAAAATTTAAATTTTCGAAATAAAAATTCATTTGATAACATAATAAATTTACTATTTTCCCAATGGTGACGGTGGCGGCACCCACGCAACGGCGGGCGGCAACCAAAAGGCCGTTTGCTGGTGCAGAATGACGACGACAAGGAGTCAAGAGGGAAAGAGGAGAATGATTCGTGAAGAGCGGGAGGAGAGAGAATTTCTAATTTCTGTTTCAAGCCTAATTGAAGGAAAAATAGGAAGTGCAAAAGAAGTAACACACAGATTAATACAAAGGAATTGCATGAAATCGAAAATGGCAAATGGCATCGTCCTCATCGTCACCTCCATTTCCAAAACCACCACCGCTATCTTCTCCTTACCTACGCTCTGCACAAGTAAAAATCTCGACCACTTCTCATTCCGAGCGTCACAAACGAATCCTTCCACAATTCACCCCCATCCCGCCTCCAAAGGTCGTAAGGTTCCGACCCAGGAGAAGGAAAGTAAACGCCTCGAGTGCGACGACGGACGTTTTGCGCTTACTGGATGGCCTCGGCGCGTCTGTTTCACCCGATATTTACGTTTCGTTGATCAAAGAGCGCACGGAAAATAGCGACTCTGCCGGAGCACTTGAGCTCCATAAACACATCAGGCGTAGCGGGTGGAGACCCAGTTTGCATTTGCCTAACCGGGTCTTGCTACTGTACGTGTCCTGTGGTGGCTTGGTTAGTGCCCACAAAGCGTTTGAGGGAATGCGTTCTTGGGCTATCTTGATTGTCGGTTATGTGGAAGAGGGTGAGTATGAGGAAGCTATAAGGCTGCTTGTGAGGATGCTTTTCTGTATCAATGTGAGCGAAGTTCCTCCGTGGATAGTTGTGTGTATATCGAAGGCTTGTGTACATAGTGCGAATAAGGATCTTGGTGAGCAAGTTCACGGTTGGTTATTGAAGCAGGGTAGCGGGGGTGAGAATCCCCTCCCTAGGTCGTTGATCGATTTCTTTGGGAAATTCAAGCGCCCGGAACGTGCTAACATTATCTTTCAGCAGTTGTCTACCCACAGTTCCGCTATCTGGATGGCCAAACTTGCATGTCACTGCAGTGGACATCAGTACGATATGTCTTTAGTGGCTTCAGGGAAATTGAGAGGGCGGGAATTCGGAAGAGTAGATCCATGTTCTGGAGTGTTCTCAAGGCATGTGGCAGTGTTAAGGACGATGGACAATGTGGTCGGCAGGTTCATGCTAAAGCCATGATGGTTGGAGTGTAGTCAGATGCGTTCGTGCAGAGTGGGTTGGTGGACATGTCTGGACAATTGGGTCTATTGAGAGATGCAAGGACAGTTTTTGACATGGTTAGGCACAAGAAGAACTTCATATATTGGAATGCCATGATCAGGGGCTATATAAGGCACGGGCTCTCAATTGAAGCCATTATTAAGCTTCTATATCGGATGAAAGAAGCAGGGTTGACATTGCGAGAAGATCTCCTCGATGAAGTGCGCATTGCTTCCGGAAGTTGAATTATTAAAGGACCTTAAAGGAAATCTTTTCCTCCTAGTCAGAAATCATGGATTTCTGTATGGGAAATTTCGTGTCGATAAGTATTTGGCATTACTTATCACTAGCAGTCTTCTCCATTTTAAGGTGGTGTGCAGGACAGGTCTTGGAACCAAGACATGGGTTCAGCTTGTTGATTCTGCTGTTCTTGCGGGTGGTACTGAACTCTGCTACTGATGAGTTGCATGAGACTTTTGAGGAATCATTCTATATTTTGACTCAACTATGGGGGCAGAAGGAGATTGCTGCGCCCTTATCAAATGGTTCAAATGAACCTGCGCGTTTTTTTGTCTTTTGGGTTAAAATGCAGCTGTACTAAAGTGGGAGCTTTTGAGACCAGATCATTTTGCCCCTTCTTCAGGTACTGCTAAGGTTCTATGTGCGTGAGGTGGTAAAGGGCTCTTTTTGTAGTACTGGAGATATATGTTTTCTAATGATGCAGAAAGAGTGAATTATTGCCTCAATGCTTAAGGGCATCACTAAGTTCTCCTTCATTCAGATTCAATCGAAGCAGTATATTGATTCGTGACATCTTTCCACTCCAAAATAACGTACTTCGTCTTGTTCACTCTGCAGACATTATTATAAAGCCGCTTAAGATTGTAGCATTTCTTCTGAAATGAATGTTAAGGTGCCAGAGATGGACATGGAACTGCGTACAACCTCTCATCCATTAGATTCTGCTGGATCTTGCTTCCTAGAACAACTGTTCTTAATTATTATAACCTTTATCCTCTGGTTGTACAGGAAACATTTTACTCTCTCTTCCCCAGTTATAACCGTAATGCTTGTTTGGTGGTTCTAGCATACAGCTGGACTTTGCCAGAATGACGGTTCAAGATTTATGAGGTATATACTGCTTTTTTGCACTTAATGTCTTGGTAGATCACTTAATTGCCTAGTTTCATGCATTGAACTCTTATGGATTTTCCAAATTTTACTTGTGAAAAAGGACCATTAAGTATTAAAGAGAGAGAGAGAGAGAGAGAGAGCAGTACTGAGCAGAAGAATTAAGGAAAAAAAAGTAAAAATAGCATAGGTCTAAGAGTTGAGCTAGCCATTTTGAAGATTTAATTGTTCAACTCGTTTTGTGTTATCGTTGGGGTATCTCATATCTGTTTGCATATGTGGCTTTCAGCAGTTGAACATGTTTTGAGTTGACCACTTGGTAATAGAAGCTGTTAGGGGACCATAGAAACATTCAATCACAGTGACTTGCTAAGCTTAAGCTCCGATGGGGGTGTTGTTGCCATCGTTCTTGTTGCCCTGGAAGTGACAGCCATTGCTGTTCTCTGCATGTTGAGAAAAGAAGGAACAAAAGAGTTAAGGTCTCTATGAAAGGATTCAAGACTAAGACTTGAGGACTGTGTGTGCAGTGTAAATTCACTCTGTTACTAGAAAGTGAGCCGGAAACTTCAGACAAAGTCATATACCCACCCACCCAGAGAGAACAGCGATGAGGAAGGGCAGGGAAAAAGGGATGCAGAGTGGGTTTTGGTTTTATAATGGGATTGAGAGAGAGAGAGAGAGAGAGATGTGAACGAGGGGGAGGGGGAGGGGGGGAGCAGGGGAATTCAAAATGGGGATGTGGCAACAGCTACCGAACAAAAAATGGTTGTTTTGGTTTTCAGCACTTGCTGTCCTAAGATCCTAATGCTAGCATACTCGCTTCATCTTTATTTTTAGGCTCTTGTAAACAAATATCTGGGTTATTTAGCGAATATACTTGGCAAGGTAAGTATTTAATTTTCAAAATATTTCACCATTAAAATGTACAGTGTATTCATATTTGATTATTTGGAAGAGTTAGGATGCATTGTCAAAGAGGTCCTCTTGTTAATTTGTTTATTTGTTATCGTGAAATGTGATGCTTCTATTTTATGTCTCTTTCAAAATAATATATATTTTTATGAATTCTACTTTTGACTTCTCTTTGAGGTGTCATTGCCATCATTTTCCCTTGGGTTACCAGCCTATTATGTTCTGGCATCATCTGAATCATTATCTAACCTGTCCCGTTATGATGGTGCAAGGTATATAAAACATCTGGAATGTTCCTTGCTGATTCTAGTGTGACAATTTAACAGTTGTGGTCATTCGTTATTTGGTTATTTTGATTCAGTTGATATTGCAAATATTTGCAAATTGTTGTCCATAGAAATTGTTATTGTAAAAGATAAAGACTGAGACCGAGAGCGAGACGGAGATAGATCTCTGTGTTGACTGTTGTCCTTATCTAGTTCTTACATATTATTCTGCAATGGCAGTCAGGTACGGGAGCCAAGCAGTTGCTGATGAGTTCAGTTCTCTATATGGTGTTTCTCGAGCTGAGGGATTTGGCCCTGAGGTACATCTGATGTGAAGTTGCATTAAGAATTCTTCAATGTTCTTATTAATTTCAGTTGGTTGTAGCTTTGCTTGTGACGGTGGTTGACTCGCAAATTGCTGTTGTTCTTGCCCCTGGTGTCTCTCTGAAATTCGTTTTCTTTGTAACAGGTCAAGAGGGAAATCCTAATGAGAACATATGCTCTATCTGCTGGTTACCATGATGCTTACTACAAGCATGCTCAGCAGGTACTAGGATTTTATTGTAGATCGGTATCCTCCCTTTTTCTTTCTTTCACTTTCAACTTGAAGAGTGTGAATTTAGTGGGCTGAAGATAGCATTTTCCTTTATTGCCTCCATGTCACTGTTATATTTGACTTGCTTGTATGCATATGAAAAAAAGGAAGATAGCATGCAACCTGTAAATGGAGATTACATGTGTATTTGCGTTTAAGTTATTAAGGGGTTCTAGATTTGCTTAAGGTTTATCCATTAGAAATCTCATTTGTTTTTTTTAGTATTTCAGGTGAGGACAATCATTCAGAAAAGCTTCAAGGCTGCATTGGATGAAAATGACATTCTTATTTCTCCTGCAGCCCTTTCAGCTGCTCACTTAATTGGTATGTGGCTATTTCCTTTCCTGTTCCACCTTGATTAGTCTGATTACTCATCTTACATTCAACTGCACATTCCAATGGTAGGCGAAAAGAAGAACAATCCTTTGGCTATGTATGCTGGAGACATAATGACAGTAAGTATTTATGTCCTGCCCTTCTCTTTTCCTTGTCCTGTCCGAGTTTTGTATGATATGAGCTGAACAGACTTCATTCATTTAACAACTGTCTGTGCTCTATGATAAGAGAAATACTTGCTTGCCTTGATCCAACACACTAAATTTTACACATCACATAGGATTTCGCTAGAGTCCACAAAACGCATAGAATTGAGACCTGCACAATCTCGGCACTATTGGCCTAGGACTGGAATTGTAAATTTTCGGGCTATTAAATCAAATTACTTGTCTTTCATTACTATCTTGTATAGATGGGATACGCTAGGACTGGAAGGGGGGAATGTTAACTCGGCTGGTCTACCGTCTTAGAATCACCACCTAGATTTGTTGATGGAGGACCCTCCGGCCTTCCTGTTGGTCTTCAGATAATCGGTGCAGCATTTGATGAGGTTTTTGCTTCTCTCTTATCTGTTTAAGTTTTTACCTGATACTGAAGTTACTTGTCTGTCTTATTGATTCTAAGTTCTTCCTGACGTTTGCTTATATATACCTGTCATATTACCTGCATTTTTCTTAAGACAAAGAATGGTTTAATTTATTTGCAGTAAAAATAGCATAGGTCTAAGAGTTGAGCTCGGCATTTTGAAGATTTAATTGTTCAACTCGTTTAGACACTGATTTGAAAGTTTTTTTTCTGATTAATTTTGTGTTATCGTTGGGGTATCTCATATCTGTTTGCATATGTGGCTTTCAGCAGTTGAACATGTTTTGAGTTGACCACTTTGTAATAGAAGCTGTTAGGGGACCATAGAAACATTCAATCACAGTGACTTGCTAAGCTTAAGCTCCGATGGGGGTGTTGTTGCCATCGTTCTTGTTGCCCTGGAAGTGACAGCCATTGCTGTTCTCTGCATGTTGAGAAAAGAAGGAACAAAAGAGTTAAGGTCTCTATGAAAGGATTCGAGACTAAGACTTGAGGACTGTGTGTGCGGTGTAAATTCACTCTGTTACTAGAAAGTGAGCCGGAAACTTCAGACAAAGTCATATACCCACCCACCCAGAGAGAACAACGATGAGGAAGGGCAGGGAAAAAGGGATGCAGAGTGGGTTTTGGTTTTATAATGGGATTGAGAGCGAGAGAGAGATGTGAACGAGGAAGGAAGGGGAGGGGAAGGGGGGGGGAGCAGGGGAATTCAAAATGGGGATGCGGCAACCGCTACCGAACAAAAAATGGTTGTTTTGGTTTTCAGCACTTGCTGTCCTGAGATCCTAATGCTAGCATACTCGCTTCATCTTTATTTTTAGGCTCTTGTAAACAAATATCTGGGTTATTTAGCGAATATACTTGGCAAGGTAAGTATTTAATTTTCAAAATATTTCCCCATTAAAATGTACAGTATATTCATATTTGATTATTTGACATGTCGATACCTTTAAGAAACGCTTTCATCTACTTTCATATGATCATTCTCTTTAAAATATGCATTCACTTAGACAAGACAAACATCACCGATGAAAGCTTCACCTTATTTTCTTTACTACGGGTAACTGTGTAATTGAATGTTTCTATAAGATTAATCTCTATTAGAACATACGGTTGCCGAATAGAGGGAGCAGGATGAGCTGCCAGGGAGTAAAAGCTGTTAGTTGCCCCTTCTTCAGGTGCTTGCTAAGGTTCTATGTTCATGAGGTGGTAAAGGGCTCTTCTTGTAGTACTGGAGATATATGTTTTCTAATTATGCAGAAAGAGTGAATTATTGCCTCAATACTTTGTATTAGGGCATCATTAAGTTCTCCTTCATTCAGATTCAATCACAGCAGTATATTGATATGTTCGGGGCCAGAAAATATCCATTCTCTCTCTGGCCCTTGGTGCCTTTCTTCTTCAGGACATGCAATGTATGACCACATGAAGACCAAGGAAATGAAGAATCAAGTATGGACTATCGAGATCCTTCAAAGCTTGAACTAGCAATATAATACAATTACTGCATAAATGACATGGACATCATCCACTCGAAGCATCATTGAACCCTGTTAAGTTGTTTCCTTCATTCCCCGTTTATTCAGGCGAGTCCTTTTTTTTTTCTTTGAAAAAGTCTTTATGGCATTAACAACAGTGGTTTGCTTTATCTTCCTCTTTACTCCCAGTATTTAATCCTAAACACTGCTTTTAACCAAAACAATGCGTATGCCTGCGAGAACATCTCCATCACCATCTCCATTACCTTCATCCTCTCCTGATGTCACTGAGACGCTCGCCACTGCCAATCCCTTTGTCATCAACAGCTACTCCATATCAATGAAGAGTCCATGATGGCATCTAATTCCCCACCGGCAGGCACAAGTAGAAGCTGAGGGAGGCTCTCATATTCCCTAGAGATATCTTTAGTGCACTAGAGGATATCATAGAAGTCTTGCTGGACCCTCCTCTCAAACCATGCATGGATGCAAGACAAGTGCTCTTGGGAAACTTCGCAGCGGTTGAAGTGCTTACACAACCGATTGTGAAGTGGTGGAGGGTTCTCGAATGCTGTGTCTCAATGGTGGATACATCCATAATGGCCCGAACCCGAACCCGAACTCGAACTCTCAGTTTGTTCCTCATGGGCACTATCATCTCTTCGACAAGGATGGTATGCTTCACTCCGTTTTTATATCTTAATGTTGAGCAACATTTTGTAGTCGCTATGTCGAGACGAGTAAGTACAAACGAGTGCAATCTAAGCTCTTTCTTCTTACCCAATGCCTTCTCCGGCTTCACTGTGGGATGCCAAGTTGTCCGATCTTCGTATTGTGGCCATAGTGAAGCTGGCACGACGAGTTCCTTATGGCTTGCATGGAATTATGTTAGTGAGAGCGACCTCAACAAGCTCTGAGTTTGGTTGTAAGTTGGGTTGGTGCGACCCCAAAGTAAGTAAAAGAAAGACGTATCACGAAAGATATAGGTTTCTAGCAATCATATTGATATAGATAGTCCTCATTCCCATGGAAGCTGTGATAAGACCGTGACAAGGGTAGGGTAACACAATTATTTTCCCCCGGCAAGAGTTTCATTTTCTTAGTCTAGAAACTTAAAATTAAGTGCTAAATCATGATTTTTCTCGGTTGATTTCAACTTATTCGAATAATTGGATAGGGTAGGTTTTGTGGTTTCTCTCAACTAAAATATTTTGCATCTAGACCTAGGAATTTCTCTTTAGATTGGTGAATCTCGAGGATATTGCACCTATGATGTTCGAATCCATCACCCAATGATGGCAGAAGAAAACGGATTTTGACAGATTCATTTTAATGCTGATCAAACAGTGCTCTCTCGCTAGTATCCATACCTTACAAGATGGGCCCAAACTCTTTCAGTTGTGCAGCTCGCTACTTCACTTGCACACAGAGATGATTTCTCACTAAAAAACTGGTTTTGCGTAAGCGTGCTCTCAAAGCATGTTAGTTCTTGCTTCTTTTGTCTGTCTTGTGAAACAATGCTACGGCTGAGAATGCTGGCCTTATCTGAAGTCGAAGGGCGACTTCTTGACGAGTATAGTAAAGCCAACTGCTCGAGGAGTGTAGGGTCAAAAACCAACTTCCTCAAGAAGATGAAGCGAATTGGGCGTTGCTATGTAAGTATATGGTCAGGAGCCATGCTTTCCTCCATCACTGGTTTGAGAAAACTGCCCCCAACGGATCTTATGATTAGTGGATTACAAACGTAGACATCACCCAAGTTAATTTGTAGTTAAGTTTGTATGTTGGTGATGTCAATAATCTGTAACCTACCAATCACAAGCATACCCACTTCTGGCTGCTCCTAAATTTCTCAAATGCAGTTGACCTGAACCCTAGAAAATCAAATTTGAACTTGGAGTCCACCCACAGAAACAATGCTGAAGAGAACTCTAGACTCAAGAGCCTTTGATCACCAAACACTATTCAATAGGGGTGAGCATAGTTCCAGGATAGAATCTGGAACCTAAGAACTATATTAGTGGGAACTAGTCCCATTTCGGGTTTCAAAAATTGAAGGATATGTTTCGACGAATAGGTTCTAGGTTCTAAGTAGGTGAAACCTGGAACCTAAAACAAGTTAATGTGTTCTTCTTGATTTATGTCTTCACACGATCATATGATATTCCATAATGTCCGTTGATGAGTGTATAATCTAGAACCATTAGTTTGAGCTTCAATTTCCAGCGATTATTATGATCGAGACTTTTACTTTGTTGATATTTCATACTTTTCGTGTGTTTAGATATAAGTTGTGGCTAGTGAATTCGAACAGCAAGTGATGGTCACTAAAGATGATAATTTATTGCAATCGTACAATTAAGAAGACCTTAGAATTTGTGACAGTGTAGGTTCTAGGTTCCAACCTTGAAACCTATGATACGGTAGGTTCTAAATTTCAGAGTATGTATAGTAGATTTCAAGTTCCAAAAAATGAAAAACATATTCTAATGGTATAATTTAGATTTCAAATAAAATTTCCACGAAACTTGAAACTGCTCATCCCCATTATTCAACAACATGCAATCCATACTAAAGACAAGCCCTAAGGCTGAGCAGTGTGCATCGGCACCAGACTATCCGTGCGCTTTCTTGGGATTTTCGCAGTGAGGCCAACCCCACCTGCAATGCTCAGCATTGTCCATTCTCAAAGGGGAGGCCCATCAATCATTGTCGTGCGCGCAGAGCTTGATATTTTCGTGGGTGCATATGTAGTTAGATCCCTTTCACTCAAAATGGAGGAATATATGACCTACCATTATCATCTCGCTGTTTGTTTATTGATAGATATCATCACTATTGCTTCCTTGAACTCAGGTTGAAACTTAGCCTTAGCTTGATCGAGATGTATCATGATCTCCTGCTGCATCGTGCACGCCATAATTTAAAGGTCACTTTCGTTACCTTAAAATCCGTTGGGTTACTAAAAAAATTGAGGCTTCTTTAGGATTGATTTGTACTCAACATCTTATATTGAACGAGTCTATCTAGTATATGCTCATAAGCTCTGTAGACATGTTCTCCGCATGGGAAGCTAACCTCCAACGCACGGCAAGCTAACCTCCAACGCACGTTTAACAAAGCGGGGTTTAGTGTCTAAATGGTAATAGGATGCTTGTCGGATCATGTTGGGTCTTCCAATCCATGCGTGGAGAAACCTCTCATCACCAACTTCCAGTTTCATTTGAGCCCCCCACGCAACAAAGTTTTCTTTACCAAAACGGGAACCATGATGAGTTATGCGTGTCCCATGTTCATGAACACCTAGAAATCCTTTGCTACGTTTCCTTGTGACCCCATCCCTCTAATTCAAGGCTCGCCAACTCCATCCTCTATCTACCGGCTTTCTTTGAACTTCATTTCGCGATTTAAGTAATGTGTAGGAGATATCGAATACGATTTATCGAAAACTAGGTTTAAAAATTGATGTAATGAGCTCTCGTCGCGTGTTTCTATGACTCAATCGTTTATTGTCATTTTTAGTTTCCTGCATCTTTTGATAACTTTCGATTTTATAAATTGATCTTAGTATCTTTGATGTCGACATTCTTGTGTTTTTTTTTCCACAGACAGAAGTAATGACCACGGGAAAAAGAGAGAGAACTTTTCCTCATCAAGATGGAGAGAACTATTGCTTACGTGCGGTGAAGCCTAAAGATATTTCCCAGCTTGGCATTAGGTGAAGCTGATTGGTGTCTGTCCCCTTCTTTTTGTATGTCTCTACTCATCGTTAAGCAAGTTTCACTATGCCCCTTACAAGTAGTTCTCTCTCTCTCTCTCTCACCCTCTCTCCATAAGTAACTTGAGAAAATTATCAAAAAACCATAAACCTATTGTACTTTTACCAATTCAGTCTTAAACATTTTAATTATGCCAATTAAGTTCATCTTGTCAATTTTCCCCAGAAATAGCTGACGTGGACGTTGACTGTCCTATGTGACATAGTCGACGCAGACAATGACATTTTCTCAATGATATTTTAATAACATTTTATTTTATTTTTTTGGTTTTGTTCTTATTTTCTTCCCTTCCCTTCCCTTTTCTTTTCTTTTCTTTTTTGTTTTTGGGACACGGCGAGGGCTGCGATTCCCTCGCCAGCCAAAGCGAGGGCGTGCAAGCCCTCACCCATATCTAGTGAGGGCTATGACGCCCTCGCCAGGTTTGGGCTAGGGCTTGCACACCCTCACTTCGCCAGCCCTCTCCCAAAAACAATAACAAAAAAATAAATAGAAGGAAAAAAATTCAAAAACTTATTAAAATATTATTTAAAAATATTTATATTAGTGCCTGCCGTGCCACGTAAGACGATTGACATCCATGTTAGTGATTTACTGGCAAAATTGGCCAGATAGACTCAATTAGCAAAACGTGAAAAGGTTTAGAACTCAATTGATACAATTAAAGATTCCCGACTAAATTGACAAAAGTGCAATAGATTCGGGATTTTTTTGGTAATTTTCCCTAAGAGTAACTTCAACCTATTTGAATTTTTTTTCTTAGCTCTCTCTTGTTCTTGGTTCTCAACTTCATTAAAATGGATGGTTTGGCTTCGTCCTTCCTAGGAGATATTCCAAAACATCAGTTGATCACCAAAACATTGCCCATGTAAACCGTGAGATGACCACCAGCATGGCCGTGGTCGTCTAGTCGCCGTGTCACCACCAATTCCTCCATTACAACTAGAGGAAAACCAAATTCCTCAAAGTCCCATACTTCCTTCACCAACATCAATTTAATCAATTAAGTCTCTTTTGGCATCACTTGTAAGCAGGAAGGGAGAGAGTCTCTCATTGCCGACATTGATGTTTAAAGCACTGGATGTCAAGACGAACAAGTGCATCATCGAGCACAATCTGGGGCTCTCCTGTGTTTCCCAATATCTTCTCGGGCTTCAGCTGGTGGAATGGCCTTGGTGGTTAAACGTATATCCCTAATTGCTAGGTTGCACTCGTGTAGTCTCCCCTACTTCATAACTTAAATTTTTGGATTGATTTGCCTAACACATAATGGAGACAGTCAAGCAAAGGACAAACCGTTCAAATAGACTCATGTTATGTTACTTGCACACAATCACTTCAAGCAACCAAGGGCGCATACACCACACACAAAACCATTCTCCAAAAGGATATATAACGTCGTTTATAAATAGCTTCATGCCACTTCCTATCGTTGTTGGAGGAGTAGAGAGACTAGTTAGAAATTGGCTATTTGACAATTAGGTTTTGTGACGATTCGGTACTAGGATTTTTTATTTTTTTTATCCTTTTTCTCTAGGGAGGGTAATTTCACCATTTTTATTATGGAGCTTTATCTTCAGGTGCAAATTGGCGGGGTTATGAAAGTAAAGAATGTAAACCGGTCTGGTTATGGAGCTTCGTTCGCAGATGCAAAATGCGGTTTTCAAAAAATTTGTAATGATGATGTCTCAAAGAAGTTCTTGACTAGTTTGAGCTTGTCTAGGATTGACTTGATTTTTTTTTTTGGTCAGAGTAGGATTGACTTTATTAATCGGTGAATTTAAGTATAAATTCTAGTTGAGCTCAATCCCAACTCAAGCTCAAATTCACATCCAGAAGAGTAAATTACAATAAAATGGAACTGTATTTTTTATTCAAATATGATACAATCAAAACATATACAAAATGCAATCACCAAGTTAGGCTCGCTCGTTCAAGACAAATGTATAAGAACTCAAGAAATTGAGGGTTGGTTGAAATATTACCCACCAATCATATTCCATACATGCTCCCAATCATATTAGCTTAAACATTCTAACCAATGAAAAACGTTATGGTTTTTATTTTGTTTGTTCTCATATTTCTCAAGTTCAGTTACTGCCTTGCACAATTTTGTGATGATGTCCCTGAAGATTGGTAATGTGAAGTCTGCCAATCTAAGCGAATTTGACAATTTTCCCATTTGCAAGAAGAATCCATCCTAATCGTCCCATCACCGACCATTAGAGAAGGTCCAGACTCCAGATAATTTCAAGAGGCAGGCTTATCCAAAAAGGCAAAGAATTGCCAAACCCAGCAAAGCGATGTGTCTTTCTACTGAAGAAGTCATCAAGTTATCATCAGGGGAGCGAAAGAGATCTCCTCCTTGGAGTCGTATGTGCCTGAAACCTAATGTTGCGGCATCTAGTACACTGCGGAATCCATTGAAGTCCACGGCCTTTGCTTCAAAGTGACTTTTGATCCCGAGAGCAAGTGAACCTGCATACAGATAGCAAAGTGCTCCAAAACACACGCCTAATTGATAGGTTTTGAGGTTTGAAATGACAGCAAATGGGTTACCCCTATTGCGCCACGCAGAACAAATGACGCCCATGTTAGTGATTTTCCACAAAAATTGGTTAAATGGATTGAATTGACACTAATGCAAAATGTTTAATACTCAATTGGCAAAAAAATATATTTAGGGATGAATTGGCACAATTGCAATAGGTTTAGGACTTCTTTGGTAATTTTTCCTCAATTTTATGCTAAAATTCTGCCCTTGAAGTTCATCTGTTCGAAGCAATATCTTTCAATTTCAATTGTAGTTTTAGGATTATGATTCTTGTTTGTAGCTTACGTTTTAAATATCAACGCTGACTTTGTTTCAATGTTTCTCATTGTGCGTCACAGTGTTTGTAATTATCAGACTTTCCATTCAAATGAAGTTTCTCCACATTTTCGTTCTTCATATGCTATCTACTCGTAGTTTAAATTTTTTTATTTTCCACATCCTCAAGTCAATTTTCTTAGTTCATTGCAATTAGTTTCAACCCACTTTGTTTTTTCCTCGTTATTTAAGGCTTTGCTTTCAAAACTTCTATTTTTCCTTGTCATTTAGATGAAAAAAGAACGTCCCAAATCACATTTGGCCCTCAAGAGCTGGCACGCCTGTCTTTCGCTTACATCCAAATCTGTAAGGCTTGTTTTGTGAAAAATTGATCACTGTGTGATCGAACTAGAATAAGAGAACAAGCATTTTTGTTTGTTTATCCAGTTGCTTGTTTGTCAAATTTCACGTTAGATTGACTTGGATCGAACACCTCTTTTTGGAACGCCCAGTATGATCTTTTTTCAAGAATTTTTCGAAAATGGCAAGGAAATGCATGATGTTGAAGCTGCGGGCAACCAAATACAACTAAACCCTGTTCCTGAGGAGTTGATTGAGAAAGTATTGCACGATGTTCTCATCTTAGAGGGACAAGTCCAAAGGCGTCCAGAGGGAAAAGCTACTGTTAGAGTTTCCTCAGGCTCAATTTACTTTGGGTCCCTTTGTTATTTCTATACTTGGGGGCAAAGTTCTGGATGTTGTAGCCACGTTCGATCCATGGCTAATCAAATAACCGGGCCGAAATGAAGAGTTCCTAGTGAATTGGTCCTCAGGGCTAGGGAAATATTAGGATGCAAGTAGAACAAGAAATTGAACCGGATGCTCACAGGATTGAGCACGGCCATTCATGGAAAACCTGAGTAGTCTTTGTAGCATCTTTGATATTGATAATTGTAGCAAATTAATCTTGCAACTCTGGAAAAACGCGAGTACTCAGCATCATTTGTTCCCTAGAAACTACAAGGTTCCACAATTTGTTAAATTTAGGCTCCGTTCGTTTCGTGGAAATTGTGACTTTTCTAGAAAATATTTTTTAGGAAGTCATTTTCCAAAAAAATGATAATACTCTTCGGTGTTCAGTTAAAATCTGAAAATGAACTAAAAAATATTTTCCCCCGTTCGGTAAGGAAAATCGGATTTGATTTTCCTCCTGGCACTCCTTTTATTATTATTATTATTATTATTATTATTATTATTATTATTATTATTATTATTATTATTTATCTTTTTTCATTTTATAAAAAGTTTCGAATTTTTAGTTTTTAATTTTTTTTTTCTTTTTTTTCTTTTTCTTTTCTTCTTTTCTCTTTTCTTTCTTTTCCTTTTGTCCTTCTTCCTCTGTCGGCCCTGAGCCTCGGCGACTGCCGGCAGCCTGGCGATGGCCATCACGCTCGGCAAGCTCGAGACTCGGCTGATCTTGGTGAGCTCATGGCTCAACCGATCCTGATGAGCTCGGGCTTGGTTGTGCCTCGAGCTTGCCAGACTACCGGCCATCGTCGAGGAAGAAGGAAAAAGGAAAAAGAAAGAAAGAGAAAGAAGAAAAGAAAAAAAGAGAGAAAAAAGCAATAATTATTAATTATAAATTCAAATTTTTAAAAAAAGAATGTGAAAGAATGTAAGGAGGAAAGAGAAGGGAAAATAATTTCCTCTTTTCAAGAAGAGCAAATCATTTTCTCCATCTTTGAAGGTGTTTTTTCCAATGAAGGAAAATGTTTTCCTTGACTACTTTATTTTCCGCCCCTGAACGCTGAAAATTTCTCAACCACGTCTTCATTAGTTTCGTCAACTCTTTTTAGTTTTGTTTGTCACCTATTGTTTGTATTATGTCTGTTGTTTGTATTCTGTTTGTGGGTCTATAAGAAAATATTTGATGGTATTTACTACCCCGTCATTGCTTACGCGGTGATCACTTCTACACATGGATCCATTCAACAAGATTGTGTGTTCACTTGCCACATGATGGGCATTGGAATGTACATTCTCTCAACTCCGTCTTTAACTATATATATGTAATAGATAAATGGTACTTGCCCAATTTGGTTACAAAGTAATTAATTGATTTATTTCATCTACATAAAAAGATGGTATTAACAGTATCTATCTAGTAATGAACTAAATTGCTTTTTTACTTCCTCTACGATATTTCTCCTCTTTGTTTGCCTTTTTTTTGTTTGTTCAGAACTCTTTGTTTGCCTTTATAAAGAGCCTATTTGATAATCTAATAAGCTCTAAAAATTAAATAGTTAAGCAACTAAGAAGATTAAGTTTGTTCTATAACTATAACTAACATTGAGTTAAAAGATTCAAATGCAGACAAGAATCACTTAATTAGGCAGGTGAAGAAGGAATTACTTAATTAGAAAAAATAATTGATGAAGATTAGAATCTAATCAATTATATTGCTAAAAGCCTACTAATAATGATCACAATATCAAAATCGAAAAAAGAAATCTTCTTTTGAACACAAACAAAAAAAAATATAAAATGCGAAATTATCAATCTTCCAAAATATATTATCTCATCCTATTTTTCTTACCATTCCAAACAAAATCAAATATCTTTATTCTCAAGTTCTGCACAGTCACTTTTTATCTTTCGAGAATCATTTCTTTCACATAATAACTTTCCAGCGTATCTGATTTAATTTTGTTAACCAAACACAAATAGAGTCCTTTATTGAATTGTTTTATATGAAAGTAATCTGGAACGCCATTCGGTGCTAAAAATAAAATTAATAAAAAATCTTGAAGACCATTCTTCTAGAACAGTTTAAACTTGATATCGTCGTCCATACCTAAAACATAAATAATAGGCACGAAGCACACGTGCAGGTCAAGCAGTTGTACTGAGAACCCAAATTCACTATCGGACCAGAGTTTTCTTCCCCAATTGTAAAAGCTCTCCCTCTTCCTCTCGCTGCTCCTTCCTCGCCGCAGCCTCTCCACGGCCACCACAGCAGCGCCTCACCTTGCCATCGCTCGGTCACAGCGACGGATCCCCATCTTCTGGTTGTCCTTATGTTTCTCTATCTTCTCCGGTATCTCTCTGGTAAGATTTATCTCCGCCTCAAACGTTGGTTGGATCAGTTCTTGTTTTTCAAAAGATCGAATTTTTCCCGATCGTCTAGTTTGAAATACTGTGAAATCAGTTGTGTTGTGTGGTTACATATCCAAAAAACAAGATGATTAAAAAATAAAAGAACAATTGCGGTTGTCTGCCTTAAATTTGTAATTTTTTTTCCTGTACCCAGTATTCCTCCGCTGCCTGAGAAGATGTGCGATATGTGTGTAGGTTCGGTTGATGGGTGTTATTTGCCGGGTAGATCTCCCCTCCAATACCGGCGAAACGGATCTGTTGTCGTTGCGACTGGGCGATGTCGATGATTGTTTTTGCTAATGTTTGCTCTATTTCTAATCTATAGATATGGGGATTTGTCTATGCTTCACTTGGCTTTCACATTTTTGGAGTCCCTCCATCGGCTCCTCAACTAGTCAAGAGATGGCCAGTCTGGAAAGCCTACTGGATGATGTCATGACTGATGTTCTCAACAGGCTACCTGCTGATCTGGTTGTTAATATGGGGAGGGTGTGTAAAAGATGGTGCTCTTTGACTGCTACCGATTATCTTGTTCAACTGCATCTTGAAAGATCTACTCCAGTAATGATTTTCCAGACCCGTTGGCCTGAACTTACTACTAATAACAAGATCACTCTGTTCTCCGTTGACTGGAGCTCCGAGAAGAAGGAGCAACTGATTAGGGAAATACGGTCACCGATAATTGAATCACTGCCGTCAAAAGGTTCTCTTCGATTTTCGGGTAGTTGCAATGGGCTCTTCATCTTCAAAAGAATCGGGATGTCTCCACTTACTTACTACATTTTCAACCCTTTCAGACAAGACCAAATCACCGTCACCTCGCCTTTGATTGTTGGCTTCTTCTTTAACTCGCTCACAAACAAGTACCAGTTGGTTACATATTATGTTACTATGGATGGCTTCGAATTTTACATAGGGAGTCTAGGGCCAATTATTACATGGAGGGAAGTTGAGTCCTTTCCTTATTGTCCTAGAGAACTATTTGCCCCGTCTGTTGTAAATGGGTGTCTTCATTGGATGGCCATTGGGAAGCGAGGGAAGCAAGATATGTTGCCCCCATGTCCAGATTCTATCATGGTCTTTTAGCATAGAAGATTGCCAATTTCATTTTCGGCCTCATCCAGGAAAGATTAATGGATCATGTCAAGGTCATCAAAAGATGCACTTGTTGGCAGCCAAGGGTCACCTGTATGCATATGGTATGTATGCCAATATCTTGGACATATGGGTTTTGGAGGACTCTGCAAATTGGTATTGGGTTAAAAAGTTAAGCATTCATCTTTAGTGGAACTTGACGCGGTATATAATACTTGATGAAATTCTCATAACTGGCTCTCCGATATTTTTCCAAGTGAAGGTTATCGACATACAAAAGGATGAAGTGCTTTTGGTAGTTCCCGAGAAGGGCTTCTTTCGGTGCCACATGCGCCTAAAAACAATTACAGAAGCTCAATTTGCGCATCTACCCCATGAAGGTTGTGGTTATGTGCGTGAGATTTGTGAATTGATGACTGTTGAAAGTACGATGAGTCTCGTGTCGAATAGAGACTTCTTTGATCAGTTTCAAGTTGTAAAATACAGTTTATGTAGACGCATTGATAAGGAAGGGTAGTGATTCTCTTTAAGGGATGTCTGTCAGTGGGCATTTGGATAAGTTAAAAGGAACTAGGGGGGGTCCAATTCTGTCTTTTCTCGTTCTCATTCTAACCACTGTTGGAAATATGGCATGATTTTCGTTGATGCATTATGATTGTATAATGGTAAAGTCAGATTTGCATACTCAATAATTAAAGTTATTTTATTTTTCCAAGTACTGTTGACATCATCGGAAAGCTTATTAATTGAATTTTTCGAAACAGGGGAAATTAATTGAGAGAATGCTTATGGAGAAGAGTTTGATATTTTTGTGGTTTTAAGTCTCCTTAATTCACCGGAAAGCTCGTGCTTGATCACTATAAATTGTGCTTGATCTCTTATAAATGTATGATTTCATTGAGCAAATTCAACCTGTCAAAATTGGATGTTGTGGCATGAGATGATATATCTTGAGATCTATCTATCCCAATTTTAGGAGGATTAAATATTGTTAAAAGGATAATTATAAATGTCAACCAAGTTATCCCCTTCGACTGAATTTTCTATTGAGAGAGAAGTTAAGTCAAACGTCTTTTTAGCTTCCAATATTGTTCAATAACAATGACTCTAGAAAATAAATAGCTAAATGTGGCAAAAATATTCTTAATTCATTAGAAAGCCTATGGCGACTAGTGTGGGGCACTCTTTCCTTTTCATACCAGAGGCTTCCATCTCTTTTGTAGGATCTAGGAAGAGGAACCTCGCCACTTAGAGTGGGGGTTGAAAAGGTAAGAAGAGACATAGATAGAGAGAGATGGCTTTGGTTTTGCTGAATTGAAAGTCAGAGAAAGAAAAGATCGTCTCTCCGTTTGAGCCTTTGTCATTGTGTTATTTTGTCTTTGTTTTGTGGTGTGGCGATTATTAAAGAACCAGTCCAGACCTTGAAAAAGCTGAAGTGAACAATTTGTCGAGCGGTTGATTTTCTTATTTCTACAAAATTATGGCAGTAAAGTTACCATCAAACCAAAAACACTACTGTGGATGTTATGTGTCCGTGCACTAAATCCATCATATCATTAATCGTTAAATTTTACTTTATTTATTTTTTCTATGTACATACAGTTGAAAAACAATTTGTAGATGGCCTTCTTCTTCCTTTCTTTGGATTTGGTACATAATCTTATTTTCCCTCTTAGTACATTTGATGAGTTGGAATATTATCAAAATTTTATTCTTTGATCTTTTAACTGAATCATTGCCATGTCTGCACTTAGTACATTTTCAAGCAAATCACGGGTTTGAATGTTGTTCTCCATTTCAACTCGTTCACAAGCAAGTACAAGTTGGTTACATTTCTCATAGTGTTCATATCACCTTCATTTTTTATTTGCTTTTAGTTGTGACAAAGGAGAAAAAAAAAAAAAAACA
>BCNH02000004.1:6661035-6674692 GCA_001662345.2 Metrosideros polymorpha var. glaberrima | reverse complement strand
GTATATATAGCTCAAGATTGAATATGGTCTTTGAAGCTAATAGCAAATCATATATTTATAAACAGAAAAAACACCGTGGAAAACCTCACTTAGTGACTGTGGCCTTGTTTAGCATTCCAAATGAGATTTGGGGCCGTAAAGTCCATTGACCAAATGCAATCCCATTTGGCAATTTATTTTGACCCAATTTGGGAAAATGCAATTACATTTCTAAGGCTCCCTAAAGTCCCTTAGCTCAAGGTAGGTCTAAAGGTATTTTGGAAAGTTGTATTTTCAAAATGCAAGTTGGCATCGTTCAAGATTGCTCATCTTCATTGAGGAGTCGGACGGAGCTGCTGAATGGAGGCCGGTGATTGTCGCCTGAGGGGTCGTGCGACCTTGGCGAACACCGCTTGAGGGTCACCAGACCCTGCGATTGCCGCTTAGGGGTTGTCGAACCTCAGGCGACCATCGCCTAGGGTCACGCGATCCAAGCAACGTAGCCTGCCGGCAAGATCTGGCCGTTGGCGGTTGGCCAACGGCCATTTTGGCCCCCTGGCGATTGAGCTTCATTTGAGAATAAAAAAGAAGAATAAAAAAGCAAAAGTACTTTACCAAATGTAGTTTTTACTAAACAACATTCATGTCAAAGTAATTTTTCAATGTGCTTTTAAAATATAGTTTACCAAATAGTATTTGCATTTATTCAAATCCCTTTAGGCTAAATGCGTTTGTATTTTCCCAAGTACATATTCCAAAATGCTGAACCAAACGGGGCCATATGTACCCCACTTTATGTGTGGCTTGACATGTTTCGTCAGCATAATAATCATAGAAAGAGTGTATGCAGGTTATTCCAGAAAGGAAAATCGACTCGGTCACGTGAGCTCCTGCATTCCTATTCAAAGACAACTTTTAGCCTAAAAACAACGCAAGCATGCAATATAATTTAGTTTTTCGAAACATTTTCTAAAAATTTTGTAATGAGGTTGTCTCAAATAAGTTCTCGACTAGTTTGAGCTTGACTCATATTGACTTGATTAATCAGTGAATCTTAGTATAAACTCTAGTTGAGCTCAATCCCAAATCAAGCTCCAATTCAAAAAAATTTGGCCGCCTTCCATGTGTGGTGATAAAGTCGCCCACGAATAAGGACCATTTTTAATTCTACCAAGAAAAGTCGAGCCAATTGAAAGCCAATTGAAAGCGCCAAAAATGTGCTTGCCTGCAATTGATGAACTTGAATCAAACATATAAATAGACAACCATACATTACCATTCCTCATTTCAAAATCTACGTGGACATCACAGAATCATATTTGTAGCTAGCTTTCATAACCGGACAAAAGAAAAACCAACGACTTTGCAACCTTGGGTATGTATGTTTGAGTAGATAAAAACAACAAGCTCCGTTTGTTTCGTGAAAAATGAATGATTTGGAAAATATTTTCCTAAAAATTATTGCTTGTATATCGCTTACAAAAATGAACAAACGAAAAATATTTGCATTGTTTACAAAAAAGTTTACACATAAATTTTTGTCTATAATGAAAATATTTTTCATTAACTAATTATTTCAAACGATAATTTTTAGGAAAATGTTTTTCAAATCATTCATTTTTCGCGAAACAAATAGAGCCTAAAAAAAATTCAGATCAAAGCTTCTGCAATACCCAAAGAAAAGACCTGTATAGTGTAAACAGCACCATCATCGACTCCATCATTCTATTGATCCATGATCACACACGATCTCATTCCCATCTAGTAAAATCATCGAGAAATGGAGAATTAGTCTTTCATTCCTAGAGGAAAAGAAACTTAATTTATTAATGAACCAAGCAAATAGGAAAGAATAATTCCATAAAGTTTACCAATCATTTCCTTTTCCCGTAAATATGATGGGAATACATTTTGTTAGAAGAGGAAAAATTACCAAAAAAGTCATAGATATATTGTATGGATGTTTTCGAATATAGTCCTTCCGATGAATTTTGGTCAGCAATCGGTGACATAGACATTGAGTGTCCTACGTGACATAGTCAGGTCAACGCTAATGTGGACATTTTTTTTAAAATTTTAAATTTTTTCTTTTCTTTTTTCCATTGTGGGCTGGCAAGGGTGGTCATTGGGGTGAGGGCTTACACGCCCTCTTCAGCCATCGCTAAGGTTC
Source organism: Metrosideros polymorpha var. glaberrima (assembly GCA_001662345.2). Lineage (NCBI taxonomy): Eukaryota > Viridiplantae > Streptophyta > Magnoliopsida > Myrtales > Myrtaceae > Metrosideros > Metrosideros polymorpha. The sequence goes on along the minus strand of BCNH02000004.1, from coordinate 6,672,543 downwards.
TAGCAATCCCTGCTGGCTCTTATGGAAAGTGAATAGTGAAAAAAAAGGAAAAGAAAAGACAGAAAATATTTTAAAAATTCATAAAATTGTAAAAATTGTCTACATTAGCGCCTGCCACTGGCCATGACACGTACAATAGCCGATGACCATGTTAGCAATTTTCTACCAATTTTGATCGAAATTATTATATTGACAAATTGTCAAAAAATTTATAACTAAATTGACCAAATTTAAAAGTTTAGGACTAAATTAACTGTTGTACGATAGGTTTAGGACTTTGAACAATTATCCCGTAAAAGGTATAAAGAGAACTTAATTCTATTCTCTTTTGAGAAATAGCGAATAATCATCCATTTATCCTTCATTGCACTCAACCTCTATTTCAAACTTGAGGAGATTTATTATTTGTTTTGAGTGAGTGATTTGTCCTCATTTGAAAATAATTTTTTTAATGTAAGGATGACATTTGACATTTTAATATAGTTTAGAGACAAAATCGAAGCATTGAAAGCTTAGATTGGACATTGCGGATTGAATGAAAAATGCTACATAAGCGGGGTTGGACACATAACATATATAATTTTTAATTCTGGAAAATGAATTTATTCCATTAGTTGATTGGATAAATGATATTTTATGCGGGCGATCTACCTTGTATGAATCCACAGATAAATCTATGGGAGAGTCGAGGTTGAAACGAAAGACCCAAGTCTTATGGGCTCTTGTCCTTCTCTGGGCCGTCCTATGGACTCCCGTCTTCTGGCTCTATTTGGGAAAAAGGGGCCCCACCGCATATTTCTCGGTGGACCAAAAAACATAAAGAAAGAACCCGACAATGTTGAAGACCGACCCGACCCGACCCGTGACAACAATACTCTTCCAGTTCCATAAACATCTCTCTACCTTTCCCACGTTTCCAGAATTAAAAATTATATGCGGACATGTTATTTATGTACGCCTGTGTAAAATACTTGCATATATATTAGGGGTGAGCGGTTCCAGGTTCCTCACAGGTTCCACCTGGAACCTGGAACCTGGAACCTACCCGTCCCTACAGGTTCCTTGTTTTGTGAAACCTGGAACCTACCCGTCAGAACTTGGAACCTGGAACCTGGAACCTACCCTGTCACAGGTTCCAGGTTCTTACAGGTTTTTTTTTTTTTTTTTCATTTTTAGTTAAGCAAAAAATAAAAGTAAACGCAATTACAAAAATGAAAATTCCCCATTTGTCGTAGCAACAATCCATTAAATATGAAAACGTAAGATAAAATAAACAAGAAAAAGTTCAAAACACGTAACATAAAACCTAAATTATAGAACTTCAGTGCATGGATATGCTTAAATTATAAAACCTAAAGTATGTTCCGTTTTTGCGCTACATTCGCCAAGTGGCAATTACGCAACACGTTGCCCTAAATTTTACTCTATCTTTGGTTCACACTAAGACCTCCTGAACTTCACTAGGAAAACTCTCTTTATGGATCATAAGGATGTGGTACCTACCGACAATGAAAGCAAAATACAAAGGGAATGAGAATAGGTTTCAGTACAAAATGCTATCAACTTGGTAGTAGAGCAAATTCAGAAAATCAATTAATCATCTTAGAACACTATCAAGCAAACAAACCAAGCAAAAAGTACCAACTTCACAATTGCAAACACTTTGAATTCCCTTGGTTAAAACCAAACAAAAAATTGAAAAATTCACTTTGATTCCTTTAGAATCAGCATATGCTTTCAATGCATCGGGATCAACAAAACAATTGCTACCAAAGAAGATTTCTGGCTATCACCTATCATAAGCAAACACATAGGTTTCTTTTTAGTATTCGGTTCCTAATCGGTTCTCGGTTCCGGCGGTTCCTAAAAAATGGAACCCGGAACCGGACCCTCTCATATTAGAATCTAGAACCGCGGTCCGGTTCCGGTTCCCCGGTTCCCGGTTTTACCCGGGAACCATGCTCACCCCTAATATATATTACCTAGGAAAAAGGAGATGAAGGATGCTCAGCTGAATACGATTATAGTAAGGACGGGCCGATCGTGTAATGATACTGAAGTTACTTGAGGATTCTTAATGGGATACTGAATATTTCATCTGTTATGCTTTCCAGATATCTGCTAAATACTGGCCTTTGCCAACTCTGTGAGGCCGATATAGTTGCAATGACAAATGCACTGGAGCGCTATTGGGTTTTGTTCCTGGCCATTAACCATAGATTACCTTGTTTCTTGGACTGAACTCATGGATGCTTGGCTAGGGACTAAAGTAAAGTCCCAAACATTTACTACTGTCGTGGCGAGCAACATTCCTGCGTTTTATCCCACACCTGCGAACAAGCGAAACACCTTCCCAATCCTCCTCACTGACCAATCTCCTCCCCCCCACGTCGCCACCACCCCCCCGCCAGATCACCGCCGTCCAGCTCGCCGAGTCCTACCCGGCGCTCCTCCGGCTCAGCTAGCCCCACCTCATCAACTCCTTCCTCCACGTCTCCGACAAGATCAGTCGGGGCGTCAAGGACCACATTTGCACGGGCCGACATGCCATCGACGGGAGGCTCCCGCATCCTGGCGGCGAAGGAAGGTGAGGGAGTTGGATGAGTTCGGGATGGGGAGTACCACTGAAGGGTCTGCTCACAAGGTTTGGACTTCGGGTATTTTTCCTCTGGCCTTTTGAATTTGTTTCGCGCGTTACAATTTGTCCTTAGTTTGTTGTTTGGCGTTGCCATATGGTTAGCATCGTGTACTCTTTTGGATGAATTCCGAGTTTTCATTTTCTATCTTTTGATTAGAAAGTTGATTCTCCTTGCTTGATTCTTATCCAGGGGAGCTTTTCCTCCGGAGGAGCTTGTGGCACTTGAGAGCTAGGTTAATCTTCATCCTAGACTCTATTGGGATAAACCCATTCAAAAGAATATAACAATTGCAGCCCCAACAAAGGAATGATGCCGGGCAACTTAAGTTTCTTTGTTTTCTTCATGACAACTGGTGGATAAAACCCAGACCCATGAAATACTTACTAACCTTGTGGTCTAGAAAAGATGGTCGATGGTTGTACTGGGTGGTGTGGAGATCAAACCTTAGTCATGCACCTAATTCTTTTAACTTTTCCATTCCTTAACCCAGACCAACCTAATGGGGCTAGGCACTTGGGAAATTAGGATGCTTGCAATCCCATTTTATGTTATTTACGCTGTTGCACTTTTGGAGTAGTCGAAACTGATACTATATTTTTTGTCTATTATTTTTGCCTTCTGCTTTTGATACTGCACTTGTACATGTTGGTATCTTGATTTCCTATATTGGTGCTGTCCTCCGTTCTTTGGTATCTTTAGTGGAAACATTTAAAAAGACCATGTTTTAAGCTTATTTTTTAATGGCTTTGCATCTTCGCATTTTTGTACAATCTAGGATTTGAAGCATTTTGGATTTGGTAGTGCCAGATCGTAACATTTTGATTTGCTACTTCCATCTGGTAGCTGTAATTGGTTTACTCAGGTGATACGTCTGTTAATTGTTAGGTGACTGCAAACCTTTGGGATGTATCTCGAGTTCCAGGAGGATCCTCAGGAGGCTCAGCTGCTGCTGTTTCTGCTAGGCAGTGTACAGTGGCACTTGTAAGCGATACAGGAGGGAGTGTTTGGCATTTTTGGGTTGAAATCCACCTATGGACATGTCTCAAGATATGATCTCATGGCATATGCGTCATCACTGGATGACATTGGGTGCTTTGGTTCATCGGTAGCTAATACTGCAATTCTTCTTCATGCAATTTCCGGTCACGATGGACGTGACACCACCAGCAGCAAGCGAGCAAGCGCTTTTTAAAATCTCTTGACATGCGCATTTTTTTCCAAACCAATTCATTAACTTATAATTTACAGTGTTTGCAAGATGAGCCTTGTTTAGGCAATTGATAAATCAAAAGTTGATTTTAATTGTTCCTCATGGAAATATTTATTCAGAAACTCTTGAATTTATGTGTCCATTTAGCGTTCCTTTATATTTGGCTTATTCCAGTCACTTGTTGAGGATTTCACAATTTCTTATCCCTGATTTTATTTCTCACTTTTCTGCTGCAAATACATTGGAAGACAAACCTCTGGAAGGAATGTGGGTTGGTCTTATATGTGAGACTCTTATAAGGGGTGCAAATTTGGGAGTAGTAGCTGTGATTAATGCTGCTGTGTCAAATATGGAAGTGTAAGGATGCATTGTCAAAGAGGTCTTCTTGTTAATTTGTTTATTTGTTATCGTGAAATGTGATGCTTCTATTTTAATTCTCTTTCAAAATATATGAATTCTACTTTCGACTTCTCTTTGAGGTGTGATTGCCATCATTTTCCCTTGGGTTAGCGGCCTATTATATTCTGGCATCATCTGAATCATCATCTAACCTGTCACATTAGGATGGTGTAAGGTATATAAAACATCTGGAATGTTCCTTGCTGATTCTAGTGTGACAATTTAACAGTTGTGGTCATTCGTTATTTGGTTATTTTGATTCAGTTGATATTGCAAATATTTGCAAATTGTTGTCCATAGAAATTGTTATTGTAAAAGATAAAGACTGAGACCGAGAGCGAGACGGAGATAGATCTCTGTGTTAACTGTTGTCCTTATTTAGATCTTACATATTATTCTGCAATGGTAGTCAGGTACGGGAGCCAAGCAGTTGCTGATGAGTTCTGTTCTCTATATGGTGTTTCTCAAGCTGAGGGTTTTGGCCCTGAGGTACATCTGATGTGAAGTTGCATTAAGAATTCTTCAATGGTCTTATTAATTTCAGTTGGTTGTAGCTTTGCTTGTGACGGTGGTTGACTCGCAAATTGCTGTTGTTCTTGCCCCTGGCGTCTCTCTGAAATTTGCCTTCATTTTAACAGGTCAAGAGGGAAATCCTAATGAGAACATATGCTCTATCAGCTGGTTACCATGATGCTTACTACAAGCGTGCTCAGCAGGTACTAGGATTTTATTGTAGATTGGTATCCTCCCTTTTTCTTTCTCTCACTTTCAACTTGAAGAGTGTGAATTTAGTGGGCTGAAGATAGCATTTTCCTTTATTGCCTCCATGTCACTGTTATATTCGACTTGCTTGTATGCATATGAAAAAAAGGAAGATAGCATGCAACCTGTAAATGGAGATTACATGTGTATTTGCGTTTAAGTTATTAAGGGGTTCTAGATTTGCTTAAGGTTTATCCATTAGAAATCTCATTTGTTTTTTTAGTTATTTCAGGTGAGGACAATCATTCAGAAAAGCTTCAAGGCTGCATTGGATGAAAATGACGTTCTTATTTCTCCTGCAGCCCCTTCAGCTGCTCACTTAATTGGTATGCGGCTATTTCCTTTCCTGTTCCACCTTGATTAGTCTGATTACTCATCTTACATTCAACTGCACATTCCAATGGTAGGCGAAAAGAAGAACAATCCTTTGGCTATGTATGCTGGAGACATAATGACAGTAAGTATTTATGCCCTGCCCTTCTCTTTTCCTTGTCCTGTCCGAGTTTTGTATGATATGAGCTGAATAGACTTCATTCATTTGATACAACTGTCTGTGGACTGTCTGTGGTCTATGTTAAGAGAAATACTTGCTTTCCTTGATCCAATACACTAAATTTTACACATATCACATAGGACTTCGCTAGAGTCCACAAAATGCATAGAATTGAGACCTGCACAATCTCGGCACTATTGGCCTAGGACTGGAATTGTAAATTTTCGGGCTAGTAAATCAAATTACTTGTCTTTCATTACTATCTTGTATAGATGGGATATGCTATGACTGGAATGGGGGAATGTTAACTCGGCTGGTCTACCTGTCTTAGAATCACCACCTGGATTTGTTGATGGAGGATCGTCCGGCCTTTCTGTTGGTCTTCAGATAATCGGTGCAGCATTTGATGAGGTTTTTGCTTCTCTCTTGTCCATTTAAGTTTTTACCTGATACTGAAGTTACTTGTCTGTCTTATCGATTCCAAGCTCTTCCTGTCGTTTCCATATATACACCTGTCATATTACCTGCATTTTTCTTAAGACAAAGATGGTTTAATTTATTTGCCGGAAAAATTGCTCAAGCTCGGGCACATCTTGAGCAGACCCTTCAGGGTCATAGATTTATCCCTCCAATTATTGATATTGATGATGCGTGCTAGGTTCTCTAATTTATATGGGTGACATCACAAAGCTAGTGAATTGATTATCAAGATTGTTTGTAGGGGAATATGAAGTTTAAAGGAATTGAGACAACTTTGCCGGAAGGCTGAGGGTGAATTCAATGTATCTACTGCTTGCCTCGCTGCCGTCATACTACCAAGTGGGACTGCAGAGTTGGAGTTTGTGCGTGAGCCGTGTACCCTGTTTTCGCGCTCTTACATTTGAAGAACTCGTGGTTAAGACAGGTCAGTGGTGAATGGAAGTACTATCTTTGATGGAGAAATTGGCCATCCCTACCATTATATTAGCTAACTGCATGGATCAGCACCGAATTAGGAACTGGTACATTGTTGTGATTCTTTTCGTCTATAAGGACTTGCATGTTTTTCTTTTTCCGTGTGCTCTAAGTTTTTTGTGATTCTTTTTCCTGCTTAGGATTCGGAAGTATCGATAAAAGCATGTACTAACCTCTTTCCTTTGTGGTGTGTTATCTTGGAAAGCTGTGGAGCACATTGAGGAAACTTCCTATAGTCTTCTTTACTTGGGTGTCAGTGAAGCACTTGGGCCAACTGTCCGGAAAGCCATAATTTTGTTGTATACAGCTTGTACAAAAGCAAGCATTAAGTAATTTTAGCTCCACGTATGGAATGTCCGGCCGAGCGAGAATATGCAAGAAATACAGTTTCCTTATCTTCTTTTATTAGTTGTGGAGGGAAAGTGATATTCAGTTTTAAAGGACGTTTTAACCTTCTCTGGTGTTGATTGGCTTGAGATTCAGGTCAATGCGAATCGGAGTGAGAAGATGTCTTTCATCCATCCACGATGAGAATCAGTCTATGCCTATTATCTGTGATCTTAGACTGACTCCGAGTTCCGAAGCTCTACTTACCGACAAGGAGATAGATCGTTCGTCTAGCACATAATTTTATTTTCTTCTATTGCTCCCTCCGTCTTGAGAGGCAGCAGGAAAACTGCCTAATCTTCACCATTAATGGACATCAAGGGACCAACTGCAAAAAGGTTCCTTCTTGTTTCTTCGAGACAGTTTAGCATAATTACTGCTGCTATAGCCTATAGGTGGTCTTTTGGTTTTTGGCGAAAACAATGTGGATAGATGTGTCCCCAGAGAAGGGGGGGAACAGAATTAGGGATGACGATGTGGTGGGATAGGAGCGAATGATTGCTTTCGAAACGAAGGGATGCGAACGATTGCTAAATGAATCATTGCTCATGTTTCGTCTTATGCCATAAGGCAATTTCTGATGAGTGCTCCTCAAGCATGAACTCGTGCAAATTCAAATTCTTCCCACTCGGCTTACACTGTCACTTGTCCGCAGCATACCCCGTATGCATTTACTTTATATGCTTGTGCGATGTCCTGGAGTCCCACTTCTATCCTATTGGAATCATCACCGGCCTCAACTGCGGTGAGATTCATTTGTTCAAATAATTGAATGCTTGTTAAGGATGACTCAATGGATGGAAACTCAGCAAAAGAACCTCAATTATCGGATCACTTGAGAAATTGGAGTCCATCGAGAAGGTCATGATTGATAGTTTATACTTTTAACAGGGTTCTCTTTGTCTCGGGATCTTAAATCTGACTTCAAATGACAAGAGAAGGTGAAATGCCTATGCACTCCTGAAAGATATTTTAGCCAGGTCAGAGGTTGCCCGAGGCAATTCTCATTGCAATTACATGTCTACAAAAGGATCGATCTTTCAGGATATTGAACCTCCTGCTTTTGATTTCAGGTTTTGGATTTGGCATTAAGAGCTAATACGGACAAAAAGTTCAAAGAAGGCACCGAGAGAATATTCATAACCCAAGATGATGTTTATGTAAAGGAGATCGATCGACGAAGAGTTCAACAAGGTGTGCGGAGTTCATCTGTCCGAAAAGTGTTTGAAGATCTAGCTGATGGGAACTACAAGGATTTCTTGGCTAAAGGAGAGTGATCCTAATAAAAGAATCTGCGGGATTATTTGAGAATGACTCGACTTTGAGTCCTAAATTGTTGAGGCGGTCGGAATGTTCCCGGACTTCACTTGTTTGGCTTCCTGTGCTCGTTACTTTTATACTTGATTTTAGTCAAATGGGCATGTAACATTGAAAATTCTTAACGACACATCTATTTTGTGATTGTAGTTATCATTATGGAGAATCTAAAGAAAAAATTGGTTGAACAATGTTACATACAAATAAACATTCATTTAATTATAGATTATTGAAAATTTCTCAATGTGAGAGTAAAGTTAATTCATTGAAAATTATTGAAAAGGTTGGGTACAATATGTGGAGGGAGAGAGAGAGAGTCGTGCCATCAGAGCATCGTGGTATTCTACTATTGGTCATGCGTTAGGGAACATAAAATAATGGGCCTACAATTGTTTTTTTAACCAATGGGCCTACAAGTTCAAAAATGAGAAGAGTATCAATATATGAATAGTCAGTGGGCTCGAGGGCCGTTAGTATCGTTTTTCAGGTTTTTCGGCTCTAATAACAGAAAAAGGCCAAACAATTATATGGGCTTCTGGCCCATTTACACCTCATGAGACAAAACACTAATTACCGCGGAAAAAAATCCGAACACGACATGACACCGTACGCCTAACTTGTACATTAGCAAATTGACACGATTTCATTGTAGTCCAATTGCTTGGCATGTACATTCACAATTAATATTTTTTAGGCCGATACCAATTGACACGAAAGATGAACACCATTTTGACTAGCCGATACAAATTGACAGCCCTAAATTCAAGTAATGAACTATTCATGCGTCCGTACTTGCATGTCAAAAGTAGAAGGTTTAGTTTCCTTAAAGCGTCAAGGAGACAAGTTGAGTTTAAGTTCCAAAACATCATATTGCAAACCATTATCTTGTAAACTAAAAGACTTTGAAAAAAAAAAGTTTAGCTCTTTTTAGAATTGATTTCGCATCTGTGCAATAAGTTTAGCACTTTTTTTGGGCATTATCTCGTCAAAAATAAATCCACTAGTAGATTTCACCCATGGAGATTATATCTTTATACTATTTTTTTTATTTCTTGAATTACTTGAATGTGTATTTTTTTTTTTTCAATTATATGCTATGAGATTCTGTAAGCATTTTTTTGTAGCTGAGTGCCCCCGGTGCACTTATTAAACAATTGGATAAAGAAACATTGTAGTTTTGGGAAGCATTATTTTTTTCTCCTAATCAATGTTTTGTAAATAAAAATATTTCCTATTAGATATGTTTAACAAGTGCTCCAAGGCGCTCTTGAAAGAGACCCATTAAGTAAAATGGATAAAATTCTATGATGAATTGTGTATCAACTCACGGTTTTGGTGAATTTTTCGGATCATCCTCCATAAAGGGCGATATTATCTCTTTATTAAAGCTTGGTAAGGTCACATAGAACGACCGTTTATATGAGGATCAACTTGAGTTCTTATGTGAATCCATAAATTTTACTTCAATTTAAGTTGATCCATGTACTTGTGGAAACAAATTACTTCTTGATGAACTTCAAACTAAGCCGAAATGCTTCACCAGTACGATTATATATTAATGTTGTAAGCACGGGGCTCAACTAACCAAATCAATCAGTGAATCGCCTTCCGAAATGGTTTACTTTGCTATGAGAACAAGATTATGTTTGAAACACTTGATAAAACGAAAATGGATTCGTCAGGCTGGTGTCTGGTACAAGGGAAGTGAAAGCGAAAGGTTTGCATATAGTAACAAACAGAGAGCAAGTAAGCCTTGGAAACTCGGGGATGCTTTCTGATTCTTTCCTGTTCTTGGTTTGTCAGCACGTAGAAATAAGACTTTTCTTGCCTATGTATAGACGAAAAGGTTCCCTAGAGAAAGAACATAACTAGAGCTTCCACACACCCAGCGCAGCAACCGCTCCCTTAAGCCCTTTCTTGCTCGAAATGCAAGCCGAAAGCTCTTCGAAAATGGTAATGTGCACGTCGAATTTTGTTTCTTGATTATGATTAAACACCGGAGAAGGATGGTCTAAGTTAGAGCTGTCCCTCAGGCGAAAATTTATTAGGTGGTTTCGTTCTGCGTTATTAGTATAGACAATGTCTTTGCAGAGCAATATGCACAGTCTTCTGTCACGATTGACTAGCTCGTTTGAAATTACAATGTCGAGTAAATGCACGGTGAATTTTCTTGCCTCAGGCAGGAAAGAAGGTGTGTTACCATGGTTCGCATGATAAATGTATGAAGACTCAAATGCAGAGTGATAGGCATACCCTTAGTAATAGTTGCAAAAGCATAATGCTCTATTCCATGGCTTACTCAAGGAAAATCCGATATTTAGAGGACAAGATTTTGCATAATGGATGATTTGCAAGCTTAGCGTCAACTATGGACCAAACACCGAGGATTTTCTTCTACTGTGCTTTTCGTTCTGTCCTAATAGGAAAAGTATAGGGATATCAAGTCCCTTGCGCAGAAAGAAGCGAGACGGGGAGGCAACTGTAAAATGCAGATCAGAAAAAAAAAAAAAAAAAAAAAACCGAGTCAACATTGCTACAGTGACCACTCGGTTCACTGTAGCTACCGAGACTAAACAAAATGCAGCGGAAGACAGAATAGAAAAACAGAACAAAAAAGAAAGGAGAGAAAGAAAGAAAAGAAGGGAAAAGAAAGAAGAAGAAAAAGAAAGAGAAAAGGGAGTTGTCTGAGCCACCGAGACCTCGTCATGCCGATCCATCTCCGATTTGCAATGTTCGGTAAGCGCTCATACCTCTCGTTCATCCTATCCGAATGATTTTTGGATTTAGGTCTAAAATTCGGAATTATGTAAAATTTGATCCGTGAAGTTCGATTTTGGAGCTGTTAAATTGATTTTTTTTTTGAGAATGATAGTTAAGGGTGTTGTGGAGCTATGGGATTTTACGGATCTTGATTTGGACTTACGGTTTGCAAGAAACGGAAATTTGAAGTGTGACGCGCGCAGTGAATAGTACACGATCCGAACATGTTGTGCCCGTTTTTGTTGATTTTTGGGCAGATTCTGGAGAAACCATGTTGGGGGTTTTGAAGTACATTAAATGGGCTTTCTTTGGATTGCAATCTCGTTTCAATCGGGGTTCGGAGGAGGGAGTTATGACGTGTTAAAGTTCGACGCGCAAGTTACGCGTTGTGGACGGCTTGAGTAATTGCTTTGGGTGTGCGTTTCGTTAGCGCGTTTGAGTTGTTTTGTTAGCGTCTAGGCGTCGTCTAGTCGCTTTGTAGTTGTTGTAGAGTTTTACTCAATTTTTTTGACGTCGATTCTCGTTTAATTGATAGGATTACGAGATCGTCGAGTCATCTAGCTACGCGTTGCTTGATTTTAGGCTTT
>BCNH02000004.1:6631849-6660562 GCA_001662345.2 Metrosideros polymorpha var. glaberrima | reverse complement strand
TGCAAGAAACGGAAATTTGAAGTGTGACGCGCGCAGTGAATAGTACACGATCCGAACATGTTGTGCCCGTTTTTGTCGATTTTTGGGCAGATTCTGGAGAAACCATGTTAGGGGTTTTGAAGTACATTAAATGAACTTTCTTTGGACTGCAAACTCGTTTTAATCGGGGCTCGGAGGAGGGAGTTATGACGTGTTAAAGTTCGACGCGCAAGTTACGCGTTGTGGACGGCTTGAGTAATTGCTTTGGGTGTGCGTTTCGTTAGCGCGTTTGAGTTGTTTTGTTAGCGTCTAGGCGTCGTCTAGTCGCTTTGTAGTTGTTGTAGAGTTTTACTCAATTTTTTGACGTCGATTCTCGTTTAATTGATAGGATTACGAGATCGTCGAGTCGTCTAGCTACGCGTTGCTTGATTTTAGGCTTTCTAGGTGAGTTGTGCTATTTCTTCTTCGAATTTATAAATTCATATTTTGAAAACGAATATGGATTATATGGTATGAGTTACTGAATGGCATGATTATTGCATAAAAATCTGGATCGGGCAATTACTACCATTTGTGTATTGGAGAACGATGCGAGGAACATTTTGTGAAATGTATTCCGTTTGTTAAACGGAAGATTATACGTTTGGTTTATGAGATTGAATTCTGATATTGGATTATTTTATGCTCAATATGACTATGAACCTGAGTAAGGGTTTCTGGGGTATGCATACCAGTTTAGGATATCCTTCTGGGCCGAACCACCGGCTTTGTAGGTGGAGACCTTACCAAGGGGAGAATCTTGGTCGTCTTGTCACAAGGCGTTGTGTCGTGACCATGGTAGTATATTGAGCAATAGATTAGTGGATGGAATGGACCATCGACGTGTTATTGATGAGATTAGTCAATGGAATGGACCATTGACGTGGTTATGAATGAGATTAATCAATGGATTTGACCATTGATATTTTGTTTTGTTGTATGCATAGTGGTTGCTCGATCTGCTTTGAAGAAATGCGCTACTCACTGAGCTGTGGTTGCTCACCCCTCTCATCTTACATGTTTTCAGGTTCCTCGGTTAGCCGCAAGTAGGACGAGAGCGCTTCCTACAGGGACTTCTAGTAGTAGGAGTTTGGGGTATGAGCTTAGCTAGTTTTGTTTTTTGAAGGTGATACGTGTTGGGTTAGCTGAGTTCTAAGTTGTTTATATTCTTTTGATGGATGATAGAAACTCTGATGTTGTAACCACCTGCTGGCTCATTATATATATCTACAGTTTAGACGTATATATGTTGTTAACAGGTTTGTTGGTTATGTTTGTGGCTGCGTCCTTCGTGTGGAAGGACGGCCGTGTCGTTCCCCTTTTCTAGTGGATTTGGGGTGTGACAGCAATCGGGCTGCTCTCTTCCTATGTGGTAATTTACATACACACATCCTCATTCTCAAGCAATATTTCCAACTACAGAGTCCGAGTGTATATGTATGTGTGTACTCGGTGCAGCTACGGAAGGACTAGAGAACACGGCGTTCCTATCGAACGCGGTGAACTTGGTGACATACCTTTTCGGTTCCATGAACTTTGGCCTGACCAAATCCGCCACCGCCCTCACCAACTTCATGGGGATCTCCTTCCTCCTACACCTCTTCGGTGGCTTCATAGCCAACACATATTTTTCCCGTTTCAAGACCTGCGTCCTCGCTGGGCTGCATCGAGTTGGCGGTCCGTGCTTTTCGCGCATGACTTTGTGCACATATGTAGAATGTACCTGATCAGTATGTATGGACCGGGTCCTCTGATAAGTAGTAAATACTACTTAATTAATGGCGGAAGACCCTTGTTATGTTGTGATTGGCCCCTTGCCCTAATTAACTTATCCATTTCTTATTAAGTACCTAGCTTTGTTCTCTATAGTTGATAAGAGTAACAGACACTCGGATATGTGATGTTTACGTGCAATAGCACATTGAACAGACATGATCTAACTTTTCACTTTTGTTATTCAATAGGGTTCCTATTTGAATGTAGTTTTGGAGGGACTTAGCTCGGCCTTTTGTCCTCTTGTACAAGCGAGAACAATATTACACTCCCTCATAGACCGAGCCAATCATAACTCAATAACCGCATGATATATGCTAGAACTCGGGATAAATAAGATCGACTCATAGACCGATTGGTTTGTCACGATTAATTTTAGTTAGCGGAATTGGCTGCTAATGTCTGACCAATAACTTTTGCATAATAATTGCAATACAATTAGCTTGCTGGACCAAGTTTAACATTTGTTTTATATCCCAAGGTAACTGTGCTCTGGATTTAACACTTGAGGATATCGTTAAGATATACTATGATGTCTACCTAATCCACGCTGAAATGCTAAGGGAGACAGATCGCAATGTCAAGAATATCTTCTCTCATCTAAACTTGAATTCCAATTTTGTATAAATTGCAATTAGAACCAACCCATTTAGAGTGGTTCATCTTAGTGAAATTCAAAGGCTTCTAGTAATGAGCATAGGTGATTAGAAGTAGGAACAAATGAACGATGTTCATTATGGTCACTGCTTTTATAAACAGGATTATGCCCTCCTAGCAGTACGAGCACACTTCCACCAGCTGAGGCCGATTTCTTGAAAAGGCATTGCGCCGGACCAAACGAGCCAATGCCTTGCTGCAGGCAGCACCCAGGCCGCGATCCTCTACATGGGCCTGTACCCAGTCGTGTCCGGAACGAGCGAAGTCAAGGCCGCTCTGCCTTCGCTCGGGGCCAACCAGCTTGATGAGAAGGACCCAAAGGAGGCAACCCAGCTGTCTAGCTTCAATAACTTGTTCCTGTTCAGCCTCACCATCAGGGCCATTATCGGCATCACTTCCATCGTGTGGATAAGCACCAGCCAGGGCTGGGACGGGGCTTTGGGCATCTGCATCGTCGCTGTTCTGTTCACCTGTGGGGTTCGTGTGCATGGGGAAGTCTCTCTACAGGAACAATGTGCCCAAGGGAAGTCCCCTCGTTCGGATTCTGCAGGTATGAGAGCAATAACTGGAGAATAAATCTGCAAGTCCGATTTCTCTAATAGTAAATTGCCATCAGTGTAGACGACGCAGAATATTTACAAAGTACTACTGCATGGTCTAGATATAAAGTTTCGAATATTGAATGGTTGGCTATGTGCATGATAAGTGAGCATGGATCCTCTCTGCAAGTTCAGAGTGGTGATTTAAATGTGTTTTTTTATTTATTTATTGATTTCAGGTACTTAGTAGGTGCCATCAAGAAAAAAGGTCTCCCGATCCCAACGACGACAGATGAATTTGCACATGGTGAATGACACTAGAGGTGTGCATGGTCCGGATTGGTCCGATCCACAATTCCATGTGGACCGGACCAATGACCCCAGTCCCCATATTTTCAGGACTGGGGGTCCGAATGGGACCGGTAAAAACTGAGCAACTCTTGTCCAAAGTGCAATCCTGCCCGATAGAGAATTTAATCTCCCACTCTTTGTTGTTATAATCGTCCGGCTTATCAGATTGGCTTAATGAACCGCGCGATCGTGGCTCCTCCTCCTCCTCTTCTTGCTCGTCGAGGTCCTCCCGAAAGTCCCCCTGGCTCCTCCCAAGCTCGAGCCCACCACCTCCTCTCAGCCCGAGGTCGAATTTGAATCCTGGGCTACCTTTGTCTCGGTTCCACTCCTTCTTCTCGACTTCGTCGTCAATGAGGCATTAGAGAGAGCTAAAGGAGGAGACGAAAGATTGGGGCGTCGTCGCGAAGAAGGAGGACAGGGAGTCGAAGAGCTGGTCCACTCGGATTTAGAAGCTGTCTTTCATGGAGGTGCTGGTGGTAAGATTCTGCTAGTTAAGAGAGAGAGAGAGGGGTGGGGTTGCTTATAAATGGAATTAGGGAGATGGGGAGAGGACAACATAAGTTAAGGAAGAGAGAGAGAGAGAGAGAGAGAGAGAAAGATGGGGACAAGGAAAGGGGAGGTAGGAAGGAAGAGAGAGGAAAAGGGGGGTGCATTAGGAAGGAGGAGATGGGACTTAAAGGAAAAGAGAGAGAGATGGAATAGGGACACAGTGGGAAGGAAGAGAGACAGATGGTGTTGCAAATATTACGAAATTTTTTTTAAAAAAATAGTATATATGAGGATCGGTCCGATTCGGGTGGTCTGGTCCCCCCTAAGACTGGGGATCGGACTGGACCGACCACTAGTTCCACTTATAAGAACCGGGAACCGGACCAATCCCTCTTAGGACTAGACCAAACCGGCTGATCCGGTCCGATTTTGTCCGGTTCTTTTTGCACACCCCTAAATGACACAACCTGAGGAAAATGATGAAATTCTTCCCCGGACAGACTAATTCCGACAGTAATCCCATTTGCAATGATGATAGACATTATTATTTTTAACACAAATCTATTTATGTCGCTTAACTTTTGCAATTATTTTCTCCAAGAACTTGATGAACAACCAATTATTAAATTAATAAAAGTGGACCATACAAGTTTATTGGGGGATTTGTCAAAGTAAGAAACAATAAAACAATGAACAAGATAGAAAAGGAGAGCGTCGTATTGCAATAACAATAAATAAAGGAAGAAAAGGATCTACATCCTCTTTTATCCTCCAACGTACTTAAGGGGGCAAGTGACGGTGTTCATTTGGGCGATATTTAATCAAGATTTCGCAGTACAAGTCTTCATCATATTCTCAAGAAGACATTGAAGGGGACATCTTAGGGGATAGGCAAATCGCAATTCATTTAAATAACCCGACTATTTTGAAGTCTAACCTCTGCCTCTCAACGTCACAATGAGTCAAGCTACAGTAGGAATGAAAAGTGATATGTTATTTATGTTTCTTGCTTTTGTGAATAGTATGTATATATTAATCGTGCATAGCTACCAATAATTGGGCTCACATGATCATTTGAGCCGAGCAATCCCAAGACCAAGCTTAAGCTGCATTTTCAACTCAAGTTTTTCAAGCATCACTTAGCTCAGATAAAAATCAAGTCGGGTTTTTTCTTTTTTCTTTGGTTGAAATCAATCGATCAATCAAGTCGAGTTTAATTGTTCCATAATGTAGGAATCCTGAGGGATTAATGGGTGGACAAACTTCTAAAGTATGAAGATGCCTAGGACAAATTCAATTCGAAATCACTTTAAATTTAGTAATGGGGATCATACACTACTCATCAGCATATCATATACGGAACTTATTCGCCTGGCTAGTAAAAGAATAAATGATGAGTTGTGGTTATGTTCCATTGCTTCATCTCAACAGACAGAAGGTGAAATGAAGAGGAACGCTTGACTCACTGGAGTTCGATCATTGTGCAAATACCGCGTCAATGTCAAAAGAGATGCATCAACTGTGATTGTGTTGTTGTTGCGGTCGTTATTAATGTGATGATGAGTCAGTATTACATGTGCTTTGTCAGTACATGTGAGCCTATGAGTGAGGTCCGAATAATTTCACCATCGAGAAGATCATTGCTTATACTTATATTTTCTGATAATTAAAGTCAATTTTCATACATAAACATAAGAAAACACCACCTTTCTCCTCCTCTCCTCTTTCCAATACAAACCATGTGAGCAGTTCATTAGTCGTCGCCGGCCACCATGCTCGCTAACTAGATTGAGGTTTAAAGTAGGTGCGTGTTGTGCTTCTATAGCAGGTGTGAATTTATTTTTACACTAGCATTGTTTTTGCCATGATACAGAGGCATTTTCATAATAAATAACCTCTTGGTGCACACGTGGTATTATTTGAAGACTGCGTTGGAATGGAAGAAAAAGTAGTGCAGTTGAAGTTACAACATAATAGTAAGACTCTGCGCACTCATTAAGCAATCAGGCCAAGAAATTTTCTACTTCAAGAATAATGATTTGTCTTCTTGTGATTAGTAAAATGAGTGCCTGAGCGTATATATATGAAGGGGAAAAAATGGAAAAGTGACAACTTATTTGTAAAAGAATTAGATGAAGAAAAAGAGGAAAATATATGAGGATTTGATTTACTCAGATAATTCCAAGATGGGGGAATAAATTTGAAGTTAAATAATAAGAGAAGAACAATGTATGTTTATGTAGTCCTATAAAACCACGATCCATCCTCTGACAGAATCGTATGCAATTGTTATTCATTTTAATAGCAAGTTATAACCTTTCAATACAATTTTCCTTTTAAAATTTTGAATTCGAAAAGTTGTTTGACTTGTTTTACATAGAGTAAGGTTGTGTGTAAAATTCAAATTAACCTTACAATGCGTATTCTCAATGAGTGCAACTGGAGTGCTCGTTCACATAATAAGCAAACAAGGTTTTTTTTTTTGTCGAAAAAGTACTTCCATAACATTAAAAGTTCATAAAAACAATAACCCAAAAAGGGGCCTCCAAACAAAGTAAATCCCACAGGAAAGGGGAGGCTTTGAAAGCCAAGAAGCAGGGACACAATATAAACGGTGTGCCTTTGAGATCCAGTCGGCCACTTAGTTTGTCTTTCTACTGCAATGGGCCACCAAAATATGTTTAAAACCAGCTAGCAGGGCCTGAATGTCCATAATGTGGGCCTCGGCCTCCTAAGGGATAGTGTCTCCTTCCTTCACTGCATGGACGAGATCTAAGCAATCAGTCTCCACGATCAGATTACTCTCTCTCCTCGAATTGAAATATCTTAGCGCTTCCGCCAGAGCTTGCGCTTTCGCTTGAATTGGAGATGAAGCTCGAGTCTATTTCACAAATCCATCGAGAAGGGTGCCATTAGAGTAGCGTAGAACGCCCGCGCTAGTGCCTTTGGTACTTCCCTCCGCCAGTGATGCATCCATGTTAATTTTAAGGCCCCTATTCAGCGGTTGTTTCCGCTAATGTTGCTAGTAAGCTTTTTATACTGTAAAGTTTGGGTCTTTAGTGCTCTAATGACCATAGCTGCTCAGTAGAGCCTCCGCCGAGGGTATTAGGGTTTCTAGATTGGGGCTTTTCCCCCTAAACACTGATTCTTTGCATGATTTCTAGATGAATTTGAAGATGGTTGCTACTAGTTCAAATGAGGGTAAGATATCTTGCTTGTCTACTTGATTTTGTAGCCAAATATTCATGTGTGTGACCTGTGAATGCTGATGTCTCATGCTTATTTGTGGGTCAACCCAAATTTTACTCGTCCATGGGCAAAGGAGGAATATATGTTCCTCTATTTCGACTAGTTCCTTGTAGATAAGGCATAAGGGTTGGGGAATTATCTTTTGCCTGAATAGATTTGTCTTGTGAGAAGTGCATTTTGGCACAAATTCCACAAAAAGATTTTGACTTTGGGGGGGGGGGGTGGTTTGCCATATTCTGTTCCATAATTGACAGAATAACTAGAAAGAGGTTGAGACTTGGTTTGGGTTTAGCATTTTTTTCTTTAGCCCTAAGAACATTATATGCACTCTTCACTGTGAAATCCCCCAATTGCTTTGCTGTCCAGATTAATTTGTCTTTTATGAGACTGTGAAATCCCCCAATTGCTTTGCTGTCCAGATTAATTTGTCTTTTATGAGGTGGGAACTTAAGGGGATCGAGAGAATTCCTTCGACCAATTGTGTGTCGAAGAGATTTCTAAATGTAGTTTCATCTCACCTGAAGTCTTCCTTGAGAATCAAATCTACCACAACAGTGGGGTCATTCCTATTTGAGGGGCCTCCAATAAAGCCTATTTGAAGTCATTTATCCTCTCTTATGTTAATATTCTCACCCAACCTAATAGACCATCTCATCGAGTTTGAGATCATTTCTTTGCCTATTAGTAAACTCTATCAGCTTTGGATCCATTTTTCAGCTTGCCAAAATCCGATGTTTGGGAAATACAACCCTTTCAAAAGTCTGCTCCAAAGTGAATTTTGATTCTGTGCGAGTCTCCAAACCTATTTGCCCAACATCGCTTTGTTGAAGACTAACAAGTCTTTAAAACTCATTCCTCCTTCATCCTTCCTTATTTTGAGAACCTCCCACCTCTTTTAGTGTAGTCCTATTCTGGATTCACAATTTTTCCACCAAAAGTTGGCTATCCTTTTCTCAATGGCTTGACAAATAGAAATTGGGAACTTGAAAATAGACATTGCTTATTGGGGAAGAGCTTGGACAACTATTTTAATGAGAATTTCTTTCTCTGCTTTTGAGATCAGATTCTCCTTCCATCCTTCTAATTTCATGTTTACCTTAGCTGAAATCCAAGCAAACATTTGTTTCTTAGACTTCCCCCACTCAGAAGGTATCGCTAGATATTTTTCAATTTTTTTCATCACCAAAACCTTGAGAATTTGCTAGGTTTCTTCTTAAAAGCTTTGAACAGTTCAAAATACTTGATTTGTTCAAATTTATAGCTTGATCGGTCGCATAACAATATTGGTTTAGTAGCAATGCAAGGTTTTGGCATTCTGTAATCTTATCATCCAAGAAAAAGATAGAATCGTCAGCGAAAAGAAGATACGAGAGGGCTGAACAGTATTTGTTTAGCTTGATACCTTTGATTATTCCTTCATCCATCGCTTTCCACATTAAAGTAGATAGAGTATTGGCCATAAGGATGAACAAGTAATGGGATAGGGAATCTCCTTGACAAATGCCTCTAGATAGTTGGAAATAGGGTAGTGGTTCCCCGTTCAACTTTATACTCAAGGTGGCCAAAGATATGCATTTTATTACTCTATTCATCCACATCATACAAAAATCCATTTTCATGAGACATGCTTCCAAGAAATTCCATTCTATCTTGTGGTAGGTTTTTTTCTTATCAAGTTTGAAAATAGCCTGAAATTTCTTCTTTCTTTTTCGACTTCCCCATTAATGCAACACCTCATGCACAATAAGAATGTTATCTTGGATTTGTCTTCTTCCCACAATAGCACTTTGCTTTTCCATTGTAAGGTCAGGGAGCTAAAGTTTTAAACTATTTACTACGACCTTCGATATGATTTTATATGTGAAATTATAGAGGCTGATTGGTTTGAATTGGTCAAGTCTTTCTAGGTTTTTGACTTTTGGGACAAAGGTGATATGTGTTCTATTCAATTTAGGATTTACGTAACCAGTGCGAAAGAAATTTCTAACCTCTTCAAAAACTCCCTTTTTGATTAGGGGTGAGCACGGTTCCGGGTAAAATCGAGAACCGGGAACCGGACCTCCGGTTCCAGGTTCCACTACGTGAGGGTCCAGTTCCCGGTTCCATTTTTTTAGGAACCGTAGGTTCCGGTTCTGATTCTTAGAGGAACCGGAACCGGTTTAGGAACCGGAACCGGAACCGGAACCGGGGACTAGGAACCGGTGAAAAACCATACTCAACTCTTCTCCCAACCTCCCTCCCAACAACACCCACTTAGCTTGTGCTCTCAACTCTCAATAAAAATTCTAGCTTGGGAGATAATAATTACTAATATAGGGCAGAGCACAAATAATTTAGCAATTTATTGTCTTGAAATCAAATTTAAGAATGGTGAGCCACGCTTCATAAGAAACCTCATTTCATAAAACCATATCTCTTGACAGATTCTTTTTTCCTTTTCCATTTTTCAGAACCTTCAAACAAAAGATGTTTCTAACATTTCTGAAGTGCAAAAATGAGACTTCATTCTTCTTTTCTGTTTGGTGGGTATGATAGAGTACATAAGTCGTCCAATAAGATTACTTTCAAAACATTCATGCATCATAGCTCTCAAAGACCAATTCTACTTGTATGAGATGTAAGAAAAGCTGATCAAGAGACCCATGACAGCAAGGGTAGCAGAAGTGAGGCTCTTTTGCTAGTTGCTGTATAATTTGCTGATGTTCTGGCATCCACAGATTCCATGCTCATCATTAGCAAACCTAGAGCTTTGATTATGGGTAGGATCCAAATCCAATCAAATATTTAGATGAGTGCTTGATTGAGATTTTCAACATTCAGAATGATAACTACATCGTTTAAGTATCGATATTCTATTTTGGCTTCGCATTAGTTTTTTATTATCCACATTTATCGCATTAGTACATCTTTGTTGTTTGATGAAGGAACCTGTAAGAACCTGGAACCGACCTTGGAACCTGTGACAGGGTAGGTTCCAGGTTCCAAGTTCCATGTTCCAACGAGTAGGTTCCAGGTTCCAAAAAATGATGAACCTGTAGGGCGGGTAGGTTCCAGGTGGAACCTACCCAGAACCTGGAACCGCTCACCCCTATTTTTGATTGCCCTCCAGATATACTGATTAAACTATCCATTTAACCCGTCTGCTCTTAGGGCTTTTAGAGGTCCCATCTTGAAGACAGCTTCCTAGACCTTTAACAGTGTCACCTCCTTCGACAATGTTGAGTTCATTTCATTAGTAACTAATGTAGGGGCACTATTGTATCATTGGATAAAAGTCCCCAGGGCTTATTGAGCAATAAAGGTCTTAAAAAAAATATGAGGTCATATCTTGCAAGGTATTTGGGTCTCGAATCCAGCCATCTTCTCCTTCCTTTTTCAACATTGAAATTCTATTCCACTGCCTTCTTTGTATGGTTGTTGCATGGAAATATTTGGTGTTTTTGTCACCCAACTTTAGCTAGTTAATTCTAGACCTTAGGCCCCAATTCATCTCTTCTCTTCTTCACAAATTCTCTATTTGGTCTGTGATCTTCCGTTATAAGCTTCTATTTATGATCAAATCTTGGACATTCGTCATATCTTGGAGTTCTAATTTCAGTCTTTTAATGTGTACTTGGCTGTTTGGAAAAGTTTTCTTTCTCTATTTCTCTAAGACTCCTGCGACAACCTTCAATTTTTTTTACTAAATCAACTCTTTCTAACTCCCCCATAATTTCTTTACAACCCATCCAAATTCATTATTTTCCAACTAAAACGATTCAAACTTGAAAGCTTTTTTCCTTTTAATGGGGTCAGATGATAAAGAAACCAGTATGAGACTATGATCTGAGCCTGTCGTAGGCAGAGCAAAAGTTTCGGCTTGTGGAAAAGCAATTCTCTAGTCAAAATTACATATTGCCCTGTTGAGTCTCTTTTTGACTAGCTCATCTCTTTCTCGATTATTAAGTCCAAGTGAAAGCACAACCCGTGCTCTCTAAATCCATCATTTCGTAGTTGTTTAGGAAATCTCTAAAGGTTTGCATTTTATATTGTTCTAATCCTCTTTTATCATCCTTTTTCTCAATAGTAAAATATTTCATTAAAATCACCAATCTAAAGCTAAGGGAGGCTGGAGAAAGCTTTGCTTTGTTGGATTTGGTTCCTGGCTTGTAATCTTTCTTGGAAAGTGGTTGGAGCATATATAAAAGTGGCCTTGAAAATAATTTTGTGTGTAGGATCATCATACTATATGTCTATATAGTGATCCGAGGTTGTGTAGTTGTTAACACCTACATTTTCCTTCCATAAAAGAGCTAGACCACCCCAATACCCACTGGGTTGATAACAAACTGGTGCTCAAGTTTTAGTTGTTTCTAGATCCAATGGATAATTGCCTCTTGGTTTTTAGTCTCGTATAAGAAAACTAGATTGTGCCTTTGTTGAGCCATTTTGGGTCTTAGGGCTTAAATCGTCAATGTTGTGCCCAACCCTTGACATTTCCAACTTAGAATACTCATTTGTGACTCGGTGGTTTGGAGAAGAGTCTATTGAAATTTACACGCGGTTTCCTATTGCAGCTGATCATGCCAACGGCATTTATTTGAATAGTATTTGGTAGGCTGATGTTCTCCGTTTATAAATATTACGGTAAGATAGTATCTTCCTTTGCTTTTTTTCCTACAATTATTTTCAGCTATTACTGGTGTTGGGCCAATTTGCTGTGTTTGTATAGATGAAGCGGCAAAAGCTCCTCCTTTCAGCATCTATGCTTCCTAAAGTTCTCTATAGATATGAAGAAATTTTTAACATTTCAAATTCAGCAACAATGTTGTTAATATTGCTTAGTACATAACTAACATTTTCAATTAGTAACACCTGATCTTTTGGTAGTTTGCTGAAATCACATTTCTAGGAACCCAAAAACTACAAGTTCCAAGCATGTTTAGTTGATATGTTATCTCATCATCCTAGGAGAGAGTCAGAGATGAATGTAGTGCATCAGTTCAACTTTCTTTATTGAAGATGATGTCTTCATCATGAATATTACTTAGAGTTGAAAAATGGAATTATGTGATGGCTACTAGATTTAACCCCTATAGTTTTATTACTATGAGACAAATTTGAGAAGTATTTACTGCTACACATATTGAGTAGGTTCCCATGTTTATGGCATTCTGTTAGAATTGCAGAGTGTGTCTTTTTTACTTCCACATGCAGAAAATATGAGAAAAATAAGGGCGAGGTCACTAATGGACTGAGTATAGAATGCATAAAATATCCAGATCCACAAGGAAGAAGGTTGTTGAGGTGCTATCAAGAACTTCCATTTGTTAATAAATAAGGGCGGCCGAGATGCTAGGATATCTCTATTTATGAATATTTTATTGAGGTTGTTCCACATAAGTTGTGGAAGGGGCTGATGGTCAGCTTATAAGTATAATGGAAAGTTTCATCCTTTAAGCTAGCTTTTGAGGATGAGAGAGGCCGGAGACCACCCAACACTGATGCCACTTTATCGGGAGATCAACAACAATCTGAATGATATCATATAAGCGCAGATTAACATAGATTAGTGCAGCTAACGCAGATTAGCACAACGGAATAAAACAATCTCCTCTCTTGTGCAAACATAATAGGAAACAATATAATAAAGCGATATAATTACCAAGCATCCACAAACACAAGGTAATTTTTTACGTGAAAAATTTCCTTGATGTGAGGATATCAAAAACCACGGGACTAGGATCCATCCAAAATCTTCATTATCAACCAAAATTGGGTAAACAAAGTTCTTCTCTAGTTGATACTAGAGGTACATAGTAGCAACATCATCAAGAACATCATTCTTGGCAGTACACATGAGTTTCACAAGAGATCAAGGATAAATCTCACCAAAAACGCAGGTTTGGTTCAAATCATGAAAACCTGATGTAGGGAGCTTCAAGTGAAAATCAAACCGATTATATTTGAGAAGAATGTGCCACAAACATGCTGACAAAATTTCAGATCAATCGGACCACGAGTCGACCTCTAATGTTAGCTTGATGAAAATCGGATACTGCTCTCTTTTTTTTCCAGATTTTATGCTCTCTCTTTCTCTCTTTCTCTCTTTCTCTCTTGCAATTGCGTCTCCAAAGTTAGGTTCTCTGCGGCTACCACATTAATAATAGTGAGAAATCCTATTTCTCCGTATGAATTATCATATGGGCTTGTAAATCATTAGGCTTCCTCCACATAGGAGTGAACCCAGCCAACATGTTCACCCACCGCGCACGACAGAGAGCCAAAACCTACTTCAAGTTTTAACAATTTCAATGAGAACGATAACATATGCCAAAACATATAATTCATGTCCATTACAACTCTGATTGCATTGGATTTCACAAGTACGTGAACGATGATCGTGTCCCTGAGCACTGATTCACAACAAAAACCAACTGGAGTTGGACTAGTTGGTTACACGGATACTCTTACACTGTTGCACTCTCGAGTTTCAAATCTCAAGTCTCACACGGAGTAACCAATGGTTAAAAATTAAAAGTCGAGAAAAAAGGGGCCTGATATAGAAGGATCATGAATTAGATGGACAATGACGTCTGTAGTTACCACACAGACATTACCTTTGCAATTGGGCCCATTTCAACTGCAGTGTGTATTATATGCATTGGTGGGCTCCCATATTAATCCTCCAAACACAGGGTATGTGGTAGTCCATGCCATTTTTGTTGTCGAAAATCCCTCCATCTTCTCTGTTCAGAGAATACAGAGTCCAGCATCCAATGGAATTTTCACTGCAAAGCAAGTTAACATGCTAATTAACTAGCAATGCTTTAATTAGTGAGTCGAATTAGATTGACAAGTGTATCCAAGAACTTACAATATCTTGGGTTTACTTTTGATTTTTCTGCCAATCTCTATCCGGGCCTTGAGTTTTGCATTTTCTGAAGCCCAGTTCCCCTAAAATAATAAGTTGGATAGTATATTATTGTGTTAGTAAGGCACAAAAAGAAAAAGAAAAAAATACATTGGTTATAATAATAAGGCGCGTAATATTAAAAGGAAAATGCTTTTGTGCACAGATGGACTCGAGAATCTTTTCTCCTATTTACATGAAGCTCGAATATTTAATTGACGAGTGATTGAACATTATGAATTCGGCATTGGGATTGGAAAGAGCGACTCGGTCTCGACATCATTTGTGAGAGGCTGCCTCTCTCATTATTATCCGGTAGTTTGATTGAAGTTAAACACATTTAATTATGTTCCTATGATGTTCTTCAGCATTAAGGAGCAACTCATCGAACTTGAGACAGAATGTATGCTAAGGTTTTCTTTCATTTCTGTTTTTCTTTTTTTCCACTGTTTTACATGAAATTCGAGTTTGTTTCTCCAGTTAGTGTCCATCATCAAGTTGGTCACTTTCTAGATCTTCGAAATCCATCGAATTTGTACATCTTCATCTTTTTTTTGGTGCAAATTTGTGCGAATTTGTGTTCAATTTGCAGTGAAAGTAAAATAAATGTACCAAGCAAGTGGCCTCGATGAGAGTATCAACCTCTTGAACTGAGTACTTCCCATCTTCCAAGTCCATTGCAGAGAGCATGAGATGAATGAAGTCTTGCTCATCATCGCCGAAGCTCATTACACCTTCCATTTTGATCTTTCTTTTTCTATCATGGAGGAAAGAGACATGTTCACTTCTTCCCGTAAGGAGAAGGAGCCAGAAAAGGACAATTAAAATATGGATTTAGATACAAAAACAAGAGCTCATAAATTAGTAATTGACTTGATTTATTGAGAGGCGTCTAGGCACGTCATGACCGAACCTTGATACCTCTCTCGTTTTGGGACACAAAACTACTATTTTCTCCACTCTCAAACCATGAAGTTGCAGCACATATAGCTCCATGTACATAAAGGCAGTAAAGTCTTTTAGTTTACAAGATAATGGTCTACAATACGATGTTTTGGAACTTAAACTCGACCTGTTTCCTTGATGCTTTAAGAAACATGAACTTTCTACTTTTGACATGCAAGCACGGACGCACGAATAGTTAATTACTTGAATTTAGGGTTGTCAATTTATATCAGCTAGTTAAAATGGCGTTCGTCTTTTGTGACAATTGGTATCGGCCTAAAAATGTATTAATTGTGAATGGACAATTCAAATAATTGGACTGCAATGAAATCGTGTCAATTTGCTAATATATAAGTTAGTCGTACAGTGTCATATCGTGTTCGGATTTTTTTTCCGCAATAATTAGTGTTTTATCTCCTGTGGTGTAAATGGGCCAGCAGCCCATATAATTGTTTGGCCTTTTCTATTATTAGAGCCGAAAAACCTGAAAAACGATACCGACGGCCCCCCAGCCCACTGATTATTCATATATTACTACTCTTTACACTTTTGAACTTGTAGGCCCATTCGATAAAAAAAACATTTAGGCCCAATAGTAGAATACCTCGATGCTCTCTGATCAGGGCGTGAAATTCCGTACCTTTATCAAACAAACGACCCTATTAAAAGTATAAACCATCAACCACGACCTTCTCAATGGACTCCAATTTCTCAAGTGATCCAATAATTGAGGTTCTTTTGCTGAGTTTTCATCTATTGAGTCATCCTTAACAAGCATTCAATTATTCGATCAAATGAATCTCATCGCAGTTGTGGCCGGCAATGATTCCAACAGGATAGAAGTGGGTCGGAAGAACTTGAATTTGTACAAGTTCATGCTTGAGGAGTTTGATCCGGTGATCATCTTCTCTCATCCTCTTTGAAGAAGCGCGGATTTGCCTTCCTGTAGGATTTCATCTTCTTAGGAGGCGAGTTCCCCAATAACGTGATCGGCGATTTCTCATCAACTCCATGTCCTGAAAATGGAAGAACATAGAACATAGTAACAAGACCCACGAATCACAAGTCCAGTTACTAATAGAATCCTCCTCATCCACCGTTACTAATAGACGACTCCATCAAGAGAAAGCGATCGCTTCAGTGATTGATCCTCCAGATATTTGCTGAAAATTGAACATTAAAATTCCCAACTTACAGAGCCAGAGAAACAAATTGAAGAATTAGTAATGTATTTACTCACACTGACATAGTGCGACGTTACAATCTAAGAAATCTTCCCAGAAAAATGCCCGAGAAAAGGAAAGAGATGTGACCTGAAAAGGCTTTGCTGAGAGCTTCGGCTTCATCAGACCGAGCCATCTTCTCCTATCTTTCTTGACAAAGTAACGTGCGAATTACATGACACATCCTGTACATCCATGCCTTTGTCCACGCATTTCTTTCATATGCAACAATAACTGAGATGTTACATAATCAGGAGATAAATGTGGTGGATCTATAATATGATGATGAACACGTGCGACTTCTTGTTCAGATGAGTGTGTGAAAATGCATCTAGAACTAGAAGATTTGTCTCCTTCAACTTATAAACGTGACCCACACAGAGATGATAGAGCCCACCGATCCAGTAATTATCTGCAGAAACCATGGCCAATGATTTAGATTTATTGCTGATGGAGCACTGACCAACAAAGAAGCTGAGGCAAAATCTGTACAGGTACACGCATACACTCACAGTTTTCATATTTGCAAAGTAAGTGTTATTATTATTATTATTATTTTTCTTGGGACTGAATCACTCATCGTATGGGCATGTTTTATTGAAGCTACTACCTAAACATTTGCAAGTATGGGGGTGGATCGATAGCTTCACCTAGTCTCTCCTTTCTAGGAATTTTCCCTCCTATGCATGAGAGATGTATCATGTGGGGCATTGTTATCGAACACCATCTATCTGTACAAGCTTTCCGCATCTTGAGATTTCTATTTTAATCTCAAGGCTATCAAGCAATGAAAATTGTCTTAGCGCCCTTATTTAAGAGATGTTCCCATTATTTATAATACATTGACCTAAAGCTCAAGATCGTGAACATTATTTTATACATTGTTTTTCTCTTTTATCTCCTTTATTATTATCCGAAAAGGATATCATATTTTCACGCGTCTCTTTTGGTTAAGAGAACCGAAATGCACACAAGAAAAAGAGAGTTAAAATCGCGTCGTGAAATTATTTCGCTACATATTTATTCAATTCATTCTAGCTTCTTTAGATGTCCATTCGGAACATACGGAGGAGGACGTATGAATAAAAATAAATAGAATACCATTATCAAGTTCAATAAAAAAAAATTTAAAATATTGGTGAGGGTAAAATAAAAATGATATATATATATTTTTCTAATTTCCATGATTTTTTTAATTTCTTTTTGCAGCCGAAATGCCTTGGAAGTGAAATTGAAGGTGGCGGAGAAAGTGGCCATGATATAGGAAGTGATTTAGTGGAGGGTGGAGACAAATAAGATGACACTTTAGTCCCACGTAGAGACAAATGTGTTTAGACGTAGTGAAGCTAATCTAGAAGACATTTTCCTTAACCCTCCGCGTGCTGACGACGTCATGACGTAGCTCCGCCACATCTCTAAATGATGAATATGTATCGTTTATGAACTTTGTCCCCAAACAAAACAACATTTTTTCGTTTTCAGTCTAATTAGGAAGATCGTACCACCTTTTTGATGTGGTCCCGCTCATCATTCGAAGGGCTTTACAAAAAAAATGAAAGTAGAAGAGGAATTAAAGAACTCTATCAAAGTCTGAATTTGTAGGGTGGACACCGTGTATTATAATTTTACATAAGTGATCTTGCACATACATATTATCGATTGAATGTATGGTATTTCTAAATTGGAACGATGCACATACATGATATTGCTTTACGAGATAGTTGAAATAAATATATATACTGGATGCGGATAAAATATAGATGATCAATTCTTACTTTGCTCTGTTCTTGGCATGAGACGAAACTGAGCAATGATTCGTTTAGTATTCGTTCGCGGAGAAGGAAGACCGTACAAGAATGGACCATACATCCAAAGCAACATGTACACAAAAATCTGATAACAGGTTTGAAATTTTGCGCAGGAATACACAGGTTGATAAAGTAATGCAAAACACCGATTCCCATTGTGGGTATGGATGAAAGACATCTTCTCACTCCGATTCGCATTGACCCGAATCGACATCCGAGTAGGTTACAACTCCCTTTTAAAGATATCTAGAATTAGATGGTCTCGAAATCGAATATCTTTCGAGTGCTTCACAATCACCTTCCTGTGCACCCACACCAGTGGGCGGATTTGAAGAGTTACTAACCAGCTTATTTTCCTTTAACTTAAGGAGCAGCACCTCAAAGTTTCCCCTCCAAACCAACTCATCAATTCTCGTTTTCAACTGAACATCACTTTCCCTCCACAACTAATAAAAGAAGACAAGGAAACTGTATTTCTTGCGTATTCTCGCTCGACCGGACATTCCATACGTGGAGCTAAAATTACTTGATGCTTGCTATCGTACAAGCTGTATACGACAAGATTATGGCTTTCCGGACAGTTTGGCCCGAGTGCTTCGCTGACGCCCAAGTAAAGAAGACTAGGAAGTTTCCTCAATGTGCTCCACAGCTTTCCAAGATAACACACCACAAAGGAAAGAGGTTAGTACATGCTTTTATCGATACTTCCGAATCCTAAGCAGGAAAAAGAATCACAAAAAATTTAAGAGCACAAGGACAAAGAAAAACATGCAAGTCCTTATAGACGAAAAGAATCACAACAATGTACCAGTTCCTAATTCGGTGCTGATCCACTCGGTTAGCTAATATAATGGTAGGGATGGCCAATTTCTCCATCAAAGATTGTACTTCCATTCACCACTGACCCATCTTAACCACGAGTTCTTCAAATGTAAGTGCGCGAAAACTGGGTACACAGCTCATGCGCAAACTCCAACTCTGCAGTCCCACTTGGTAGTACGAAGGCAGTGAGGCAAGTAGTAGATACGTTGAATTCACACCTCAGCCTTCTGGCAAAGTTGTCTGAATGCCTCTAAACTTCATCTTCCCATACAAACAATCTTGATAATCAATCCACCAGCTTTGTGATGTCACCCATATAAATTAGAGAACCTATCAGGCATCGTCAACATCCATAATTGGAGGGATAAATCTATGACCCTGAAGGGTCTGCTCAAGATGTGCCCGAGCTCGAGCAATTTTTCCTGCCAATAAATTAAACCATTCTTAGTCTTTAAGAAAAACGCAGGCAATATGACAGGTATATATAAGGAAACGACAGGAAGAACTGTGGACTCGATAAGACAGACGAGTAACTTCAGTATCAGGTAAAAACTTAAATGGATAAGAGAGAAGCAAAAACCTTATCAAATGCTGCACCGATTATCTGAAGACCAACCAGGAAGGCCGGAGGGTCCTCCATCCACAAATCCAGATGGTGATTCTAAGACAGGTACACCAGCCAAGTTAACATTCCCCCGTTCCAGTCATAGCGTATCCCATCTATACAAGATAGTAATGAAAGACAAGTAATTTGATTTACTAGCCCGAAAATTTACAATTCCAGTCCTAGGCCAATAGTGCGGAAATTGTGCAGGTCTCAATTCTATGCATTTTGTGGACTCTAGCAAAGTCCTATGTGATATGTGTAAAATTTAGTGTATTGGTCAAGGAAAGCAAGTACTTCTCTTATCATAGACGACAGACAGTTGTATCAAATGAATGAAGTCTGTTCAGCTCATATCATACAAAACTTGGACAGGACAAGGAAAAGAGAAGGGCAGGGCATAAATACTTAGTCATTATGTCTCCAGCATACATAGCCAAAGGGTTGTTCTTCTTTCGCCTCCCATTGGAATGTACAGTTGAATGTAAGATGAGTAATCAGACTAATCAAGGTGGAACAGGAAAGGAAATAGCCGCATACCAATTAAGTGAGCAGCTGAAGGGGCTGCAGGAGAAATAAGAATGTCATTTTCATCAAATGCAGCCTTGAAGCTTTTCTAAATGAATTTCCTCGCCTGAAATATTAAAAAAAACAAATGAGATTTCTAATGGATAAACCTTAAGCAAATCTAGAACCCCTTCATAACTTAAACGCAAATACACATGTAATCTCCATTTACAGGTTGCATGCTATCTTCCTTTTTTTCATATGCATACAAGCAAGTCAAATATAACAGTGATATGGAGGCAATAAAGGAAAATGCTATCTTCAGCCCACTAAATTCACACTCTTCAAGTTGAAAGTGAAAGAAAGAAAAAGGGAGGATACCGATCTACAATAAAATCCTAGTACCTGCTGAGCACGCTTGTAGTAAGCATCATGGTAACCAGCAGATAGAGCATATGTTCTCATTAGGATTTCCCTCTTGACCTGTTAAAATGAAGGCGAATTTCAGAGAGACGCCAGGGGCAAGAACAACAGCAATTTGCGAGTCTGCCACCGTCACAAGCAAAGCTACAACCAACAGAAATTAATAAGAACATTGAAGAATTCTTAATGCAACTTCACATCAGATGTACCTCAGGGCCAAAACCCTCAGCTCGAGAAACACCATATCGAGAACTGAACTCATCAGCAACTGCTTGGCTCCCGTACTTGACTACCATTGCAGAATAATAGGTAAGAACTAAATAAGGACAACAGTTAACACAGAGATCTATCTCCGTCTCGCTCTCGGTCTCGGTCTTTATAACAATTTGCAAATATTTGCAATATCAACTGAATCAAAATAACCAAATAATGAATGACCACAACTGTTAAATTGTCACACTAGAATCAGCAAGGAACATTCCATATGTTTTATATACCTTACACCATCATAACGTGACAGGTTAGATAATGATTCAGATGGTGCCAGAATATAATAGGCTGGTAACGCAAGGGAAAATGATGGCAATGACACCTCAAAGAGAAGTCGAAAGTAGAATTCATAAAAATATATATTATCTTGAAAGAGACTTAAAATAGAAGCATCACATTTCACGATAACAAATAAACAAATTAACAAGAAGACCTCTTTGACAATGCATCCTTACTCTTCCATATTTGACGCAGCAGCATTAATCACAGCTACTACTCCCAAATTTGCACCACTGCCAAGAGTCTCACATATAAGACCAACCCGCATTCCTTCCAGAGGTTTGTCTTCCAATGTATTTGCAGCAGAAAAATGAGAAATAAAATCCGGAACATCCTGAATAAGAAATTGTGAAATCCTCAACAAGTGACTGGAATAAGCCAAATATAAAGGAACGTCGTCGAACGGCCACATAAATTCAAGAGTTTCTGAATAAATATTTCCACGAGGAACAATTAAAATCAACTTTTGATTTATCAATTGCCTAAAACAAGGCTCATCTTGCAAACACTGTAAATTATAAGTTAATGAATTGGTTTGGAAAAAAATGTGCGTGCATGTCAAGAGATTTTAAAAAGAGCTTGCTCGCTTGCTGCTGCTGGTGTCAGGTCTATCGTGACCGGAAATTGCATTAAGAAGAATTGCAGTATTAGCTACCGATGAACCAAAGCACCCAATGTCATCCAGTGATGACGCATATGCCATGAGATCATATCTTGAGACACATCCAACTCATATCTTTGCCACAAACTCAACCAGCATACTGCTAGTTGGGATTGGCTTGGTGGTTACTCTCTGCTAAAAATATTGCGGGTCATAGTTTTTGACTGCTTGAGCCAAATGAAGGAGAGCCTCAACTGCCTAGATTTTCCTTTGTTGATTAGGGCCATTAAATGACCTATTCAGTAGTCACTATTTGCTGAAATAATTGCAATTTTCAGAGAGAAGAGGAAGAAAAGAAAGAACAGAGTCTCAGAAGGCTAACGAGGCGATCACAAAATGTGTGCGAGAGTACCAAGAAGTTGGCCAGCAGTTCAGTATAATCACTTCCCCAATCTGCAATAGATGCCATGACGCTTGTGACCTTTCTAAATTTTTGAGCTATTAGAGTCGGAGGCGACATGGTTTTGGCCCTTTGCCTCGACTTGTGAATTTGCACACTAAATTTGTCCTTTATATGTGAATTCTGCCGATACATAGTGTCCCCCCATCTTTTTGGAAGTATAGTTTACGTCCTTCGATCAATGAATTTGCTTACTGGGTCCTCTCAAAGGCTAATGCATCTATTTGGGTAAAGGCAAAAGGCAAGCTGTCTCTTTCGGATTATTTGTTGTTGTTTCGATTACCTTTGCTTAGCATGGTGCAATGTACGGTAGTAAACTGAGGAATCGGCACGGGACAAAACCATGCCCAGTAGCCAATTTTTTGCTGAAAATGCTTCCCTGAAGGAAAAATTAACTGTTATCAGTATCGGTTAATGAACTCAAGGATGACACAAGATAGCAAATGCAACTGTACAGCAAATTAGTGTATGGAATGAGTACTCATGGATGGCCGGTAAGATAGAATTAGTGGTCCATATCAAAATGGCTTAGCTAAAACGAGGGATGTCAACTTCATCCGAGATTTTGAAAGTGCCGGCTGCACCAAACTTCCTCCACTCCTCCCTTTCTGGTACGGGCTCTTCTTCTTTAGGACTATCGTCTTCCTGGGTGTCGTGATTGCTGTGATTGCCATGATTGCCGGTGATCAGCGGACAATGGATGCTTCTTGACTTATGGTCACAAGTGGCAAGCACTTTGACCTGGCAGAGACGAGAGATTTCCACTACCACGGTGCCGTCATCAGTTGGCAGTGGCTTAAGTTCACTCACTCAAAAGACATGAGGAAAGCTAATTAAAGCTAACGTCACCCACTTTAGTGCTACATGGTGTTCCGCAAGGGTTTAATCCACTAGAAAAGCTCGGCAAGTTGAGGCATGTAATTGACCTTATGCTGTTAACACAAAAGGTGTAAGAAGGGAATAAGAGTTGCTGCTCCAAGAGCAAAGAGAAGAAAACAAAGGAGCGAAGGCAACCATTTCTGGTTCCTGCTATACCATCGACACACGCACACACAGCACATGGGAAGCATTTTAAACAAAGTACGATCTTGGCATAGAGATGGCCTAAAGAAACAAAACAACTACATGCCCCCCTTGCATATCTAGCATATCATCTTTCAACTGATAACTTATCACGGCAACATCGAATAGCTTAACTTAAACATGGTAGCATGATTGGAAAATATCATGGATAAATAGATCTCACTGACCTTATTTTTTCTTTTCTTTCTTTGTGGAGGCCTCAAACCAATTATAGGTGAAATTGGACTGATGAAAGGCTGGACAGACAGACAAATCCATACCCAGCAAAAGCTCGAAAGAACACACCCCGGTGTGTATAGCCACAGTACCTGTGAGGTATGTGGAGTTCTTGCCATTGACCTATATTGCCTATGGTTTTGCAGAAGAGCTAGGAAGAGGTGACTCTGTAACCAAGCTTCACTGCTGTATGTCAGATGCGGTGCACCTTCTTCAAAAAGTGTTGCATGAATCACTGGATTTTTCATTATCATTATGACTTTATTACCAAGCATGGAACATTTATAAGAAAAGCATGAATGAAAGTGTTTGACAAAACAGTAGAGACAACCTTGCCTGTGACCCATCTGCTTCATTAGCAGCCTTCTCTGCCTCTACTTGTCTCTGCTCCTCCGCTTTTCTCTCTCTTTCGGCTTCTTCTTTCGCGAGTTTCTCCAGTTCCCTACGTTTTTTCTCAAGCAAGAAATCTTCAAAAGCAATGGGGTGTAGCGCACCTTCCACGGGTATGCTAAACAACACATAGACCATCTTCATGTTTCTTAAATAAATATGAATCAGGCAAGACCACCAATCACCACTGAGATGGGTCTGGCTCAGGCTTACTGTAAATGCTTTCCATCGCCAATCATTAAAAGCTACCATGATTAGAACATCTGGCTCATTATTTAGAGATGACACGCTCCTATTAAGAAAGATTTTTACATCCTAATCGGGCTTCCACACCAGAGCTTGTTACCTCCTGCAAAGTTCTCCATGGCAAGCCTCTCAGTTTCTTGTTGTCGAAGATTTGCCTCCATCTCTGCCTGTGGAGCAGCTTCAGCTTCTTGTTTTCCAAGATTCGCCTCCATCTCCAACTTCATATCAGCTTCAGCTTCTTGTCTTTGAAAAGTTGTCTCCACCTCCAATTTTAGAGATCCTCATGGAGTTCCTCATCGGACTCAAAACTTTGAACTTTTGGTGTCATCACCCGGTTCATTGCTCTTTTAAGCTTTTCCATTATCATCCGCAATTAGCCACATTATTGACATCACTAATCGAAGCTTCTTCCTTCTCTAATGATCCCACTACCTCCTCACTATTCCTGACTAGACTGCCCTTCTTCATGAATTTATCTTGCTCGGCAGTCGTGTTCACCTTGTTTCCTCAAGGTGATCACCAAACTCGGAATCTCTCTCTTCATCAATCTCCTTTCTCTGAATAAATTCAACATCTTGTTCTTGATCAAAATCAGATTTTGAATTCATCTTGTTCAGCAGTCGAACCAGCTGAATCAAGTGTGGGATGCTCACGAGCTGGACTACTAAAAGCTTCCTTCTCTCCACCGTTTTCGAAAAATCTATTGCAAGGTTGAAGGAGAATACTTTTAGAACCATAATGGCTGGTGATGCCTAGAACTTATCAAATAAGACACGGTATCGGATGTTTGAATTCACCTGCACAGGCAGCTATAATCTAATACGGAACTCCATAAATATTTCTGCTCTCACATACCATAAGCTGACAAAAAGGAGTTTGTGTAGGCAGTTTCAGTAACCTAATAGAAACAATGTAGAGATAGAACAAATTAGCAAACCAGTAAGTTCCTTATCCATCATATATCATTGAAAAATTCCTTAAGGAAATTGATGCTAAAGAACCGAAAAATGGAGCTTTTTGTTTCTGTCAATCAATTAAATGGAGCATTTTCTCTGTCAACCAATTAAATGGAGCTCAATTAGCAAGTCACCCCTGAGATGTCAAACTCATCTTAGACTTGTGTTGGTGGTTCTAGTCTACCACCTTGGCCACCAATAATAACAAAAATGCTAGCACTGAAGCAATGTTGAGAAATCATGTCAGAGAAATTATTCTGGAGCAACCGGGACAGGGTCCAAGGCCTTTGATCCGACCAGTCTACAGAAAGCCATACCCAGACTATATCGATGCGTGTCATCCATTCCCTACAAACTACAAGGTTCCAGAAATTTATCACTTTTAGAGAAGATGGGACTTAGTCCACAATTAGACATATAGGAACGTTAGATGATTTCTTCAAACCGAGATTGTATGGGGAATTCCTTAACTGAAGCTGCTTTAAACTGAGAAAGTTTGTTTCATACGCAATTCTACAGCAAAGAACCCGAAGGAACTATGGCAGACTTAGCCGGGGAAAATGTAGAGAATTTTGTGGCTAGGTTCAAATTGGCCGGAAATAAATGTAGAATTCCATTGCCCAAGCTTGAGTTTGGACATCGTGAATTTATCGATTTGTTCCGGTTGGCAACATGTGCAGCCAAATATGAATTTATCGTGAATTTGGTGAGCTATCTGGGGACAGACGTTGATCACTGCGACAATTTTGTCCCAACGATAATTTTATCGCTTCCACTGCAGTATATAGCTCAAGCTGCAACTGATATCTATGACATTCTAGCAATGGGTCTATAATGAGAAAATTACAAAAAAAAAGTTATAAACCTATTGTGTTTGTATCATTCAATTCTAAATATTTTAATTTGACCATTTGAGTCCTAAACCTTTTGACAATTTGTCAATGTATTTGGCTCACCCAGGCCATCGCCGACGTATTTGGCTGGCTGCTGGCAAGGGTTGCCTTGCCCAGGCCCTCGCCTCTCGTCGGCTGCCAGCAAGGCCGTCCCTCACCTCGACGGCCACAGTTGTTGGTTTGGTGCGGTACAACAAAAAAGGAGACCAAGTCCTCCAATGTCGAAAACCCCGGCCAACGACTTCCCTCTAGCTTTGTTTCGATTCCCTCCGTTCTTCAAGCGGATTTTGGAATTCCTAAGACCACCGGGTCGCACTTTGTCTTAAATTCTGCACAAAATCCGCCGAATTGAATTCGCACATTTGCTCTCGCAATTTTTCTTCTTCTTGTTCTTCAACTAGATTCCTTTTTGCTTCGTTTCTCATGAATCCTCGTTTCGATCAGGTTCGGAGTCACATCAATTTTTGATGGCAAGGGTCGCCTCGCCTAGGCTCTCGTCGGCCATTAGTGAAAGGAAGGGGAAAAGGTAGGGACAAAAGAAAGAAAAAAGGAAAAAAAATTTCAGAAAATATAAATGATGAAAATGCCCTTAATCAAGTCCTTATTTAAAATAATGAAAGCACTTCAGGCCCTTATTTGAGAAAATGAAAGGAGTTCAGACCCTTATTTGAAAATTTCTCTATTTTTTATATACTTTTTCTTTTCTTTTCTTTCTTTCTTTTTTCCTTCTTCCTCCGCCGATCGCTGGGCCTCAGTGGTTGTTGATCGTTGGCCATCCTTGAGGCCCAACGATGGCTGGTGACAGGCAGAGAAAGAATAAAAAGAAAAGAAAAGAAAAAAGATCATAAGAATATAAAAAATTCAGAAAAACAATATAAAAAAAATTGCAAAGTTTGTCGACGTCAACGCTGGCCATTCCAACCATGCTAAATTGAAAGGTTTATAACTAAATTAACACAAATAAATAGATTTAGGATTTTTTTTTATTGATTTTCCCATCATCTTAGCATGTATTTTTCCTGGGAAGTTGGTTCCATATTTTGGAGCTATTTAAAAAAAATTGCCTTATATAGGAATTTTATTC
The DNA here is from genome assembly GCA_001662345.2 of Metrosideros polymorpha var. glaberrima. Taxonomy (NCBI): domain Eukaryota; kingdom Viridiplantae; phylum Streptophyta; class Magnoliopsida; order Myrtales; family Myrtaceae; genus Metrosideros; species Metrosideros polymorpha. The sequence goes on along the minus strand of BCNH02000004.1, from coordinate 6,633,784 downwards.
AACTACTGAATAATGAAGTCATCACCAAAAGCCAAAAAAGAAGAAGAGGAAGAAGATATCCCTCGACTCGATCTTAAAATCTAGCGGAAGCCCGTTGCGCTAAAGTCAACATCTTCGCCACCGATGCTAAGCTCAAGGGTAGTACTTCGTCTTTGCTTCAACTCATCAAGGCACTATTGAAGCTATTTCACTCGCCGTCGCTCAAAGTTGTTTTTGCTACCTTGACTAGGATGGAATCCAGCACCCGGCTTTGGAATCCAAGCTGTTTTCCAAAAATTAAAAATGAAGAAAAAAAAAATCTGAATGCTGCCTTCCAAGTAGCTTCAGCCGGCTAGGGGGATGTGACATTCCCCATACGAGCCCTCTCGTTTGTTCCAATTTGTCTTGTTATTTCAATGTTCTATTATTTTATCATGATATTAATAGTATCTTTCTCTAAAAGGAAGTATGACCATTCTTCTCCATAATACATTTATTATGCACGCTACCCATCTACTTATCCTATCAATAACAGGAATTAGCTTAGTAATTATTGATCCAATCAAGTCCTTCCATTAGTTACACATTTTAAAAATTTTAATACTCGATTGCACTTTGATGACAAGTTTTAGGACTCGATTGTACTTTCTTTACAAGTTTTAGGATTCATTTGCATTGTTCAAAAGTTTTCGAACTCATTTGCATTATCGTGATAAGTTTTAAGATTTCTAATGTACTTATCTCAATTTATGGGACAACAATTTAGGTTCTTGTGTTTTCTGACTTATCTGTTTTGGGTCCGAGATTCTTGCGCTTATGAATAGTTAAGCATGAAACTCTGAAAGTTTTGATTATCTTAAACACTTCTATCATATTATAGGGAGCAATAAAAGGGAAAGTAAACGAAGAAAGAATAATTAGGGACGGGGATAGCACATTTTTCCAGAATAGATTAGAAGTGTTCATTTGGTTCGTATATTCTTTTTATGTGGTGGTCCCTTCTACATGTGGATCCAATGAAAAGGTGACAATTGTCCACTTGTTACGGATTCAAATGAAAAGTAAAAAATAAAGGGAAAAGACCATAAAAAAAATTCCAAAACTACGCTCACTCATAATTTTTTTTTTGTAACATCATAAAAATCAAATTATGTCTAATGTTGACATGTTCACCCTAAAATTTTTCTTATGACGTAAAAAACTTCAATATTTACCTTCCATCAAGCTTCTGTCAGATGATTTTTCAGTCAAAATAATATCATTTTTATTTTACTTAAGTTACATAAACGTCATGTCAACAACATTTGCTTTCCAGTGTCAATGTTAGCAAATTTTTAACGGTCCTCCTTGATGGAACTTTGACGGAAAGTATATGTGTCACACAAATATAAGTTTGAAATCTTTAGTGTTACACAAAAAAAATTATGGTAAATGTGTTACAGTTGGTATAGATTGAAATTTTTGCTAAAAAAAAGTAATACCTCTATTGAATCGCAAACCTATTGCAATTGTATTAATTTAGTTTTAAACCTTTTTTTTTTGCTTATTAAATCATCAATCTTTTGCAATCGTGTCAATTTAGTCCGTCCGACGAAGTTTTGCCTACCGATGCTAATGTGAATGCCAGTCGGCTGACACTGATATGTCAATTTTTTAATAATTTTTTGTATTTTTTCAAATTTTTGTATTTTTGTATTTTCTTTTCTTTCTCTTTTTTTTTTCCTCCCCTCCTTCTTCTTCCTCGAGCCGATCGCCAAGGCTAGAGGCGATGACCGGCAAGGTTTGCGATGACTCGCGAGGACAACCTCACTGCCCGTTGGGCATAGCTCACCCCCACCGACATTGGCGAGGTCAAGCCTCATCGTGGCTAGGCAAGGTTTGGCCTCGCCAGTGGCTTGGGGGAGGGTGGGGGCGAGCTTCGCCCAATGGCTAACCAGGTCGTCCCTACCGGCCATC
>BCNH02000004.1:6612621-6629798 GCA_001662345.2 Metrosideros polymorpha var. glaberrima | reverse complement strand
CTGACGAGGCCAACTGTCGCACACTTGAGGCGTGAACTTTACGCGGGTAGTGGCGACGTCGTACACCTGAGGCGTGAACTTTAAGCGGATTGTGACGACGGGTTATGGAATGAGCATGTTTCATGAGTGCGTGGTGAAATGGCAAGAGGAAATGAGATTTCGTCTGATTTCATGTCTTGACTGATGCGTTGTTTTAGAATGCGATTATAACTGATAATATGCAGGGCGTGTGCATGTGCCAAGGCAAGGTAAGAACGCCTGTGATTTGTTGATTGATCAGTGAGTGGGTTGGTCGAACCCGTTATAAGTTGCGTAGAGCGAGCTTTGCTCGCTATTGATCTGCCATCGACATTAAATTGTATGTTTAGGGTTTACCCTAGGTGAATTAGTGTCCTACGCGAGGCTTAGGCAGTTAACTCGCTCAGATTTATATCTCATTCGTTGTTGTTAACCATTTTTTTTCAGGTCCGTAGAACGGAAGGCCGGTAGGTACGGTTCCAGGTACCCTTGTGTAGAGGAGATAGGTTAACCCCGACCCCAGTACCTCTTTTGTTGGTGGTGTAGGAAATGGCCCGACAGTGAAGGCTTGTAAATATAAACTTCCTAGGGTTAACATGTTGATAAATAAAAAGTTGTGTTTTGGTAATACTGTTTGTTCTATTGTTGGTGCCGCTGTTTTTCCGGCTATCTCTGCTGTCAGGGGTTGTTTTACGTTTCCGCATGCGCTAATTGAAAGATAAAATGAATGGGTCATCGACGCGTCCTGAGACGTCGAAATTTTTTTTGACCTTTGGACAAGTGACAGGGATGGTCGCGCGCTCGAGGTCTCGGGGCGTGACAATAAAAAACCTTAAATTTGTACTTAGGTGACATATTTATCATCTATTAAGATTCCGTCAAATGATTTTTTAATCAAAACATTGTCGTTTTTTTTTTTCACTTAAGTCATGGGAGCACCATGGTAATAATGTTTGCTTTCCAGCGTCAATGTTGGCAGATTTTTAACGGTCTTCATTGATGAAATTTTGATAGAAAATAAGTGTGTTACATAAATATAAATTTGAGATTTTTAATGTCACAGAAAAAAAAATTTAAAATAAATATATGACACTTGGTATAGTTTGAGATTTTTGCTTTAAAAAAAAAATACCTCTGACATGTGTTGCCGCACAATTATGCACACACAGTTTAACTTTCTCTGCCCCCGAAACTTCTTTCACAAAGCATCGATGAAAGGCCCTCCAAAACTTTCGAATATTTTGGATTCCTTTCTCATTTTTCTCATTTTCTTCCCAAGCTTCTCCTCCACTGGGATAACCATAATTGGCTGCGGCGTCACCAATCATGCCCGTGCTTCACTTGTTCGTTTGACGTGCGAATGAAGTGAAGTCCCCAAGAATCCAATTCAATGTTGAGAAAAATAGTCCAAAAAATTTTAAACCGATCATATGATGACCAATTCAATACTAAATCTTTCTATTATGTCAATTTAGTCCTAAATCTTTTGACAATTTGCCAATTCAATCATTTCAAATAATTTTTGTAGGAAATAGCCGATGTGACAGTCTAGTCCATGCCAATCGTCTTACGTGGCTCGGCTAACATTAACTTGGACAATTTTTTTACATTTTTGTTTATTTATCTAAGCTTTTATAATGTTTTCTTTTCTTTCTTTTATTCTTTCCTTCTTCCTCTCGCCCTAGTGGCCGACGAGGCTCGACCCTTGCCAGATTCGATGAGGGCGAGCCTTGCCCATGGCGACCTCACTAGCCAAAGGAAGAAGGAAAGATAAAAAAAAAATGTAAAAAAATATTCACGTTAGTGCTGATCGTGCCATATGGCACAGCCATCGCTAACAAGACCAAGATGTTAGCTATTTCCGGCCAAAATTGCCCGAAAAAATGAAGTTGACAAATTGTTAAAAAGTTTAGAACTAAATTGGCAAAGCGTCAAAATGTTTAGGAAAAAAATGGCACAATTGAAAGATTTATGATTAAATTAGCAAATCATCAAAAAGATTTAGGACTAGATTGGCCATAGTACAATAGGTTTATGACTTTTTGAATAGTTTTTCCCTCAAAGTTGAGTTGAGAGTGAAGCAAAGTGATTAAGGATCCATTTGTTTGGCAAAAAGTGAACGATTTGAAAATTATTTTCCTAAAAGTGAGCTTTTGTATTGCTCACAGAAACAATATACAGAAAATATATTCATTGTCCACGAAAATGTTTAGACAACAATAATGAAAATATTTTTTTATTAATTAATTATTTTAAGCAAGACAAGAGATGATTTTTAGGAAAATATTTCCCAAATCATTCATTTTCCGTAAAAGAAATGGAACCTTAGTCCTAATTACAAAACCGACCCATCCCATCCGGAAGTGTAAATCAATTTTTTAATTAGTTTTTAGTTTTTGAAATTGGATTTTGATAAGCATATAGAGTGCCAATTCAAATGGGAAGTCTTGTCTGATATATAAATTGAAAAGTGGTATTTGTCTTTTTTTGGACTTTTCAAAATTATCCACGTATCAAATAATTGAACATTCTATACCTAAAAATTAAATAACTGGCCAATTCCAGAACTCGACTTGATTGTCACCCATTTTTCTGCTAAGATGACCATTCAATACTTCGCCCACACGTAGAAAAAGTTCAGGCAAACTGACATCAAGAGAAATGGATAACGGGAATCACGCGGGGATGTATATATGCACATTTTTTTAATCATGAGTAATCCATTATTATGAGATGTGATGTAAAAAAAAAACGATGGTATTTCGCATAATTCATTTTATAGTCATGTAGAAGAATGTCATACTTTATGAAGGTCTAAGATTAATATATGGCAGAATAGAAAGCTATAATGTTAATTTTTTTAGCACATAAAATAGAAATACAAATTGATTATCTAGGGTACCATAAGAAAAGCCATATCTGAAACTTTTTGTTCAAAAAAGTGAAAAGAATAAGTAAAATATAAATGATCATTATTTTAATGAAATTGCAATGTAATATATTTTTAAAATATTTTATTGCAAGTTAGAAATAAATAATAATATTTTTGTAATTTTTAAAATAACGGGGTTTAGTTATTCTTTTGAGTATTCTCGTAATAATTTTAATGAATCATTTTATAAATCAGCTATGATTTGTTAAAACCATTTAATTTATTAAAGTAAGTGAATTTACTTACTCAATGCAGTTTTCCTACTCGACTAAAACAAAACTACTTGAATAAAATCAATCAAGCTTTAGTTAGCAATAAAATATTTATCAACAACGAATATGCTTAGAGTGAGATTTCAATGTTTTTAAGTTTTCATATTTTAACTTTTTTTTAACTAATTTGGTTCTAAGTTATTAATAAAGTGAGATAGATATAAAAAAAAAAGAGAGGCTATAGTTGATCCTAACCTAAAAGATTTTAAGTGAGATATATCTAAAGAGATAGGCTGTATTTGAAGTCCTAAATGCAATTATTATAATGACTGATATCTAATATTTCTAAATGATATTTATCAATTGATAATCCATATTTATCTTAATAAGTTTGTTTGACATCTATAAATAACATAGACTTAAAAGATTCAATTAAGTAAAAATAAAAATCACCTACTTGTACGCCACCCAACATCTCAAAAGGCAACAGTTCCACAAGTTGATTACTCGTTACGCTTATGCTGCTTTATGCCACATTATATGGTCGGTCAGGAATGACATCCTCTTCCGCAACCACCAGTTGTTCACTCCGGCCATCAAACGACACCTTGTTAAGGTGGTTCATGACAAAGCTCTGACCTTCAAAGGGGTCTAGGACTCTCCAACCAACCGCAGCTTCCAATGGAGATGGAGCATTCCCACTAGCATTTTTTATTAGCCGGCTCTTTGTCCCAGCTGTCCGGATGCCTTCTAGGCCTCTGTTGTTTTCTCCTTTTCCTTTGCCTATGACAACCTTGTACTCGTCATGACTTCCTGCCTGTAGCAGTACTTGCTTGTCAGTTGGCCCCGTGTAATTAGTGTTGAAAGGTTCAATCTACTTCTTTACCTTACCAAAAAAAAAAAAAATCACCTACTTGTATCTTACTACAAAGAAAAATTGTATTTACTGTATCGTAATTGAGTTGTTTCTTGACTTCATTTATGATATTTCATCTTTTTGTTTCTCGACCTTTATAAAGTTATGGCATATTTGATAAACTGATTAAGTGCCGACATTTAAAAAGCGCTGCCCCTAACAAGATTAAGTTTGATTGATAAATATAAGCGACATTGATTTTAAATTTTCAATTGAGGAAAAAAAATCACATAATTGGTTGACTTTGGAATGGGTTACTTAATTCATTCAATAGAAAAAGTAATTGATGGCAATTGAAATCTTCCCGATTATATTGCTAAAACCTGACATAATGATCACAAAATCACGTATAGTATGAAATTAATAATGTTGAGTGATAAATTTTCAATTACTATCAAACAACTTTATTTTTTTTAGTTTCAGCACATAAAGTTGTTGGGACTCAAAGTTTGGTGCTTAAATTTTGAGCACTTGTCTTTCAGTTTTATCGAACGAGAAAAAAATTGTAACAAGAAATCTTCTTTCTCAAAAAAGTTATATGGGATGTCAAAATTGTCATTTTCCCTGAAAAATATTATCCCATCCTTTTTTTCCTTTCATTTCCAGACAAAACCAAATCTAATTCTTCCCGAGTTCTTCACCGCGGTGCCCTACCATTGGAGCATCAACTTCTTCACAAAATTCTTGGCCTTGACTTTCTTCACCTATATTTTATGTCACCTCTTTAAAACAATTTAGAATCAGCGGGTAAATAGCAAGCATTTTGCTCTATCCTTTCTCCCGCGCACCGCAGATCTCGATTTTTTAAAGCTAAGTTGGACAATTAAGAAACTTTGCAGCTTGTGGAAAATAATTTGACGGGTCATTTTAACAAAATTTTGTTAACCAAACACAAATAAGACTCCTTTATTGAATTGCTTTATATAAAAATAATCTTGAACGCCGTTCTTCCAGAACTTCTGCCGCAGATGTCTCTTAACGTGGTCTGTCTGAATTTTTTTGTTTTTCAATTCAGTCGGGCTAGAATTACAGAGGTTCGTTCCTATTGCAGTTTAAACTTGATATCGTCATTAATTTCTTTTTTTGGTTTTTAGGCTAAGCATATGTTAAGTTGGGCCTTCGTCAACCAATTACGGTGCACCAAAGATAGATCAACAAAGCCCAGCAGGTTGAACATGGCAGCTTCCCATGTGAAGTGATCTGCAGATTCTGCGCCATTCAGAGACCGAAGGATATCGTCCTCTGTTTGAAGATACAAGATCTGAAGCAAAGTAGGCGGTCAACCCAATTCGGGTTGGATTTCGGATAAACCCGAATCCACTCTCGGACCACAACCTTCTTCCCCGATTACAAAAGCTCTCTCTTCCCCCGCCCCGCTCCGCGCCTTCCTCACCAAAGCCTGTCGACGGCCACCGCATCGGCGCTGCGTCTCGCCTTAGCTAGGCCACAGCGACGTATCAGAGCTTTCGTCGCCCTTATGTTTCTCTTCATCTTTATGGATCTTCTCCGGTCTCTCTCTGGTAAGATTCATCTCCGCCTCAAACGTTGGTTGGATCAGTTCTTCTTTTTCGAAAGATCGTATTTTTCCTGATTGTCTAGTTTGAATTACTGTGAAATCAGTTGTGTTGTGTGGTTACATATCCAAAAAACAAAAAGAAAAAAGAATTAAGGATCACTTGTGGTTGTCTGCCTTAAATTTGTAATTTTTTTTTTCTTTTGGAAACTCTGGCCTGTACCCAGTCTTCCTCCGCTGCCTGATTGTTATATGGTGGTTATCTGTATTCGTGTAGATAGACTCTCTTCTCGCGTTTTCGCCAATAATTTTAAGGTAGGTTCGGTTGATTGGTGTTATTTGCCGGGTGGATCTCCCCTCCAATACCGGCAAACGGGTCTATTGTCGTTGCGACTGGGCGATGTCGGTGATTGGTTTTGCTGATGTTTGCTCTATTTCTAATCTATAGATATGGGGATTTGTCTATGCTTCACTTGGCTTTCGCATTTTTGGAGTCACTCCATGAGCTCCTCAACTAGTCAAGAGATGGCCAGTCTGGATAGCCTACCGGATGATGTCATGACTGATGTTCTCAGCAGGCTACCTGCTGATGTGGTTGTTAACTTGCGGAGGGTGTGTAGAAGATGGTGCTCTTTGACTGCTACCCCTAATTTCGTTGAACTGCATCTTCAAAGATCTTCTCCCGTAATGATCTTCCAGACCTGGTCGCCCGACCATGTTGTTAATGAGAAGTTCAGTCTCTTCTTCGTTGACTGGAGGTCTAAAAAGAAGAAGCAGCTGATTAGGGAAATACGGTCGAAGAAGATTGAATCAGTGCCTTCAAAGGAATTTCTTCGATTTCGGGGTAGTTGCAATGGGCTGTTCATCTTCATGATAATGGCAACATGTCCACTTTCTTACTACATTTTCAACCCTATCACCCAAGAGCGCATCACCGTGCAGCAGGGTTTGATTGTTGGTTTCTTTTTCAACTCGCTCACAAAGAAGTACCAATTGCTTAATCTTGATAATAGTAGCGACAACTTCAGATTTTACATAGGCACTTTAGACATAGGCACTTTACGGCCAATTATGTGGAGGGAAGTTGGGTCCTTTCCTTATGGTCCTAGAGAAGTATTCATCCCCCCATCAGTTGTCAATGGGTGTCTTCACTGGATGGTGATTGGGAAGCGAGGGAAGAAAGACATATTGCCCCCGTGTATACATTCTCTCATGGTCTTCAGCATAGAAGATTGCGAATTTCGTTTTCTACCTCATCCTAAAAAGGTGCATCAATCATGTCAAGGTCATCAAAATATGCACTTGTTGGCAATAAGAGGCAAGCTATATGCATATGGTATGTATGCTAAAATGTTGGATATATGGGTTTTGGAGGACTCTGCAAATTGGTATTGGGTTAAGAAGTTCAACATCCATCTTGAACGGGACTTGAAGCAGTATTCGATTGATGATATTGCCATAATGAGCTACAAGACACATTTCAGAATGACGCTTATCGACATATGGAAAGATGAAGTGCTTTTGATAGTACCTAAGAAGGGCTTCTTTAGGTATAACACGCGGATGAAAACGATCACGAGAGCTCAATTTGCACATAGTAGCTGTGTGAGTAAGCTTTGTGAAGTGATTGCCCTTGAATGTAAAATGAGTCTCTTGTCTTTAGGGGATTTCTTTGATGCCTCAAGTGAGACGCAGAGTTGCGTCACTCACTAGTAGGAGGTTAGAGTGCTCTTCACAAAGACGAATATAGTCTTCTCAGCACTGAGCTTGATCTTTTTCCGAACGACATAAACAAACTGCCCAGTAGCCATTCATTTTAAGAGAAACGGGTGAAGATCCACCAGATTAAATGCATTATTACGTGGAAAAGTTGCATTCAGGAAGATTCACAAGAATACATCATGAACGATCCTCGAAACTTCTAGCTCGTATTAGTTTATCAAAAAAACCCTACATCATATGTTCAACTGGCCAAGCATAAATGCAATTCATAATTAGAAAAACTTCCAAGAAACAAAGCAATCTTGAGTTACACAAGTTACATCTAAATTAGGTGGCAGCTTGCTTTTTCTTATCAATGTCACTTCTTTCAGACTTCTCCCCGATAACCTGTGCTGCACATGCAATTAACTTCCATGCCACAACATTGAAATAAATCTTGGCAGGTCGATGAGAAAGTTTTTACCGGAATTTTATCAAGGTTTTTTTCTCTGATTCGTGCACAGCCTGCCTCTTCTCTGGTATGATAAAGGGTTATAAAGTTAGGGATAATGTCAAATTGTCATCAAATGGACAGATTTTTAGACTAAAGCTAGAGAAAACAGACTATTGAATTGGCAAATTGTCAAGAGGTTTAGGATTAAATTGGTCAAATTGAAAGCTTTAGGACTAAATTGACACAATTGTAATAAGTTAATGACTTTTCTGGTGATTTTTCCAAACCTTTTGACAATTTGCTAATGTAATCCATCCAGTCAATTTTGGTTGTAAATCATTAACTTGGACGCCGGTTGTCTTACGTGGCACAATCGGTGCTAACATAGACAATTTTTACAAATTTTTTTAAAAAAAATTTGAGTTATTATTTCTTCTTTTTTTTCCTTTCTTCTTTTTTCTTTATTACTGCCGGTGATGTCCAGATGAACATGTCAGCCATTAGGCGAGGGCCGCCTCGCCTAGGCCCTTGTTGGCCGCGGGCAAGGCGACCCTCGCCCAAGCGAGGCTGGCTCATGCTAGATCGGGCAAGGGCGACCCTCGCTTGTGGTCGTCAAGGGCAACTTTGCCCAAACAAGGGGAGGGACACTGCTCTTGTATCACTTGAGAACTTCATAACTGTTATAACGATAAAGAAAATAAAGAATCGTAAAAACAAGTTTACGTATATATCCGCAGGTCACGTAACTAATTGAGAAGTTTACAACTAATCTCTATTGACGTGTGTGATTGACATTTAGCCAACGAAATTATTTTGCGATAGCGGGAACTTAAGGAAATTAGTTCCTATGCTCTTTCATGTAAAAGAATAAAAAATAAAACAGATACCAGACAAATAAGATTTTAAACTTAGGTAAAAATACTGACCTAAATAAGATACTCGTCTTCTTCTTCGTGCAACGACTGCTCTCTCCACCATCGCTCTACAAGGTTTCGCTCAAAACAGGTTAGGGTTTCTCTCTTAAACTTCAATCAAGCGAAATTGAACTGAAAATAAATTGCCGATTTAGGCGTCCTCTCATTTAGGTAGAGATGGATAGCGAAACAATGCTTCGGAAACAGTTTGAAACTCTCTTCACTGATAAGCTAGCGGAAATGGAGTTTGACTTGCAGAGAGCAAATACAGCACTAAAAAGTCTCCGGGGAGCGACTTCAGAATTTAAGCGTCATCAAGCAAAAAGATTGGAGTAGGAGAACTTGAGTCTAGGAGTTCAGGCGACATTGTACGAAGTAAATAAAGCTGAATTTAACAACCTGAAGGAAAAGTTGAAATCAGATTTGAATAGCACCAGAGTGCTTCAGGAATAGTTTAATACTCTCGAGTGATTAGCTACCGCAATTGCAATCTCAGATGTAGAGAGCAACCAATGACCTCAACGGTATGTGTGGTATGTTAAGCAATTTTCGTGACAGACTTACTATAGTTGAACAAACTATAAAAAAATGTTGAGTCATAAAGAACCTTGCAAGTGGAATGGTTGATATACAAAAGGAATTAGTGGAAATGGAAAGCAAGGCGAACGACGTCATGGATGTATATGGCAATCAACTGGGAGTTCTCTTGTTTTCAATGTCGGCAGCTTGATGCTTCAAAACACATTGAGTGCACATGGTCACCTTGGGTTTGTGTGGGACTAGTGCTGGCTTTTATCATTTTATTGGTGTTGTAAGTTGGCATTTCGTATTCCAAGATACATAACATTGGCAGGACGCGAGGGAGTTTGATCGAGCAATTGAGTGACTTATGGTAGAAGGGTTTGACACTGGCCAATCATGTTCCACACGCATATCCTTAGATGAGAACACAACAGATGCTCTTCGACACCCATCATCGTCCTCATATGTGAACACAACAGATCATCTTCTACCCCCACGATCCTTAGATTTGAACACAATAGATCCTCAAACCAATCCATTTGTGAGGATAGTGTTAAATTTTGTTTCAAAGTCTTATCTAGAAGAGAGCACATCGAGATTTTCTAGGGTTTTTCTAGGTCAACTGATCATACCAGCTATATGCCTAGCTATCATATTTAGTGGGATGATGTATTATGTTTATCAAGATTGCGGTAAGATAATTTCTCTATGTTCAACTACTAATCTTTGGTTTGATGTGTTTTAATAGACAAAGCACCGGCCCATGGCCTTCAATACTATTCTGATATGTGAGAATAGCCAGGTAAACTTCTTTTGGTCATATAATGCAAGAAAGAAATTCAAAGTTAGTGAGGTGCATACACTACTATTACAAAGAGCAGTTTCACTTAGCCCTCTCCGTAAGCGATCCATTTCATGTCTTTGCCACAATGCAGGTTGGGATTGGCTTTGTTAGTTACTCTCTGCTAAAAAAATGGCGGGTCATTGTGTTTGACTGCTTGACCCAAATGAAGGAGAGCCTCAGCTGCCTAGATTTTCTTTGGGTGATCGGGGCCATTAATTGACCTATAAACAATCGCGGCTTTGACTGATGACTCTCAAACAACGAAATTATGCTTCTGTGAGGTTCTATCTTGAGTAGTCACTACTTGTCGAAATAATTGCAATTTTCAGGGAGAAGAGGAAGAGAAGAAAGAACAAAGTCCCCAAAGGCTAACGAGGCTATCACAAAGTGCGTGGGAGAGTTCCAAGAAGTTGGCCAGTAGTTCAGTATAATCACTTCTCCAATATGCAATAGAGGCCATGACCCTTGTGACCTTTCTGAATTATTTTAGCTATTAGAGTCAGAGGCGACATAGTTTTGGCTCTTTGCCTCGTCTTGTGAATTTGCACATTAAATATGTCGTTTATATGTGAATTCTGCCGATACATAGGGTCCCCATTTTTCTGGAAATATATTTTACGTCCGTAATCAATGAATCTGCTTACTGCGTCCTCTAAAAAAATTAAAGCATCTGTTTGGGTAAATGTAAAACGCAATATGGCTCAAGAAAATGGAAAGCGCCACTACAGTTGAATGAGAACTTTGAGACTGAACAGTAGATTAAACGAAACACTTGGGATTTAACCTGAGGGATTTAACCAGAGCAAGACGAGTCCCGTGGCATTTCAAGGCAAGTAGCAAAAGCCCACGCCAGGCATCTCTGAAGCCAACTACCTCGATGAGGCCATCACCTGCACATCATGTTATTCAGGCTTATGTTACAAGAGATTAAGGACAATAACACAGAGTTTTCGTGATCTCGCTGAAGTGATTTCCATTGCCAATCATTAAAAGCTACCATGATTAGAACATCTGGCTCGTTATTTAGGGATGACACGCTCCTATCAAGAAAGATTTTTACATCCAAATCAGGCTTCCACACCAGAATTTGTTACCTCTTGCAAAGTTCTCCATGGCAGGCCTCTCAGTTTCTTGTTGTCGAAGATTTGCCTTCACCTCGGCCTTTGGAGCAGCTTCAGCTTCTTGTTTTCCAAGATTCGCCTCCATCTCCGACTTCATAGCGGCTTCAGCTTCGTCTTTGAAAAGTTGTCTCCACTTCCAATTTTAGAGATCTTCATGGAGTTCCTCATCGGACTCAAAACTTTGAACTTTTGGTGTCATCACCAGGTTCATTGCTCTTTTAAGCTTTTCCATTATCATCTGCAATTAGCCACATTATTGACATCGCTCATCGAAGCTTCTTCGTTCTCTAGTGATCCCACTACCTCCTCACTATTCCTGACTGGACTGCCCTTCTTCATGAATTTATCTTGTTCAGCAGTCAAAGCAGCTGAATCAATGCTTATCGATGTTGTTTCCTCAAGTTGATCACCAAACTCAGAATCTCTCTCTTCATCAATCTCCTTTCTCTGAATAAGTTCAACATCCTGTTCTTGATCAAAATCAGATTTTGACTGAAGTGTGGGATGCTCACGAGTTGGACTACTAAAAGCTTTCTTCTCTCCACCCTTTTCGAAAAATCTATTGCAAGGTTAAAGGAGAATACTTTTAGAACCATAATGGCTGGCGATGCCTAGAACTTATCAAATAAGACACGGTATCAGATATTTGAATTCACCTGCACAGGTAGCTATAATCTAATATGGAACTCCATAAATATTCCTGCTCTCCCATACCATGAGCTGATAAAAAGAAGTTTGTGTAGGCAGTTTCAGTAAGCTGATAGAAACAGTGTCAAGGTAGAATAATTGTGCAAACCAGAAAGATCCTTATCCATCATATCTCATTGAAAAATTCCTTAAGGAAATTGATGCTAAAGAACCGAAAAATGGAGCTTTTTTTTTTTTTTTTTTTTTTTTTCTGTCAACCAATTAAATGGAGCTCAATTAGCAAGTCACCCCTGAGATGTTAAACTCATCTTAGACTTGTGTAGGTGGTGGTAGTTAGGGGCGAGCAGTTCCAGGTTTTTTACAGGTTTCACTTGGAACTTGAAACCTATCCGTCCCTATAGGTTTCTCATTTTTGAGAACATGGAATCTACCCGTTGGAATTTGAAACCTAGAACCTACCCTGTCACAGGTTCCAGGGTCGGTTCCAGGTTCTTATAGGTTCTTTTTTTTTTTTCATTTTTAGTTAAGAAAAAATATGGAACAATAAATAGTTTATACATTATGGACATCAATCCACCAATCAAAAGAATGGTTGGAGAAAAACACGGTCTTCTCTGATATGATTCCCTCATCTAACATGCGAAATATGACAGTACCAATTTCAACACTCGAGTCGCCTTCGTGATTACACACACACACACATATGTATGTATTATATGAGAGATTGATTACCTATGAGTCATGAAGAAAATGTCTATACTCAAAAAACCAAAACGTGAGGGGGGCACACATGAGAAAGAAGGGGGATTGTGACACCGAGGCACTATGATGTTTTACCCTTTAAGAACTTAGTCTTGTGACTTTGGGACGGAGTTTGCTTGTGTTACTCTTGGTCCTCATGTCTCAATCCCACTGTCTACAATCACACACCAACATCCACGTACTGTCGTTCCAAATCCTGCGAATGCCAAACTTCCATTCCGTAAATCTTTCGCAAATTACGCTAAAAAAGATGGAAAGAACACAAGATATAAGCCACAAAATCATCTTTTGTAGTCATTCGACGTATATTTGATGACAACAAAAGCAAAATAGTGCCAAAGAAATGCATCAAAGAAGATAAAATTCATGTATTTTGAGTAACATAATCCACAAAATAGGTGCACAAGAACCAAATTGCGTACGGTTCCTTATTCGGTTCTCGGTTCCCGATTTTGGTTCCGATTCTCGGTTCGATTCCTATAAGAACCTAGAACCTATCCGGAACTAGCGATTCCTAAAAAAATAGAATTGGGAACCGGATCCTCATATATTGAAACCTAGAACCGGCGGTCCGGTTCTCAGTTCTCGGTTTTACCCGGAACCATGCTCACCCCTAGTGCTAGTCTACCACCTTGGCCACCAATAGTAACAACAATGCTAACACTGAAGCAATGTGGAGAAATCATGTTAGAGAAATTATTCTTGAGCAACTGGGACAGGGTCCAAGGCCTTTGATCCGACCAGTCTATGGAAAGCCATACCCAGACTATATCGATGCGTGTCAACTTCAGCTCAAGTGTAATGCTTTGTCTTTGCTTCAACTCATCACGGCACCGATACAGCTCCCCAAGTCGCAACTCAATTGAAGCTATTTCACTCGCCGCCACGGCACCGCTACAGCTCCCCAAGTCGCAACTCAATTGAAGCTATTTCACTCGCCGCCACTCGCCGCAAATCTAGGGGGAAAAGAGAGAGAGAGAGAGAGAGAACTTCAAGGGAAAACTTCTCTACCTTCGGGTACAGACTCCCTTGGGATAGGAGTGGATCCTCTATTCATTAGCTGTTTTCCAAAAATTAAAAATGAAGAAGGAAAATCAGAATGCTGCCTTCCAAGTAGCTTCAGCCGGCTAGGGGGATGTGACGTTCCCCATATGAGCCCTCTCGTTTGTTCCAATTTGTCTTGTTATTCCAATGTTCTATTATTTTCTCATGATATTAATAGTATCTTTCTCTAAAAGGAAGTATGACCATTCTTCTCTATAATGCATTTATTATCCACTCTACACATCTACTTATCCTATCAATAACAGGAATTAGCTTAGTAATTATCCTTTTTATGCATTCTTCTCTATGCTTGTCAATCCTTTTCACATGCTTCATAGAATTCTCATGCAGGGGTAAAACATAGATGCATAAAGTTGTCCTTCCATATTTATAAAAAAAAAAAAGGGAATTCCATTCCTTTATATAATTTCATGAATTTACTCACAAAAGCCATTATTAGGGATTTGTTGCAGGTCTATTCCACGTAAGTATTGATCCATGCAAGAATGACTTGGGATAGGTAGTAGGATCCTAGGCTCATCTCTTCGATATGTTTTTAGAGAGTTTTGGCTTGGTCGGCTCGGAACGGGACTCGTTAGGGATGGCCCGATTGTTAATGTGAAGTTGACAAGATTGTCGGGTTTATATGTCTAGTCATATTTCATACTGATTTTGTAACAATGAAGATGCACTTATCATGTTCGAAAATGAAGCAATTCATGACAAATGGACATTGTGAAAAATGCTAAAAGTATTACTTGCTTTAATAAGAAGAAGTAGAAAAGGGTATTGCTTTCGTTTTATTTCGGCACACCACTGTAGTTCATACTCAACGACAAATCACATCATCGATACATCAAAAATTGAGCTCGATGTTCTCCCACACTCTTTCACGTTATCCTTTTGTAATATTGGCCAGGACATTTGTATTTCCAAAAACAAGTGTCAACCATTTTTAAAACATCTGAAGGTTTCATTTTCGAGATATATACTAAGAACAAATGGAACACATAAAGTTTTGTATAATAGAAGATAGGCAAGTACCATGGATTTATGTGCCAACAATTTAGGTTCTTGTGTTTTCTGACTTTTCTTTTTTTGGGTCCGAGATTCTTGCCCTCATGAATAGTTAGGCATGAAACTCTGAAAGTTTTGATTATCTTAAGCATTTCTATCATATTATAGGGAACAATAAAAGGGAAAGTAAAGGAATAAAGAATAATTGGGGATGGGGATAGCACATATTCCAGAATAGAGAAGAAGTATTCATTTGGTTCGTAAATTCTTTTTATGTGGTGGTCCCTTCTACATGTGGATCCAATAAAAAGGTGACAATTGTCCACTTGTTACGGATGCACAGGTAAGAAATTAAAGGGAAAAGGCCATAAAAAAAATTTCAAAACTCTACTCGACAAATTTACTCTAAATTTTTTTATAACATCATAAACCTCAAACTATGTCCAATGTTGATACATTCAACTTGAACTTTTTCTTATGACGTAAAAAACTTAAATTTGTACTTATGTGACATATTTATTATCTATTAAAATTCCGTCATATGATTTTTTAATCAAAACATTGTCGTTTTTTCTTTCACTTAAGTCACGGGAGCGCCATGGTAACAATGTTTGCTTTCCAGCGTCAATGTTGGCAGATTTTTAACAGTCTTCATTAATAAAATTTTGATAAAGGATAATTGTGTCACACAAATATAAATTTGAGACTTTTGATGTCATAGAAAAAAAATTTAAAATAAATATATGACACTTGGCATGGTTTGAGATTTTTGCTTTAAAAAAAATATATACCTCTGACATGTGTTGCCGCACAATTATGCACACACAGTTTAACTTTCTCTGCCCCCGAAACTTATTTCACATAGCATCGATGAAAGGCCCTCCAAAACTTTCGAATATTTTGGATTCCTTTCTCATTTTTCTCATTTTCTTCCCAAGCTTCTCCTCCACTGGGATAACCATAATTGGCTGCGGCGTCACCAATCATGACCGTGCTTCACTTGTTCGTTTGACGTGCGAATGAAGTGAAGTCCCCAAGAATCCAATCCAATGTTGAGAAAAATAGTCCAAAAAATTTTAAACCGATAATATGATGACCAATTCAATACTAAATCTTTCTATTCAGTCAATTTAGTCCTAAATCTTTTGACAATTTGCCAATTCAACCATTTCAAATAATTTTGGTAAGAAATAGCCGACGTGACAATCTAGTCCATGCCAATCGTCTTACGTGGCTCAGCTGACATTAACTTAGACAATTTTTTTACATTTTTGTTTATTTATCTAAGCTTTTATAATGTTTTCTTTTCTTTCTTTTATTCTTTCCTTCTTCCTCTAGCCCTAGTGGCTGATGAGGCTCGACCCTTGCCAAATTCGATGAGGGCGAGCCTTGCTCACAGCGACCTCACTAGCCAAAGGAAGAAGGAAAGATTAAAAAAATGTAAAAAAATATTCACGCTAGTGCCGATCATGCCATATGGCACAGCCATCGCTAACAATACCGAGATGTTAGCTATTTCCCGCCAAAATTGCTCGAAAAAATGAAGTTGACAAATTGTTAAAAAGTTTAGAACTAAATTGGCAAAGCATCAAAATGTTTAGGAAAAAAATGGCGTAATTGAAAGATTTAGGATTAAATTAGCAAATCATCAAAAAGATTTAGGACTAAATTGGCCACAGTATAATAGGTTTATGACTTTTTGAATAATTTTTCCCTCAAAGTTGAGTTGAGAGTGAAGCAAAGTGATTAAGGATCCATTTGTTTGGCAGAAAGTGAACGATTTGAAAATTATTTTCCTAAAAATGAGCTTTTGTATTGCTCACAGAAACAATATACAGAAAATATATTCATTGTCCACGAAAATGTTTAGACAACAATAATGAAAATATTTTTTATTAATTAATTATTTTAAGCAAGACAAGAGATGATTTTTAGGAAAATATTTCCCAAATCATTCATTTTCCGTAAAAGAAACGGAACCTTAGTCCTAATTACAAAACCGACCCATCCCATTCGGAAGTGTAAATCAATTTTTTAATTAGTTTTAAGTTTTTGAAATTGGATTTTGATAAGCATATAGAGTGCCAATTCAAATGGGAAGTCTTGTCTGATATATAAATTGAAAAGTGATATTTGTCTTTTTTTTGGACTTTTCAAAATTATCCACGTATCAAATAATTGAACATTCTATACCTAAAAATTAAATAACTGGCCAATTCCGGAACTCGACTTGATTGTCACGCGGGGATGTATATATGCACATTTTTTTAATCATGAGTAATCCATTATTATGAGATGTGATGTAAAAAAAAACGATGGGATTTCGCATCATTCATTTTATAGTCATGTAGAAGAATATCATACTTTATGAAGGTCTAAGATTAATATATGGCAGAATAGAACGCTATAATGTTAATTTTTTTTAGCACATAAAATAGAAATACAAATGATTATCGAGGGTACCTTAAGGAAAGCCATATCTAAAAATTTTTGTTCAAAAAAGTGAAAAGAATAAATATAAATGATCTATTTTTTTAATGCAATTGCAATGTAATATAT
>BCNH02000004.1:6578348-6612145 GCA_001662345.2 Metrosideros polymorpha var. glaberrima | reverse complement strand
GTATGAAATTAATAATATTGAGTGATAAATTTTCAATTACTATTAAACAAGTTTGTATTTCTAGTTTCAACACTTAAAATTGTCGGGACTCAAAGTTTGGTGCTTAAATTTTGAGCAGTTGTTTTTCAGTTTTATTGAACGAGAAAAAAAATTGAAACAAGAAATCTTCTTTCTCAAAAAAGTTATATGGGATGTAAAAAATGTCAATTTCCCTGAAAAATATTATCCCATCCTTTTTTCCTTTCGTTTCCAAACAAAACCAAATCTAATTCTTCCCAAGTTCTTCACCGCGGAGCCCTACCTTTGGAGCATCAACTTCTTCACAAAATTCTTGGCCTTTACTTTCTTCACCTATATTTTATGTCACCTCTTTAAAACTATTTAGAATCCGCAGGTAAATAGCAAGCATTTTGTTCTATCCTTTCTCCCGCTCACCGCAGATCTCGATTTTTTAAAGCTAAGTTGGACAACTAAGAAACTTTGCAGCATGTGGAAAATAATTGAAACTTTGCAGCGTGTGGATAATAGTACCGATGACTTCAGATTTTACATAGGCACTTTACGGCCAATTATGTGGAGGGAAGTTGGGTCCTTTCCTTATGTTCCTAGAGAAGTATTCATCCCCCCATCAGTTGTAAATGGGCGTCTTCATTGGATGGCGATTGGGAAGTGAGGGAAGGAAGACATATTGCCCCCGTTTATACATTCGATCATAGTCGTTAGCATAGAATATGGAGAATTTTTTTTTTGCCTCATCCTGGAAAGGTGAATCAATCATGTCAAGGTCATCAAAATATGCACTTGTTGGCAAAAAAAGGCAAGCTCTATGCATATTGTATGTATGCTAAAATGTTGGATATATGGGTTTTGGAGGACTCTCCAAATTGGTATTGGGTTAAAAAGTTTAACATCCATCATGAACAGGACTTGAAGCAGTATTCAATTGATAATATTTCCATAATGAACTATAGGACATATTTCAAAATGACGCTTATCGACATATGGAAAGATGAAGTCCTATTGATAGTACCTGAGAAGGGCTTCTTTAGGTACCACACGCAGGCGAAAACAATCACAGAAGCTCAATTTACACATCTACCTGTTATAGATAGTAGCTGTGTGAGTAAGCTTTGCGAAGCGATTGCCATGGAATGTAAAATGAGTCTCTTGTCTTTGGGGGATTTTTTTGATTCATTTGAAGTTGTGAAGTAAAGTTCATGCAGATGCATTGATAAGGAAGTGGAGTGACTAACTTTAAGGAATGTTTGATTGTTGTCTTTTGTGATAAGTTATGTTTTTATGTTTCAGCTGGAAGGGAGCTTGTTCGTATATATGCTTGAGTTTTGACTTCGAGCTGTGTTATGTGAAGGCTTCATATAGTAGAGGAGAACTAACTTGACGGCGCTGGTTCGATATATATTGAAAAGTTATCCACTTTTAAACTTTTCTTGTGGCATTCTATGAAAATTTGTGCGCCAGATCCATAATGGATAATGCACAGATACATAATAGATAAGGCACGAAGGATCTTGATATTTTGCTTTAACCTTTGTGTATGCTGTCAAGACATTGATTCCTGTCCTCTGTTCAATTTTCTCATAATCCTTTCCTGCAACCCAAGGTTAAGAGACACAGAAGAAGATCCGATGGCAGGTGAAGCACCGAGCTGGGCAGATCAATGGTGGTGCTGGTGGGATTGTTGGCGCAATGGGACGAGATGAATATGATGATGATGGCAGAACCAAGAAAGAGGGCAAACGGCAGTAGCAAGAGAGCTGTTTCAAAGCCCACAGTTACTAGAATCAAAACGGCCACGACAGGCGGCGCACAAAGGATCAAGATTGGAGCATCTAACAGCACCAAATGGGTTAAGAATCTCTCGCGGCAAATGGGCTCTGCCAATTAGAAAAAGAACGGTTTCTTAGCGAATGCTTAAGGTACCCGACATGTAGTTTCATTTTTCTAATTTCCACTTTCCTCTGTTTGCGTTTCCACTGAACCTGTTACTGCAAGGTTCAATCATCCGCATCCCATTAAGATCGAGCCAGACTGAGTTTCCACCCAAAAGTAGGAACAAATCTTCCTATGATGCATATTTTGAGGAGATAAGTTATCTGTGATTATACTTGGAACTGTCCCTCACCCTAACCCTACAAAATCCTTAAGCATTTGCAAGCATCTGTACTACGGAATATTTCCTACATTTGCAACACAACATTAGAAGCTCATTACCCCGAATTGTTATGAATAGAAAACAATTGAAATTGGAAAAAATAATACAAATGGTTTCTAAACTTTGAATCAGAACGTGTTTGGTAATTGTACAAAAATTCTATTTCCAGAACAGAAACATGTTTGGCAATTGCACATAATTTCTATTCTCGAGAATAATTTCTCTTCTTATTTTTTTTTTCATTTAAGTCAAATAATTTTATCTTATCACTATAAGGTCAACCTAAATAGCATCACTAATAAAATGAATAAACTTAAATGGGTCTCCAATTATGCATAATCCATAATTAGTCTATTTAATCAACTTAAATGGGTCATATAACTTTGATAGATTAAAATCTAGTTGAGTACATGATTTTGGAGGCTTGAGTGAGGGAACTCAATGGCTTTTCTTCTTCTACACCACCGGCACACAAGGAGAATGTTGACAAAAAGCAAATACTTGTTTTCTTGGATACCTATCATCGCCAAGTGTGGATCCCTCACCCGCTTATTATGTGGCATGTTGTCACGCCCCGGACCCTCGAGCACGCGACCATCCCTGTCACTTGTCCAATGGTCAATAAATATTTCGACGTCCCAGGACGCGTCGACGACCCATTCTTTTTTTTTTTTTCAATTAGCGCACGCGGAAACATGAATAACCCCTGACAGCAGGGATAGCAAGAAAAACAGCGGCACCAATAATAGAACAAACAACACTAACAAACCACACCTTTTTATTTATCAACATGTTAACCATAGGAAGTCTATTTTACAAGCCCTTACCTTTGGGCCACTTCCTACCAGATCGACCAAAAAGATACATGGGTTCGGGTTAATTCATCTCCGCTATATTACAGGGTTAGCAAAAAGGGTCGGCTTTCCCAAGCCCGACCTAAAACTAGTGATATCTAGGCGGAGTCTCTGGATCACTCTCTGCATTAGGGTCAGTATCTGGATCCTCCATAGCACCATCTGGGACCGCTCCATCCGTAGAATCCCATGCTGCTCCTCCAGGTCCGCCTCCGTTGGGACCATCAAAACCCCTCAGCGGGCCAAAAAGAGCATCACCGTGCCGGAGGAACCATGCCTTAAACCGATGAGGGACCAAGTGCATCAACCCCTCCTCGACCCAGATGGTCGTAATATGAAGCTTATAGTGATAGTCCTTACCAGGGATCATATGTATCTTAATTTCGAGACTTTGATCCATAGGAACCCCGAAACGCACTATTCTGGTGTTCATTTTAACGGTTTGAAAAGAGGTTAACAATAACTAATGAGATAAAATCTCAGTAAGTTAATCGCCTAAACCTCGTGTAGGATACCAATTCACCTAGGGTGAACCCTAAACATGCAACTTAATGTCGATGGCAGATCAATAGCGAGCAAAGCTCGCTCTACGCAACCTATAACGGGTTCGAGCAACCCACTCATTGATTAATCAACAAATCACAAGCGTTCTTACCTTGCCTTGGCACATGCACATGCACACGCCCTACATATTATCAGTCATAATCGCATGCTAAAACAACGCATCAGTCAAGACATGAAATCAGACAAAATCTCATTTCCTTTTACCATTTCACCAACGCACTCATGAAACGTGCTCATTCCATAACCCATCGTCACAACCCGTGTAAAGTTCACGCCTCAAGTGTACGACGTCGCCACTATCCGCGTAAAGTTCACGCCTTAGGTGTGCGACAGTTGGCCTTGTCAAGCTCAACTAACCCCGCGTCAACACGCTTCAGGGTAGCCCGCGTAAAGTTCACGCCTCAGGCTTAATTCTCAACCCCGCGTAAACACGCCTCAGGGTGATAATCCTTGACCCCGCGTAAACACGCCTCAGGGTAAAATTCCTTAACCCCGCGTCAACACGCCTCAGGGTTGATGTTATCAAACAATCATGGAAATATCACATTGTCTGCATGCAGGCCACGATCATGATCATACATCAATTAATGCCATTTTCACAATAAAATTCACACGTGATCACAGCGACATGCTTTTGACGCCAAACTTTGCATGCTTCACATTTTAAGCCTAGTGGATTATTCGATCACATAAAATTCAGCATTCAGCATATCTCCACATCAATTACCAATGTCGCATTAAAAATGCATTATTTTCTACAAAAATTATTTTAGGCATGAGAGACGTTATTTCCATGGCCAATCTCGATATAAACATGTCCAGCACAATCAGCATAAAATTCTAACCTTAACTCAGCTCGGTTTAATTAACCTAACCATGGTTAATTGCCCTAACCATAATTAATTAACCTAACAAGGATTAATTATCATCATCGGGATTAATTAACCTTAATCAAGATTAGCCAAATTAACCATAGTTAAAGGACTAATTGCATCTTAACTAACCCTAAATGCAATTAGTAGCCTAATCAAGGATTAGGGGATTAACTCACCGTTTAATGGCGAGACTACCACGGCGGCGATGGTGTGAAGATGATGACGGTGGTGGCTCGCTTGTTGGCCGGCGACAAGTTGGATGGCAAGGGGGCGGCTCATGGTGGTGGACGGCTCGGCACGGCGGCAAGGGAACGGCGGTTCGGTGGTGGCTCGGTGGAGGCTTGGTGGCCGGCGAAGGGGGGCGGCGGTGAGGTGGTGGTGTGGCCGGATGGTGCAAGGGAAAAGGAGAGAGAGAGATAGCAAAGTTGCAAGAAGAAAATGAAAAGATGAAGAGTGAAAAAGAGAGAGTGGTCTTGCAACTTAACCAAGGTTGCAATAATGCAAATTTTCCAATTCTCTCACTTGATTTCTTGAATTTTTAAGACCACCTTCAAATCAATAATTGAAAAAAGAAGGAAAAGCAAGGGAGAGGGAGAGAGAGGGAAAGAGGTTCGGCCAAGGGGGGGGGGCCATGAAGAAAAGCAAGACCAAGTCTTAATTAACTTTGTCTTAACTCATTAAATGCAATCTTCCAAAAATTTCACTTTCAAGAAGGGCAAAAGGGTAATTTCCACCCTTGGCACTATTCATATGGGCCGGCACTATTCACGTGGGCCTTGTACTATTCACGTGGGCTTGGCTTGAATTTTTACGGGTCCAACGAGCTTAAAAATCCAATGGATTCTTCAATTTGGGCCATTGGGGGGGTAAAACGGTCATTTTCCATCATGACACTATTCATTCGGCACTATTCATGGCCCGCACCATTCCAGTGGGCTTGGCACTATTCACATGGGCTCGGGTTTGAATTTGACGGCCCAATGAGCTAAAAACCCAATAGGTTCTTAAAATGGGTCAAAAATGGGTTTCGGGGGCAAAACGGTCATTTTCCATTATGGGCCCTCTTGAAATCCGAAAATAATAGAAATTAGGCCCGTTGGTTCGTGCCCGGCCCAAAATGTCTCTTCGTTCCAAAATTTTCGGCTTACTATGCCTTCTGTGAAGTTTTAGGGTTTAACTGTAGAAATTGGAATCGTCTCTGTTAATCCAAAACAACGACGTTTATAGCATGTCGATTCCTTTAAATATAAATTTTGGCGCCTTAATCTCACCACTCGCGCTTCGGCCGAGTGGTATCTGGGAATGAAATAAATGGTCCGATCCTGGGTTCGAAACTTGGAGGCGGCGACTTCGGTTGCTCCGGTCACCCCTCCTCCCTTACTCGCGCATTGTATACTTTAAATAAATCATTTGGCATTGATATCCCAATAGTCGTGCCTTAGCCGAGTGGCAAGCGTACGAGGCAACGGAGGTCTGCGGTTTGAAACCCGCGAGCGACGGCCTCTGTTTTCATTTTCTTCTTTCTTTTCTCTTTGAAATTTTTTTCCAAAGTTTCGACCGCTTGTTTTGTTTTAAAAGACATTTCGACGATCGTCCCTCGATTATTTCATATTGTCGAAAATTCGAAATATTACATTATTCTATATTGTCGAAATTTGGGATGTCACACGTGTGGTCTACATACTACTCTTTAGTTTTTTTTAATTGGTTGCTGTGCAAAACTCAAGTGCATGACAGCCGCACGCAAATTACCTTCTTCCCTTAAACGCATGTAGATTTCGCGTTGCCCAAAGCTTAACACATTACATGCTCAGTAACACATTCCTCGAGCATATCTACATCTGTAACCGAAATTTGAGTTCCATACTTAAGGGCATGCATAACCTCAACAGTCTTAAAGAGGTCAATAGTTTGTGTCCCAAGTTTGCTTACTTGCTTGCTTCCTTGAAAGTGTTTACCAAAGTATACGAAGGAATAAGTTTGAATCTTAAACATAAACAAGACCATCAAAGGCATGATCCATCATAACCGGCATGACATCCAAATAGTTTGGGGAATAAAAAATAAATATTGATTACATTGGATAGACTTGGGCATTCAAAGTCATATAACCAGCATGTCAACTTGCATAAATGTTTTTCTTGCTATGATAAACATAAATGTTGCCAAGTATTTAAAAAACAAGATTACAAAAGTCGGAAATACAAAGTCATAGGATTTCTAGCATATTGTGATCTCTTGCCATTTTATTTGCAATATTTTTCCTAAACATGTTTATCTTAGTTGCCTTCTCATGCGAAAGAAGAGAAGCAAAAAGAAAGAAGAGAAAGAAAAAAGGCTGGGCGAGTAAAACCTTAACAGAACAACGTGGAGTTGCGCACACTCTCCTGCAACCTGGGGCAGCTGAGGAACGGCAACTGGTCCTACAGAAGTCGGCCCGCTTTGGCCAGATGAAGTCTCGAAAGTATCCTCGAATTTCATGAACCGATCCATTTGAGTAGCCACCAAGTGAGCATAGCAAATCGGTGCAACTGGATTTAGGGGGAGAAACAGAGAGACAGTTAAGATCGTAATTCTTATAAATCTCAAGCAATCAGAGTTCCATTATTTGCCCCTGTCAATATTCTAAGATACATGGCACGACTATCACCATGAAATCTTTAACAATGTAAATTTTTTTTTTTTTTGGGCAAGTATGGCATTCTCATATCATGAAGAGTTCAAGATTTTATTTACTAGATGGAATAGTAAGAGAGGATATATATGTCAAAGATGTATAAGTTTGGGTTTTATTGTGACAAAAAAAAAATTTGGGATATATATGTCACAGTGAGCATAATTTGGATTTTTTTTATGGTATTTGCCCTCAAAATTAGAAGTAGGCAAAAGAAATGTAACATGAACATAGACCGGCATTTTCAGGTTGGTGCTATTACATGAATATTCTTTCTGATTCAGAGCTTAAATATACGAGACGAAAATTTACAAGGATTGAGCGGCAATCAATTCTTAGGAGAGGCAACAATCAAAAGGAATATGTTCTGCTTTTACTCACTATCATCCCCACATGTGCACAGAGATAGACGTCGTGGTTGCGTGGATGACAAACTTTGTTGTCTATGATGGTCCCGGCAGGAAAATAAGAACTAGGGAGATGTCTTATAATCACTTTATTCCTATTGATAGTAGCAGAAAGGCTTTTACCAGGAGGAACATTATCTGGCAATCCGGACTGGAAGAACTTGGTGTGATGGTTTTTCTGAGCAACAATCACAGCAAACTTGGGGGACCATTTCTCATCAAGAAACTCGCAGGCCTGAAAAGTTCTTAGCATAAACTAAACCATTTCTCCAGATGAACTTTCTGCATTAAAGTCATTAGGAAGCTAACCTCAATAATCTGATCCAGTTCAATGATTAAAACCTGATTGAATTGCGACTCCCTGACAATGAGTAATTGTGACAACTTGTAACCAAGGACGATGTTAAAAAGATCATTGACTGGGAGAACACATCACCTAAGCAAGTTGAAATTCCCTTCAAGGCTGCTCGCGTCCTGTTGCAGGTTAAATGAATTATATGATGACAGTAGCTTGCTTTTCAGGTTGTGCCTTGCACATTTTAAGGCTTCTGAGTTGTTGAACAGGATTTCACGGGAGTACCTGCAGTGGTTGACCTTGCTTGCATGCGGCATGCCATGAAGGATCTTGGCAGCGATCCTGAAAGGATCAATCCGTTGGTTGGTGAATTTTGAACAAGTTGATTTGGGAATTTTTTGTTATTTCCTAATTTCATTTACCATTTCCTCTACAGGGCGATCCCTAGATGTATCATTTGTCACAACCACCAAAACCGGAGAAAACAAGAATTCAAGCTATTCACACAAGAATGCTCACTTTTGCTTATTGGAGTTCGCAGTTGCAATGTTTCTCATCAGAGCGAACAACTGCGTGGCAATTCACATGGAGTCAAGATCTCTAGAAATCTAATGGCATCCCAACATGAGTAGTCACATTTGAATGTTTGTTTACAATTTTCTGTTGTGTTTTTATTTTTTTGGGTATCTATGAGGATTAGATATTTGGGGCTGATAACTTACAAAATCTCATTTTCGCTACCTGTCCTAGTTTAGGTTTCTCCTTGCTTCAAGACAAAAGTGATTTTCATTCTCCATTTGCTAATCTTCAATTCTTTTGCCTGCAAAGTTGTGTATATGTGGAACCAACATCATTTTAGCTTAGTGAAGGAATGTAGAGGTTCAGAGTTTTCTCAATGGCTTCTCTATTTCTTTTGCAAATATGAAGGTGTTTCCTTCCTCGGATTCCCATGTTGCCTGCAGTATAAGAGTGCAGATCCCACCACCCAGCATCAAAGAAAGCATGGAAGACTTCTTTTTAATTTTTAAGAACATTTAAGCATCTTGACAGAACTCAGAAATTGAGCAGACATAATGATGCACTCAACAGTGTCGCTTCACAACCGTGGTCTATGAAGAAATCGAGATTCAAAATACTAGAATTGCAACAGTGAACTTCCAAAGGCAAGCTAGGTAACCGGTGGGGCACCACAAAAGCTCCCCGTGCTGCTTCCAGAAAGAACTACAACTACAATCGTTATTGTCAAGAATTGAAGGGACGATCCATCAGGATAAAAGTTTCAGATAATGAAGTGATAAAAGTTATTAGATTATTTTCGTGTCAAGTAGAATAGACATTTTGTCCATTGCACACCTGTTTGAAGGGATGATACTAACAATTTTTCACCTTGTGACATCATAGAAACTTTGAGGTTCGATGTTTTACATCAAATTTAACGTGCAACTAGAATTATGATACTCAAGGGTTGTCCCTAAAGTTAATCCAATTGACTATTTCAGGATTGAAGTCAATTTTTAGGTCAAGAACAGCACAAAAGTCAGTTGGATTGCCATTGTGATTTGCCCATACATTCAGTGCCCTAAGATAATCCACCAAATCATCTTTGAATCCACACTGTTTGCAAGCATTGCTTGGGTCTTTCCAAGGATCCACAATCTTGGCTGTTATTGTTCCAGTCAACACGTATCAAACTAGCGGGTATGTACAATGATCCGCACTCCCACTCTCCCATAGGACAGATAAGAAGCATGGCATTTGCCAGAAGAAATGGAAAGCAGAGGTTTCTAGAAAAAACATGAGATCAAGAGAGTTGAAGGTTGCCCAATTTGGAAGAACTGAAGCACAAAATGAAGCGATCACATTTACAGCCAACGCACTAATGTACCATCATCGTCCCCATGGATAAACAACACATAAGGAGCTTTTGCCAAACTGGATGGGCACATCCAAAAAAAAATAAAACAAGAGATTTAGAGATTCAAGATGCCATCATTTCGAGCTAGCTCAAATATCAAAGTGCATTTATGTCAGAGTACACATAGAGACATAATAGATAGATGGATTCACAGAGACGATCCTGCATAAACTCGTGTGTACTCTACATAGATGAGAGGGACCGACAAGACCACAAAAAACAGGGCGATCCCAATACCCCAAATTAGGGTTGTCCAAGCAGGAACCGCCCATATCCCCGCCATCTCTGCCAAGAAGGCGTCATTTTCCATACCGAGCTCGAGCAATCTCCGCCAATTCTTATACAACTCTGCTGCCACGTGCTCCATCTCAATGGAGTAAGTCCGTAGGAGCCGTAAATTGTTGTACAAGTAGAAGCAGCTGACGGAGAACATGATGAGGGACAGCGAGAAAGGCATCCACACGAGCCCGCAAGTTATATATGGCGACTTAGAGAGGGCTAGGGCCAGGCCGACCAGGTAGAGGAACAGGTTCAGGGAAGAGCGGATCATAATGCCGTTGATGCCACGGTCGAGCTCTGTCATTCTCTGTCCGAGGTGGCTCGTGCTTTCCTGGAGACGTGGACACTCCATATTCGTGAAGTTTCACAACCTGAGATGGAGAAGAGAAGATGAATGTAAGAGGATTTTATGAGAAGACAAAGAACCTATCCGATGGCCAATCTCGTTTCTATGTACACAACCAGAGATAAATAAGAGAAGATGAATGCGAGAGGGTTTTATCAGGTTTTATCAGGAGACCTAGACCTACATCGACGGCTAGTGCTCGTCTCCATCTAATGACTCCAAATCAGTTATAGTGGGGAATTTGAATGGACGGTCTGGAATAATCAGAGATAATAGGGGTGATCCAATGGTTATTACGTGCCCAATTTTTTCCGGATTGCTATGGGCTTTCATGAGCATGCAAGAGGAATTCTTTTGGAAGATGCTTGATCCTTTAGAAAAGGAAAATTAAGAGAGAGAGAGAGAGAGGCATTGCAATGGACGTGTGATGATTAAATTTGCAAGAGACATGAGATCTTTAAATAAACATGTAATTTATTACACTAATGAGTTTTAGACTTCCAATCACCAATTAGCCATATATAAGTCCGCATATGCATTCTTTTTTTTTTTATAAGAATTGAAAGCAGAAATTTCCATGTCAATGAAGCTAGAAACTAAATTTTCATTGGTTATCACAGCATTTTTTATTTTGCAAGTTCACTACTCATACTTGCATCGATCATTATCTGAGGTCGCAGGACTTGTCCTAGTGGAAGTCAAAACAATCAAAAGAGGCCAATAAAACTGATCTTCATTCTTTTGCTTACTTATACCTAATCAAGAACATGGAGGGCAACAGCCACTTCCAAGTTCCCACACTTTTACCAAACGGAGATGCTAATCGATCCAATGATGACATAAGGGGACAGATCAATCTTCAGAGTACATCTGATGACCAAGCCAAGGGCTCAAGAAGAAGCTTCTGAAGCCTCGAGCAACTTATCAACAAAAAGAGCTATCAGAAACAGATTGCCACAAACACATTAGTCAACTACCATCACTTCTTCCAAATACATGGGGAACCCAAGAGCACATCAGTAAACCAAATTTTTTCACGCAAAATCTACCTTAAGGTGTTCTTACTTGGCACATAATGATCTACACCGCATCAAAGAAAAGGACAGTCTTTATAGAACATGCTTGACATCTACCTCAGTGTCTTCCTATGAATTCTTCGAAATTCTTTACCCAGAGAAGAGAAAACAGTTATTTAAGAAGAAAAGTTAGACCTGCATCCGTTTCAACTGAAAAGGATCAACAGCCAAAACCCAAAAAGCAACCTTTAGCTCTGCTGACAATTGGAACATTGGAACGAGATTATGAGGCCAAACACACATAAACCACAGGTCGCACCCACAAATGAAATCACATGGAAAAAGGAGTAGATCAGATGCCCGAAATTCAGCTTGATAAGCAAACAAAATCAACACAAGAAAGCAGGTTAACCTACTTCAAGTACAACCACCACAATCATACGGATCATCCAATTTCAATATCAGGGCTCAGCCTCGAATCAAGATTAATAATCATCTCGACCAGGAAAAAGGACAAAAATCATGCTTCAAGAAATTGAGGATCAAGACGCATAAGTTAAAATATCTTTCGAGGAGAATTTCCAAAGCTAATAAAGGAGAAGCGGGGAAGAAGAAGAAAATAGCCGACCTTTAGCTGTCGAGGAGGATTTTCAGAAATTGGGTCTGTTTCTTTACAAGCTAACAGATCATCTGATCAAGGGCTCTCTTGTTGGTGACCACCGAAACCCTAGCGCTCTACCGAGCTCGGCTGTACTTGTGGGAAAAAGCAGATCTCCTCAGGCTGATAGACACGGAGGTGCCTATAGGGATAGACGATAGATCTGCTGTAGATTTTCTCTCAGAAAAAGAAGAAAGCCCAATGGGCCTTGTCTCCAATTGTGGACGGTTGCAAGCTATTGTGGGCCAAGCTGAGGTCCGTCAAAACCACTCATTGCAATGGAGAGAAGCCAATTCTGTTGCTGATTTGGTCGCCAAAGCCCACTGTAAAAATGCTGTCTCTTCGGACGGGATGACTAATCTTCGGGACCCTCTTGAAATATCTTATGTTCAGAAACTTTTATATTTGATTCTGGAACATTTCGTAAATGAATGAAAGGCTTTATTTTCGAAAAGAAAAAGAAAGAAGACGGGTAGCTTTATCGGCAGCTTGAGGTGAGATCTCTCCTCATTCATCTCCTGTCATTCTTTTTCTCTTTTAGAAGAATCTCTCTCTCTCTTACTTCTCCAAGAATTGTACTTTTATTTCGCCAACAAAGACCGTAAAAAACTAAAAGAAATTATCTTTACTGGTTTTAACTTCGTGGGAAGATGAACGAACGACCGACCGAGGCAGAAGAAGATTCTCACGTCAGACTTTAGAGAATGCAGCGATTGCGTTCGTGGGTCAATGTGTCGTTGTCCCATTGTCCGTGGATGAGAAGGTATTTGAGAATTGAGATAGTTTTGATGGCCAACTTTGATTGTTTCGACTTCTGATTCCCAAGTACATCCGGGAAACATTGATCGTGATAAGATTTACCGAGAAGTTTAACATTCTGTTTTTGGCTAAATGAATAATTGATTCATCTAACTCGTCATTCGTACCGTACTTTTTCTTGTTAACTTGTTAGATTGTTTATACCCAATATCACGTCAAAATAAAAGTGAAGCCATATCTAGCTCCGCCATGGTCCGACTTTGGGCAGAGAAAGAGAGGGGGATATAGTTAGGTTTAATTTTAGAGGATTTTATTATTGTGGAGGTGGGTGATCATTGGTCGACAAAAAAAGGAAAAAGTGTGCATGGCAATCACACGCCATGAATTGCTGGATCAATAATAGTTCAAGCTTGCAGTGGCTAAACTTGTCTCTTGAATGATTACATAGATATATCATATACTAAAGTCAGGTCTCATTAAGAATCGAAACTATAAATTGACCCTTCTGGAAAAAGTCGCTCATTCTCGTACTTTCAGTCGAGTCTCGCCATCATCATTGTGGATATCCTAAATCGATCGTGGTTCATCAAGACTGACTTCACTTTCTTGATCTAAGTTTCAAGCTCGGACCGCACGTGATGCCATTGTTGTCGCTAACAAGTACACTAGAGACAAAACTGTTTATTGCCTCTGCACGATCATTTGGGAAGGAGGAGACGACGTATGTCGGCGTCGGGGCACAAACTTTGCGGACAGAGATCAAAGTTGCACGAATGAAACAACTCAAACCACGACACAATTGAAGTGAAGCTGTGATATCTTATTAAATTAATGAAGATATTAATGGTGCGTTTGTTTCGCGAAAAATGAGTGATTTTGAAAACTTTTTCCAGAAAGTGACTGCTTATATCGTTTAGAAAAATTAGTCTATGAAAAATATTTTCATCATCAATAACAATCAATGCGTAATCATTTTCGTGGGCAATGAAAAAAATTTCAATTCATTTATTATTCTAAACGATATAAGTGATCATTTTTAGGAAAATATTTTGTCGAATCACTCATTTTTCGCCAAACGAATGCACACTAAAACAGATCTCTCTTTCATGGCTCTGATTTGAGATCTTGTTGTTGGGCTCACACGGGATGTCACCAAATGAAAGCAAAAGCCTACCCTCTTTCACGTAATTAACGCAAGACGGGTCATTGCATTTCACA
Source organism: Metrosideros polymorpha var. glaberrima (assembly GCA_001662345.2). Taxonomy (NCBI): domain Eukaryota; kingdom Viridiplantae; phylum Streptophyta; class Magnoliopsida; order Myrtales; family Myrtaceae; genus Metrosideros; species Metrosideros polymorpha. Next base: position 6,598,112 of record BCNH02000004.1, on the reverse strand, counting down.
AATTCGGATGTATTTGGTTTATTTGGGAGGAGGGAAACTCTCCCTCCACTAGGAAAACCCAATTTAGCCCACTTCTCGTGGTCTCTTCTTATATTCATTATTTTATTTTTGTTACATTATGGGAAACTTTTGTTATTTGTATGAGCTAAACCCGTCTATGATTGCAGCTTGCTAGCTCCATGAATCCGGACAACTCTTACCTTACCCCTTTTTCTTTGTGCCAATTCCTTTTTTTCCTTTCTCATACATGCTCTAATTGTTTATATTTAACATCGATGATTAAAAAAAAAAAAAATGGACTTCCATAGTTCATTGTTATGAGCCGCATTGGTGAAAAAAGGATTTTGTCTGTAATTGCATTTTTCGCTTTAATTCATCATCGCTGTGAAACTCCAAATTTCCTTGCATAAACCTTTCAAACGTTGTCCAGCAGAGGCTCCGAGACATAAATTGCTTCCCGAAACGAGCTTGAGTTTTGAGAATGTTCCTTGATTTGTATAATCAATTAGACAAGCGATCTTCAGATTATCTTTGTTAGTGAAATTAAAAATACCGGACACATTGCCTGGAAATAGCATCAACAATCACAGGCGTAAACATTGTCTTACCACAGAGTCTATCCTCAGCTCCATCAATTTGTCTTGAATGCCCTCCTGCAGACAAATAAACAACCTTGGCTTCCAAGAGTAGAAATCATTTCTATCATGGAAGGGACAGCCATGAAAATCACTATGGAGAACTGCCACTAAGATAAGCGAGTGGTCCAGAGGGACGATGTGGAAAAACCAGAGAAGAAGCAAAAGGCGTTACCTTAGGGCACTTCTCATTCAATGCTTCAATGGCAGGGGTCATGAATCTGCCTGCAAGACACACATTCAAGTCAAGACTAGAGTTATGTGTGATCTACTCCTTTTTGTTTGCTTATCAAGCTGAATTTCGGGCATCTGATCTACTCCTTTTTCAATGTGATTTCATTTGTGGGTGCGACCTGTGGTTTATGTGTGTTTGGCCTCATAACCTTGTTCTAATGTTCAAAATATCCGCAGAGCTGAAGGTTGCTTTTTGGAGTTTGGCTATTCGTCCTTTTCAGTTGACATGGCATTCGGGTCTGACTTGCAATTAGCTTGTTTCGTCTCAAGTTCCTTTGACTTAATCTGGCCTGTTTTCATTATAAATCAATTTGGGAGTGCTTCTTGTGGAGCATATAGGAAACCTTGCGCTCACCTATTCATTTCAATGATTAAATTGATTTCTTGCCTGCTGTAATTTGAAGTTCTAGATCTCAATTCTGTCAATTAAAAGTTCAGGGTTTAGTCAATACTATGTTGTGTTCTGTCCAAACGCATATACTCGATCACAGTTATTCTCATAAAAGAATGCTGCAGATGATTGGAAAATGCAGCTCCACGCATGTTCGAACGGAAGACATAGAATCGACAGAATTAGACTAGAAACTCAATTAGCGACAAAATAGAACGATAGACATTGATGTAATGATGAATGTTATGCTCCAATTTTTCAAGGCAAACGAACCTCATGGGAGCGAAACATATTCTCAACAAACAGCGAGCAGTATTGCATTTTGATGACCAAGCGATGAGCGCATAATAGATACAAGGAGAACGTAAGACATGCGGTTAGGAATCGATAGGAAAGAAAGCAAAAGAGAAGCTGAATGAGTTTAAGTCTGATGAGGCATTGCAAATCTCAGAGGGGGGGACGGATGAATGAAGGATTCCAAGAAAACACAAGTTTTGGGGAGAGGGAATGACGAACCTGTAGGCGAAGAATGTGTGTTTGTCTCGAGCGCATAGAGGATTTCTCCAACAACTGAAGAGATATGCCGAAGCGAAAGAAGAAAAACGAGACAGAAGCTGCATTTGGTGTACGCAACGGTTTCATTTCGTCAGCAAGTGCAAGGGAAAGGTTTCGTGAAAAGCAGAAGCCAAAGCCAGACGAAGCAAACGCTCGAAATTCCCACGAAACTTTCCTAAGGACCTCCCGTCTATTGTCTTGGAAATTTTCAGGGTGGAGAGACGAAAGGATAAGGCATACGATCCTGTGGGAATAGTCAACTGCATGATCTTAAGGTACTCAGTGTTATAAAACATTAATGAGATTATGATGATTATGAAGGGGAGTTGGCTTCAGAGGTGGGTAAGCTGGCCACACTGACTTGACAGATCTCTTCCAACGTCGTTCATGAATGGAGATAGCAGACAGCCCACCTCGCATATCATTTTTTCCTTCCTTCTCCAATCTAAAGATCCACCCCACATTGCATTTCCTTCGCGATATCAACATCTTCTCTCAGTTTCAGCACTGCTTTGGTCATCCAAAGGTACTCTCTCTCTCTCTCTCTCTCTCTCTCTCTCTCTCTCCGCCTTGGGTCGAGTATCAAATTCACATAAAGAATGAAGTGGCAAAAACTTATGTATGCTGTCAAAACATTGATTCCTGTTTCTGTTTTGTTTTCTCATAACCCTTTTCTGCAAGGCAATCAGAGAAGAAGAACCGATGGCAGGTGAGGCACCAAGCTGGGCAGATCAATGGGGTGCTGGTGGGATTGGTGCGACGGGAGATGATGATGATGACAGCAGAACCAAGAAAGAGGGAAACTGCAGTAGCAAGAGAGCTGTTTCAAAGCGTGGATTCAGAATCAAAACGGCCACAACAGGCGGTGCACGAAAGATCAAGATTGGAGCATCTAACAGCATCAAATGGCTCAAGAATCTCTCCCGGAAAAAGGGCTCTGCCAAATGATGAATGGAGCACGTAGTTTCAAGTTTCTAATTTCTACTTTCCTTGGTTTGTGTTTCCACTACACCCATTACTGCAAAGTTCAATCATGCACATCACATTAAGATCAAGCCAGACTGAGTTTCCTCCCAAAAGGTAGGAACAAATCTTCCTATGATGCATATGTAAGGAGATAAGTCATCTGTGATTGTAATTGAAACTGTCCCTCGCCCTAACCCTACAAAATCCTCAAGCTTTTGCAAGCACCTATACCATGGAATATTTCCTCTGCTGCAACACAACATTTAAAGCTCATTACCCGGCATTGTTATGAGTAGAAAACAACTGAAAAAATAGATGAGTCAAGAAACTACGTATTCACTAGTAAAAGAGTAGCATCATCAGAGTGCATTCCGTAATTTCACTTCGAAGAATCTGACCTATGCATTGAAAAGAATAGACAAGAGGATAGCATCACTAAGTTGAAAGAGGAAGAATTTACAAATTTCAGATTTATCTACAAAGTGAGGCTATAGCTCTTGGGGCCTCCCCAAACCGAAAGTGTTCTCTCCACTGTAACTCATGTAAAGGAAACCATCCTCATCCTTGTTTTCCTCATAAATTGCAGACATCAGTGCAGCTGAAAAACGGGAAAGATGCCTAAAGTGAGGCAGAAAAAACAAAAAAGTAATGAAAGAAACTGGCATCCTGGTTCAGTAAGTTGGGTCACTCACCAGTAGGAGGTAGAGTGTTCTTCACAAAGACAAATATAGCCTTCTCAGCACTGAGCTTGATCCTTTTCCGAACAACATAAACAAACTGCCCAGCAGTCAAGTCGGCAGGTACAAGGTATCTACATTCATATTACAAGAAATTGGGTACAGAACCACCAGATTAAATGCATTTTCATGTGGAAAACTGCATTCAGGAAGATTCCTAAGAGTACATGCATGAATGATACTTGAAACTTTCAGCTAGGATTAATTTATGAAATAATATCCTACATCATATGTTTAACTGGCCAAGCATACCTGAAATTCATAATAAAAAAAACTTCCAAGACACAAGCAATCTTCAGTAGCACAAGTTACATCGGCTAGACTAGGTGGCAAGAAGTAACTTACTTTTTCTTATCAATGTCAGGAATGTCACTTCTTTCAGCCTTCTCCACGATAACCTGTGCAGCAAATGCAATTAATTTTCATGCCACAACATTGAAGCAAATTTTGGCATGTTGATGAGAAAGTTCTTACCGGAATTCTATCAGGATACTTCTCTCTAATTCGTGCAGATTCAGCCTGCCTCTTCTCTGGTATGATAAAGGGTTATAAAGTCAGGGATGATGTCCAAGCGTCATCAATGAACAGATTTTAAGACCAAAGCCAGAGAAAACAGATCATACAATCTACATTTGTACATATAGGCGCAAGCGCGCTCCACACAAGGTCATGAGTACACAATCCGCTGAATTCAGAGGTAACCACGTCAGCAGTGACAACAAGATAACTTTAGCAAGAATAAGGTTTTCCAGTAGAGAGAGGCAATTGCACGAAGCAAGCAAAATAATCCGCAATAGTTTACACCCTCCTACTTAAGATGATGCAATCATTGAAGACAACCTTTAACTGGCATTTGAGCAAGATCAAACAGAAATTATATTGACAGATGACACAACCTCAGTGATATTGCCGACATAATGAAAGCAATGCATTGTCTATGCCATTCATGCTTCTGCGAAAGTTCCATGACTCTAGTAAAAGAGGTTGAAACATGGAATATCTAATATATGCAGAGTCCTGGAAAAGATACTACACGTAGACATTTACATTAAGACTCAGAACACGAAGTGTCTCCCTTCTTAGGCTCCCAAGAGGAACATTAAACACAGAAGAAAGAAACCCACAATGACAGATTTTTTGTCCTCACAAAGAAAGTAACAGTTAAAACATGACTATATACTCAGAAAGGTCTTCTTCCTTAAAGATCCAAAGATAATCTTAGATTTTAAAAGAGAGATCAAACTCTCTAATTCAAGTGCAGTGTGCATGTCCTGGAAAGTGCCAAACTTTAATTGCTTCAAATATTCCCTATAGAACTCGTCCACCAGCCAGAACCCGCAGCTCAAGCTCGATTACGACAAACTCATTCTGCTATGAAATTCCAAATTATCGATACCACCAACATAAAGTCCTCAAAAACCACCTAGACAATAACCTGGAAATTCCATCATGTATAAAGATCATGTTGCAATGGAATTTCTTCATCTAAACAAATACTCAAAACCTAACTTCAGAAATCCCCAGTGTCATCCTGCTTCTCCTAAAAACATTCAGCCATAAGCAAACAATTCAAGCGCAACCCATACGACATCAATGGCTACCAGTAATTCATCTGGGATTAGATAAAAATATCGACAAACAAAATAAGACTAACAAACACAAAAGGCCAACCAAAAAAAAAACACGAACCAAGAGGGTGTTCCAGCTTGAATGAGCTTTTGGCCATGGCAGTCCTACTCCGAGCACACTCTGCAGATTTCAAGCACCAAAACATCACGTTTGTGCCCGCCCGCAATAACCCTCTCTCTCACCAGTAAACCCACATAACCAAGAGCACAAAAATAGATTTGAAACCGAAAAGGAGTGAAAAAAACTAAGGACTTAGCGTATGAAGAGGCACTGCGGTAGCATACCAGACACGAAACCAAGAAAAAACTAAACAAGATTCAGACTTTGGGGGCTCAAAGAGACGATTGATTGACGACTTGGGTTTCGGGAGGGGTAAAGAACAAAAGGGTCTAAATCAGAGAAGCGAAAACAACTCGAAAGGGTACGAGTTGGACACCAGAAGAAGAGTATAATAATAAAGAAGAGGGAGGGATGTTTTGATCGTGAAAGAAACTTACTTCTTCTTCTTCTTCTTCTTCTTTGGGATCCCAAGTTTTCCAACACGGAACCTTTCTGCGATAGATATATGTATCGGGTTGTCTCGTCTTATACGGGATTGAATTGAATTCCCCACTCTTCCAAGTAAAGTTCACATCTCTCTCTCTCTCTCTCCGCTTCATCAGGGAATCGCTGTCCAAGGCCAAGCGTGCGTCTCCAGTCTTTGGCTCTGCTCTGCGTAAGCCGAACGAATGGGCGGGCCGGGCTCTCTCGTAGAGTGGCTACCTTCGCTAGGCCCGGTGGCCATTGGGATGGGCGGGGCGGATATTGGGTTTTCGGGTACATCGTTATTTTGGGTCCGAAGAGTTGGGTTTCGACGGTCGGATAATGGAAGGAGGCATCTTAAGCTCGTACTCAAATCACGATTAGGTCTGCGCAAACCGGACCTAATCAATGGGTCGAGGCCCATTTTTTCAAAAATGCTAAGTCTCCATACGGTCAGGTCGTTGCCTAAACCTGCTTATATGGTGTGGAGGCATCTTAAGCTTGCACTCGAATCATGATTAGGTTTTTGTAGACGAAACCTAATCAATGGGTCAAGCCTGTTCTTTTCAAAAACGATAAATCTCCATATGAATCCTAATTTTTTTGTCAAAATTTGGCATCTCACCTAGGTTCTTTTGATATTTGGTCTGGTCCTATTCCTATTCTAGGTTTTTTCGATTGACAAGCTCTAATATCTATCTAGCTCTCTATATAAGTAAATAATATCAAGCTCATTCCTAGTGATTGTCTTTAAGAATGACACAAGAGACTCTCATTTGCAAGGGATTGAGTCGATTGACCATTCTTTTCAATGAGTACTTTTCTTGCACTCTTCACTCAATTTGCCTCCAATTAGGATTTGTGTTTGCCCCATTCAATACCATAATTTTTTCCTACTCAAAAGGAAAAAATAACTAATGAGCTTTAATGGATTTTTTACTTTGTTGCCGACACATATAAAACTTTTCCATGTCAAATAATAACGATAATTGATTTTTTTTTTTCTTCCTTTTAACTGTAACAAGTCTCTATATTGTACAGTTAACATATATGGACTAAGATTCCCTTTATTCATACGAAACAAAGTACGATTCACACGAATAATTTACATCGAAATACATATTTCATTCTCACATGAACGAAAAACTTCACGTCCGTGTGATGCCCGAACATGCTCCTAACATGTACTATAGTAAGATGATACTTATGAGGTGTGGATTTAATTCCCCCGGTTGACAATTTCCATTAATGCTCATTAGACATAGGCAAGATGGGAGATTGCAAGGCTTTGAAGTCATTTAGATGCGCGATCCGGATGGAGCAAAAACTTTATACCTAGGGTTGAACTTGACACATTGCCGAAGATATGAAAAATGCCATATTTTTCTTCACTTTAAATTTTTTTTTTTTTAATTGCGGAAGACTTTCATCAACAGAGATCTTCTACTTGGTGGTCACGATCACGATCACGATCACGATCGCAGAGATGGACATGGACAAGCCGCCTCACATCAGATTGAAAAGGCAAGAGGAGAAAAGGGAATGAATCAATACTGCCTCTCAGTCTCTCTGTTCATCTTCTCGCACCTAGTTCATAGCAGCCGCACTTGATTCATAGAACGCCATCCAATCACAGCTTGAACTTCATGCAAGAAGAATCCTCAGCATCTGCCAACCCTTTTCCTTTTCTTTTTTTTCTCTTGCACCTCTTGAAGAAAGAGAAGGTAAAAACAAAACCATGGAGCTAGAAGTGAGCTTTCTTCGGCACATTTGAAGTCGTGGACTTCTCAAAGATGACTTGGCGCGAGAGCCGAAAGGGTTTTTTTTTCAAAGAAGAGAATACTAAATTCCGCATTCAATCAATAGACAAAACAGTGATTTTCACGAATGATGCTGAGACATCGCGCGCTTATATGTTAAATACTCGAAAGAGTTCCCGATCCATCCCTAAGCAAAATTCATCGTAGACATAAGAGAGCAGCCGCACTTTTGCCGCTGACATCGAGCAAAACTTAAAAAAGGTCCGAGGGGAGGGAACAACAAGGAGGAGGAAGAGAAATTCACTCCAAGAAGCCGGTTTTCGTCAGGATCGCATTCCTCACTCTGCTAAGTTCCCTCCCTTTCAAAGTCCTCCCGACCCCTTCGCACACAGAGAATGGAGAAATCTGAGTCCTCGCCAGCCTCTTGGCCACCCATTCATGTGGAGGAACCATTTCACCATCACCGTCGTCGTCGTCGTCGTCGTCGTCGTCGTCCTCGCCATTGCCATCATCGCCATCATCGCCATACACACCATGACCATGCTCATGCTCACCATCGAAGCCATCGCCGCTCTTGCTCCCATAAATCTTGGACCAGTCGGGGATGTTGACCGGGGCTGATGACCTTTGGCCTAGCTTCACTGTTTCTTGATTGGCGGGTCTTCTTAGGATCGTCTTCGGAGAACTTGAGTACTGCCATGCAGATGAGGAAGCAGCGAGACTCTTGTGAATGGAGTTTCTCACGGTGGGGCTCGAGGCTTCCCTTCCCTTGTTCACCACCGACCACACATCTTCCTCTTCAAAATCTCCATTGCTGCTCATCATCCCTCTCTGCTTGTTCTTAGCACAAGACCAGTAATCACCCATTGATAGAAATGCTTCCTTTCCAAGGCTCTCTCAATTTCTCAGAGCCCCCCTCCTTTATGGAAAGTTTAACACTTTGTTCAGCACCTAAAGCCAGTGACCCAGATGAGAGAACGAGGAGGTCTTGTGTGTTTAACTAGAGAGAGTTGCTGGTCTTGGCACAAATATATAGAGGGGTATTTCCTAGAGCTCAATCATGGCCATGGTGAAAAATGACAAAAGCTGTTTTATAAATAATAAGAAGTGTGTTATCTTCTCTTTTGACCAGCTAGGGAAATTATTTATAAAATCAGAAAAAGAAACGATCCGACCAAAGTTTTCCAGTGAGTGTATTATAGACGGAAGAAAAATGGGCTCTCTCTCTCTCTTTTTTCTTGGGAATCAGAAGGAGGGGATGAGAATAAAATCAGGAATCTTCCTTGCCTTTGTGTCAATAAGCTCCAAATAAAACAGAGCTTTTGGAGAGGTGTCTCAAAAGGGTAAAACTGCATGGACAAACTGGGACCAAGAAAAACTGCCTTCTCTCTCTCTCTCTCTCTCTCTCTCTCTCTCTCTCTCTCTGGTCTCTCAATGCCTCCAAGAAATAATCAGACCGACTCAGGCTCAGAGGCTAACATGTCAAGGCCATGAAAGCACCACTGCACCAACGACAGTAGTTGATAAAGACTGTTACACACCCAAAAAGGAGGAGAGAAAGAAGAAGTTGAAACCGACAAAAACTAATGTATGTTCAGATGCAACGCATGAGTGAGGCGAAGGAGAGAGAGAAAGAAGAGAAGTTAAACTCCTCTGTCTTCTTCCTAGCTAGCTGGACTTCCAGACGAGAGAGAGAGATGGGTTTCCATAAGTATCTCAGTGACCCTTTAACTCATTCTAGAAACTCTACTACTCCCATATGGTCCAATGTTCTTTGCTTCATGGCAAGAAATTACTCAAAAGGTGAAAAAAATGGGCCCATCACCATCGATAAATGCAATGATAAACAAAATGGGAGTCAACAACAAAAGGCACATCGATTCATGATAAAAAAAAATAAAAAACAAGAGCAGCAACTTACAAGAATCTCTAGCGGCTGTGTGCTTGTAACTCGAGAAAGCACAAAGGGAGATGAGATGAGAATGGCTCTGAAAAGTCAAGCGTTTCATACTAATGACCTGAGGTTCCTTACGCATTTGGAAAGATTCGTTTTGCACTTAAAATAGCTTATGGCCATCTGAAAAGAGGTTTGAGATGTGATTGGAAAATGTGGAGATGGAGGATTGGTCTGATCAGAGAGACCCTTTTTCCCCGGTTTCCGTAACCTTATCCTCTTAAGCTGGCAGCAATAATACAGCTCATTCGGCAATAACCGAGCTGGGGATGGGAAAAAAAAGAAATTTGAAGCTGTGCAGAATATGCTCACTCGGGCGAGTGAGGTGATGACATGACAACATTTTGTTTTGGAGAGTTGTGAAGTTTGAGACAGAAGAAAATCTTTTTCTTTTCCCTCCAGCACAGGGAGGAAGAAAAAGAGAGCCTAGGAGATGGTGCTGGAGAGAAGATTACCCTTTCCTGGTGCGAGGATATATGCGATTGCTGCACACTGTCGCTCAGCCTGAGTTGGCAACTCTAGGAGAGACGATAATGTTTGCTAGTTTATTAGAGAAGTGCTTTCAAAAACCAAACCATGGATGGACGATACTTATTTTCATGTGATTCGAAGCATCCTTTGGGGCTTGATCACAAGGTCGGATCCTCATTCGTCTGTCGATATCAAGAACACGTAATTTGTTTAAGGTGCAAGCGACGATAATGGGCTCGCTCAATACGAATAGTAATCATATCTCAAAGCGTACGGTCTGAACGCAACTGTGAAACTCTCGTGACAACGTCTAAGAGGCCACTTCTTTTTACTTTGTTTTGAAAACTGTTATATAACACAATAAATCTGACTAAGGGACCTTATAAAAACTTACTACATTATGTGGTAATTTTTTAATAGATGTTTGAAGAGTTCGATCATCTTATCCTAGGGTCCCACTTGATTTGACAAAACTTGCCATTTTATTGTGTGATTAGGTTATAAAAAAAACATTTTTCAGCACGCCCATCTAGCACTTTCCCTTCTTATCGACATCCTTTGAGGTGTCAACGACCAATTGAACATTTATGAGATGTACACTGCCATAAAAAGCTAGGATCTACATAAAATTTCAAACTAAGAAGGCCGGCTGCTCACTTATTTTCTATATTCGGTTTCAAAGAAATTCTTTATCTTCGTTTGCATGGTCCCCTCATGTCTACAGCTGCGTGTCCTATCATCTCAATGTCCTATTATCACTTCTCATATTGAATAATGGTAATCGGTATTATTTTAATTACTATATCGATGTGATAGATAATGTCACAGATATTTATTGAGCATCTAGTACAATTGATTTACTCAAATTATTTATATACCGTCATGATTTAATATATCACCGCTAGCTGAGCGGTGTAGTGTGTCCATCGAAGTATGAGCAATGCTCAATTCTCGTGCAAACAATTTCATATGACATGGAAAAACCGTCATTTTTACTTTGCTATAGAAGTTTGATGCTATAATATCTTGTTCAACTTTACGAAATCAGCATGTTGAGTTTGTCGATGGAGCATCCCGAGAATCTCGTGTGTTCTATCCCTTTCTCTTTTCTTCTCTCCTAAAGGCTACTTTACCCGTGTGAACGTATTTCGACCACATGACCTAATTGGATCAACATCCTTTCACAAAGGCAAAGGAGAAACACAAACGGCAGCTCCTTCAGCATGATGGAATTTGTCTCTACTTGTTTACATTATCCTCACATTAGATGTGGAGCAAGCACTTTCCATACCTTCTCTCGGTTGCCCCTATTCCTTCTCCTCTCGGCCGTACGATTCAAGCACTTTCCACACTTCACTAATGGAAACACTTCGACTAAAGTCTTGCTTGGCAGCTAGAAATCGACCCATCTTTTGCTTCACGTTCTTTGGCATTGTCTGCTTACTTTTGCGTTCTACTGTGGTTAAAGTGACCTTCAATGCTAGTGCACTAAAAGCTCCTGAAGCACACGCTTATCCCATCAACAACCACATGAAGTCTTCCAGCATGTGTTTCACTTCGAGTTAGCCCATTGCAAATAACCTAAATATCCATTTTCCTAGCGTCCTTTTTGTTCCCTCAACAGCACCAAACGCCGAAAAATGGGGGAAAAATGCACATCTTTCACAGTACCAAGCTTCAAAAAGAAAAATATTTAGCGCGATAAGTTCCTAGAAATCTAACTCGGTATGCTTTAGAGGAAGAAACATAATTCGGGTAGATTGCTCTAGTACAATCATGTCATCACAATGAGGAACATAGTGGGATCACAGGACGGAAATCATTGTACGCGAAGAATGCATTCTCCACCATCCGAAGAGAATCTACGAGATTGAGCAAATACCAGCAGTCTCTCACACCTTCCTCATTCTCAAATCTTTTCAAGGCAACGAGTGGGGTCTCGAGAACAAGCTCATCTCCATTGAATTTGCTCGTCCAATCTGAGTCCTAGCCCCACCACCAACACTCCAGTCAGTCGCTACGCTATCATTTTCTGCAGGGTCGCGTTCGATGTTCGGTCCAACGCGGACCAAATAAGATCCTACTTCAGTGGCCGAAGAGTACTGATGCACTCAAAAACAATGGAGAGTTTCAGGGTCAAAAGAGGACCTTTCTGAGTTGAAGATGTGAGGGGTTTTCTTTTGCGTCAGGGAAGTGGACTACCGCCGCATCGTGCGTGATATAAGTGTGCTTATCGTTTCGGTCTCGAAGATCAGATTTTCTAATTCCACTACTCATCTCTCTTATATCTACCTTTTCAGTTACATGAGTTAGCAATTGTCAAGTAATTGCTTCTGTACAGTGATAAATAAAGATCTTTATTAAAGCTGATCTAACCTCGTATTGCTAGTGCTACAAAAAAGAGAAAAAAGATAGATGGACCATTTCAAGCTCTAAGCTGATACTTATCTTGCATGACTTCGATCAGGATGAATCCAAATAGTCAAGAGCTCAGCCAGAAAAACTCAAGAAAATATACACTGCATGGTGCACCTGTACGTGTGATGTGATGGCACTTCGAATTAAATAATCGCCGCGGCTGAATTTTCATCCTAATTTGTGTGCTGCATGATAGAGCTCCATGTAGTCGAGGGTTGGCCGGTTCCAAGACCAATCTTGTTCCATCACTGTCTTACACAGTGAGTTGAACCAATCCCGACCATCATACCAAGCAGATAATGCCCTGAGAAGCAATGGATAATTATTATATATGAAATACTTCAGGAGACAAGGAGTTATGGACACAAGTGTTAATCATGTGAGGCAACCCGAAACACATGCTATGCCTGTTCGCACTAGCGCACTGGAATACTGTGACATAGACTTGATGTAAGCTCTCAATCTACTCACCTATTTAAAGCATAATCGACCCCAGCAGAATCGGCTCCATCAAAATTGAATCCATTTGGCTCCAGACCTTGTGCTTGTGCTCTCTCTTTATCATGATCAACATCGAATACTGTATCATAAAGTCCTACAAAAGAAAACATAAATGTAATGCTCCAGCTGAAATTGAAAGTGAAGCTCCCTTTCCAGGCCTATATATGCCCATCTCCATCTATGCAAACCTCACAATCAGCATGCAATCAGAAACTTTGTGAGCAAAATGGAAGTCCAGAAATGAAAGTGCAAGAGGCAATTATAAACTAATAAACCTAAAGACACAGACATAATTCCAGTAGTGGCCGGAAGTTCAAGACATGAACTTACAAGAACTTTTTTTTATGGAAGAAATATATAAATTGAAAGGTAAGAAAAATCCACACATACATGCTAAGAAGCTTGCCATATGACTCTTGTTCGCTTAAAATTGTATAATAAAACTGACAGAGTGACTAAAATATTATGCGAGTACAACCTGTACAAGCTAAAAGGGACTTCCAAATGATTTACTGCTGGAGAGATTGTGTCATGTAAAGTACACAAGGTAAATTGTAGCATATGAATACTCTATGTCCATACATAGTTTTTTTCTTTTTTGGCCAAAGTATAATAACAGTTTATTATGTCTGGCACTGCCTATCTTTGTCAAGATGCACTTGTCCTCATAGAATGCAAGTCGAAAGAAAACACCAGAGAAATAGGAAAAACATTTAGATGAGCAACCCTAAGAAGACACACCACGATAAAAAGCTGAAACACTTTCCTGATGGTATGTGCAAGAATGATACAATAACGTAATAAGATACCTCCAGTTTTGCGAACCACAGGTATAGAACCATAACGCATTGCTGTGAGTTGAGTCAATCCGCACGGCTCAAAAATTGAAGGCACCAATATGAAATCGGCCCCAGCATATATCTATACAAATGGCAAAGCCAGCTTGTAAGTGGTATGTTGGTTTGTGGGGAGACAGATGCAAAAGAATTGAGATGGTGAGAACAACAAACCAAGTGAGAAAGAGGTTCATCGTAAGTCAAACAAAGGCGAGCACGATCAGCATGAGAAGAATGCAATTGATTGGCCAAATTCACAAAGTCATTCTGTATACGAGGATCAGGAGCTGAACCAAGCAACACGACCTGCAATCATGTGCATGATCAATTATCCGAGGATGACAGCATTTCCTGCTCTCTTATTAGCATCAAAAAGTCAAAATAATAAAAGGTACAATAGTAACACTCATTAACTTGAGTAACATAACATATGCTTCTTGCATACTTCAATAAGAATAAAGTCATCAACTGTACATTTCCTTTCTCAAACAAACAACTTACCCTTTTCTAGTTAGATCAACCACTCAATCAGTTCATGACAACTGCTATTAGATTTATACATATACCATGACAGGAATTTGAGACTAACCCATCACGTGTATCATATTTATTACACAAAGACAACAAAGAGAAGCAATGGCAACCTGTCCATTTCGCTCCAATGTACGCCCAATTGCATGCTTGATTAGATGAATTCCTTTCTGATGGGTTAGGCGTGTGATAATTCCAACAAGAGGAAGATCAGCCTTTTTCAAGCCAAGTCTTTGCTGCAAAGCCTCCTTAGCAGCTCTTTTTCCCTCAACAACATTTTCTGGAGTGTATGATATCTGAAACATGCATCTTCAGTATAAGACAATCATATACAGTACCCATCCGGCACATCTTCACAATCAAGGGAGTTAATAAGTGTTTCAACCAGCTTAAAAGTCATTTTCTGGAATTCACATATATGTCGAGACAACTCCAGCTACGTAAGATCACAATTACATAGAATCTTCAATTTCTTCAAATAGAAATTACAAAAGCATTCTTTAAAAAATCTCTTTCTTAAAAGAATTTTATTGAGGGATCTTGTCCCAAGCAGTGAAGTACAGCTTAGGATGATCCGCTGTAGGTTAGGTGTAATGATTGATCTAAGCTATTATACACACTATAGCAGCATATGGTGTTCCTCCCTGCTGAATGATGTTACACTATGAATTTTTTATGGTCAAGGGAGAGAAATCTCAGAGCAGCCAGAACTGAATTAAATAATTCGATTCATTTTCTGAAAAAATAGCAGGAGAAAGGAAAGAATAAAGTACAAAACGCTTACAGGAATGAATTTGTCATTGTATGGGTCCCATATATCTGGATCGATTCCATTCAATATGCCATGAAACTTAAATAGATGAGGAGCAATAAAAGGATTTCCAGAAATCTCCTTTGAATAAGTGTTTGAGACCTGCAACCAAAAGAACAATGCAAACCTAATATCGTGTAATGATCAATCTGATACTACCAGCAATACCACTACCTCCATCAGTAATAGTAAAACCGCTTCTTGATAACGGAAAATAGGATATCTTCAGAAAGGTCAGGAGGTTACCAGTCCATTTTGAAAGTTGCACAGATGAAAAGACTTACAAAATAAAGAAAGAAAGCCAAAGGAATTATGCCCACATCCCTATAACTTAAGCTAGACATTACATCCAACTATGAAAAGAGCAATTTATCAACCCACTTCAATTTATCCTCAACAAGAGAAATGTGGATCCCCGAGAATCATGGTAAATAAAACCAAAATCCCATTTTCCCTAAAAGTCCAAACATGGCAAATATTATAAACTATGGATCAGATGAAATGAATAGTTGAATGAATGTGAATAACTAACAGTTGTAGCCTTGTCCGAGGAAGCCATAGCTTTCCCAATGAGATGTGCCCCAAATTCAAGGTTGTGGATAGTGAAGACAATCCGAGCTTTACTAAGACCATACTGCTTATACTGGTCCTTAAACAACCATGAGACAGGTGCACTGGACCAATCATGGCAGTGGATAATATCCTACCGAAGGTCAAGCAACAGTAAAAGTTAGTCCATATTGAGGAGGAAAAACCGGTGCATTTGCATTTATGATATAAGCTTAAAAAACATCCTTGCAATTGTCAAAAGAAACAACATGGACATTTAATCTTTACAAGAAGTGGAATCTGCCAAAGTGAATATCCAAAAACCCTAATATCACCAACTATACATTGAAGTGCATAAATGTCAAAAGCACAGGAAGTCAATTCATATGATTAGCGATCAAGATTACTTAATACAGTAATCTGGACGTGGAAATCCCTCATTTCTCTGAAAATCATAACCCCAAGGATCAATACAAATCAATTGATCTTACAGGATGGAAGCCACTTTGCTGTAGAAACTCTAATGCAGCATGGCAAAAGAAACCAAATCTTTCGCCATCATTGTTACAGCCATATATGCAGCCTCTCCAGAAAAATCTGCAAGGAAAAGAAAGGTTCAGGCCCTTTTCCTAATGGATATTACCATAAACCACGTAATTCAATAGAAAAAGTGCACAGCCAACAATGACATAGCAAATCTTGTGAAAATGATTGCACTATATTTGTCACTAACAATTTTGACAATAATTTTTTTATATGTCCAGATCAGCAACAACGGTCTTTAACATGTAGTGAAAAATGATTATTACTCTCAATCTAATATTCAACTAAATCAGAGGAAAACCGAAAGAAGTTCCCATGCAGGTTGCCTTTATGTGTATTCAATATCCTTAAATTATCCAGTTTACATTAAACATGAGATGCAATTATTTTCTAATGATACATGCATAGAAAAAGACAACTAGCAGGTGTCTAAGGAACTCTTTAGCTTACAGGATCCAGGAGCATCAGTATTGACTGTCAGATCTGAGTATCACAAATTCACGACTATAATAAACAACAGCAGTTCCATGGGCAATATGAGTCGGTACTCTTTAGTCGCTAGTAATCACCAACACGCATGTATTCTGAGATGTATGGTCTAGAAGTTATCAGTTCCATAGCACCCTCAGAATGCAGAGCACAAGGCATCTATACTCCTATGCTGAAACTCTAGTAGCAGAATTTATGATCCACCCTACCATAAATCAAGTAATCATTCCTCCTTTTATTAGCCACACAAAGTAACTTCCAGACCCATGGTAGAACTGTGTATTTAAGATAAACCAAGTAGATAATAAACTTTCCATTACATGCCACATTAAAGCTGGCACATTCATTTTATGGCCCCTTCAACTTTATCTTATATGAAACAATATTTAGACTGCAGTTTCCACAAAAGAGTCCCTTCAGAGCTTTCATAGATAGAAGTTTCAAATAGAAGTACATGGCTCAGATTAGACAATTCTCACAAAATTAGCTTGTAATAGACGACCCCTGTAGTAAGATGGACCCATGTAATGAAGAGTATAAGTACCATAAGAAGCAAACAGTTACTACAGATAAAATATTTACCCGTTTTGTGGCTCCAAAAAGTACACTGAAACACCTTCCACCTTTCCATGCCAAACTTTTATTTCAGTCCCACCCCAGGAATAACTCCTGTGAAACTGGAAGTCCTTGACCTAATCAAAGGATGTATACAGGAAGTACTTAGAGCACCGTTATAGGGCCAACACTTCTGCAGAATTGTTAAAGAAATCAGAAAATAAAAAGATATGCAAACTGATGATGAAACTTTAGCCAGTAAAAATAGCCTGATTTACTATATAATGATTCAACAGACAAGACTAATACCATAAACTGACAACAAAGGTCGTGTGCAAGAAAGCTTATCTAATACAAAGCATTTTAAGGCCTCATGATACCGCACAGAAATGAAAAGGAAAAACCAAATTGGCTGACCATCTAAGTCATCTGTTACACTAAGTAGCAAGCTAAAGCATCCAATAACAATATTAAGCAAGATTACATGTAGCACCATCCACCGTAGAGGACAACTCTAAGTGGCTTTGATATTCCCAAGCAACGAGAACAACGGACTGCCTGCTTGGTCTAGAATCAACCATGTGACGCCATTCCAATTCCACTTCCAATTTGCTAATGCTAGGTCTGTTTAGGCTGGGTAGTTGGACAAATTGCTTTCTTGCCAACTTTCCGCAGATCTTAACTAATTCATTATATAAAAGGTTAATTAATGAAATAGTCACAAAGACTAAGACTAAGACGCGCAGCACAATCAACATAAATTAAAAAGCAAAAGCATCAGAATTGAAGCTTACGTTGCTAAGGTTCAAACAGTCATACTTTGGAAGAACGATGTCAACACTGTGATTTAATTCTTGAACAGCACGGGATAGACTAGTCACAACATCACCGAGGCCTCCCACCTGCATCACATTATTAAAGGAATTTTGTAACACAATGAACTGCATGTTATTGTATCCAAAAGGAAGCCAAAGTTGTCATGGAATTTCACAATATAGGTAAAAAAAGATAATAGGAGCAGTAGATAATTAACAGGTGGGAGTTAATTTTTTATCTGGTCCTTGAGATGCAATGCACGTGCATCCGCACGTCATCAGACTACTGCTGCAAATCGTATGACAATTCAAAATGTAGGTCTACATATCTAGTCATATTTAGAAGAAATCATATCTGCTTTAAGAAACCAAAAAATTACAACCACCAAGCTTGTTCGTTTACAAATTCAAATTTTCCTCATTGAGGATAATTCTTCATCATGCAACATTGCTTGGAGTTGAAAGATGGAAATTTAACATGGCCAACTGCTTCAATCCCAACAGTTTTACTACTCTTAGATATATTTGGGAAGTATTTACTGCTGGAGATCATGAGCAAGTTCCCATGTTTATGACATTCTGTCAGAACTACGAAAGTTGTGCTTATCTTTTCCACATGCAGCAAATATGAGAAAAAGATGTGAGTGGGGTCACAAAGGAACTGAGTGGAGATCCACAAGGAAGAAGGGCAATGAGATGCTAACCAGAACTTCCTTTTGTTAAGGATAAACAGTTTGGACTATTGATATTTGAACCTCTAATTTAGCTTAAAAGCTAGATGAACTATCAAAGAGGAGCAAAAACGATCTTTTACAATATGATGGCATATTTCAGCAAGCTCACTATTATGTGCCATCCTTGATTGTCAAGGAAGAACCCCACCGTTCTTTTAATAGCATCCAATAAGAACAAGCCAACGCTAGACTTGATATATATCTAATGCCAAACAAGAACCACTCAAGTTCATCCCAATCCCCATGCTGCAGCACATTACAGACTTTGGAGGGTCCTCTGAGGGGCCATGGTGATGTTATATTTCTACTTCTGTGAACATTCATCCACAGTGCAAAGGCGATACAGTAAGCAAAAATCTACTTCAGGTTTTAACAAATTTTTTCATGAGAATAATAGCATGTGCAAAAACATCAAATCCATGTCCATCACAACTCTGATTGCATTGGCACTCTCAAGTACTAAAAGATAATCAAGTGCCAAGAACAGGATAAAGACTACCAACAAAAATAACCACTAATTCGTCTCCAACTAAGCGGAGTTGATTACATGACTATCCTTGCACTTTTACACTCTCTTCAGTATCAAATCTCAAGTCCACACTGAACAAAATGAGAAATTGAAGTTGTTGGAAGTATTTTCCAGGAAAAGCCAACGGTCAAAAGTAACGTCAAGATAAAAACAGCCTGATAAGAGGCCATTATAAGTCCACACTGAACATAGACATTACCTTTGCAATTGGGGCCATTTCAACTGAAATGTGTACTATATGCATTGGTGGCTCCCTTATTAACCCTCCAAATACAGGTATGTGGTAGTCCATGCCATTTTTGTTGTCGAAAATCCCTCCATCTTCTCTCTCCGAGAACACGAAGTCTATCATGTAAGCATCCAATGGAATTTCCACTGCAAAGCAAGTCAACATGCTAATTAACTTGCATGTAACAATGAATTTAACTCTTACTGAGAAGAGTGTTTAGTGTATGTCAGTCAATTTGTTATTAAGCAGCATAAGGATATAATTGCCTAGAAAATTTTCTCTCCTAGAGACGAGCATCTTGGAGTCATGACAAGCTAAAACAATATCTAAAGAGTTCCTGCACATTGTCGTATTTCATTGTTTCTCTTTC
>BCNH02000004.1:6549230-6578231 GCA_001662345.2 Metrosideros polymorpha var. glaberrima | reverse complement strand
TTTCCATGCAAGACTGTGTTGGCAGGGTTATAAAACACTGTCACAGTATCTCCTGCTTTTACATCAAGGGGTTCCGTGTAGACTATGTGCTTTTGTGACAACAAAAACGTCTTCAAAGTTCGTTTCTTTGTTTCAGCCTTCATACGTGCTGTTTTTTCAGCCTGCGACAAGTAGATAGAGCTAGAAATAAAGAGCTAAAAATTGGATATGTCTCCGGGGGCTGTGCAAATACACACACACACACAACTTGCGTGTTGAACTGAAAGAATATAATAGATTAATGGGAAAAAAGAAGATTCCAAAACTTCTACCTTATCAAACTCCATAACTTCTACCTTATCGTTGACACTCATCAAGGGAAAATAACGACATACACATTGAAGATTTGCTTAAATTTGGGAAAGGATGACTGGCTTGTTAGATAAAAAGGAGAACTATTCTTAAAATGACTATTGGGTACGTGATGTAGGTATCCACTATCAAAAAACCTTCGAGTTGTCAGGAGAATTAAATCAACTGACCTTGGTCCGTACAGCTTCCTCTCTCAACCTCGTTTCTTCCTGAACTTTCCTATATATTCGGTGTTCCTCCTCAACCCAATACAACTCTTCAGGTATACTATTTGGAACAATAGCATGAAAATCCTGCCGACGGTTGTTATCATACACAACAGCATTGTGTGGCGGCCCATCAGCAAAAACCCAATCCAACACCACTGCTCGATCAGGTACCACCACTAAAAAAACAGATAGAATAGCTGGTCAGGAAAATGAAATTGAGCCATTATTCAGCAGTGACACATAGGTAGACAACTATTTATGCCTGCTGACCAAGCATATTAATTATCTAGATTGAATTGGTTGCATGGAGTTATCTGTCCTTGTCAACAGTCGATACATTTCATAGTGTAAAAACAAAAATTGGAATTTCAGTTAGCTTTACTCTTAATTAGTGTGCTTTTGTAGAAGTTATGTGATTGTCCT
The DNA here is from genome assembly GCA_001662345.2 of Metrosideros polymorpha var. glaberrima. Classification (NCBI taxonomy): domain Eukaryota; kingdom Viridiplantae; phylum Streptophyta; class Magnoliopsida; order Myrtales; family Myrtaceae; genus Metrosideros; species Metrosideros polymorpha. The sequence goes on along the minus strand of BCNH02000004.1, from coordinate 6,577,248 downwards.
CAGAGCACAAGTGGCAACCTCAGTTCCTCCTAATAAAGAGACATTCCAGCTTCTCTGTGTTGAAACATCAAATGCTCCATCATCCAGCGGTAAAGCCTAATCCTTCAAATGGCACACTCATAAACTACTTGAAAAGTGAAATAACAATCAGTATGTTGGCTAAAAATCTATAGAGACTTCGTCACAAGCCTCTGGTCCTTTGCCAAACACCATGTGCATTCTGGATATGAAACAAATAAGGTATCTGATGTCTCCTATATGATGAAATGTGAGACCAAAGACCTATGTTAAAGCCTGCCTGCAGTGCGTAATATATTGTAGTTTAAACTCTGAGACGAAGATGCACTGACACTAATAATTGAAGAGTGGTATATCATTCGCTACTGTAAGGCATCGACAACTTAACAGATAAGGAGAGGAAAAAATGAGGAGGAGGAAGAAAGACTAGTCGCAATGTATTACCAATCTCTGACGGCCTACCAAGTGGGCATTCACGTTAACTTCTCCACTCCCAATTCTAACAGAAAAACTGTCTGAAGTACTCATGCTTTTGCAATGACTCGTCCATGGCAAAGAAAAAGGAAAAGAAATGCCTTATCACCAAATCACTAGCTTGTACTTTCGGTTTCCAATTTAAATATGTGTAGATATATTTCTGGAGAAAAAGGATATCTTCAATGCAAGTAAGAAGAGTATGAGAGATTGACAAAAAACCATCTGCAAAGTGCTTTAAGCAACATTCAAATAATAAAGTCTCCTAGAACACAAAGTTCTACTATTGTGATTTTTATCGTGTCGGCAACAGTATCCAAAAATAAGATATGACGACTATAGACGCGTACCTTTGGCATACCACCAATCACCATCCTTCCTCTGGGATTTGTCAAGCCTTTCAGCAATAGTCAATCCATCCTTCCAATTGTTATGCCCCCCATGGATCCACAGTTCAGTAGCATGAGCAAGAGGACCTGAGCTTCTGTTGTAATATAATCTCACCATATCATCTCCTTTAAACTCGCTAGGCTCTATGTACCAAACATTATCCACTGACTTTGCAGTCTTTTTTATCAACTGTTGCAATGCCTCCCGTCTCTTTTCTACCTCCACTCTTGCCTGTGCCCTATCTGCTTCACTAGCAGCCTTCTCTGCCTCTATTCGTCTCAGCTCTTCCGCTTTTCTCTCTCTTTCAGCTTCTTCTTTCGCAAGTTTCTCGAGCTCCCTACGTTTTTCCTCCAGCAAAAGATCTTCAAAAGCAATGGGGTCGATTGCACCTTCCACGGGTATGCTAAAATCCTTCTTATCATTGTTGTCATAGACATTTTGCCCATTAAAGAACACAAAGTCCATCTTATATGCTTCTTTGGGAATATGAATCAGGCAAGACCACCAATCACTGCTGAGACGGGTCTTGCTCAGCCTCACGGTAAATGATTTCCATCGCCAGTCATTAAAAGTTCCCATAATCAGAACATCTGGCTCATTACTTAGAGTCGACAAGCTCCTATTAAGAAAGATTTCTACATCCAAATCAGGCTTCACCACCGGAGGGTAAAAAAATAATTTGTTGCCTCTAGCAAAGCTCTCCATGGCAAGCCTCTCAGTTTCTTGTTTTCGAAGATTTGCCTCCATCTCCAACCTTAGAGCAGCTTCAGCTTCTTGTTTTCGAAGATTTGCCTCCATCTCCAACTTTAGAGGAGCTTCAGCTTCTTGTTTTCGAAGATTCGCCTCCATCTCCAGCTTAAGAAAATCCTCATGGATTCTCTCCTCATCCGACTCAAAACTTTTAACTTTTATTGTGTCATCATCCAGGTCATTGCTCTTTAAAGCATCTCCATCATCATCTGCAACATCAGCCACATCGTCGATATCCCTCATTGAAGCTTCTTCTTTCTGTGGTGATTCCACTACCTCCTCACTATTCTTGACTAGACCGCCGTTCTTCACAGATCTATCTTGTTCAGTAGTCAAAGCAGCTGAATCAATGCTTGCTGTTGTTGTATCCTCGAGGTAATCACTAACCTCAGAATCTCTTTCTTCATTGATCTCGTTTCTCTGGATTAGTTCAAGATCTTGTTCTTCATCAAAATCAGATTTCAACTCGAGTGCAGAACGCTCCTGACCTGGACTACTGGTACCTTTCTTCTCTCCATCTTTTTCCGTATCCCTCTTCTGCGTGCTGGTTCCAACAGGAGCTTTGGGCATGAACCCCTTCGGAGAAGACCCCCTGGGCCTTGCGCCCGACGTTTTCCGGTTCCTCCTCCTCGAAAAATCTATCGCAAGATTAAAGGAATCTACATTAGAACCTTAATGGCCAGGGACGCCTCGAACTTATCAAAGTAGGGACACGGTATCGGATGATCGAGTTCACCTGCGCTCGCGGCAGTGATTCGAAAGGGAACTCCATAGGAAAGATTTCTGGTCTGCCATGTAGTAAACTGATGGAAAAAGAAATTTAGACTGGCCATTATATCATCAGTTCTATATCACCAAAAAAAAAAAAAATTCATGCTAAAAAAGAAAAACAGAATTGAACTATCTGCAAATCACATTCGATTCCTACAGAAAAGCAATCTTATTATCATCCATATACTCTGAGCGCAACCTCGAACTCGGGCCGAGAGCGAATTTCACTCCACGGCGAATTCCACGGAACACAACACGGAATCGACGGAGCAAATTAACACGGCGAGAAGCGCAAAGCAAGTAACCCGTACGGACAAGCTGAGAATCACTAACACAGAAACAACACAACGAATCAAGAACCAGCGAACGCAGAGCGGGACCGAAGCACTGACCCGTGAAGCAACGCTCGTCACGCAAGGCTTGATCTCCAGCCGGCGTCCCTCGCCGAAGGCGGAGGTGCAGCTCACCGGCCTCTGAGCTCGCAACGCCGTCTCCATATCTCCACGGTCGGGCGGCGGGCGGCGGGCGGAATAGTCAGTGGAAATCCGGCGCGGAGGAGGGAGACGATCCGATCAATCCATCGAGCTCAATCTCGCATTCGCGGTCTGTCTCTAGAACGAAGCATAGTAAAAAATAATGATTGAAAAAATAAAAAAAGCAATTTTTTGAGAAACATGTGTGCGTAGTTCAGTGCCTCTTAAACGGCGCCAAAAACAAGTCCTGAAATCTCACCCATAAGTGGGACCGTCCTAAACGTGCGTCTCCGGAGTAGGGGAGTTACTCTAGGCACGGATTACCGACCCTTGATTTGGAATACTTTTTTGATCGCCGGATAGATCGGACGGCGGACGTGAGAGGTGGAGATGCGCTGCGTGTGGGATTGGGTGTAGGATAGGCATCGCTGGAGATATTTGTCAGATTTCGATTTTTTCTTATTTTTTCGACTTTTTTTGTAGAGGCTGCGAGTCAGCGATGGGGGAGGGGGCCCCACCAGAAATTGCCACCCCGAATGGGAACACGCCACGTGGCGACAGACTTGGTGTGAGATCTATGGAATGTTCTCTCTGGATAAACTGTTGTTTTGTCGATGCTCCTTTTTTCTTATTCTGTTATTTTGAACCTTTTCCCCTTGGGCTAAGCGGAGTCGATTTGCAAATGGCTGGTGACCAATTCTAATTCGATGATCGATATTTTGTGGATGTTAGGATGTCACAACTTTTATTTTATTTTTCTCATCATCCCACATGAATTAGCAAACTATATACTGAGAGCATGCATGAGAAGCAATAAAAGTTTGATTTTTTATCGAAACAATTTGCCTCTTTGAATATGAGCACAAGCAAGATCAAAGATAGAGGCTTCGGCCTATTTTCGTGAATGTCTGCAAAACAGACGATCAAGATGTGCAAATCGACATTAAATTCGTGGAAAATCGACAGAGGGGGCGTGATCGAGATCACGCAAGAGGGTCGGATCACACCACGTGCAATATGTGATGGTTCAATTCCAACGTACCCAGAGATCATCTGATAAATAAAGATGCAACCCTCTTCGATCCCACATGAAAAGGGACAAGTTTAAGTCACGAAAATGCAACCTTATTATTGGATCAAAGCATGGCAATCTCCTAGTAACGCGAGGACTCTAGAGAATCAAACATGGAATCGTCTACCTCTATGCACAAAAATCATGACCTATTCATATCTAATTAGATGAATGAACGAATGATATCATGCATCTGAGGCAACAAGGCCATGCCTAGAGGCCAGATCACATTGGATTTCTATGCGCAAGGGATCGAAACCTCACCTCTCATGGACACCACGCTGAGGACACCGAGATCGTGGATGGGCGAAACACCGACGCCGGGATCGCTGAGGGACGAGAGACGTGCTCGTGCGAAGGTGGAGGTGAAGTGCTTTTTGCGCAAGTGCTCCGTGAATGTGAAGTGTTGCCGGTGAGAACGTGGGATATGTGATAAAAGATGAGAAGCGAGAAAGTTTTGTCGACACCGATCTGACCGAGAACGAGTCTCACTCGGTCTCTGTCTTTTCCAACTTCACCAACTTGGTTTGTTGTCTTTTGTCTTTTATCTTTTTTTTCTCCTTTTGTCTCATTCAAAAATTTCTAGAGCAACCTACTTTCCTTTTCTTTCTTTTTTTCGAAAAGTTCTTTATCGATAATATTAGGGAAAAAGAGAGCCTATAAAGTGGGCATCATTACATAAGAGATTCAACAAGACCTAAGGGGAGAGGATAACCAGTGACTCGGCACGGCTTTTTTTCCATGAGCTTTAGCGATCTAATCGGCAATTAAATTGGCTCCTCTAAAATAGTGGGCTACCAATATATCCTGAATTTCAATCACGTGGATTAGATTAATGCCCCGACCCAAGCCTACGCAAAGCTTATCGAACTCGCCAAGCATCGATCCTTATCTTGACCACGTCTTGAATGGATGTTGAAATAATCTTGCATTCAAATTGATTTGAACCGATTCAATTTAAATCATCCTTAGCTAATCATGACTTGTGCCCACTAGGATTATTCCCTGCCTTGGCTGAACTTTAGAGACTCCCTTATCTTGAAATTCGGTCAACCTTGGTCAAGCTCAATCAACCTTGGACAATTTAGGTCAAGCTAGGCGCCACTCCAGAGTTTGATTAGGACATTCCACCAAACTTGGTTTCGTAGCCGATTCCCCGCAACATGCTTGATGCAAACGCAGTCTACCCTAAATCTAAATGCCTCTAGTTCCTATATGCAATAAAGAATGCAAATGTTAAACGATGCAGTATCGATAATTTTCACTTCGATACATTCGATCCCTAATTTTTATGATATAAATGATAAGTCGACGAGCCAAAATTTAATTGTCAACACTTATCACTAGTGACCAGCGTGGTGGAAATGTTTTATTCTAATGGATACTAGGTAAGGCCGGGCGAAAAGGGGCTTGGGCAATTTTTTTTTTTTTTTTGGGTCAAATAAACAATTTCATTGTATACGCAAAGATCGTAGCACAACAATAACTAGCATCCAAACATAACAAATCCCAAAGGGGTTGGGGGCATGGGTGATTCACAATAAAGAATTGAAGCCTCAAACAACGAATTGTGAATATTTTCATCTCAATATCGGATTAGTCAGCTATCCCTCGTACGTAGTTTACACACTTGTGATTGTAGACGCCTGTTTCTTTTCTTCTTCTGGGTCAACTTGCACAAATGACCGGGTGACTCACGAAAAAGAAAAATAAGCGTCGGTAACTGACCCAAATGAGAGCCCTTAACCCATTTTTAATTGATACTTTAATCGGTGGATAGTTGATAAATTAGTTGACAAAAAGCTAATAATTTCATATAAGAGTTGATAATTTAAAGCGGAACCAAAAGAGGTAAATTAAACTAGATAAAAGATAAAAATAAAAATAAAAAAATTAGTTGGTAATTAAAAAAGAATAGACTTTTTTTTTTGGTCAGAAAAAAAAAAAGAATAGACTTGACAAGTAAGTCAAATGAGAGTTCACAACTGAAAACTAGTTAGTAACTTAATCAGAGAAAAGCTGGTAGCTAGCTCCAACTAATAATGATGAGTTCTAAAAAAAACTTAATACATTTATGGCGTTGTTAGATATTGGAAATAACTATTTGTAGACAATATAAAGTCGACAAATTTTGAAAAAAAAGGTAAAATAAATGTGGATAAGTAACTAAAATGAGCGTTCATAATTTAATGTATGGTGGTAATTTAATGGGAGAAATGTTAGCGAGTCACGCTAATTTAGGATGGTAATTTCTAAAAAGAGATAGTAAATGTAAAGGTTACTAACCAATACGAATAAAAATAAGTAACCTCATAGAAAAGTTGGTAAATTAAAAATAATAATTAATGGGTGGTAAGTAACTCAAACGAGAGTTAGTAACCGAAAACTAGTTAGTAATTTAATCTGACAAAAGTAAGTAAATAATTCTAATCTAGGTTGATAATTTCATAAAAGAATTAGTGAATTCAAAGCATAATTAAGTTATGCGAATATAAGTTGGTAAGTGAGTAAATAATAAGTAAACTGTAGCAAAAGGTTGGTAATTTCATAAAAAAATGCTAGTAAGATACCAATAAACTACTCGAAAAAAAGTCATCGGTCCTTTTCTTTACTTACAATATTTTGACAGTTACCAACACTTGTTGAAATTTACCGGCACAGAAAAAAAAAATCTTACAATATAATTTTGCAAAAATCAAAGTACACTAAAGGTGGGTTTGTTTCAGCTTTGCAAATGTTGAAAGCTCAATGCTAATCCTTTTAGCATTTGGCTTTCAATATTCTCAAAGTTAGAATTTGGCCAAAAGCTGCTTTCCAATTTAGCTAAAAACTACTTGCCAAACATTCCAGCATTTACTCAAGGAGCTTTGGAAGCCGAAAGCTTCTTGAGAATACTAAACCAAACCCAGCCTAATTCTTGTGGCTCGGGGATTGCCTATATGGGTCTAATCTTCTATTTGATAGGTTAATAAGATAATCATTACTAATGATTCCTTAATATCATCAACAAGCACTTGGTAGCCATATAATCCTCTTGAAGGAAAAGCTTTGAGCACCGCACAATCGTATAAATCCAAATGCTAAGTCCCACTAGAACAAAAGAGTAAGGCCACTGGCCACCACACGAAATCAAGATGGACACACCCCTTTGCATTTGCCAGTTTCTGATTGCAACCACAAGATCAACACCAGAACATGTGAGGCTAGAGAGCTCTAGGAGATCGAAGTCATGCTCTATAGTTCTCGGAATGTACCGTGCAATGCGAACAGATTCAGTTTACGAGCTCGGTCTTCTGAGGGTCGAGCAAAAACGGATAGCTTGGGGTTGATTAAGCCACGGATGAAACAGAAAGTTAGTTCAACATGTATGACTAGGAAGAGAAGATGATTCTTTTGCTGGCTTGACATATACCAATTATGTACTTCTACCAAGTTTCCTATGCTTTTTCGTGGCAAGTTTGAAGCCCGGGTGAAGTCATGATCAGATTACCATGCACTCTGCTAAAGTAGACAATCTGATACGATAACTGGTGTCAATGTTCGTAAAAGGGTTTCAATATTGGCAGTGAATGGACGTTTGTGTAAGTTGTTGAGCCGAGCCGAGCCGAGCCGAGCTTCGACTCTTGCTGGCTACTCATATGATTTCCCAAATTCCACCGACAGAGCCCGGAGTTGCAGTTACATGTGATCCCTGAGTTGCTTTATCTAAGACCTTTCAATTAAGGATTATGTGCTGCTCATAGTTGCAACACTGTTGTAGTGCTTCCATCAAGCAACATATCCAAATGATCCAGTTTTTCCAAGAATCTCAACCTAGACAACGCAATTCTATTTGGTTATGTATACTCTGATTCAACGCCACCGGTGCCAACGACCATCTCTAATTTTCCGCTGATAATCTTGACCTGGCTTTCCTTATAGTAGACAATCGAAAGCGACCTCTTCAATTCAACATCGTTATCTGTTGCATTGCTGATGGCACTCATCCTAGCAACAAGCTGCTTAGCTAAAGATTCCTGCAATTCGTTTAAAATATGATTAGACAAAGTTCTCGACAAATAGAGAAAACGGTCTCTACATCCTCTGCTATTGCTTGAGCTTCTTTTGCAGTAGGAGTCAAAGCATGCTGTGGAAACTGGTCCTCCATAATCTCTCCAAAAATCTCATCACTTAATGACCAGCACGGTGTAAATTTTTCATTCAAATTGGTACTAAGTAAGGCCGGAACAATCTGCAACAGTTGCATTAACTGTCAAGTCGGCTTCCGCAGCTTCAAGGATGTAAAGTTCCGCTTCTTCTTTGATGGACTCAAGCTTGCATAAATATTTTCACATGTAATCTTGTGTGGGGTGCAACACCATTCACCTACTAGAACAAGTGAGTTCATTTTCAATATCATTTTCCATATGCAACAGGTGAATAAGATATTATTATGCCCTCGACTAACCTGTCTCTATTGGTTGTCCAATCGCGTCAGGGACAATATATATGTATATATATCACTAATTGGTCACATGGCCAAAGTACAGTTGCATGTATAGGCAAATGACTTGGCATCACCCGTGCATATGAGTGTGAGCTCTGTTGTGCCATGAAGGAAAAATCTTGAAAAGGACCACCTTGTTTAGCCTTGTCAATAAATACACAAACACTTACTTTGAAGCTTAGGGCATGCATGACAACGATTCTGGAACAGAAACCCGTTTGATAACGCAATTTCATTTTTCTATTTATAGAATAAATTTCTGTTCCAGAAATCAGAAGTAAAACTTTTCTACTTCCCTATTTTTGAAATATAAATATAAATTTTTTTTCGCTCTCATCTCTCTCCTGGCTCCTCACCTCCTCCCTCCCCTCCACCGCTGCCAATCGACGTACGTCGTCGTTCAACGCCGCCGCCAGTCCGATGTCCACCGCCATTTGCTCCTCGCCATTCGCCTCTGATTGCCGATTCGATGTCCACCACCATTCGCTCCTTGCTAGTCACCATTTGTTCCCTGATGCCCCTACCACCGTCGATTGCCCGCCACCATCCTCCGACGTCCACCACTATCCGTTCGCTACCCCACCATCGGTCACCACCATCTGCTGCCGTCTGCCAGTCGCTGATTTGACATCCACATCCACCACCCGCAAACAGTCGACGTCCACCGCCCCCACCATTGTTTGCTGATCGCCAGTCTGACGTCCACTACCATTCGCTCGCCGCCTGCGAACAGCCATCATCCATTGCCATCCGTTCGTCGCCACCGTCGCCGCCGTCTACCATTGTTAGAGAAATAAAAAATTTATGTTATTATCAAATGAATTTCTGTTCTGGGAACATAAATTTTGTGTCATTATCAAATGCGTTTTTTTATTCAAGAACTCGTCTAGAAATCAAAAATAGAAAAAATCTATTTTTGGCTAGAAATTGATTTCTGGAATAGAATGTTTGTCATTCGCGCCTTCTAAGTCAAGATGCCAACTCAAGAAATGCATGGAAAACCCTCCTCAACAACCCATCAAAGGAAGACAGCTACCATTCTTCTCTTCGTCAACAACCAAAATCAATAATGTCCGAGGAAAAACGAAAAACAACATTAACATCATCAGTCCCCTTCTTCTGTTGTCTTTACAGTCACAAATCTCCTATTTTGAAAATTTTCCAATACACCCTCTTGTGATTTCTTTCTACCAGCAACTTTTTTGCAGTAGTGATGGGAGATAAAGACCATAGCTCTCATGAAAGCAATGGGGGTGCAGAAGGTACCTATTTTAAGCTGACTAGTTTAGAATTAAAGAAATTTTTTAAGCTTAGACGGTGATAATAGCAGTCGTCTTCCTCTCCATATTGCTCTAGTGATGAGGAAAAACATTTCTTTTCTTTCAGGGGCCAAACGAGAGGAACCAAAGGCAGAGTTCTCTGAAGATGAGGAGAAACTGATTGCTAGGATGTTCAGCTTGGTGGGAGAGAGGTAATGTGGTGCTTCCTTTCTTGTACATCTTGGAAACCTTGAGAGATTACTTTGCCATCATGTCCTAGCGCTTGTAGGTGGTCGCTTATAGCTGGGAGAATCCCAGGAAGAACAGCAGAAGAGATTGAGAAGTTCTGGGCCTCAAAGCACTCTGCATCTAATCATCAAAGATGAGTTCAAGGTTCAAAAATCAAGCAATAATTGCACATAGCTTCTCTCTCATGGACCTATATAGATAAATTCAGTCTTCCTTTTTTTTCTTTTTTTATAATTAGCTCTTTGGCCATCAAATTCAGCTTTTCTTGGTGTTGGGGCATCATTCTTAATACAAGAATTCATGTGACCAAGAATGTTTTGTCTAATCATATTGAGCAACTTCCAACCTCGGAGTACTTGGATAAACATTGTTTAGTACGGTTACGTTGTTTCCACCGGATTTATGGCTTTTCGTTGTTGTAAACTCTTGTACGCTACAAAGTAGGGACAAATGCATCAGAAGTACCAAGTACTTTCCTCATCGTTTTGATTAAATTATAGGAGGTCAATTTTTTTTATCGATTCTTTTGTCAAATAGAGAAATTTGATTAGGTCTCAATTCATCCAAATTGGGATTGTTTATGTCCCAGTTGACTAAAGTACAAGACGTTTGAAATTGATGCCACTCTTACCCTTAACAAAAGCATATATGATTCAATGCATGTAGACTTCATAGTGGCCCAAGGAGCCCACAAAACCCACTAGGTCTCTCGTTGTCTCGGCCTTTGGCAAGATTTGGATCGGATTGCAATTCTTATGCATCAGATTCAAGCCGAATTGAATGCTCAAGAAGGTTTGAGCTTCCTTAAATCCTCATCAGATTTAACAGTGACATGAACGGTGCTTAAATCCATGTGAGCTTGCTGACGTGTATTTATTGCTGACGTGGAAATGTTGTGTCGGATGACTAATGGTAACTTTGGAGGGAGAGTTAACGATTTAGGACTTGAGTGAAGGTCATTTTTGTTATAGAAAAAAAAAATGAGATTGGACTTCAAATTGAGGGTTTTTTAGGGAATTGGACATGGATTTAATCCGAATGGAATGGTCAAGAGAGTTTGAGCCGCCTTAAAAAAAAAGATTCCCTTTTGCTTTTTCCAAACAGATATTTTAAATTTTAAAATTAAGATAAAGAAAACAAATCTTTTGTGCATGTTAGAATTAAAGTAATTTCTGATAATTTTTCTCGGTTTGATATTGATTAAGCTCTCATAATTTTGTTTTTGACGTATAGATAGAGGCATATATGAAGCTACGTAGCCTGTCCTATTTTATGAATTCTGCTATGAGCTTAAATGCCACGTCAGCTTTGTCTATTAGTTCTTCGACAAATGGTACTGGAGTGACAATAAAAAATATTAAATTCACTAAAAATTTGATTGATAATTAAAAAGGTAGACTTTTTTATTATTTTTGGTCGAAATTAAAAAGGTAGACTTGAAATGATTGGAAAGTTGCCCAAATTTGAATAACTACATTGATAAAGTATCCCGGGCTAGATAGGGGTGGGGACAATTGGAAGCAAAAGAAAATGCTTTTTATCTTTCTTTTGTAGCTAATTTATTATTCCATACATAGATAAAATACTAATTTTTAGAACTTATTTAAGTTTGGCCTAGTTCAAGCCCTGCATCTGTTAATGTAAGTGCTAATTATTATAAATTTCTCTTTGGCCAGACAGAGAATTATTAGCTGAGTGCCGACACTTTTTTGGTAATCATTTAAAGTTAGATTATTGCTGAAGACTCGGCATAAAGTGAAGTGTCGGTGGCTAGCCGCTTAGGTGTTTAATCGGCTACGACCAATATTTAACTCCTTAATTAATCTGGTATGAAATTTTGATTCATTTTTTATTTAATAATGCTGGTGAATGAATAGCCCCATTTATTCAAAGTAATGAATGTTTTTACCGCAAATAATTAGTTGAGTTGATTAAGATTAACATAAGGTCGCTCCTTAATAAGCATGATCATCAATCCAAATTCCCGTGGATGCAATTTTCTTAAGGCCTCGCCACGGGCTGCCGACCAGTAATTAGATTGTTTGGTTCAAAGGGGATAACTTCATGAGCCGTGAGATTAGTGGGGTATTTTAGGAGTCTTAAATACTTAACGTCATCAACAATCTTCTGCAAGCTTGTAGGTCGATACCAGGTAAAATTCCATGCGATTTCCAAGAACCAATTTGAAGTTTAATCGTCAGCATTTAAGACTTGTAACATAAATTGCACGTATCACTTATCCAGTGAACTTTAAAACCTAACCTAAGTACAAGCTCTGGTTTTTGTAATCTACCCTTTAGTAGTAGATGATTAAACTAGTTTGCCATTCTTGAATCCAAATATTTCAATATCATATTAAATAATTCCAAATATAAGATAATGTGACAATGCTTTTGCTTTCCCTATATGGTTGTATTTTATCTCTTCAGGACCATCTTCATTTGTCCTCTTTTTAATTCTCGTGCGAGCCAGAAAGGACTTCTCCACTACCACATATCATATAAAAAAATTAAAACCCCCAATAAGTGACCCAACAATATAATTTGGTCACTATTATCTGGTCTGGTCATGAAGTAACCAGAAAATCAATCTTTCCAAAGCTATGCTAGCAAATTTTTATTAGGCTCATCATAACATGGAGCACTTAATTTATGTGCAGCTTCTGGCTAACTTTTAGATATGCTATGACCCATCGTTAATGTCATGCCCAATCGCAATTACGAGAAACCCCACTTACAAAGTGAAAGATGACCTTGACTCAATTAAATTTCAACATCAATAACCTCAGCTAAACCTACATGAAGATTCATAAAGAATCAGATGGAGGGATGATGAATGCAAGGGAGCTAATTACATTAACACAAGCATTATAGACTTCTCCTTTCTCTTGCTACAAGTAAAATACGTATACGGCTCAATTTTTCTGCATTTTAGTCAGCAATTTTCTTGACTCCATCTAACTCGATTCCGGTTTGCGCCGAGATAATGATGTTGGACTTCATTTAATTTTTCTCACATAAGAGGGAAAGATTAGCTAGATTTTCTTTTCATGGATCATGCCAACAAAACTTGACAGAAAGTTGCCAATGGATTAGCAATATGATTATTTTCCTAAGTAGAAGCCATTAGTACTTTGTAGCATATAGACAAGCAATGAATGGACATGGGAAAGTTCCTCAGTGCTCTTCAATTGCACTTCTCTCACCTTCTCAGCATTCACCTTCTCCAACTTGTGGGAAAAAGCTATCCCCCATCCCCAATGTCTTTGGTAGGGCAATGAAACCCTGAAAAAGAAGAAAGACAATGAAAGCCCACTTGAAAGTGAAAGGTGCCCCAGCTTGCACTCCTTTTTCCCCTTTTAAGCGTGCCCTTCTCTTTAAATGTGAGAAATGGTGATTTCAATATATTTTGTGATTGTGGCGATTCCTGAACAAAAGTCCAGCTAACTAGACTTGTCACCTTAAGGACAGTAGAAGTGTCAAAACTTGTGTACGGCACATACTTTAGTGCCAAAACTTCTTTTCGAATCACTTAAATGCCAGTTTTTTTTTTTAAATAATCACTTAAGTGCCAACTCTGATTTTAAGCTGGCATGGCAACTGGAAATCAGACGTAGCCCTTTTTTTAGTAATATTTTGAGCAGCTAGAGGGCGGCACTCATCGGCCCTCGCTTGCCCACCTCGGGCGAGGGCTCGCCCTTGCGTTAGCCTAGAGAGGCAAGGTCGAGCCTCACTAGTGCTCCCTCTGGCCGGCGAGACTCGACCATGGACCTTCCCTTTTTTAAAAAAAAAATTAGTTTTATTTTTCTAATCTAATTTGGTTTATTTTTTATTATTTGAATTTTTTGGACGTGGACCGCCATTGGGACTTATTTTTTAATTATAAATGTCACGTAATTAATTTGGCCGGAATTTCTACGATATGGCACTTAAGTGATCATTTTTCTCCGATTTTGGCATTTAAGTGAGCCAGCAAAAAGTTTTGACACTAAAGTGAGCACCGTATACAAGTTTTAGCACTTCTTGTGTCCTTTTACCCTTAAAGCTGGAGTGTGTATTTAAGCTAAAGGTAGTAATAACTTTCTGCTATTGCAACTGGTCTGAAGCCACTTAAGTTCTTGCAAATTATACTTATGTTCGTAGCAAGGAGTTAAAGGACGTATGGAAGTGAGGCTACATTAGGTTAAAGCCCTTTTTTGGTAAGAGAAAGAGATAGTGTCGGTTTTGTTAGAGTTTCATGTGTCGATACTCATGTGTTTCCTGTATTTTTATACTGCTCATTTTTAAGGGTAAAAGCCAACAAAAAAAAAAAACTCTAAACTATGCCTACGGTGATACATTTACCTCAAACTTTTTTTGTAGTACCAAAAATCCCAAACTTATATTCATGTGACACATTTACCCAAAACTTGTAGAATGTGACACGTTTATCCCAAACTTCTTCTTGCGACACCAAAAACTTCAAACTTATATTCTTGTGACACATTTACCCCAAAAAAATTGGTGTCACAAAAAAAGTTTGGGATTTTAGTGTCACAAAAAAAAATTGGGGTACTTTACCAAAAAAAAAATTGGGATAAATGTGTCATATGGGTATAAATTTGGAGTTTTTAGTGTCATAGAAAAATGTTTGGGATAAATGTATTTCGGGGATAAAAGTTTGGGGTTTTTTGTGTCACAAAAAATAGTTTAAGATAAATGTGTCATAGTAAGCAAAGTTTGAGATTTTTTGTGGCTTTTTCCCAAGTTTTAATTGCTCTCTCTTAATGATGATTTAGTTGGCCAAGTTGTGTCGATACTCATAAATTCACGGTAAACACAAGTAATTAATCTTATGCCGTGGATGCTCTTACTCTATTCATGAAGCATGATTTTGACCAAATCACTCTCCTCTTTATTTAAAGCCGGTAAAGTAGAACCTAAATGACCTATCTTTATATCATGTTGTCAAGTAACAAAATTAAATGGCTCATATAACATACTCTTTACCATGATACAATGCTGATTAAATTTGAAAATTACACTCCTGTAGTGCATGCAGGTTGTGAGTGGCGAGAGGACGTAAGGTAAGATAGAATTGATTTCAAACCGCTCCTAGAACCTTCAAATTTAGCTTTTCCTAGTAGCTAGAAAGAAAAAAAAAGAAGAAGAAAGAAGATTTAATTAACCAACATGATAAAGGAATGGGAATGGGGAAGTTCGCTGCTTCCATTATATAAGAAGAGCTCAAGAACCAGCAAAGTACGCCTACTGGCTTGAAAGATGGCATCCAAAGCTCTCATCTTCTTGGCTCTCCTATCCCTCTCAGCAGTGTCGCCGAGACCTGCCATTGCAGAGATCAATGAGGAAGACAAGTCTGGTCTTGTGACGAACTTCTACAAGGACATCTGCCCTCAAGCCGAGGACATCATCAAGGAGCAAGTGAAGCTCCTCTACAAGCGCCACAAGAACACTGCGTTCTCCTGGCTGAGGAACATCTTCCATGACTGTGCTGTTCAGGTATCAACCCCGCATTGTCCTTAACGTTAGTCCGGCTCGATTGTTTTGGAGTTTAATGAGCAGCATTTGTGTTTTTCTTGCCAAAGAAACGGCTTTTATGCCATCTTTCACTCATTTTCCAGTACTTTTTGTGCTCGGGTTCGGCCAATGAGCTTTATCTGGAGTCGAGAACTCAGATCTCCGAAGTCAGGCTTGGTCGAGCTAGCAAAATGAGAAACTATCAAACTCGATATCCGAGTTTTAGAATTGAGATCTGAGTTCGCGAAGTATACTATGTTGACTCAACTCAGCAAGTTTTTCGCATTAGTGTTTGGAAACATCATTTGCCTAGTGTGATGTGAATGCAGTCATGTGATGCTTCGCTGCTCTTGGACTCGACGCGGAGGAGCTTGTCGGAGAAAGAAACCGACCGGAGTTTTGGTCTAAGGAACTTCAGGTACCTTGACACCATTAAAGAAGCTGTGGAGAGAGAGTGCCCTGGAGTTGTTTCTTGTGCGGACATCCTGGTCTTGTCTGCTAGAGATGGCATAGCCGCGGTACTCACTCTTGTTCTTGTCCTAAATATGATGTTTTAGTGTGAATACATAGAATCTGTAGATTCTTCCTTCCTGTATTTCTCTTTAATCTCTCCGTCGTATATGCTCTGCGTATTCAGTAACCCTCTTCTTTTGTTTTGAGTGAACAAAATTTATATCTGAATCTGATAAGTTCACATTTTTCCTTTGGGGATGAAGTTAACTCAACATTGCCATATTTTACTTTCTTTCTCAATAACTAGTCAGCTTGTTCTCATATGGGATTTCAAGAAAATTGGTGATTGATCTTGAAATTCACTCTCTGAACAGCTAGGAGGCCCTCACATTCCCCTGAAAACTGGGAGGAGAGATGGTAGGAAGAGCCGAGCTGATGTGGTTGAACAATACCTTCCGGACCACAATGAAAGCATCTCGGTGGTGCTCGACAGATTCGCCGCCATGGGCATTGATACACCAGGAGTGGTTGCTTTACTAGGTAATTTGCTATATGATCCTAGTGCTTCATCATGAGCTTTATTTTCCTAGAGTTGTTTAGCCTGCATATTGTAAAATTAGTAAGCATGTTTTGTTATGATAATCTTGGTTGCTTGGTTGGTACATCATTCTGTCTCCTGAATTTGTCTAACAGGAGCTCACAGCGTGGGCCGAACACACTGCGTCAAGCTGGTTCACCGGCTCTACCCAGAGGTCGACCCTGCACTGAACCCGGACCACGTCGAGCACGTGCTTCACAAGTGCCCGGACGCGATCCCAGACCCGAAGGCCGTGCAATACGTGAGGAACGACAGAGGCACACCCATGGTGCTGGACAACAACTACTACAGGAACATACTGGACAATAAGGGCTTGTTAATAGTGGACCACCAGCTTGCCACTGACAAGCGGACCAAGCCCCATGTAAAGAAGATGGCCAAGAGCCAGGACTACTTCTTCAAGGAGTTTGCAAGGGCCATCACCATCCTCTCCGAGAACAACCCTCTCACTGGTGACCAAGGTGAGATCAGGAAGCAGTGCAATGTTGCCAACAAGCACCACTAGAAGGAGAAGTTTGTTTTGCCTCCTTTCGCTTTTGCTTTGTAGGTTCATCTGTGGGAATGGATAAAAAAAAGAGTGCACATGGGTGTGAGGATTGTGCAGCTCTTGTGACCCTTCTTGTGCATCTGTTTTCTGCTCTAAGTTGGCATAGTGATTGTGGGTTGTAATGTTATCTATGGTGGTGTATGATGCGTGCACCGTTCTGAGTGTTGATATATCTATTGATGAACTTCTGTATGCTGCTTTCCTCTTTCCTCTATCTTCATGATGATGGAGGCAGATTGGTTTTCAAGAAAGAGTGATTCATTGCCCTTCAAGACTGAAGCGACCATGTGACGATAATCAATTCAAATGGTCCCCCATAGGTGGCAAAATGAAACAAGCAAAGATGCACAGTCCACTAGAACAAGGGCAAAGAAAGTGAGGGGACATAAAAAAGGGATAAGATTCCCATCGATCAGCAGATATTTTGTTGTGTATCCTCCTGCAATATTGAATGCTTTGGTTGGAAGCTAGTGCGGAATTATCGCACTCAGACAAAAAATGGAGCTTTCAGTTATCAATACAGAGGTGTGGACCGTGAACCTTGAGAGAAAGTTTTAGAATTACATTCCACATTATTTAGAGATTGATAACTGAAAGCTCCATCCAGTTGAAACGACATTGGAACATTGCCTAGACTTATCATACATAAGTCCACGATTAAATTTACGTTTCTTAGATCACAAGCTGAAATGATAGAGAAGGTAATTTCCCAAGAAACATGGAAGCAATACCCTTCCCTCCCTTGTTAGCTTCACGGATCCAAGATAGTAGGAAATTTTTCACTACTGTCGGTTCATCGATTCTATTAGTCATTAAGCCGATTACTGCTACAACAGAGAAAGAAACAGTCTCTTGCATATACACAAATTTAAACAACGCACCTGCACAGAGGAGGGGGTCAAAATTGCACATCGTCTGGATGAGCCTTTTCAATCTTAGTACATTTCTATACCTGCTGCAGCATATGCCCCGAAGAAGTCGTGGCAGCAAGACTTGATTTCGCTAGCATTTCTTTTAGTTATGAACTGCTCGAACTGCTTCCAGAATCATCACCAGAATTTCCTGAGACTGCATCAGTATTTCCTGTGCCTCTGACTATATTTGGGAAAAAATCGTGGGAAGGAGGATAGGTGTAGCAACTGTGTGGATGAACGGAGAAATAACTTGCCGAAGGTGGTAACGGGGCATATGCATATGTGCTCGGGTGAGGCCAATACATCATAGGAATGAAACCGTTTACGGGCTGGTGGGGTGGGAACATATTATACGATGTTGGATTAGAGTATGACATATTACTAGCATAGTTGTTGATTGCTGGTTTTGAACTCGAAGCTTTATCTTCTCCTGGTGCTTGAGTGTGGATAGAGTTATAGCCGACTAAACCGAATTGAGGAGCACAGCTTGTGGTTACTGATTGTGGATAACCTGAGGATCTTTCTGAATTTGAAGGCTTATGCGCAGCATGACTATGCCTTTTGGTTTTGAATTTTGTTGAGACTTTCTTGGTAGTACATTGATCCAACTTGAGGGCGGCTTGCTGCAAGAATTAGTCATATTTTCAAAAGATAGCTACAATCCATGGGAATACCACGGCAGAAATAAAAGGAAAAGACAAGGGGTCAAAAGGGAAACTTTCCCGTAGAGAGGGCGTTAGGAAATTATTGCACTACTCGTGCCTGAAACTAAATTTGCATAATTTGTTGTAATGAAAGTTTGACTTGCAAAAAGAAAGCAATAGTATAGTTTGCTTCCTCGATTACCATTCTCATCGGTGCTCTGATATAGTCGTGAATTGTGTTCCTATGACTGAATTATTGGAGAATACAGAGATACATTGGATTTGGAACGGCAATCTTACCTTGTCGGAGGTTTCTGTGTGTTCAAGAAACAATTTCTCTCCTTCAGCATCCTCATCCTTCCTGCAGCACACTCACAAAGCTTTACTAAGCAGTAAGCATCGATAAAAATGTCTTGGTATGGTGAGGTAAGAGTATGAGCATCAGCGAACGAAAATGTTTTCAACTGATCTGTCAAGTGCTTGCTCATGCTGGACCGTTAACGGATGTGGTAAAAGAAAATGCAACGTCATTTGCATCTGGTAATAAGAACTATCAAATGCTTTTACTAGACTTCCTATACCTGTAGTACTTTTGGAGCAAGTCCAAGCTTCTGTATTTAGTCTCCTTTTGAATCAGGTGATCAGTGACACCAGCCATGAACAAGAGCGTTATGCCCAGGGCCTTAAAGAAGAAACTTCCACAGCGGACACGGACCAACATTGCCATTTTGCACATAAGCGGCCCGAAGGATTTCAGCTTGTTCTTTCCCATGCGCTGTCTGACGTATCTGAAATTGTTTAAGCCGTCAGTCTTAGCTGCGGAAACATCTCTTTGGCCGCTCTAAGGTAGAGAGTCGGAGGCAAAATAAAATCATAGAAGTTGAAAGTATTTTTCCTTTCTTTTAGACTAAGAATTATGAGGCAAACTATCTAAATCATAGCCACGAAAGAATGACACTAAACTCGTTTTGGGGCAGATTTCTAGTCCTTCCTCCATATTTGATGCATAGGAATAAGAATGACGGGCAGCTTTGGTCGGATGGACGCATGGCCTTCTCTTCCTCTAGTATTTGGACAGGACACAATGTCGGGTTCTGTCTATTTGGATAGAAGACCTTTCTGCGGACTCCAGGATTTACATATAAAACATGCTCCTGCCGACAAATTCACATCAACGCTCACTCATAGTTGATGCTAAAAAGCAATATCAAATTGTATCAGATGAGTCGAGAAATCCCGATAGAATGTTCCATAGGCTAATCACTGATCAAGTCGGTGACAATTCTAGATGCCGTAGCCGTAGTTTAAACTATGATCCAATGAATCAACCTTAATAACTGTAACATTTTTATCCACAACTAGACCACACTGCTCTCTTGAAACAGAACGAAGTCATTTTCTGTCTCTGTGGATTTAGAAGAAAGATTAACTATTCTTTAAGATATCATCATTTTTATGAGATTGAACGAAGATCCTATGAGTTTTTGCCATAGAGATAGAATGTCAGAGTGATTACCCCAGGATTTTGCAGGGAGACAAAGGGTTCACCCTTCCTCAAAATACTAAAATGGTTCAAATCCAACTCATACATATCTTCACACCCGTGCTTGATACTGAGGGACGCGAAAACAATGATCTTTCTCATCGTATGAGACTGAGCATTTTTTTCTTGAAGGGCTTCCAATTCAACGATCCGCTGAACTTCTTTAGGACAGAAAGCGACCTTTGTGGAACTTTTGTGCGGTGGTGTGCTTCCAGACCCTGCATGACAAGCATAATAACCAGATGAATGTACCTCTACATGTTCTTTGCAACCTTCGGTCTTAACTTCTTCCTTCTCAAGTTCACCGAGTTTCGACATGTCCTGAACCTCTCCAATCTCCTGTAAGCAAAGATTGGCTTTTGCAGTATCCACCGAATGTCGCGTTGCATTCATAAGAGTTCTACCGTTATAGGAGTTCTCCAAGGCCGATACCTGCACTTTCTTGGCTAGTATATCGTTGTCAGTTCTTGAATTCTCTTCAGCATTGTGAATGTCAGTGCCATCTTCACCATGGTAATTGACATCTTCATCGATGGCTTCATCCACATGATCAAAGCCATTGGCCTCGTCACCATCTTTCAAATTTTCAAGACCCGACGTGCATGTATCTTCCATGCTCATCCAATTGACCATGCCATCTTCGGTATATTCACACTTCGGTAGCACGCATTGATAATCATGCACAACTGGAGAAGCTGATTTACTGCCAAAAGTTGGTCCAATTTCAGGCCTACCATCGAATTCGCCTGTCTTTTGTCTTTTTGGCTCTCTGTAGCTTTGCCTCGGTGCTTTTCTATGACTACCCTGAGAACCAACATTTTAAAAGATCCGATGAACCGACATTGCTAAAAGCCCCTTCAAGTAGGGTGAGACGGTTAGGCCTTCGAAGACCATAACATATACGAAAATTTGAGTTGGCCGGAGATATGAGACAAAGGACAAAAATAATGAACTATGTAACTTACGTTCAAGCGAATCTAGTTGATAAACACGCAGCTAATGCACCATTTCCTTTCACATTTTAGTAGTAGGAATATCAAATAGTACTGGAACATATATAATGATGCATCGTGGTCAAAATTTGTGCATGGCTTGATTAACAACTAAAATCAACAAGACCTGATAGCATACAGTGTGTTGATAACTCTTCTGCCCGCAAACATATTTTGCATTGTAAAGTACCTGTTTGTCTTGGAGAAGAGATTTATTTTCATTGTCCCTCATTTGAGCTTCAAGTTCAGAAATTCTCTCCATGAGTTCTGCATTCTTGATCCTCTCTCTCTGTAGTTCAGCTGAAATATGTGCCATGATGTGATCAACACACTCTCCCTCCCCTTTCACGACATGTTCCTCTATTGAACACAATGCAGATGCATTAACCATTCCTGGGCATGAATGTGGCTCCACCATCCTAGAGTTTTAGTCTCACAATCAATTGTTGCTGCTGCAAAATACCAACCAAAACAAAAGAAAGAAACCTCAGAGCAGTGTTTTGCGCAATGCAAGAAAAGACATTGGCACAAGCATAGACACAAACAGCGTGGGTGAAACAGGACAGGACAATGCAGAGATTGGTTTGCTTCATGGGACTTAAATAGATTCATTTGAGATGAAGCTTTGGTCACAATGTGACTGTCTAGTGAGCCCTCATTTTGGAGAAGGGGCTTAGAAGAAGGGAGAGATGATTGAAGCACCTGAGTTGGTCGTTTGGGTGCAAAGTCAACAGTCAAAACTGGAGCTTCAAGCTACACATGATAAAGCTCTGAAGATAAAAACTCTGAGAAGGAAGAAGAAGAAGAAGAAGGGTTGGTTCTGAACTTGATGTTCAGTGTGAGTGAAGGAAGATGGAGAGAGAGAGAGAGCATCAGCAAAGCCGAGAGTTGAGGCATGAAACCCCACGTGCATCACTCTCAGACTAGGCCACATCTTCCAAAGAAATGTCAATTAATTTCCTCAAATTGTTCAATTTCAGAAGCAATGATCAGTTGTTTTTTGGAGTTGGAAAGAAAATAATTCTATCTCGAATACAATGATCACTAAATGTCTGGTACTTTCGCATACAGATTATAAAAATGGCTCTTAGTACTGTCACAAGCTTGGTGGAGCCTAGATCTTCACTCCTTTCTTATTTTATCAGAAAAAACAACTAAGTCTGGCGATCTCACTTAATATATAATCATATATGAGTGCATGTTCTGCATTGCAAGGTGTTTTGGTTGCTGCCAAGAAATCATTAGCAAGAGCATCCGAGGCATTTGCCAAAATGAAAAAGGTCCAGATTTTTTGTGAGGTGATGTATCTACAAATTAGGACCTGGCATGTCTCATATATAATTACTATATAATATCAACTCTCAATTCTTTATTTTTCTTTTCTTTGTTTTAAGAGACCAAGTACATGATCTCATTTATCCAATGTCTCCTTGAAGACTCCCGATGATAAGAATGATAACCCGGGGAGAATTGTTAGATAGTCCAACTCAACAATTCCGATATTCATTTTTGTAAAATGGGTCTCGTATTCAACTTCAATATGGAATCAATACTAAGTTTCAAATCCTCTTGCCTTTGGTAATAATTCATTTCGGCTGTGATTTTGTGCACCTTATTCGTTGTTCTTCAACTCCGCTTGCATTTCTCATATAATTAAGTTCTTGTTTGCACATAATCATAAGAGAGGATGTTAAGTATCTTGCATTTCTTAATATTTTAAGTTGCCAGGTTGGAAAGTATAATAAAAGGAAAGAAAAAAGAAAAATTAGAGGGCGCGTGGGAAAATCAATGAACACCAAGTTTGTATAAAATCTGTGCACACGTGCTGACATTAACATAGAAAAACAACCTCACGTGGAAAGGCAACATCAATCGTTGTCTCTACTGCAGTGCAGTTTGTGTCAGAGGAATACGAAGCTCAACCTTGGATACCCTTCCTTCTAATTACTTTTTATTTAATTATTTAATTATTAGAAAATTATAGCAATAAATAGTTCCGCCCCACTTTACTTTAACTGCCTACATTTCCTCATTTGCTTTCGCACATATTATTCTGAATATATGAGAATGCGGGGGAAAAGTTGGCAACATTCAAAAGATTGAATAATCCCCAAGTTTTTGGGATTTTAATTTATTGCTTTGATAGGATAGAAATTTATCATTTTTGCTGTGAAAATATCATTATCCTTATAACTTTTTCCAATTGTTAACTATGCTTAGTGATATTTGCACAATAGTGATGACCTTTTCACAAGCATCCTTGGTATATAAAATATTTTCCTAGAATTTGTGAAAGAAGCTATCATGGGTCAGAAAATATCATTAGGGAAACTAAATCAGGTACTTCAAAGAACACTTAAAACGGAACAAAAAAAAAAAACTAAGTATCTCATAGAACCAACTCCATAGACTAGCTAGTTCACGGACGTGAAGAATAGAAGTGAAAAAGTATATAGACCCCGGCATCTCAATTATAAAAGAGTGCTCAACTTATAGAATCGCGAAATTAAGATTACATGCAATTCCATTTTCTTCGATCTTGGGCATGGGGAACTAGTCCTTGTCTAGAGCCTCTCTCTTTTTTCCTATTCCAGAATTTGTTAGGCGTGATGGCCATTGGATTACTTGTTTAGTAATTATGTTACCTCGCGTGAATAATAACTTACACAACGACGTTGAATCGAAAGAGAGATTTCAAGAACGAGAGCAAACCAACTAACCTTTTTTTTTAATGCAATAACAATATAGAGGGTAAACAAATTTCTTCTTTTCCATGGAATTTGTGCTGGTGAGGGTGCACACACGCCTCGTTTCTCTGTTCTTTAAACTTTTTAGGCATTAATAATTCATAGGAGATTTAAACCATGTTATTTGGACAGAATAGGAAACTTAAAGCTGAAGTGTTGCCCTTGGCAAGTACAAATCTTTATTGGGTGTCCAGTGGAGTGTGTCTGATGTGCTTGAACTTTGTGATGTTGAGGTTTTCTATGTTAATTAGCTCCACATGACGATGAGTAGTTTTTGTTTTTTGGTGACTTTAATGGAGGGAAATCAGAAAGATTTTCTTTTTTTAATTTAACGAGAAGAGTTAGAATTATGGTTGACTCAAACCTTACCACAAGCAATACTACCTGGGATTAGCCCCAATGACCCCAGAGAGAGAGAGAGAGAGAGAGAATTAACCAACCAATGCAAAAACTTGAAACATATATGCATCTATTGTTAGCTATCTTGTCTAATTTTTAATTAAAAAAATTCGCTAGCATTTTTGGTTCGTCATGCGGCCCTGCTCTGTTGGTAAAGGGATTGGGGGTGGAGATTCTGGTACCATAGGTGCGAGGCTCGACTCTCTTGCTCTGCAAGAGGCAGAGTAAAAGTCAGAGAGAGGAAAGTTAGAGATAGAACTAACAAAACAAAAAAAATCCCTTATCAAGATTTTTTACGGGTTTAATGTGAAGGTTGATCGCCTGTGAGAATGGCCAAAAGATTCATTCACCTTTCCTTGGAAACTAACAAAATCGAGATCCGTGAAAATTGATTTAGATACCACCTAGCTGTTAAAAAAAATATTCAATAAAATGTATAGCTTAGTGATTGCCTAATGTCACTGGTGGCACACACATGGGAAGTAATTTGCTTCCTGAAGGTCTAAATGTAATGTTCTTAAAAATGTGATAAAGAAAAACCCCTAAATCCCAATTTTTTTCTTCTTGCATTTATGTCGTTAAGAGTTATATTTTATGATATCCATTACCATAATCTCTTTTTTTTTCCATGTATATGCGTATCGATACTCTCGTAGTATTGCAATCTGGTTGAGAAAATGGGTCATCCATTTTTCCTATGATAAGGCAGGCTAATTCTTGGGCAACATCTCTGGTCTTTCTTGGTCTGGGAATCTCTCTCGGTTACTCTTTTATCTTAGAGACATTTTGATGCATGCATTGCAGAAGATAACTATTGGACCTTTTGTTTTGATTTCTCTTTTAGAGGATGCACCAAATGGGGATATTTCATTGTGTCGAAATTTAAAATAAGAAAGATTATCAATCAAATCATCGAACCACTATTAAAAAGCACGAGGTGCTTTTTAATTTTTCATATCCTCAATCTTCACATTTATGAAAAATCGCATTTAAAAGTTATAACTCCCGAGTTTCAAATTTTATAATAATCTTAATTTATTTTTAGAGTTCTCTCTCTACTTGAAAAAAAAAACAAACCATTTCACGAGCGCCGAAATATGTTCTTAGCTTTTTTACGTCTAATTGATATGGTTCAATCCTTAAGAAATAACACCACCATGAATTCTTATCGAGTTTTGGCTCTCATTTAATTAGGTCCACATGATAAGTGAAACAATCTACTAATCCAGTGTTCATTATCATTGAACGTGGAGATCAACCTTGTTAAAAAAATAAAGAAAAGAAAACACTCCAATCAATTTATGCATAACTGTATCTCATGAGAAATGAAAAATGAAACCATCTCTTTAAATGCTTATTACCCCAAAACAAAAAATCCAGAAAAAATTATCAAAAATGTAAATCTCGTTGGTTGAAAGATGTGGAGTTTCTTTGCTAAATACTTCTCACTTTACCATTCCAAAAATAAACCAGATAAGGTGTCTTTTGTTATGGAGATGAGTTAGGAGGCTGGATATGGTTTAAAATGAGATTTGCGATAGCACAATGTAATCAACAATCATTAGCTTCTTCATACACTTAAGTGGGACTAATAATTCTTATCATGATTGAAAGCACAAATTGTTATATATGCTGACTTTAAACAACTAGATTCTCAAATGAGTTATCATCTGATCGGATCATATGAGAAATCGGCATTCATAAATTGATTGGCCAATTTGTTTTCGGCTTACAATGCACAACAGTCAGTTTTTGTCTATACTGAAATCTAAAATCATATGAGATATAGATGGAGAATCTGGTGATAAAACTAGATGCCATGCATTATGTTCCTTTCTCTCGATTCATTTTGCATCGATGGTTCCACTCTCCACGAGATACTTGATGTTTTGGCCATGTAGGTTGATTATGATTGCAGCAGAAATAAAGGATAGTGCATTTTTGGTGCTTTTTATTCTTTCAGAATGATCTAATAATGATTGGGTCAAAAGATGGGGAACCTCTAGGCTAAATACTTCTTATTGTACCATTCCAAAAGCAAACAAGACGATTATTTTTTCTTGTGGTAGCTCTTCTTCTAATGCTATAATTTCTTGGCCTATTACCCAAAAATAACCCTTCAATTTTAACTTTTGTCCCAATTTTACCTTTTGTCTCATAAAAAATCTCCAAATTTAGGTCAAGTCTCAATTCTACCTTAAACTTTATTTAGTCCCATTAAAAACTCCAACTTTATATCCCATCCCATTTCTACCCTAAAGTTTTTTTATCTCATAAAAAACCTTCAACTTTAGGTCAAGTACCAATTTTATCATAATAAAAAAATCCCAGCTTTAGGTCCAGATTCAATTTTACTCTAATTTTTTTGTCTCATAAAAGTTCATCAACTTTTTTTTAGTCCCAAATATGCATCCATTAACCCAGCTTTAGTGATTTTGCGTTCGGTCTTCGATCTCTTGTCCTTGCAAATGTTCCATCTCTCGTGATTAGAGAGCTCACGCTTAGGACACTCAAACAGCTTGTGCTTTGGAATATTCCATCTCTCTGTTGTCAATGAGAAATTTTGGAAGGAAGGTTAACGCTAGCAAATTTGTGACTCAAGTAAAAATTTATTATTTTTTATGAGATGGTAAAAATTTTAAGGTAAAATTGGGATAACAACTAAAGTTGGGGGTTTTCATAGGACAAAAAAAAAGTTTAGCAAAGAATTGGGATATGACCTAAAGTTAATGGTTTTTTATGGGATAAAAAAATTTTATGGTAAAATTAGAACTGAACCTAAAATTGGAGATTTTTTTACGAGACAAAAGATAAAATTAGGACAAAAGTTAAAGCTGGAGATTTTTTAGGGTATTATGCCATAATTTTTTTACTCATGATTTGATATCAAAAGTTGTATACTCAGTGAGGCCCACGCTGCACACGTGTCGACTAATTAATGGACTAGCTAGTGTGCATCCTTCTTGGCCCTTCTAGAGCACCCAATATCTTCTCGTCTTGTCTAGTGTTGGGACATAATTCTTTTCTTTATCTTTCATGAAAAAAAAAAGGCTTAATATTACAAAAAACCTCAAACAGGTACATTTATGGCAAATTTACCTCAAATCAATTTTTTGATCACCAAAAACTTCAAATTGGTATATTTATAACAAATTTACTCTCTGTTGATTTCTATTAAATTTTACTGTCAAATTATTGATCTGTTTGCCACAGGTGTAAAAGTTTAGGAGTTTTCCGTTATATCAATCCAATTTAACGAAATCTAATTGAGGGTATATTTGTTATAAGTGTATCAGTTTGGAATTTTGATAATCAAAAAATTAGTTTATGGTAAATTTGTTATAAGTGCATCGGTTTCAGATTTTTCGTGGTATTAGATATAAAAAAAAAAGTAAAAAAAAAAAGGGAAAACAAATGGATCTCAGCACTTGTGCGATTTGTGAGTCTAATAAGAGACTTGGGTGTCCCTTTCCCGCAAAAGGTAAAACCATTAATGTCTCATCCCACACATCCTCTCACCCATCCTTTTCCAACTGTTTTCATCTCTTATCCCTTCAATCCCAAGGGGGTCACTCCCACATTTTCGTCCTCTAATTCTCATCCGAAATCAAAGGCCCTTTCTACATTTATTTCACTGGTCACGGTAGAAAAAGAAAACATTATATGAGGCTGATGATGCAATACTACCTGGGATTAGGCTTAATGACCCCAGAGAGAGAGAGA
>BCNH02000004.1:6525639-6544166 GCA_001662345.2 Metrosideros polymorpha var. glaberrima | reverse complement strand
AATAATTGATTATGGGAGGAAATGGAAGGGCGCCGAGACGGGTACGGAACCGTCTAAGAAACGACCAATCATGCTCAAATGAGTTAATACCATACTCCTAAATCCATAATATCATTCCTGATTTACTCTCAAATTAATTTTTATCTCACAAAAAATCTCAAATTAGTACAGTCCAAACCAATTTTTTTTCGTTTCACTAAAAATCTCGAACCTAAACCTCTTTGGCCGAAATATACCATCCCTTAGCATTCCATACAAATTAAGATGCAGGATAATATGAAGTGGAGAATGACTTATTCGATGTGGGTACTCGATATATTTTAACAAAAGATGGATTTGGATTAATATTATTGATTTGTGGTGTTTTTTATGAGATGGATATTAGTTTGAAATAAATGTGTCGCGTCGTAGCATATTTATTTGCGATTTTTTGTGGTATCGAATTTAGCTTTGGGCAAGTATAGCACCGAGTATTTGTTTGAAATTTTTCCATGAGACGAGAATTATTTCAGAATAAAAACATTATTAAGATATTGATTTAGGATTTTCAATGGTATTAATTGTATTAAAATTGCACTAATAAGCTTTGACACAGCGAATATGACTGTCGTCCAAAACTTCGATCACGATCTCTCTCTTATGTCACCCATTATTATCATATTTTGTATATAAAATAAATCAAAATTGGAAACGACATAAACGGAGCCACGCGCGGGTGTGGGCACGTGTCGTAGAGGTGACAAAAAATTGACCGAGGGATTGACGTCCACAGGTGTTTTCGTCGAGACTCGCGAGGGTGAAATGACGGAGCACTTACCTTTTGTGGGGAGTTTGAAATTTGGCTTTCCGATATGAATTTTCAATTTTGGAAAATTCCTTTATATGAGCAGATATTACTAGATAAATGAGTGTTCGGAGACATTTTTAATAACTGAAGCTATTTTAATAGATGATTTACTTAACCAAACTTATTTAGCTAATTTTGACCATTTTCAATAATATCCAATGACATTTATCTCATTGGAAATATGTAATTTGTCGAATTTCTAGCCAAAATTTAAGTTCAAACGATTCTTTCTTTGTATTTCACGCCACGTTGTTATTTAGTCGGTCAATACCTACATTCATGTCGTACGCTAAATGCATATTGTGATCAAGACTATTTCCTTATAGCTAATAGTTTTACAATGAGAAATAGTTCGATAGTCTTAGCTTAATTAGGACCACAAATTATTGTAGCGAATTAATTTTGCTAAAATTCCTAAAGAAGGAACGACGTAAATCTTTTATTACGATTCCACGTAATTATGACGCAGCATCATCCAGAAGTTTTTGTTTCATAAATGGTCATATTTTCACCAACTCACCAAGCAAGAGGAATCATTAAATTACAGATTTTCGTAAGAGCTTCGTTAGTCTTTTCTGACACGTCATCGCATCTAAACCTCCTGTTAATTAAATTCTGTAAGGTTAAATTTGCATGATGGGAGGTTTTATCCATGAATTTATTAATTAATTCAAGATAAAATTGTCACAACCAATCCATTTCCACAATTTTTATTAAAGCCTTGACACGTCATACTCCAATGTACCACCAAAAAAAAATGAAAAAAAATAAATCTCCTCAACCCCACTGTGGGCCCGCCTCCACGTGGGAGCATTTGTTAGGACTCCCCACGTTTCCGCCTCTAGACACCTGGACTCGTGTGCCCAACTTCACCATCGAGGCGGGCCCACCCGACCCGCGTCCTTGTCTGACACGTGTCATGAAATGATAGGGTAAAATACTTGGTAAAGGTCTTTTCGGAGGAGGTGAAGTAGAGAGCTAATTATGGCGACAATAAAATAATCCCCGGGGGGGAATCATAATTGATGGTTTAGGATGCGTAATCAGGTTTTAATTATAGCTTAAATAAATTAATATTTTCTTTAGGATTTTTTTTAATTTATAAATGTTCAATAATGCATGTTGTGGAGGGGTGCGTGATGGGCACATTCGACGGATAATAATCTTTTTGGGCCTCGTGGGGGCCCAAAGTGGGGCCCATGCGGCGCTTGTCGTTTTGTGAGGTGAGCAAAGAACCTAACTTACTTGAATTCCTTTCGAGTTTCTTTTGACCGCCGTATAATTCCTTTTTAAAGTTTATTGGACTATCGGATAGGGGGGAAGGACAAAGAGAAAAGGACAAAAAAGGAAAAAAGAGGGTCAAATGCCACAAGATTAGGACGAAAAAACTAGAAAAAAAAAAAAACAAAATTGTACTCCAATTTGGCTTGAGAAATCAGTACTTAAATTCGAGTTTGATCGTGCTTGATTATTAAGCTTAGGCGCAACTGAACGAGGCGATCGATCAATGCTCGATGTCGGATTCGTTATATCTTGGTCTTCGAAAGTAAATTATAACATGGACTCGGAGTTTAGCTCGAGTACCAAATGGAGCTCGAATTCGAGTTCTCTTAGTGCGGCGCTTGATCGAAAAGCATCCTTCTTGAACTTCGTCTGAATCAATGGCGGGTGCTAGCAAAGCCGATTGATAGAGATTTTTCTGCCTTTCGATCTCGGAATTTGGTTACTCTTCTATCCGTTTGCGTTGAAGGAAAACTATTTTCGAGAAATTATTTTTCGACTTTTCGGTGTTTGAATGATGGAAAATTACTTAATCTACGGAAAACATTTTTCCATAGACTGAAAAAACAACAAACTTAGATTGAGAGAAAACGATTTCCTCTTTTAACAAGAAAGAAACTACTTTCCCTAAATCATCAAACAAATGAAACCTAATTATTTACCTTCAAAATGATTTTCACAGAAAAATATATTCTTTTATCATGAAGCTTTCAGAAGAACAAACGCACCCTCGCTTTTAATCCGAAATTTCTTGGTCACTTTTGCCCTTGTTTTGGC
Organism: Metrosideros polymorpha var. glaberrima; assembly: GCA_001662345.2. Taxonomy (NCBI): domain Eukaryota; kingdom Viridiplantae; phylum Streptophyta; class Magnoliopsida; order Myrtales; family Myrtaceae; genus Metrosideros; species Metrosideros polymorpha. The sequence continues at coordinate 6,541,261 of BCNH02000004.1, read as the reverse complement.
ATCACTTGCATGCAAACTTCAATCCAATGGGCTTTGGATTGCAAAATTAAACAACAATAAGTTGGAATGTCTTGTTTTGATGGGAATGTGAATCTCAACTATCAGCCACACCGCCGTCAGCAAACCAATCCCAAAAGCAGCCTCTAAAGCAAATCCCCCGAATCAAAATTGTATTTAATGTAATCCTTTTCAAAATGGAAGCAAATTGATGTCTTTCGAACGAGAATTGAAAAAAATGGTCATGGGTTCATATGTTTATACGAGGGGATTTTTGGCAAAAAGAAAGGGGGGGAAAATATTATTTAGGAGGCGATTTTTCCCATCATATGCGTCAGCTAATTTAGTTAATTCAGACATGACACTTCTGGTCTTATTTGATTGGCTTGATCATATAGATATAAGACAATGACATCTTAGGAACACCCAACGATTGAGACTTGATTTTCTTTTTAGGGGAAATTGGAAAGTTTTATGCGAGCAGAAGGTCTATCTTGGCATCGTTGCATCAAATGTCTCATCTAAATTGAATCAACTGACCTAGATTATTTTGTTACGTTTAGAGATTCGGAATCATGCAATTTATTCCAAGTTAATCTGCATTTTATTTGATTTATTGTCCTCTATCGACTCTATAACGTATCTATTATGAGATATGACAAATTGATAATGATATTGTTAGGATACACGTGTGAGTCTTGTTAGACAAATTCAACATTAGAGAATTGGTGTGGTGTTGAGCAGTTAATATATCAAAATTGGTCTATAACTCTTTGACTTAAACTTTTGAATGAATATGGGTCCAACTAGATTTATTAACATGCTCGGACTTTGGCTCTCTTGGTGATCTCCCCAGGCGAAAGGTGGATGGCTTTTGCTATGTGCTTCCTAACAAATTGGTATCAAAGCCAATGGTCGATGAAGTTTGGCGTAATTTTCGAGCGGTGAGCATTGTGGTGTAATATCAGACATATACTTAATCATACTCCACTATGAGAAATCACGTAGTTTTGCTGCGAATATTCTTCTTGCTAATAAAATTAAAGAAACGCAAAATATAGGGTTACTTTTTAATTAAAGAATGACAGAATACTTAAATATTAAATCGTACCTTTATTTAATATTAAATTAGTCAGCAATGGTCTCACAAAATCTTGCATAGTATCAGAGTAGGAGGTTATAAATTCAATTCTTTTCGGGCCCCACTTGCCTCCTCAATTAAATATAAAAAAAAATCAGACTAAGCATGAGGGATGATAAAAATACTTAAATATTAAAACAGTAATCCTACAAAATCTCACAAGGAATAAAATTGGGCGTGTGAATTTACGGCACCTATTTGATTGTCCCACCATCATGTGCAAACAATATCACTTTAAGTCTCCAAATTCAAGTTTAAGCTTACGTCTCGCCTGATTTACGAATTTTTTTTTGTCAAAAACTGATTTATGACGTTAACAGGGTATTTAATGGAAAAAAGAGTAAGCTCCCGACCAAACACAGAAAATGGGGTCAAAATTTCAAATGCTTGCGATTAGAACACCACTGCTCACGCCCTCAAATTGCACCCAAATTCAGCCAACTTACAAAACGACTGTTGCATTCCACTCGCATTTTTCTGAATTTCTAGATTTTTTTTCTAATATTTTTCCTTATTTCTTTCCATTTTCCAGATTCCACCAAGTTTTAATACCTCCACACTTATCTTGATTTCTTTTAGAAAATTAATAGGTTGTTTTAAGAACTCATAAAACTGGCCAATCTTCTAAAAATTTGATAACACATCCGAAAAAAAGAAAGGGAAACTACCAATAAAAAATCATACTCTATTTTTTCACCTCGTTACCATTTATCCTCCTCTACTTTTAAAAATACTACTTACCATTCTCGGACCAAATCTCATTTCTAAAAAGACCAAATTGCCCCTCTTTAAATTTCAAATTCTCGCAGCAATCGGCAGCCGATTGCTGTAACTGAGCTTAGGGTTTGTTGGTTACGTTTTGGGTTTTGTTTCGGGGATTTGGGTGTGGCTGATAATTTAGGACGGCAACGGCATTTTCTTTTCGGAAAGGAAGGTTTTTGGAAATAAGGAAAGATTCGAAGATGCAAGTGGCCTCGAATGACTAAACTCAAGATGCCAATTAGTGCTTTCAAAAGTAGAGAAGGGTAAGTGGTAACGAGATAAAATCAGTTTCTGGTATTTATTCAAAAAGAAATAGGAAAAGGAAACGAGACCATGAGAGGGAAAGGAACGCATTCTCATAAAACCAGTCTATAAAATTATAAAAATTAGACGGGACAAACAAATCAAATTTAGAAGTTTTTTATGAATACCATAAATTCAAAACTCAGCTAGCAGCTAGCAGCTAGTTGACATCAAAACTTAGCTAGTGACTTTCCGTTACATATTGTTATTAATGTTGTTACTAACCATCAAAACTGAGCTAGTGATGTGCTAATGGACATCACTTGTCACATATGGGAAAATAGCTCAAATGAATTAGATTAATATGCAAATGAGAAAGGTCATATAACAAATATATTCACAGCCAAGAAGCTAGTGTAAAATCCCAACTAGTCTAGTAGGATAAAACCATATCATCTGATAAAATACTACAATTAGTTTGTTCCTCGTTAATAAGTCAATTATGAACACTGCTCATAGCAGTCCCTCAATGACACGAGCCTCATCGTATACACGGCATTGATCATGTCACAACGCATCCATGGGTTGTCACAAATTTCTCGGCGTAGATGTCCAGATCGAACTTCCATGAATTTCTTCGATAGTGGGTGATACCTAAATAAACCCCTTTCAGGCAACTTCACCAGCAATTGATCATCCCATATGTCTAAAAACTTCATCTTATTGCAAGTATCAACCATCGAAAAGAAATTATCTTTAAGATATATGCTGAACTTTTTAACCCAACTCCAGTTTGCAGGATCCTCCAGTTCGCAATGACACGAGGCTCATCATGTACTCGGCATTGATAATTTCAAAGCACTTCCATGTCTCATCGCATATTCTGCTGCCTAGATATTTAAAATAGAACTTCCATGACTCTTTTCGATGGTGGATTATACCTAAATAAACCCTTCTTAGGCAACATCAACAACAGTTGGTCATCCCATACATCAAAAAGCTTTATCCAGTAGTTCACTAGAGAAGTATCATCGATCGAAAGCTGCTCGAGATCCTATTTAAGATGGACGTAAAATTTTTAATCCATCGCCAGTTCGCAGAGTCCTCCAAAACCCATTTGCCCAAGACTTTTGCATACACGCCCTAGGCATATAACCGGCCCTTCATCGACAATAATTGCATATTCTCATGTCCCTCACATGACTGATTCAATTTATAATCGGATGACGCATGAAACGAAACTTGCCATCTTTTATGCTGAAAATCATGATGGAATGTGAACATGGTGGCAGTTCATTTTTCTTCCAGGTCGTCATCCAGTGGAGGCATCCACTTACAACCGACGGAAGAGTAGTTACTTTTCGAGGACAATAAGAAAACGGCCCTACTTCCCTCCACATCATTGTACCCAAGCTGCCTATGCCAAATTGGAAGTCATCATCACTAGTTTGATTAAATCTAAGCAAGTGATACTTGTTTGTGAGCGAGTGAAAAAAGAAGCCAAAGATATCGCCTTCTGCACTTAGGGTGATTTGCTCTTGCGTGATCGGATTGCAAATATAATAATAAGTAAAGGAGGCAAGAAGCCGTTCTTATCATCAGATGAAGTAAGTGGCTGGAATAAGGGCAAAATATTGCAGCAGCAACCAAGCTGAAGATGTCTCTTGGAGGGTCCGGAATTCTCCAGAGGAGTGGTGCTTTTATACGAGGAACAGAGAGACAGGACGACAAAGAAGATTGTGTGTGGAGTCTTTTTTGGATTCTTTCTACTTGTAATTTAGTAATCATCCATCCAAGAAATATAATACAATATGCTCAATCATTATAAGAGAATATCTCCTATTTTAGCTTTTTTATCATTCTAAAAATTAAAATCTAATCATTCACACATCGAAAAAGAAGCCTTTGGTACCCTAGCTAACGTTGTTGACAGGGCCTCCAACAATTAAATTTGCTCAAGATTTTTCTGAGTTCTGCCTAAATCTATGCATTTTTTCAGGTTTTTGAGCTTCGCCTAAGACTTTTAACCAATTTTTCTGAGCTCTGTCTAAGTGAGTTCTCCATACACAAACTAATACACGAGACCTGTATTTATCATCCTTCTTCACGGACCGATCACAAACTTTGTTGGTTTTCCATCGTTAGAAATAAGAGAAAAGAAAATAAGTACTTAGTTTGAAAGTTCACGTATTTCAATTCCATTTGTTAATAGGTATGCAGATATTACCTTGAATACACTCTTATGTAGCATCAAATGCTTTTGGTGGTCTGCAGTGTTAGACAAATTTCATCACACATCTATTAATAGAAAAAGAAACTATCAATAAGAACCATCCTCCTTTTTTTTTTTTTTTTTATCTCATCACTCCTTATCTTTCTCTTCTACCCTTGAAAATAATACTTATCATTTTCTAACAAAATCTCATTACTAAAATCGCCCCCTCTTAAAAATTTCAAAATCTCCAAGTCACCACAAACCATCACCTATTTCATTGCCCACCACTGGCCGTTGCCGCCACCGCCGCAATCACGACGGTTGGCACGGTGGTCTTAGGCTTTGGCCGTAAGTGACCTTAGGATTCGTTGGTTACGTTTTGGGCGCGGCTGGAAATATAGGACTTGGGCAAGGGCATATTCAGAAAGGAAAGTTGCTTTTGTATATAAGGAAAGATTCGAAGATGCACGGTGGTCTCCGACGACAAAACTCAAGATGTCAATTAGTGCTTTTAGAAGTAGAGAAGTAATGGGATAAAATCAGTTTCTGGTACTTTTTACAAAAAGAAAACCAGTCTATAAAATGATAAAACTATACCGGACAAACAAATCAAAATTAGAAGTCTCGATGAATACCATAAATTCAAAACTCAGCTAGTGATTTCTAGACTTTCCATTCCATATTGTTATTAATCTTGTTACCGACCATCAAAACTGAGCTAGTTGACATCACTCGTCACATATGGGAAAATAGCTCAATATGCAAACAAGAAAGGCCATATAATAATAAATATATTCACAGCCAATAAGCTAATGTGAAATCCCAATTAGTCTAGCAGGATAAAACAATATCATCAAATAAAGAACGCAATTATTTTGATTCTTGTTAATCGGTCAATCATGGAAACTCCTCGTAGCAGTCCCTCAATGACACGAGTCTCATAATATACTTGGCATTGATCACTCCACAGGGCATCCATGTATTGTCACGAATTTTTCTGTGCAGATGTCCAAATTGAACTTTCATGATTTTTTATTTTATTTTATCGCGGGTGATACCTTAATAAACCCTTTCCAAGCAACAAAACGACAACAGTTGATCATATCGTAAAGAAATTTCGTTCAAGATGTATGTTGAACTTTTTAACCTAATGCTAGTTCGCAGGATCTTCCAAAACCCATATGCCCAAGTCTTACGGCATATAACCGACCATTCGAGGCTTCGACGACAATAAATGCATATTTGCATGTTCCTCACATGATTGATTCTGCTTACCCGGATGAGGCATGAAAATAGTAACACAGTGGCAACCGGCTTCAAGATATTTATCACTTGTGGATGACGGGGATAAGTGCTTGTGGGAGATGCAAAGCGACGAAATTATAAAGACTCAAGATCGGTTTAATTCTTCTTCTTTTTTGGCAAATAATTATGGTGTAGATCTAAAACTCGTCATATTAAAAATATCATATCGCGCATTTGAGTACTAAAACTGGCATTTTCAATGCATTTGAGTTCTTCCTAAAAATTTTCATTTTCGATAAATTTTAGTCTTTTCGTACAATGAAAATTTTAGAATTTAAGTGTACGAAAGCGTCAAGTTTTTAGACTTGCACTAGAATTGTCATTTTTCTATTTTATATTTAGGCCTGTCCGCTTTTGAGTTTACGTGAGATAATAAATTTTAAGAAGAGTACCAACTACCCTAATCACTTTTGATCCCATTACCACTTTGCATCCTCTAGCTTTTAAAGAGAAATTATAAGTTCTCATCTTGAGGTTTCGAGTTACATACCAAATTGCATCTCACATCGGTTAACATACTCAATTTATTCTCGTGTATTGAAATAACTTTGGTAATTTTTAGGATCCAAAATAGGATTCTTCTCCATAAGATATATAATACATTAGTATCCCTTGTCACGAGAGTTCATACGTTCTTCATACATCGCTGACATAACCAACTAATGTCTTTGACATGAACCAATGACCACAAACCTATTTGGATTTTCTTTGTTAAAAAAGAGAAAAGAAAAATGGTAATACGTACTTTAAATAACAAGTTTGAAATTTCACATAGTTCAATGTCATTTGCTAATAGGTGCGCATATGGTTAGCTTGAACATATTCTCTGCAGTATCTAATGTTTATGGTGGTCTCCATAGTTAGACAAAGTTTATAACATCTGAAAAAAGAAAAGAAAAGGAGAACTACCACTTACCCTCCTCCACTTTTCAAAGTACTGCTTATCATTCTTTAACAAAATTTCATTGATAAAAAGATCAAATTGCCCCTCTTTAGAATTTCAAATCCTCCAAGCCTCCCACAAACCCTAAGCTCCATCACCCGCGAATCCTCACCTCTTTCATCACATACCACGGACTGCGGCCGCCGCTACCATCGCGACACTGGGCACTGTGGCGGAAGGCTTTGACGGTAGCCAGTGGCGGCAACTGAGCTTAGTGTTCGTTGGTCACATTTTGGGTATGGTTTTGGCGGATTTGGGAGGGGCTTGAAATTTAGGACGTGGGCAAGGGTATTTTCGGAAAGAAAACTTTTTTTTTCCTTTGTAATTGAGGCAAGATTTGTTGAAGAAGCAAAGTATTATTTTAATGACAAAATTCAAGATGTTGATTAGCGCTTTTAAAAGAAGAGGAGAGAAAGTGACAACGGGATGGAATCTGGCCACATTTTTTTTTTTGGCCAAAAAAAGAAATAGGAAAAGGAAACATTTCCTATAAAATCAGTCTACGAAATGCATATACCATACAGGACAGAAGAGTCAATAGTAAAATTAAATTTTAAATGAATACCATAAATTCAAAATCCATATAACACGTCCTAGCGATTTGGGATCTTTCTTCATAATAAGCTTTCATGAATTATTGTTCTTAATTAAACATTTGATTCAATTATTGCTCAACCGATCCAAATCATCTTGGTCGAGTCAAGTCGTCGAGAAAATCGCACTGGAGGAATGTGAAAATAGCTAGTTGACATCACCAGTCACATATGTGTAAATAGCTCAAAAAGGATTAGATTAATAAGCAAACGAGAAAGGCCATACAACCAACAAATCACAGCCAATAAAATTGCCAGTTTAAAGTCCCAACTTGTCTAGCAGGATAAAACAATACAATTTGATAAATACTGCAATTAGTCTTGTACTCGATAATCAGTTTATCACAAACATTACTTACGTTTCACAGAAGTCCCGCAATGACACGAGGCTCATCGTGTACTCGGCATTGATCATTTCAAAGTGCTTCCATGTCTCGTTGCGTATTCCGCTGCCCAGATATCCAAATAGAACTTCCATGACTCTTTTCGATCGCGGATTATACCTAAATAAACCCTTCTTAGGCAACATCAACAACAGTTGGCCATCCCATACGTCGAAAAGCTTTATCCGGTAGTTCATTAGAGAAGTATCATCGATCGAAAACTGCTCGAGATCCCGTTCAAGATGGATGTTGAACTTTTTAATCCATCGCCACTTTGCAGAGTCCTCCAAAACCCATATGCCCAAGACTTTTGCATACACACCGTAGGCATATAGCCGGCCCTTCATCGACAGTAATTGCATATTTTCATGTCTCTCACATGACCGATTCAATTTACAACCCGGATGACGCATGAAACGAAACTCGCCATCTTTTATGCTGAAAACCATGATGGAATGTGAACATGGTGGCAGTTCATTTTTCTTCCCGGTCGTCATCCAGTGGAGGCATCCACTTACAACCGATGGAAGAGTGGTTACTTCTCGAGGACAATAAGAAAACGGTCCTACTTCCCTCCACATCATTGTACCTAAGCTGCCTATACCAAATTGGAAGTCATCTTCACTAGTTTGATTAAATCTAAGCAAGTGATAATTGTTTGTGAGCGAGTGAAAAAAGAAGCCAAAGATCTCGCCTGCTCTCAGGGTGATTTGCTCTTGCGTGATTGGATTGCAAATGTAATAAGTAAAAGGAGGCACGAAGTCGTTCTTATCATCAGATGGAGTAAGTGGATGGAATAAAAGCAAACCATTGCAGCAACAACGAAGCTGAAGATGTCTCTTGGATGTTGATGACATGGATAGAATTTTTGTCAAGCGTATCTCACCAATCAGCTTATCCTTTCTCTCGGACCTCCAGTCGACATTAAACAAAACGAACTTGTTAGGCAGAGAATCGTCCCACAAGCATGCTTGGAAAACAATTAACGAAGTGGCTTTCTCGAGATGAAGTCGAGCGAAGTTAGGAGTAGCGGTTAAGGCACACCATCTTCTGCACACGCTTCGCAATTGAACCACTTGATCGGCTCGTAGACGGCTGAGGACATCGGTCACGATGTCATCGGGTAGGCTTTCCAGATTGCTGCCCCCTTGAGTAGGGGATAGGCCAATGAGCTGAGTCCAAGCTTGCGAAAGAGAAATCTCCATACCTACCGGTACTAGAAAGAGCGGCGAGACCGATTACCAATATCACCAGGAAGAAAAAGAAGAGGGAGAAAACAAATTTGATCACCCGTCGACAAACAGTTTCAAACTACTGACTCCAATCCCATTGAGAGTGAGAGACAATGAGAGGACCAACCTGATGAATTGAGGAGAAGAGGGCTGGAGGAATGCAGCAGTGGCAGTGGCTGGTGAACGTCTGTGGTGATAATTCTTCTTGTTCAACGTTGAAAGAGTTGACATAGGGTTATAGACTTTACATCGGAAACCATGTTTGTCTAGGGTTCTTGAATTTATTATCATCTCAGAAACCAATTAAATCAAGATTTGTTTATGAAAAACAAAAACAAAAGCTGTTATTTCAAATTTGAAACGAAAAGATATATGTGGGATACTTTTATTCAAATATTTAATCTTATCTTTTGTTGATGGGGTGATACTTATCTATATATCAAGATTAACATAGTTTTAATCTTCCACCCTTAACACTGCAAACTAAACCATTAGTATTAATTAGAAATAGAGTAATGCTAGGTGCACTACAGTTATACTCTGAAGTCTATACTAAACGACAGGCACATGTCATGCAATTTAGTATTTCTACAATCGATAAAGAAAATGAAAAATGAAAAAAAGGGAACACAATTACTAATCATTTCCTTCTAAATAGTTTCTTATTTCCTAATCGTTCCACACACCTGAAAGTGCAAAAAAAAAAAAAAAGGTCGTCTAAGTTCCATAGTCTAATTATTATTTTATTTACAAAATATAAAGCATTGTTACTTATATTGCTTTCTGGAGTTCTAAAGTTTGACTGAGAGGGAGTTGTAATAGAAAAGTCATATAAGAAATGCAAGTCCATACTCCAAATACATACATTAGTATAACTTAATTGAATCTTGTTATAACTTATTGATTTTACTATTTAGACAAATTGCATGTAACTTTGAATTGAATTTTAACTGTAAATTGATTTTTAGGGAAAATCAACATTTCAACCTAACGGATCCGAGAGATAAGACACTTCATTGACGTGTTAAAACCTTATGGATCGACTTGATCGCACGAGGCCATGAAAACATATGGTCGCCAATTTTAAGATACTAAAAACTAATATAAAATAAAAGCTAGCACGAAACACTTTTTTTTTTCCAAATCCTAGTAGCTTTAGAATTGATTGCAACTGACTGTTGCTTAAAGTCCTAATAAAAATCTATGTAAAGGCTTGATTTTCCAAGATAAGGATGACTTACAGAGAGCTATAAATAGTATATTCTACCAAAATACATCAATATTATAAAATTATGATATTTATAAAAAATTCTTAAAACGACATCGTTTTGAGTGGAGTCATACATGTTAGATCGCTGGCCATGCCATGTAGGTCAATGGCGCTGATTGGACCTTCACGTTAGAGTTTCCCAGATTAAATTGGCTAGATGGACTACATTAAAAATCGCCAAAAGATTTAGGATTACATTAGTCAAATTAAAAAGTTTAGGATTGGACTGAGAGCCGAATTAGGAATGATTTAGTGATTTCCCCCAAAGAATTCAGTCTACAGCACTAAAAAGTTAATTTAATCTAGTTCACAGTCGATGTCGAATATGAATGTTCCAATAATCATCTTTGCAACTGGCGGTTGTGTGATGGGGACGTGGGGCTGATAATAATCTTGGCAGCTCAATATGCAAGAATTTGTGCAATGGACGTTGAACATCGCTTACAGATTATAAGCTACATTCAATTAAACTTTAAACAGACAATCGTGTCCCCACAATTTCTTTTTTGGGCAAATAACAGAACATAACGGTGGTTCCTGGAAGGATGTTGATGTTCAATTCAGGAATATATGTTTCGTGGCCGTCTTTAAAGTCAAATTGCTACGAGCAAAACGCGGTTATGAACCCCGCCCTGGATTCGTTTCGCAGCTTGAGGAGAAAAGATGGAGAGGAGGCTTTACAAAGCAGCAGCTGATGGAGATTCGACTTCTTTGCTCGATCTGCTCAAAGACGATCCACTGATTCTTGATAGATGTGTGGTGTGGTCTTACAATGAGACTCCATCACATGTAGCAGCGATGCTTGATCATGAGAAATTTGTTGACGAGATTCTGGATCGAAAGCCCGAGCTTGCAAGAGAGCTGGATTCTCAGAAATTTTGCACCTCGCGACAGCTAAAGGTCATCTTGGAGCAGTGAAGAATTTGTTGACCGTTTATGCGGATATGTGCTATGCTCATGACAAATATGGTAGGAACCCTTTTCACGTTGCAGCGGTTAAAGGCCGAGTCGATGTTCTAAAGGAACTGGTTCGAGAGAGTCCCGATGCAGCACGTCAGAAGATGGAACATGGCGAGACTACACTGCATTTATGCGTGAAGCATGATAATGTGGAAGCTCTGAAGCTTTTGGTGGAGTCTGTTGGAGATCATGAGTTTGTCAATTTGAAGAACGACGATGGTGACACCATATTGCATCTAACTGCTGCAGATAAGCAAACAGAGGCAAGTAGAAGTGCACAATTCCCATATTATAATATAAAGCACTTATTATTGTCTTCACTTTCGTATCTCCATAGGCCGATCGGTTTAATCTCCGGTTGACCTTCTCATATAGTCCCTTGACATATCCAATCATTGACCTGTGCAGACAATAAGTTTCTTGACGTCTTGTACCGCAGTAGAAGTGAACTCTCCGAAGGCGGACGGTCTCACGGCATATGACCTTTTAGCACAGAGTGGAGAACCTGGAAAGCACAAGGACAACATAAACAACTTTTGTGAAGCTGGAGCGACAACTGCAAATGTTCATGCTCTCTCTAGGAGTGAAATCGAACCCATGACGATGAGGGCCTTACCTCCAATTGCTAATGATCAGAATATAGCATTACCCGTGCAGCGAAAAGGTTCGAAGAAGAAACTCAACAAGCAATATGATTGGCTTGAAAGAAAAAGAGTGCATTGATGGTTGTAGCATCTTTAACAGCAACAATGGCATTCCAAGTTGGTGTCAACCCTCCGGGTGGTTTCTGGCAAGACACTACCCAAGATGACAATGTGAAAAATCCACACACTGCAGGATCTTCCATCATGCCCGACAATTATCCGGAAGTATACTTGTATTTCTTGGCCATTAACACATTAGGCTTTCTTGCATCCCTCAGCATCATTTTGTTACTCGTTAGTGGCCTCCCTTTAAGGCGTAGGTATTTCTTGGCCATTAACACATCGCTCTGAACGATGAACAGCTTTATCCGGACGGTAGTGGACCTGAAACTGACCGGTAGCCGTCTCAGTTAAGAGATAACTCATTCACCTTCAAAAGGATCAGAGAGCACTTTCCAACATGAGATTTTCAAAGGTTTTGCAGATGCAAGTATCTCTAGAATTGCTGGTTTTCAGTCTAATCACTTGGACAAAGAGATGCATGTAGGAATAACAATTCAAACAGAAACCTACAACGATGTTGCTATTTATGCTAATGCGAAACTTCACATCGAATATATAGTTGTCTTATAGACTCAAGGAAGCTCAACACCAGAGATTTCAAACAAATGATCGACAAAATTAAAAATGCAAGACAAGAACTAATTTGTTTCGTATGGATGGTGTTGCCGAGACGACGGAAGTATCGGATGCTAAGATCATGGAACACATAATTCACATTTCAGGGGAAAGAAGTTATAAACCAGATGCAGGGTAACCCAAAGTTGATTGTTTAATTGTCTTGGAGGTTTGAAATTAACCTGAGATGCTCTAGATGCTGATCATTGAGACCGGTTCCCTTTGACTTTGTACATGCATATTGCATATTGTCTTCCAATAAACAATAGCTTATTGTCAATTTAAGATTCATCTGATAGGACCTATGTACATACAAAAGATTTCGTAAGATAAGAACTTCGATCACATATATAGTAGTGGCTACTGCATGATTCATACCATTATATGTAACAAGATCCACTTCATGCTCTAGTTTAAGAATACAGCTCCTTTCAAATCCTTATTTGAAATTTTCCCTCAAACAAACGATCGCATTCCATAATGAACTTTCTTTTCTCGAATTCTTCCGAATCATCTGCTGCTTGAGTTTAGATTTTCCACATTTAGAAGAGGCCCCCATGCATTTCTTGCGGGTGTTCACACTAAATCAAGGCTGCGTCCATGGGGAATATTAATTGTTCCAAGTTTCCATCCGACCATTACAAACTGTGGAGTCGATCCCCAAGCATTGCCTCTAACATTTGTCATTTAATTGTTAGGTTTCCAACTATGGATAACGTTCACCTTATTTCCGATATTGGATTATTTTCGATATTTATTTTGATAACATTTATAAAATTTGTCCTTTTCATTGAATAATATTGGAAGTCGAAAGAGGTTTGATTTAACTTGTTGGTCATTTGAAAAATCAAATCATTTTAACGATATTGAATTCTCCCGAATTGAATAGAAAAATCTCAAGATATTCGATCACATGCTCCAATATATCCAATTTTGATGGGATTTGGAAACCTACGAATTCGCTCAAAGAAATGATATATGGGTATCAAGCCACAATGCTTTCTAGTGAGTCAAGAATTAATAAATTTTAAAACAAGAAAACTTTTCTTAACTTTTCTTTGTGAGTGTTCTTTAAATCCATTTCCCAAAAAAATATGATATCGATCAAATATTTTCCAACAGTACCATATTTTGAAAGTTTCGATTCATAAGCTTTTGATAGATGCGAAAATTGTGTCAATTGAACGTCGGACGGTAAAATTATTTAAATTTTTGTGTTTGATTTTTTTTATGCTAAGGTTTGATTTTTAATTTTAACTACAAAAATATCACTACAAATCCATTGTGACACTTCTAGTGTCGGTCGAATTAGCATCCGGCGATACACAGGAGTGCGCTTTGCATGTCACGTCTAATCTGGTGAAGCCCAGATACGTCCTTTTTCACATATTTAAAGCATTGTAATTCCATTACAAATTGATTACATTTTTAAATACATTTCAGTTTCTCAAGAAAGTTCAAATACTTGGATTGATTCAATATTTTTACGGAGAGAGAAATCGAAATTCTCAATCTCCCATGCTAAACACCATGATGGAATGTAAACAATATGCACAATCTGTCTTTGTCCTCTGCTTCTCAATCACCATTAGTGAAGACATTCACTTACAACCGAGGGGGCGATCAGTTCTCTTGGACCACAAAAAAACGACCTAACTTCCCTCCATTTAATTTGCTGTACACTACTTATATAATATGCGAAGTCGGTGTCGTTCAAGTAGTTTCTCGGAATATATGATATCACTAAATAAATAAATAAATAAAATTTGCTCTTGTTTTTTATAGCTCGGGTGATGAGTTTTCTGTAGACTCAGAAATCGCATCAATAGGACAATTAGCCAAATAGTTATGAACGACTAAATCAATGGGTAGGCCGGATCATACACCAAGCCTAAACGCCCTTACTCAGGCCCACCTAGTATTTAATATATAGGGCCCAAGATGGATAATGCTTACTTAGGCCCCACCCAAAAATGTGCTTCGGGCCTTATTGGATCGGGGAAACTTAATTGGGCCGTTAGACACATGATCAATTCTATTTAAGGATAAATTTGTGTTTAATTTTAATCTTGAAAAAAAAAGTACTGTAATTGCGAACCAACCAAGAAGAGCCATGTGGCATCTCTAACGTCTGCCTGACGTGTGTTGTCATTCTGCTCGTGCTATGGCGACATCGCTCGTGTTTTGTAACACGGGTCTGGCCCTATGAAACCCAATCATGTCTTTTTTCTTTTTTTGGTCAGACAATCATGTCCTTTAAATCCACCATTTTCAACGATTCCAGGTAACTTTGGATCCATTTCAAAATACCTTATGTTGGTTTCAAAATGCTTTGGGTCCATTTTGAGTTATTTTGGGTGCGTTTGTTTTGCGTAAAATGAGTAATTTGAAAATTATTTTTCAAAAAATAATCGTTTGTAAAAATAAATGAAGGAAAAACATTTTCATCACTCAAAAAAATAGTTAGCCATAGATTATTATTGATGTGAAAATATTTTCAATGACTAAATTTTCTAAATGATATAAGCACTCATTTTTCAAAAAAAAAAATAATTCCAAATCACTCATTTTCCGCCACATGAACATACCATTCATATCTTCATTTTTTCTTATAAATAGGATTCCATCACCTAGTTTTCCTCAAGATATAAAATCTTCAGACACATACTCTCTCTCTCGATTTAATCTCACTGTAATATTGATAACTCTAGTTATTACTTAAGCTAAGATAAAGTCAAGGCACCGCCATTTATTTTCTCTAAAATTTTCATTAGATTGCGTATTATTGTTATTATTATTATTTCAAATAATTCTAGAATTTTCAAGAAAATATTCGTTTTGAAATTAAATTAGAAGATCTAACAAAGATAGTTGTTATTTTGCTTCATTATAAATGAAAATTTTGGAATAATATAGATTGCTTTTTAGCCAAAAATAGGGCTTGCCAGCCCTCGCCTAGTGGCCAGCAAGCTCTGGCGACCCTTGCCGGCCACACACAAACAAAAAGCTAAGAACTAGAAGGAAGAAAAAAAAGAATGAAAAATTAAAAATTAATTGAAGTTCGAATTTTTTTAAATTTTTTTTACAAAATATTAAAATATTATTATTTTGGCCAATCGATGTGCCGGATGGACTGAATTAGCATAAATGCAAAGGTTTATGACTCAATTGGCAAAAAAAAAGTTTAGAACTAAATTGGTACAATTGCAAAATGTTTAGGACTGTTTTGGTAATTTTTCCATAATAGGTTGATGAC
>BCNH02000004.1:6510364-6525550 GCA_001662345.2 Metrosideros polymorpha var. glaberrima | reverse complement strand
TACAAAATATTAAAATATTATTATTTTGGCCAACCGATGTGCCGGATGGACTGAATTAGCATAAATGCAAAGGTTTATGACTCAATTGGCAAAAAAAAAAGTTTAGAACTAAATTGGTACAATTGCAAAATGTTTAGGACTGTTTTGGTAATTTTTCCATAATAGGTTGATGACTCTTTTAGTAATTCTCCCAAAAAAAAAAATAGTTCTTATTGTACCAAAATGAATTTAAGAAGATAATCATTTTATTAGGTTGTTATTCTGCTAGTGTTCAAATATAATCTCCCCAACATAAAAACCAAAATAAACGAGGCCCAACTATAGGTCATGTACCAAAGAGATCGTCCTCTTGCTAACCCCGACGACTCAGGTGATCGCGACATTGAGAGCTGACGGATGCCAGTAGCACGAAATGAGTTCTTGAGTCGAGGCCGCATACGAGCCAAATTCTTTTGTAGAACCTCATGGAAATTCTCATAAAATCTATTTTAGACTAGATTGACAAACCTAATAGGCCACGACTCCATCATTTTTCCAAAATTCGAATTCGTTATTCACGAGTCATCCGAACACGCACGTAAACGTCCACCGATTAACCGCCTTGATTCGCTAGCAAATCATTTCGTGCATTAGTAAAATCTTCCTACAGCGTAACAAGCTGACACGTGGACGTTCCCGACATGAACGACGTGAGGGGATTGTTCCATGACACGTCATCCAACGTCTGTGTTCTTCTTTCTTTATTTTAGTCCAAGGACGTGCACAGACAAGTGGACTATATTCTATATATGGCGGTGCAAGCAAGCAAACCATCTGTATTATTATTTGCAGAGGATACCATCCTTCTGTCCCGTTCACATTCTCACCACCAGCACTTCTCTATTCTGCTGGATCTTCTTCTTTGCTTTCATTTCTAGGGTTTTCGAAAGCCGTGTCGATAATAATTTTATGCTACGTATTATAATAATAATTTCACCACGCCACATCTTGTGTTGCTGTGCTTACTACATTTTGAAAAGAATGCACTTTTGAGAGAATTTTAACGATAATGCTTTTACGGAAATCGATCTATTGAGTACCGAATTAAGAAAAAATAAAGCATGCCCCGATGGCGTGGAGAAAAATTATACGCGAGCTGCGTTATCCACTCTTCTTGACTTGAGGATTATAACTACCCATTTTTTCGAATCAATGGTGTGTATGCCGGCTTGTATTGGCGATTTACGATGTAAACTGTAATTACTTTTAGAATAATGTAAATGCACTTAATACAAGCATATTACTTGGGATATGAACTAAGCTTGCTACCTTTCTTGGTGTCTCTTAATCGAGTCTCTATTTTCTAATATCGCATGTGGCTCGTGTCACCATATAAGAAATTTTCTTTAGTAATATATAAATATAACCATGTAAGAATGTTAACTTGTTTATCTGAATGGGTTCCACATGCAGTGTCTTGTGATTTGGTCAACCAAACCAAGCAGTATCTCACATGGGCCAGGTAATCCTCTACACGTGTCATCCTGTCATAGCTCCCTCTCATCTGTTGGCTTCCAAGAACAACCAACATGGTCACCACCTCTAAAATATATATACGTGAGGCAAACATGCAAGACAAGAACTTGTTCATATGCTGCAAAACTTCATATACTTCGAAAAGCACAAACCAGTAATTGCAAGGCACAAGAAGGGGCAGCGACAATGGGAAACTGCTGCGCGCACGAATCGGCGTCGACGGTGTGGGCCGGCGACGACTGGGGGTCATTATTGACGATGGGTACAGAGGAGGAAGAGCGAGAAGCTTTATTGCAAGGAGAAGCAGCGACGCCGTATGGTTCGATTTCTTCGCACGGCAGGAGAGAGCGAGTGAAGATAAAGATCACAAAGAAGGAGCTTCAGGAGTTGCGGCAGAAGGTGGACATGCGAAAGCTTTCTCATCAAGAGATCGTGGAAAGTCTGTTGATGAATGCAACCAGCGGCGGCAGCCACCGCTGCTCCGCCGAGAAGCACCACCGGTTGTGGAGGCCGGCATTGAAGAGCATTCCGGAGGTCAACTAATATCATGGGCTTCTCTTAATTATTTTTTTTTCTTACTTCTACATATATTTTGTTTGCTTTCTATATAGATATATTTATATTTTGTAATCAAGTAGTTGTTAGAAGTAGTTGACGGGACATTGTAGTTTGTGGAGTTGTCTCTAGAGGTTTTCCTTTTCTTTTCTGGGAGAGGGAATAGTCAAGTCATTATTTAATTATTTTATGTACAAAATTATCTTTCGAAATGGTTTCCAATTTAATTATGTGATGTTGATGCGCAAACATATGGTTTTTATTCTGCCCATGAGTTCTTTCTCTATTTTCTTGATTGGAGGGGCGACGGATGGAGCGAGAAAAGAAGAATATCGTTATAATGTTAAGATTAAGTTAGAAAATTTATTTGTAAAACGACGTGATCGATCAATATTCAAAGCTTGAATATGAGTACGTATGACCAACTTCTTTAAATATCCGAGTAATATTTGACCACCACATTATTTGACAGACTGGATTTGTACTGTTGAAATTTGAACCATTTTATACACCGATCTAGTATCCTACTATTGGCCTAATATCTTAAAAAACCTCTAATTTTAGTTTTTGTCCCGATTCTACCTTTTTTCTCATAAAAAAACCTTCAATTATAGGTCTAGTCTCAATTCTACTATAATTTTTTTGTCCCATAAAAAACCCTTTACTTTTGGTCTTGTCCCAATTCTATCATAAACTTTTTTTTGTCCTAGGAAAACTCCCAACTTTAAATCTAGTCTCAATTTTACCGTCCAGTCCCAATTTTATCCCAAAATGTTTATAGTCTTATAAAAAATCACAAATTTTTACTAGAGTAAAAAATCTTCCCTCATAAAACCTCCATCCAAAATTCTCATTGACAATCGAGAGATTAAAAACTCCCAAGCGCAAGTCGTTTGAGCATCTTGAGTGCGAGTTCTCTGACCGCGAGAGATGGAACATTTCCAAACACAAGGGATCGAAGACTGAGCGCAAAATCCCTAACGGTGATTTTGACAAATGATTAATTGAGGCAGATTTGGGACTCAAGAAAAGTTAGTGATTTTTTATGAGTTAAAAAGATTAGAGTAAAATTGAAATTTGACTTAAAGCCGAGATTTTTTATGAGACAAAAAGTTTAGGATAAAATTGGTATTCGACTTAAAGTTGAGGGTTTTTATAGAACAAAAAAACAGTTTAGGGTAAAATTGGGACTGAACCTAAAGTTAAAGGTTTTTTATGAGACAAAAGGTACAATTGGGACAAGAGCTTAAGTTGAAGGTTTTTTTGGGTATTAAGCCCCCTAATATTATTCATGAAAAATCAAAACGAAATTATAGTTCTTCTATGGTTCAAGCTCTACATTGGGCTTGGTGACCAGTACTGAGTAGCCCATTAAAACCATTTCAAGTTGGTCTGCTAGACAAATGAAGGTTCATGGGCCAAGCCCACAACTAGAGGCTTGACTTACCTGACCATATTCAACTACCTGTCCAGGGTCCACGTCATATTTTTTGCCATTATTTTACAAAGTTGATCTTTATTCTAGGGTTTATGTGCCCCATGCTCTGTATAATTTTGGTTGGTGCTGACTTTAATGCCCCAGAAAACAGACACCAGGCACATTAATGAAGCCATGCAACCACCATGACCACCTCCGATTAATGGTGGAACCACCGACTGCGACCACCACATTACAAAACCCCCGCCTTCACACGGTCAATCTCTTGTCAAGCATGTGAATAAAAAAGGGTCCAGCCGAGCTTAGACCAACACCCAGGCTCCATTCGTTTCGCGGAAAATAACTTTCAGAAAAATGTTTTTCGAATTTTCCGGCGTTCAATTTACAGAAAATAAACTAGTTAAGGACAATATTTTCCCTTAATGGAAAAAACTCGAGCTCGCCTGTGGCTGGTCGACTAGCTGAGGAAAAGAAAAAGAAAGAAAAAAATTTAAAATTCGATTTTTAAAAAATAAAACAAAAAAAAAACATTAAAAGGAGTGCATTTGATTTTCCGTACCAAACAACAAAAAATATTTTTCAGTTTATTTTCAAATCTCAGCTGAACATCGAAAATATTACAATTTTCCTAAAAAAATGGCTTTTCGTAAAATATTTTCTAAAAACGTCATATTTTTTGCGAAACGCACAGAGCTTTAGAGAAATTGTTTCATCCCTGACACTGCAAGAGACGGTGTAAATAGAGATATTTTTCATGGTTTAGGCCCTTTAGGGACATTCTTCATGACATGGTAAACATGGAAAATCAGTAGCATGTAAGATATGTCGAGTTTTTTTTTTCTTATAAAAAGCACGGTCTAGTGCGGAAAAGATTATATAGATGCATTTTACGGTCGGCATGTTTGACCAACTCACAAAAAGTAAATTAAATATGTGAATTTACATTTTTTTAAGTGAGATACAACGTGAGTCTTGTTATTTCGTGAAATGTGATTGATTCGATTCGATTCGTTAGAATACGTTTTTGTTGAACTATATTATGATGACCAATAATGTGTGACCATAAGATGAGTTGATGATATGAAAGTCTCCCTTCTTTCAGGTGTGATGGTCAGTGTAACGTGGGAATCTTAAATGATGTTAGCAACACTAAAGTAAAGCGAAAGTGCCACAAACTTTTCATGTGATAGACTTCTACCCAATGGTAGAGATAAGGACCGGAGATCATTGAGAAACTAGCGTACTTGTAGTAGATCCTACTTCATCTAATTTAAAGACTAGTAAGTTCATTTAAATAATTTAATCATTCTAAATTATATGACAAACCTTATGGGCTTACTTGTGCCCGTGATTAGGTGGACGACACGGATTCGATTTCACGTACAATTAACTTCAAGCGATTTCATTTTTGGACCGCCCATATAGTTTTAACTCGTGTATTACCGGAGTCATCAAGTTATTGAAATATTTCATGGATCGAGGTCTATTTATCTGACACGAACTCCTTTGTGGTAAACATATTATTACTCTATATTTTGAAAATCACAAAGTTATGAACTCTGTATCAACCAATCTTGTGTTATTAATAGAAAATGTTTACACAACAATTTCAGTTTATGCTTAGCTAAAACTTTGTTAGGAGCAAGAGGGTCCCCCATGCCTTTTTCTTTCCCATGCTCTCTCATTTTTTGGTGGGCAAGAGAGGGACCCTCACTCACGCCTGTCACGCTTAACTCGATGACTGGCGTACAAGAAGCTAAAGGCAATTGACGGCTTTAATGTGGGGAGGTTGTAGCATAAGTAGTAGCACTGTTGTTCTAATCTGATACTGGTTTTTCTCTGGTTTCCTGTCCTGTTTGTGTTCTGGACTTGTGGGGTCTATTCAATTCTCAAAGACGGAGACAGCTAATGCAGCAAAAGAAGAAATTTTGCTGCCTCTGTCTGTCCCCACGCTCTTTAGCCCCAGGCATTCATGGCTAGTCCTCACTCACTCATGCGCACAGGCAAAAGCACAGCCATTGCTCCTTTCTCTTCCATGAACCCCTTCTCTTTCTTCGCCTTCACTTGCCCACCATACCAATCCTCCTGAACTCAGGCATGATTACTGTTTGTTGACAGCACTGCTTTACACTCTGTGTCATCTGTTTTTTTCCTTCTGTTCCTCTCCACTTTCTTGTGACTGGGTCCCTTTTTTTTTGGCTGCAACTTCTTTTTGAGGAGCAAGAAAAGGGAAATTCAAATGGAGTAAAGGCAGGAGAGGGAGGAAGGATGTCTCTTGGTCTCAAGATTGTGTTTTTCAAGGCTTTCTTGCTGTTTCATTGTGAGTGATGATCCTTCCTATTCTGCTTTGGTGTGTGCTGGGTTCTGTTTTACATTTTGCATCATCTTTGAATTTATCTGGAGTTGGTTGGCATTCTGATCATATGTGTTGATTGTTTGTGGAATTCTCGGGGTTGTTATTTCGAGCTCAGAGTTGATGTTCCTTGGCTGTTTGATCTGTAGAATGTACAAGAACTTGTTCAAAGCTGTTTAGGTTAGAATTAATTGAGCAAAGTACTAGTGAGGACGTTCAAATAGGATTGAAAGCTCAGAATGGCGTGGCATCATTTTTGAATTGGGCTTTTCTAGTGCTTCTCTTTCTGGTTACCCGGTCGTAAGGAATATTAGATTTGAATGGTGAATTGCAGGTCAGCACATTTTGATGCAACAATCTATCCCCTTATGGTTGCAACTAATGCTGTAACTTTATGTATGTCTAGTAGCTGAGATATTAATGGTTGATGCCTTTAGTGTTAAGTGCACATGCGATGTGTAAGTGCTTACGAAAGTCCAATGTCGAATAACTGGAGTCCGTAGTAGAAACTGATATATCTAATTGACTCGGATGTCAAGGGCTTAATTTTTTAGCAAAATGAGTCCGACAAGGTGTCTATAAGCTGGCACTTTGTGCTTGCAATCCCCAATGAGTCGTATCTTAATGTAGTCACGTGTTTTTGGATTCAACCTTGCCTTTGTAGCATGTTGAAATTGAAAATTATGAAACTGCTGACGAGAAATGAGTCGAACCAGAACACCAGATTCGTCAGCAAAATCCGTTTGAGTACTCTAGAATTAGCAGAAGCATAAGAAGAAATTCAGCATAAAAGATGGAACTCTGCAGCCAATGACGACCAGCAAAGCTTGCATCAGTGACTATGCGCTTCTGCATATGCTCACTGTCTATGTTTAGTCCTCGAAGTTTGTGAAGTTCTTTATAATTTAGCGAACAATGGTTCGAATTTTGTTCTTTCCTATCTATTTCGAGTGCTGTGAATGTTTATCAAGATAATTGATGGTGTTTCTATTCAGTTCACATTATTGTTAGATTTTTCCTACAGTTCTGCAAAAATGTAGTTGTAGCAAATTGGATGACCACACATTAGCAGACAAGAGAATGGATGCTATGATTCCTGAGATATCCCCAACTGGGTCTCCTCAGCCCCTCCTTCCTCTTCTTGCACCTTCACCGTTAGCTCCCTTTACCAACACTACTGTGCCCAAATTATCAGGTACATATTTTGCCCATACTTTGTTTCTCGAATTCATCTGAGCTTTGCCTTTGATGTCCTGAATGCTACCTTGTGTTATGCTCTTGCCGCAGGACTCTGTACATTAAACTTCACTGCAGCTGAAAACTTGATGAGCATGACCTCCATTGATTGCTGGGCCGTTTTCGCACCTTATCTAGCGCACGTGATATGCTGCCCCCAATACGAGGCCACGATTACTATTCTCATCGGACAATCCAGTAAAACCACTAATCTTCTCGCTTTGAACGGAAGCCTGGCCAAACATTGCCTCTCTGATATGGACCAAATTTTGGCAAGCCAGGGTGCTGGGGATAACCTGAATCAAATATGCACGATTCACCCTCCTAATCTAACCGAAGCTTCTTGCCCAGTGAAAGATGTTTTCGCATTCGAGAACACAGTAGAATCTTCAAAGCTTCTTGCCGCTTGCAAGAAGGTCGATCCCGTGAAAGAATGCTGTGAACAAGTCTGTCAAAATGCTATACTAGAGGCTGCTACTAAAATGGCTTTGAAAGCTTCTGGTGATCTCTTAAGTCCGAATGAGCAGCATATTGTGATGGATCATTCAGCCACGATCGATGATTGTAGTAACATTGTCCTCAGGTGGTTGGCAAGCAAACTCGATACATTTCATGCAAAGAAAGTTCTCAGAGGGCTATCGAGTTGCAAAGTCAACAAATGTGAGTTTGAGTGCCTGCATAGCTCATGTGCATATGTACCCTTGTGTGAAAACTTGCTTCTACATAAGTTCAAGTGTCGGTGTAGTTCCTGTGCACATGGACACTTGCACAAAAACGTGCTTGTAGGTCCATATAACCCCAGAAGTTTTACAACACCGCCCTGTCAATTGGGACACTGATAACAGAAGATAATGTCACGATTGACTCAGTGATGGCCTTGGTGGGATTTTGAGCAGAGAGTTTAATTTTTTTCTCGTTTATTTGAGCAAAAGTTCACTGACTTCACTATCTTTTGATTCCTGAAGAGACCTTTCTTCTTTCAGTTTGTCCTCTGGTTTTTCCCGACATGAAACATGTTGCGGAAAGCTGTGCCAACAGCATAAGCAACCAGACAGCTTGCTGCAGTGCGATGGAAAGCTACATCTCCCACTTGCAAAAGCAGAGCTTTGTGACCAACCTGCAAGCAGTGGATTGTGCTACGTCGATGGGAGTGAAATTACGGAAAAGGAATATCTCTAGGAATGTTTATAGCCTGTGTCATATTACTCTGAAGGACTTCTCTGTTCAAGGTTGCCTTTGCTCCTCCTGTCTCTTCATTATCCCAGCATGCTTCTATCTCATTACTCGAACACAATACTAACGGTTGCTCTTTTTGTCGAATGGTCTCGGGGATTGGCAATTACAGTGGGAAGTGAAGGTAATATGCAGATCGCATTTCCACTTTATCTGTTCAGCACTATCTTTTCTTTCACATAGCGATCAGGACCAGTGTTCGGATCTAGAAATTATGCCCCTCATTTATGACGAGCCCGACAATTGTGGGACATCTTAGGGTTGAGTTTCATATTAAATATAGGTGTGCCTTAGTAATTGGTGTAGAAGCTTCATCTGTTTTGCTTGATTCTGCATAGTTGTGCTTTATTTGACTCATTGAACTTAAACTCATCATGCTCAAACTCTTCCTGGATAGTGTCCGGATGCCTCCTACCGAGTTTGCCTTCAGATGCCACATTTGACAAGTTTTCTGGGATCAGTTTCTTGTGTGATTTGAATGACAACATTCCTGCTCCGTGGCCATTGACTGACCAGTTTCAAACTTCATTGTGCAATAAAAGTACGTTGCTAATGAGATACAACACTCCTTCGTTTCTTGCTAATGACTTTTCGTTTTTTTTTTTTTTCCGCCTCTCTAACTTGCCATCTGTCGAATTCTAGCTGCCAAAATTCCTGCGCTTCCAGCAGCTACGTCAGATCAAAGTGGTAAGCCAATCTTTTTTTCCATTAGCTACTAGCCATTTTGCACCTGTAATCTGTTCGTGTTTTCTTGCGGGAAAATTATGAATTGGTTCAGTTGATGATGATCTCAAATTACTATTATAAAGATTTAAGTCTTTAAACAAAAGCACTGGTCAGCATTCTGTGCATTTCCATCAAACCTCGTATCTAAGCTCGTACCCTTTTCCAAATCTCGACAGTTGATGAAAGCGGACTAGGATTAGGATATGGAAGGCTGGTAAATAACTCATCATCTTTCCTAGTGCTATAGTATGCAGATGCATTTTGAGGTGTTAAATTTGGCTAATTGAGATGTTCAAGCTTGTATTTGTATACATGGAGGCACGCCTTGTTCCATGGCAAAACATGCATTTACAGTAACAACAATGGCATTCTATCTTATGTTGGTAATTCTGGCGTTCGAAATCAGTAACACTTTGAAATTCCCAGAT
Source organism: Metrosideros polymorpha var. glaberrima (assembly GCA_001662345.2). Lineage (NCBI taxonomy): Eukaryota > Viridiplantae > Streptophyta > Magnoliopsida > Myrtales > Myrtaceae > Metrosideros > Metrosideros polymorpha. Next base: position 6,516,066 of record BCNH02000004.1, on the reverse strand, counting down.
AGCTGCTGCACTTGACTATAACGCTTTCATTATGAACAGGTCTTCATGGCAAAGATGTGGAAAGCCTTGTGCTGTTGCCACTCCTGTCAGTTCTTATGATGTTGGCCGTCTAGTAAAGTGCACACATGTTGGTCTTGCGGAAGTCGTCAAGAAGCTTTCACTCCAGGAACGTGGATCATAAATCTGCAGCGGTCCGTCGACAGCATGCCGTCCTTTGACAATGCGATGGAGGCAACAACTGTAAAGATTCTATGTCCTAAAGGGAGATTTACACCGGCAACTAAGAACATGCATCTCCTCTGAAGTAATCTTGGAAGAGAGAAACTTGACCCGAGATGACTCAAGATTTACTTTTACAGATTGCATTTGTTCAGCATTCTTACTGTGACTTGTAATAAATTTCTGTAAAAAGGATTGCTATATGTATTAGCATTAGGATAGAAGATATCGTATTATAGAATACATAACTTATAATTGGTTTGCAGATGAGGTGCGCGGATCGGTTTGTCTTTCACATGGCATGAGCACGAGTTAATGTTCCCCCTTTTTTAGCAGTAATGTCTCTTCTATTTCATGAAATTTGTAAAGTTATGGAATGTACATTCACTACAAGAAAAACACCTCGAAAGGACAAAATTGACGGGAAAATTGTCAAAAAGGTCATAAATATATTACACTTTTGCTGATTTAGTTCTAAACCTTTCAATTTTGCCAATTCAGTCCTAACTGAATCGGCAAATCATAAAAAGTTTTGGAACTAAATCGGCAAAATTGAAAGGTTTAAGACTGAATCCGCAAATCATAAAAAGCTTTAGGAATTAATCGACAAAATTGAAAAGTTTAGGACTGAATCGGCAAAAGTGTAATAGGTTTAGTACTGTTTTTACAAATTTTCTCAAAATTGACTTTTGCCATATATTGACCCAAAGGCGACAAAATTAGAGTTTCGCCATCTAAAGTCAAACTTGAGGGATAAAATTCATACTCAGTCGTTAGTGATTTAACCAAAGTTAGGACAATTTTGAACCTACGGCAATAGACATTAAGTTTCTTCACCTTAGGTTAGACTTGGAGCGAAAAAATTGTGATTTTGTCGCGTTAGGTCAGACCTAAAGCAATAAAGCCGTGGTGGTGTTGTCTTAGAATTAGGCCTAAGCGACAAAATTTATTTGTGGCCATTGAGGAGGAAATTCAACTTGCGGGGACAAAAATACAACTTCGTCGCCTTGGGGGTAGATCTAAACCGACGAAAACAGTTTTTTTTTTTTTTTATGCCTTTGGATATGACCTAAGGCGACAAAATTGGGACAACTGTTTAAAAAATATTAAATTTATTATACGGTTGCTAATTTAATCCTATATTTTTTAATTTGGCCAATGCAATCCTAAACCTTTTGAAAAAATTTCAACATTATTCATCTGGCCAATTGAGACTTGAAATCTCTAACATGGCGGTCCAGTCAGCGTTGACCGTCTTATGTGCTATGGTTAGGGATCTAATGTGTTTGGGGCTCAAAATGACGTTGTTTTGAGAAAATTTTCAAATTTGTTACTCTTTTCTTTTCTTCATCTTCCCGGTTTTTCGATCTGTAGGTCGTCGAGGCCTCAACGATGGTCGGGTACCCTCGTTGGTCATAGTTGAGGGCCTATGCGCAATCGCCGAGATCCAAGCGAGGGTGTCAGGCGACGGCCGCGACCACCTTGCCTATGGCCAGCGAGGGCACGTAGGCCCCAGCAACCCTATTGACTGGAAATCTAGGAAGTTGAAGGAAAGAAAAAAAAAAAGATTCCAAAAAAATTATCAAAACGACGTCATATTGAGTGGAGTTGGACACATCATATCACCGACCATGCCACATAGAACGACCAGTGTTCACGTCAACGATTTTTTACCTAAATTGGCCGAATGAATTACATTGGAAAATCATCAAAAGGTTTATAATTACATTGACCAAATTGAAAAACTTAAGATTGAATTGACAGTTGTGTAATAAGTTTAGGGCTTTTTGAACAATTTTCCCGACAAAATTAGTATTGGCTCGCCCTCGGGTAATTGACCTAAGGCGAAAAACTTAGTATTTGGTGGACTGTAAGACAACAAACCTAAGAATTTCCTGCCTGTTGGGCCAAAAACAATATGAGCGGCCTGCTCTGGGGCAGTCGGGGCCAAGGCCGAATCCGAGGTCACAACCGCGGCTGTCACCCGGCGACAAAAACTCATAGTGTAGATTCATTTTGGACACGTAATTTAATGTAGATTGAGCCCGAATCCGAGGTCACAACCGCGGCTGTCACCCGGCGACTAAAACTGAGAGTGTAGATTCATTTGGACACGTGATTTAATGTAGATCGAGAGAGAGAGAGAGAGATTGGTATGAACCAGAAAAAGATTAAAAAATGAACACACAATGCTCTCATAAACATACTCTACAATTATGAAATTGTTCTTTTCGTACATTTAATATCTCTTATTGTGTAAAGTCATGCACTTTACTCAGGTGTGTGGGGGGCACGATTCATCTTTAAGTTTCAGCTTTCTGTAAATTTAAATTTATGTGATATTTTTACTTTCTAATTCGAGATTACTTGGTGGATTATTTGAGATCAGCCAGCTTCGATAGCTGCCCACATATTCGATCCGACCAGATCGGCCCGTCAGCTTATTGCGCTTTTCACGCACTTCGAAAGCTAAAGAGCTCGATCCCGACTTCCATGTTTGGTTAGTTTTTCTTCTTTACTGAGTCGAGTCGAGTCGAGTCTAGTTCGAGGAAATGAAAGGCTCAATGCAGCCCCGAGCTCAAAACCGCTTGACCCATCATTCATTTCGAAACTTCAAATTAGTTCCGTGTCCAAAGCAACAAAATTGATTTGTTAATCGGATCACACCTGCGACAGTCATTTACTCACGAGTACAAATTCGAATTAGACTTTGGAGTTCCTAAGATTCGTCATGCATGATCCAAAAATCATCTCTTTCTTCAAGCGGTTTTCGTCATTGCACACGCCGCGACGCCATCACACCATTTGCTGTTCCAGAAGGACAGTCAATGGCAACCTTAAAAATAAAAATGCTATTCGAGGCATAAATTGGGGGGTCTCAACATATAATTTACTTATTTGCATCCTATAATTACTATTATCATAATAATAAAATAAAAAGGGTTGCCGAGAAGTTGACACGTGTATATCTCTTATTTTGCCAAGTAATGGGTATGATTTTTATTTTTTTTTCTCTTTACCAAGCTGTGAAAATACGTAGAGCCACCAAGAGAGATGTTGACCCGGCTGCGGTTGATTCTTCTTCTTGGTATTTGTACTTGCAAGTATCCGAAATCACTTTTGTCTCTTTTGCACATACACTCACATGCACAATTTCCATATTATTACGTCACCAACTTTTGGTCCAACCAAATGTACAGATGCTACAATTTTGGGCAGCTTCACAGTTTAGATTAACTTATGTGGCCCCCGTTCTTCACTCTATCCTCCATCTATGAGTCCAGAACTTTTTCCCTTCCTAAACTTTAAAAGAGAGCAGCGATTTCCGTATGGTCACTCCCCCCTCTCCATCTCAATCCACCCACTCTCACTCATAAACTGCTGAGAGAGAGAGAGAGAGTGAGAGAGAGAGAAAGATATGGACTCAACAGGGAGAGATGGCATAGTCAGTGACGAAGGTGGCCAACTCCAACAACCATTGTTGCAACCCAAACAGCAACCCTCGGTGGAGCCGGTGAGCTCGGCCCTCGAGGACATGCTATCCAACGCCAAGTTGCCCTACTTTAAGCGCCTCCGGCAGGCCACGCGGATCGAGCTCAAAACCCTCTTCCGCCTCGCCGCTCCCGCTGTTGTCGTCTACCTCCTCAACAATGTCACCTCCATGTCCACCCAGATCTTTTGCGGCCACCTCGGCAACCTCGAGCTTGCCGCCGCCTCCCTCGGCAACAATGGCATCCAAATCTTCGCCTACGGCCTCATGGTGCGAAATCATTTGTCCATGGCATCATTTCAATCATCTTTCCTAAAAGTTACGTGAACTCATTCTATGTGTCTTTTTACATTGCGGAACCAAAAGCAAAAACAAAGGAAGAATATGATTTGTCCCAAGACATAAAAAGACCTTGGTCAGATTAGTAAGGTCCGTTGCAATTCCCCAAAAAGGACCTCGGTTCAGTAAGTAAGGTCCATGGCGGAACCAAAAACGAAGAAAGAATTGTACTTTTCCCAAAACTTCCACAAGTTTTTTAACATTCGACATAGACACATGTACAACAACATCAACTCGCATAGGCCTAATGAATTGCTTCATTGATGTTCTACTTTGGCCCGTGCATTGATTGGCTGCCCCGGCCGTGTAGCTCGGGATGGGGAGCGCGGTGGAGACGCTGTGCGGGCAAGCCTACGGCGCCCACAAGTACGAGATGCTCGGCGTCTACCTCCAGCGGTCGACAATCCTCCTGATGGCAACCGCGATCCCAGTCATGTTCATCTACATATTCTCCAAGCAAATCCTCCTCCTCCTCGGCGAGTCCACCTCCATCGCGTCCGCGGCGGCGGTCTTTGTCTACGGCCTCATCCCGCAGATCTTCGCCTACGCCGCCAACTTCCCAATCCAGAAGTTCCTGCAGGCGCAGAGCATCGTGAACCCAAGCGCCTACATATCCGCCGCGACCTTCGCCGTGCACCTCCTCCTCAGCTGGATCGTGATCTACAAGCTCGGGCTCGGGCTCCTCGGGGCCTCCCTGATGCTGAGCTTCTCGTGGTGGGTCATCGTGGTGGCCCAGTTCGTTTACATACTGATGAGCAACCGGTGCAAGCACACCTGGAGGGGCTTCAGCTCGCAGGCCTTCACGGGGCTGTGGGAGTTCTTGAAGCTCTCAACGGCGTCGGCGGTGATGCTATGCTTGGAGACTTGGTATTATCAGATCTTGGTGCTGATCGCCGGTCTGCTCCAGGACGCCGAGATTGCCTTGGATGCTCTCTCCATCTGGTAAGTCCAAACTAACTGGCTATTTTAAGTTCTTACCTACTCATGTCTTCGCTTACCATGTCGTGGAAGCCTTTCAGCTGACGTTCTCCGGTTCTTTCGAAGCATTACAGATAGATATTATGCCTAATTCTAGGTCTGCTAAAGCCGGTCTACAACAATGATAAGTTAGAATGACATGGGACGTTCTTATGGAGCGTATTTAATGCGATCCACTTATTTAAAGCCACGCTAATAAACTTCCACATCTCATAATACATCAAGTTCGGTAGAGGTATTAATGATTCGGTTTAGTTCGGATTTTTAGGAAACACGAAGCGAGCTAAACCGGTAGAGTGAGCAGCTAAACTGAACTGAATCGCGACATGAACTGAATACAAACCAATTCGGTTCGGGTTTTCGGAACGAAGACGAGATTTTAAGTTGGACTTCGGTTTTTGTTGAGAATTTCTATTCGGTTCGAAACTGAACCGATATAACCTGAACCCTTATTTTTCTATTATCTAAACCGAACCGAACCGAACCGAACCGAAAATGCTTGAAATTTTGATTCGATTTTCCGGTTCGATTCTGACACCCATAACGTTAGGTACATAGCAGTAGAGCTGTCAAATTGGTGGGATGGGTCGGGTCGAAAATGGTCTGACCCATATTGACCCGTTTAACCCGTTTTAACCCATTTTCGAATAATACAACTTTACCAACCCATACTCGA
>BCNH02000004.1:6499500-6510209 GCA_001662345.2 Metrosideros polymorpha var. glaberrima | reverse complement strand
ACGATTGGCCACAAACGCAGCTGAGGTCAGCAAGCTCGAGCCTCGACCAAGCTTAGCGGGCGAGCTCTCGTGGTGTGAGCCCGCCAGCTGCGGTCGAGCCTGGAGCTCGAGCCTCGGCCTTGGCCTCAACCGTCGTTGGTCAATCGCGGCGGAGCGTGGAGGTAGGAGGAGGAAGAAGCTGTGGACTTGCAAAGGTAGGAGGAAGAAGAAGGAAAAGAAAAAGAAAAAGAAATTAAATTATTAAAATTTTTGATTTTTTTTAAATTTTCAAAAACCTATTATGCGACTCACTTAAGATAGTTAGAATAGCTAACCCATTTAGGACCCACTAAATTTCTAAGAAACTCATTTTATGACTCGCTTAAATATGGGTTCTAGACCTATTTCAACATCTCTACACGGGGGGCCAATCGATGCACAAGCCGGACACTGTACCCTCCAGTTAGGCGAATGCGTTGTAGGAGTACAACTTGGACCAGCGTCCATGTCCTTGGTCGTTCTCGATACGAGAAATCAAGATGAAAAAGATTTGTTAACGAGACGCTTTCATGCAAATGGACGACCATTCATTCATTTGTTGTTGGTCCACCATCAACGATCGGTCGATCCTCTACTATACTACAAGAGCAGATGATAACGTTTCTCTTACATCCTTAGCGCAATGCCCAAAACTAAAGAGAAAGTAGTGAAAATTCCTAAAAAGGACAGGCCCGTCTCTTCTCTTATTCCATACCCTCCACGAAGACAACGACACGTGATAGACGCCAAAGGACAAAACCGGGCAATCCCCATGACTTAGATATCAATGCAATCGAACTTGCTAAGGTTGCTATGGGAAACTGTATGATAATTTTCATTTGGACTAGGGTTAATTTGAACGAAAAGAACACATGTTACGTGAGTAATTCCTTGCTCGGCAAGTAAAAATCTCTCGAGAAACCTTGTTTTCTCCATCCTTACATTGCTTTTTTTTTTTTATTGTTATTCTATTTTTGTCCCTCTTCCAACTAATTTATTTTAACCCATGAATGTTACAGCATGACGATATCCGGATGGGTCTACATGATTTCTGTGGGATTCAATGCAGCTGCAAGGTCAGTCAAGAAAGTAGTCATCGCAAGCATTATGATTTATTTCAACCAATTAATGCTACTTCTGCATCACTGCCAATATATTTTAAAGCGACCACAAAGAATTTATCATAAAAAAAAATGAATAAAAAGCTGTCAACCCATTTTAGTGGATTCAGGTACGGATTTCCCTCCATCAATATTCGTGTCACGTTCTTATGCCACGTGAAGAATCGCGGTCACTAATCAGCAAGTGACAAGTCACGATATTTATACTTGGGTAAACTGAAAATTCAAATCACTAGAGTGATCGATGTTGCGATCCTCTAATGTATATAATTTCCACATATATATATATTCATTACATCTTAAATGGTGTTTTTCAAAATGTAATTTAGTATATTCTTGTGAATTTAGATAATATAAAAAAAATTGTTTCTTTGGCTTGAAATTGGCAAGCGTTTGTGTGAATGCAGTGTGAGAGTGAGCAACGAGCTAGGAGCGGGACACCCGAGGGCCGCAGCATTTGCAGTGATAGTGGTGACGTCCAGCTCGTTCCTCATCGCGGTCTTCTTGGCGATCGTAGTGATGGCGTTGCGCCACGTCATCAGCTACGTCTTCACGAGTGGGACCACCGTCTCCGATGCCGTGGCCGAGCTCTCCCCCTTCCTCGCCATCTCCATCGTCCTCAACGGCATTCAACCTGTTCTCTCCGGTAAAGTCCCTATCACATTAATCTTTTCTTTTAAGAGCTAATTCCACAAAAAATCTATAAACCGATAACGTCTGAATGAATTTATTTTGAGTTATTTTTAACCCTCGAAAACCCTCCAATAGCACCATTGTCTCAATTCCACTCTCTATCGCAATTTCTTTGAATTTATTCTTCAAGTGTCCTATATGTCATCCATCGGGTTTGCCACGTCAGATCGATCAAAGCATAAGTTTTTCAAGTGTTTGCCACGTCAGATCGATCAAAGCATAAGTTTTTCAAGTGTCCTATATGTCATCCATTGGGTTTGCCACGTCAGATCGATCAAAGCATAAGTTTTGTCGCGTTGGCTGACACGTACGACGCTAACGGTAAAGTTGGAAGGAACTATGAGAAAGGGTAAAATCGGGACAACGGTATCATTTTGGAGGTTTTTGTGGTTCGAAAAATAGTTAGAGGTAGTTATGTCTGAGCGATATTAATTCAAGATTTTGTGCGTTATTTATCTATTTTTATATAAAAGTGACTCCTAATTCATCATCTAATATAATAAAATAAAAAAAATTAGCAAATAAGTGAAATCATGACACGTAGATGCTTTAACGCATCTACTAAATCGAATCGATTATGAACTCTATTAAGAAGAAGATATACTTCGCAATCTCCCTACCCTAGAATAAATAGTGCCTCTATCATAATGATGGTAAAAATAAGTATAAAATCATAAATTGTTTGCTTATTCAAAGGTAAACTTCTCAATATCTAGTAGTTGCGGCTTTCCTTTTGTTAGCATGGGGATTGGATTTACTAATATAAAACCCCCCGCCGGCGCAGCTTTCCTAAGAAGAAATGAAATTTGTTCAAAGACAAGTGCACACGACCAAAATGAAACACGAAAATGTAGAAGATCTTATCGACATTGGAATAATCAAAAGACATCTTTCAGACTAATTAAATTCCAAGAAAAATAAGTCATGTGCACGGAAAGCAGTGGCCAAGTTGAACCGGGACTCCTCCTAATAAAGACATGAATGGAATCCTACAAGTAATAATAGGACACTAGCTAATTTCTTGCTATGTAATCATAGGCTTTCGATTTATTTATTTATTTGGTCAATATAGGCTTTCGATTGTCAAGTGACAACATTTATGTCTAGTCAGTCCCTATGATCATTAGTAACCACTTATTACTTGACTTTTGTTTGGTAAGTCATCATTTATGTGGTAAGAATCAAATCCCATATAATGATAAATCAGCAAATGGTACTTAACTTTAGTTTGGACTAACCCAAATCTCGTGCTATACCCGAGTTTGAAATTTTTTTTTTTTAAATTGAAAATTTCTGTGATTTGTTTTATATATATAAGTAATCAAGCCCTACTTTGTTTTCTCTTTTCTAGAATAATAGGATGAAGCTTTGTATTATTCGTGGAGATATGGTTCAAGCACAAAAGTGCATTCTACCTACTTGTCCATTTGAATGTTAGATTACGTTAGATTTGATTAGAATAGACAGTCATCGTCATTCAACCCATCGGATTTGGACTTGTACTATGTCATGATGTTGATGGATGCATGCATGTGTGGAACATGTTGATTATACTTATAGAATGTTTTGCCTTTTCGTGACAAATTATCTAAAGCAAGTATGATAAACACTCCATTGTTGATTTATTTTCTTCACTTATTTTCTCATCATTAGTATAATGACCGCCCAAAAAAAAAAAAGATTAAACCCAAAAGTTAGAGACCCGAACGTGAATTCTCTCGGTAGATTTTTCTTCTGAATGTGAAATATTAGCAAGCTTGCAATCGACTTAACAAATTCCAATGAATTAGCAGTAAAACTTTTAGTGACTTGAATCCAGTCGATCCTTCAAGATGATGCTGTTCTCTTTCAAGTACGTAAAGTACCTAGGGCTACGCCTATCTGTGTTATCTAACGAGGATAAGAAAAGCTTACTGAGTCACCACCAGATGAGGTCGTCCATTAGTGGATTGGTCCTAACTTTTAGGAAAGAACGTGGTAATGTGGCAACACGATAACTAACAGTCTTAGATTCTGCTGTCCTTTCACGGGGCTGGTCGTTGAATGTATCTGTCTGTGAATACACTTGTTTCGAAGATGACTTGCTTGGGGGACAATGGTCTTGATCACGATAACTTTTCTTAGTATTTGCCTTCTTGTTAATGTCTTCTTATGTAGGAGTGGCTGTCGGGTGTGGATGGCAAGCTTTTGTCGCGTATGTCAACGTGGGATGCTACTACATTATCGGCATTCCACTTGGTATACTCTTGGGCTTCAAGTTTGATTTTGGAGCTAGGGTATGGACTCTCATCATTCTTTCTTATTATTAAACGAGCTTAATAATTTTTTTCTTAGAAGATTAGGGTTACACGAACGATAATCGGCTTCTCTTTAATCCATTATTTTGGCACGCGAGTGCTTAGTAGACATGTCTGCATGAGAAATTAATGGTCTAAGAGATTGGCTTATGGTGTAGGGAATTTGGTCTGGTATGATTGGAGGCACTACAATCCAGACTGCGATTCTAATCTGGTTCACATATCGGACGAACTGGGACAAAGAGGTAACAACATATGATTCCCACAATTATTATTTTCTTTATCTAGATAAGATAGAAAAAAAAAAAATCTTCTTCTGGACCCCATGATCAATGAGTGGGCGAGGTTTATTTTCTTTGAGCTTTCAAAGATGAATGATAGGAAGCTGATAAGTATCACTTTGGGTCTAGTAGGGTTTGGCCAACTTTGTAATGATGTCTAAAGTGAGTTTAATAATTCTAAGGTGAAGGAGTTGCTTAACAAAAGATAAATCGACCTAACATTCTGCTTGACTTGTTTATCGCCTGTGATTCTCAACACTCTTATATTAGCCTAAGCAATCTACGTTTCGGCACGCGGATAAGACAGCATACTCGAAGGGCGAACTTTGAAAATCATCTAAACTACTCCTAACGTAATTTTTAATTGGATTTAATGTTTATTATGCGTCCCAATCATGGTTGGCCATTAGCTGTTGGCTACACTTCAAATGTTTCCATCTAATGAATCCTACAGTGAAGTCACGTCTTTAGCAAGTGGCTTGCTTTCAAAAATTAGAATATGAGGACCGCAATATCATTGTCTCGAGGAATAGGATCAAATAGGAAGGACCATTTTGCTGATGAAGCGATGATTATTCTTTTCTTTTCTTTTCTTTTTCAATCTTGATGTGCGTATAAAATTTGCATTTTTCAGGTTGAGAAAGCAAGAAATCGTTTGGATACATGGGAAGACAAGAAAGAGCCTCTCTCAAATGAATGATGTGGATCTTCGCATTGGTCAGCCGATTACCTGTTGAAGAAATTGATTTGCACTTGAACCCCAAAATAAGAGCCCAACATGACAATTTTACAGCAAAATAGAGGGAAAGGAAATCAGAAAATTAAAATTTAGCACAAGATACAAGTATCTTCTTGAGTGGAAGCAGCCATTCTTGGTCCCCATGTTCTTTTTCTTGTTCTGTCTTTTCATAATCTAAGCTTGGTTTATTTTCATTGTTATTTGGAGGCCTTAGCTCATTGAGTTATTTTTGTACGCGCCAATCATTAGTTGACCAAAAGATTTTCCTTTCGCTAGCCAAACAATTCCTCAAGTCTCCATGCATGTTTACCTACTTATATATACCTACAATTCTTTTCTCTGCTCGAATTTCGCGAGAAAATTGGGGTTTGTATCCGCCAGTCATCTCGACATGCGAAAGACCGACAGTGTACTACAGTAAATCAATGTACGCCTTGCATGAGCCGAACACGACCGTGCAAGTATTACATTGCTCTTAATGTGGATTGAGAAATAGATTGATTTGTCATCAAGTAAATGTTGGGCTAATCAAGAGGTATTTCAAGCCAAATTACGCAGCCCATACGAAGGGTGGTGTCCAGCTTCATCGGCAAGCTCCACCATAATGCATTATGGGATGTTTGTGTGTACAACCGAAAGATGTATAAACTTCTCAAATATTGCCTCAATACTTCTGGGATAAGAAAAAGAAAAAATGGAAAAAAAGACATAATACCAGATGCATGCAAACTAATGTACTTCGGATGCTATAATTTGATAGCTCAGGGGCAACATAAAGGAATTAATTTATATGAATTTTGATGGGAAAAATTGTCCAAAAAGTCCTAAACCTACTACTGATTTATATGGGAGTGCTAAGATGCATCACAATCTTAGTTAGAATTACAATTACTGGTGGAATTAATGGCATGAAAATTTAGATTGCTCGATACTTAGACACTGCGATCTATGAGGATTAAGTATGGCTATCGAGTCATAAACCATCTTCCCTTTTTTCTCATGTTTATATATATATATATATAGAAGTAATTAATATCTGAAGACTTGAAGCTGAAGATAGTCAAACGATGGGAAGGTTTTGAAAGTTAGACAACCATTTTCGCAGATATGTCAAAAAGAAAAAATCAGGGAGGCAGCTTCAACTGGGGCACTGATGAAGGAATCGATTCTCTGAATTTAATGCATATTGCAGTGCTTTAAATGTGAACTTCAGTCTTTGTTGCCCACGTGAACGGTGAAAAATATTAGTCTTGTACAAGGATTTCATTATTAAAAAAATGCTCCTGTGAGGACATTAATTTATTAACTTAATTTATGTGAGGAAAAATCTACAACTTTCCTCTAGTTAGTTACGATAGGTGTAATCTCTTTGGCGCGCAAGTTATATATAATTGTAGTTTCGAAAATCGATCTTTTATTATTTGTTAAGTATATTTAACAAGTGTACAATACGATCTTTTTAACAAACCCTTTGGTAATAATTATTGTCGCCACATTATGAGAAATTCTCATGGGCGAATCAACACCGGTATCTATGCGAGCATTCAATGATGCTCCTCGACAAGCTTGGGGCTACGAGCTGCCTTAGATTGCTCAGATAACTGAAGTGTTGCCTGTATATATGGGATAGCTAGGAAGCTATTGCTTGCACGAATTGTTCTCGACAAAAACTAAGATATATGCAGCGTGTACAAACATAAAAGAAAAAGGGTTTTATTCGAGATGTTATTCTATAATTGTTATTTTCCACGTGGACCACACATGCATGAACCCATAAAGAAGGCACATTGTTATATACTTGAAGAAAAAAAAAGAAGGTGAAAAAAGGGTTCTCTCCTTTAGATCACGTATATCGATTCGAACCACCAAACGATGAGTACATACCTAAGTTGGCATTAAATTTCATGGGCCAAGCAGCAGTTATCTACTTCGTACGTGCGGTTTAACTCTCACGAGGACATTGGCTGAATAATAAATCGATATGTACATAATTGACCTAGTCAACAAACGCATTCATGTCGTTACCACCAGCATTCTCAGTACAATCGATCCTGTCCATTGCATACTTCAATCACACGAGGTGTCTTCTTCTAAAAATGTTTGTTTAAAGAACTTCCTAGATAACTAGTTTTGGTAAGATAGCAATGAATGACAATTAGCATGGAAGTCGTTGTGAAGAGACATATTATTAGCATTGGCTTATCAAAGGAGAACTACATCAAAATAGAGACATTTGACATCTTTAGCATTGTCGTAAATCAAGAAACTATTAATTGTATTGCGAAAAACCAGCGATCAAACAATACAATAGATAGGACAAGGAAATACATCAGACACCATATTTACGTGGTCGGTCAAGGAGACCTAAATCCACAAGGAGAGTATCAAAATTTTCAATATAGATCAAGCGATACAGTAGAGATTATAAACCACACTCGAGTCACTCAAACACTTTCGGTGTTATCCTTACCCCCAATTGCACTCAATAACTCACACGATATTTAGCCCTCACAATTTCTCGCGAAACAATCTCTCAATCTCACAAAGAAATTATAAAAAATCTTAACACAAGATTTTCACAGCTTCAAACACTTGGAATGTAATTCACAAACACAAAATCCTCTTAGATACTCATCATTATGAAAGCATTTCTTATATATAGACCAAAATCGGATCCAAAATGGGAAATTCTCTTTTAGGAAACCACTCAAACTGAGAAACCTCTTCAAGTTGGGAAACATACTTGGACTAGGAAAGTTACCTTTTTTTAGCTCAATATTTAGACATATTTTTAGCAATCTCCACATTGGCTCAATGTTTGAGACAAGTCACAATCACTTCACTAGAATTTGAACTTCAATACTACTCTCCGTCAGTCTCTCACAGGCTCAACCGCCACAGAGATCTTTGAACTTTGCTATAACTTGGATCTCATCAAAATACCAACTCCACTTGCACCTTCAACTACTCCGCAAGGATGTGATTCACAAAATTTGAACACGATATTTTCACAGCTTTGGACACTCGGGATGTGATTCACGAATACAAATTTCTCTTGGATACTCTTCACATTGACGAAAATTTTTATTATAAACAAGAATTGGATCCAAAATAGGAAACTCTCTTTTAGCAAACCTAATCAAACTAGGTTACCATTCAAACTTGGAAACCTCTTCAAATTAGGAAACCTGTTTGAATTAGGAAAGTTTTCTTGAGTTATATTTTTTAACTTTCTGGAACCTACATACATACTGCAAAATTTTTGGGCATCACATGTTTTAATTGGAGATCCATAAGAGTTTCACATAACAACCGATGTGACTGTACGTCATCCATTGATGCTCCTTAAGTTTTTCGATGACAAATTTCCAATTATTGAGATAGGAAATAATTCAACTAATTATTCGGAGGAAAGAACATGATGTTTAGTGAAAAATTGGGGAACAATGACCAAATGATGCATAAGTAAAACATGTAAACTTCAATATGCATTGTTCTATTCTGCAAGAGCAAATGGTGCAAGCAAAGCTTGTGATCTTTAGAGAAAAAGGGTTGTTTTGGAACAAAGGAAAAGTGGAGAACCACATTCATACCAAAAACTATTAAATAGAATCTAGAGATGGAAAATGAACACAAGCCTCAGAAGTTTTGCACATTATCTATTTCAATGGAGGGTGACAAGAGTTTGAAGTCTTAAGTGAAGTGACTGTGCATTGCTCATCAATGTTTCTTAAGCTTTTCAGGGACTGATGTCCCGATAGTATTAAATCAGGAAAAAATAATAATATTATGAATGAAAGAACATAATACTTAGTGAAAAATTGGTGAGAGTATCATATACTCGTGGATAAATTATTGAAAAAAAAAATGGAAATGAATGGTGCACGTTGGAGGAATGAAGTAAATAGAAGTTGGAGAGAGAGAGAGAGAGTTAATTGACAGGGACCAAAGAGAGAGAGAGACTTAATTTACAGGGACAAATAGTACAAGTATCATATGTGACTTTTCGATATGCGTTCCATATCATTCTACAAGGCTAAATGGTGCAAACAAAGACCGTAATCTTTAAAGAAAGGGTAATTTCAGAATAGAAAAAAATGGAAAAACGCCCCACTCTTTTTAATGATAGTATATAAATAATCTGCCATCGCAAGGTTTGGTGGTCAAAGGAGGAACATATGTATGGCGATTAAGCATACATCACACTCTATACGTTGGATTCTCATGTTAATAAGTGCAAACCATAAATATATGAATTTCTAAACCATCTCCTTTGGATTTTTGCCTTGAAGCAAGTATAGCATAGATTCATAGAATATTTTATGCGAATTTTCTTGTCATCAAATATAATAATACTAATCTTTTCTATTTTTGGGGAATACCATCTTTTGCTACAATCACTATCAATCTGATGTCAAGATCATACTAAAAGTAATAATTAAAAAAAAAACGGGGGAATTGCAATGATTAACCCACAATGTTGACTAGATGCAATTGGTTGCTTAATTTTTACCAACCGTGAATAATTTAAGGGCAAGATTCCGAGTACCCACAAGACCATTTTCGCACAGAAGCTGACAAAAGAGACTATACAAAACGAATCACCTTCTCAAAATCATTCCAGATTTCTTCTACAAGATTTCCATTACCACCATATATATACATCTCCAACTTTTGGGCATCCTCATAATTCATTATATTCGATCTCACCCTCATCAACTACAAAAATCTAGCATATATCAGCTCCCATCAAGCCTTCCAACACCATGGAGTCCAGTGATGGGCAATACAATTCCGTGGCGCCGCTGCTTTCGCCGTGTGAGGAAGAACAACCGGCGGTCGCTTCTCCATCGCCGCACGAAGTGGACTCTAAGTTGGAGACTGTGCTCACCAACATGGAGTTGACTTACTTCGATCGCCTCCGGTCGGCTACTTGGATAGAACTCAAGCTGCTGTTCTATTTGGCCGCCCCTGCGGTTATGGTGTACCTGATCAACAACTTCATGTCTCTCTCAACGCGTGTCTTCGCCGGCCACCTAGGGAATCTCGAGCTCGCCGCCGCTTCTCTCGGCAACAGCGGCATCCAACTCTTTGCCTATGGCCTTATGGTTGGTGTAGCTACAGCCCACCTCTCTCTCTCTCTCTCTCTCTCTCTCCCGCACACAATCATCTTAGAACTTGCAAAGCATCCAACTTTTCCGGTCATTTCTTTTATGCCAATGTCTAAATCAATTTCTTCATACAAGTACTAGGATATTCCCAATGTAACAATGACCTTTAGCCTAACTTTCGTTTCATTTCCAAAATGCTAAGGTAGTACTTTGATTCTTTTTAAATTCGGATGTCCCATAGGAGTTGCAATACATCCAAATGGGAAAATTGTCAAAAAAGTCCTAAACCTATTGCACTTTTGCCAATTCAATCCTAAACCTTTTAATTTTGCCAATTCAATCCTAAACATTTTGCATTTGTGCCAATTCAGTCCTAAACCTTTTAATTTTGCCAATTGAGTCTTAAATTTTTTGCATTTGTGTTAATTCAATCCTAAGCCGCCGGCCGG
>BCNH02000004.1:6466754-6499346 GCA_001662345.2 Metrosideros polymorpha var. glaberrima | reverse complement strand
GCCATGGGGCCACGGGTGAGGCCAGCCTCGCCTTGGCCTCGATCCAGGCAGGCAGCATCGACGACACCGATGTCCTCCCCCATGACAACACTGTCTACCGAGCCCACCTCTGTTCCTCGGCCGGCCTCTACAAATCGATCCCCAAAAACCTCTGACCTCTCCTCATTCCTTTGTCAGCTTCTGGTTTCGACTCGCCTAGATTGGGCGAGCCTGACGCCGGCAAGTGCGGCCCTCGCCCGCCCAAGTGAGTGGCTGGCCTCGCCCGCGACCCCCCATGGCGTCGCCCAAATCTGGGCGACGCCGGGTGAGGGCCACGACCAACAACCTGCAACAACCCAAGCCTAGGAAGAAGAAAAAAAAAAAATATTAATTAAAAAAATCGAAAAATATTATTTTGGCCGTCCGGTGCGCCACGTCAGCACCGGCCGGCGGCTTAGGACTGAATTGGCACAAATGCAAAAATTTTAAAACTAAATTGACAAAATTAAAAGGTTTAGGACTTAATTGGCACAAACGCAAAAGGTTTAGGACTGAATTGGCAAAATTAAAAGGTTTAGGACTGAATTAGTAAAAGTGCAATAAGTTTAGGACTTTTTTGATAATTTTTCCCATCTAGATTAAGTTCCCATCAATAACACCTCGGACGCAGGTTGAGCGGTCAACTCAAACATTTAGGATTTAATCTTTTTGTTTTGTTTGTTCTTGATTTTCAAACACTACCTCGCCACTAGTTACTAACTTACTATACCAGTTGACAAAAACCTGTTTGACATTTTTCATTTTCTAGGTTAGAATGTTCATTGGCTCCGTGCCGTAAAACTCTTTTATCATTAGAGTCTGACACATCACTTAACATACCCAATTTTATCGACCAATCTCACTGACCTAGCATTGGTCGTTTTTGTTTAACAGCTAGGGATGGGAAGTGCCGTCGAGACACTATGTGGCCAAGCTTACGGCGCAAGCCGATACGAGATGCTGGGCATTTACATGCAAAGAGCGACGGTTGTGCTCACCGCCACCGGGATCCCGCTCACAGTCCTCTACGTACTATCAGAGCCACTATTGCTTCTGCTCGGAGAATCGACAGAAGTGGCGTCCGCGGCGGCAGTATTCGTGTACGGCCTCATCCCGCAGATATTCGCCTATGCCGCAAACTTCCCCATACAAAAGTTCCTGCAGGCGCAAAGCATAGTCCGGCCCAGCGCTTACATTTCGGCAGCCACTCTCTGTGTTCACCTCTTGCTGAGTTGGCTAGCAGTGTACGAGTTGGGTCTCGGGTTGATAGGTGAGTTGAGAGAGAGTGTACAGGAAATTCTCTTTAAAGTTGGATGTTTCGTGGTGAAAAGTAGATGGAGTCCCACGAGATTTGACGTTCACGATGATATCCCACGGTCCTCACAAAAGTAATTCGAACGAGTTATTACTCCGACCATAGGTAGATACTCTTTGAGTCCTTCAGGAATATCGTCGTGTAGCATTGCCGTAGCGTCTAGCGTTACCCATGAACGGACACATAATGATCATGCTCTATGTGCGTCTATGGAGGAAATGCTTTCTGAAGTCGAAGAAAGGGAGCATGTACTCCTTACTATTCCTGAACTCAAACACCAGACGTGTCGAGCAAGACCAGCTTAGAACAACCTTTGCTTTTCGTTTCCTATGCTTTTATTATGATTACTCGATGGTGATTGTGAGATGGATCTATGATAGGTGCGTCACTGGTGCTGAGCTTGTCGTGGTGGATAATAGTAGGGGCCCAGTTCATTTACATCGTAACGAGCCGCCAGTGCGAGCAGACGTGGACGGGGTTCAGCTTGCAAGCCTTCTCGGGGCTGTGGGACTTCCTCAAGCTCTCGGCTGCATCGGCCGTGATGCTGTGCCTCGAGACCTGGTACTTCCAGATCTTGGTCTTGATCGCCGGCTTGCTTCCCGACCCCGAGCTCGCCCTCGACTCCTTGGCCGTTTGGTGAGTGAGCTTTTTGTATTTGTCTTCTATCGTATGAGCTCGAGTGTCTCTAAGCCTCTCGTATCATGTCAAGAACTGTCAATTCCTAAGCGAAATCAAATTTCATGCTCTAACATTGAGATTAGGTGTCAACTCATGCGTGAAAAGAATGGAAGTGTTATTCATGTTTTTTTAGAGTTAATACCATGAAAACCCAAAACTGGTACATTTGTGATAAATTTACATCAAATTAATTTTTTTACCATTAAAAACCTTAAACTGGTACATCTGTAATAAATTTACACCAAAGTAATTTTTTTACCATAAAAAACCTCAAACTAGTACACTTGTGACAAATTTACTCCAAAATTAATTTTTTTAAAATAATAATAATAACTTAGTTGACGTTTCTTCAATTAGCTCATTTTCTAGTGATGTGGTTAAGTTCATTTTCTCCGACAAATCATAAAATTTGGGGTAAATTTGTTGTAGATGTACCAGTTTGGAATTTTATGGTCAAAAAATCAATTTATGGTAAATTTGTCATGGGTGTACCAGTTTATGGTTTTTTATGGTCAAAAAATTAGTTTATGGTAAATTTATCACAGGTGTACCAGTTTGGGGTTTTTCGTGGTAATAACCCCTTTTCTTTAATACAAAAATCTAGGCTATGTTACGTAGACAATCCATCATCTTGTTACTTTTGGTATGGCAGATCTTGGCTTATAAAAATAGGGGGACTTGGTCATGGGCAGTAATGTCAGTAAGATTAGGTTTGTCAAACACCCTGTTTCGATTCTGTCTTTTGTGTGGAAGCGAATTTGTCCACGACTCGGTGGTCCAACCTAGCGTCTCACTTAGGTTCCGACAAACGCTTCCCAACTATATCAGCAATTTTGATGAAGTGGATAGGTGGCAACAAGTAGGGGTGTGCATGGTCCGGGCCGGTCCGGACCCCGTATGGAACCGGGGACCGGACCGGTAGTCCCGGTCCTCAAATTTTCGGGACTGAGGACCGGACTAGGACCGGATCGGCCCAAGACCATTGGTCCCGGTCCGGTCCGATTCGGTCCTAATAGGACCGGCAAACAAGCCGAATAAGCCGTTGTAGCTCGCGATTCCACTTGTTGCGGATTTTGGAGAGCTCGGCCTCGATCTTGCGGAGGCGCGATGGGTTCCGACGACGTTCTTGTAGGCGATGGAAAGGAGGCGCGGCAGATGCCGATGACGTTATAAATAAGTGTTTACTAAAAGAAAATTATTGTATTTTTTTAAAAAGTTTCAACACTAAATAAACAACGTTGTTTAATCATAGTTTTTGTTCTCTCAATTTGATTATCTTAGACAAGAAGAGTAAGGCTCATTAAAAGATGAATTCATTCGCTACTTTTGAATTTCAATATTAATTGATTTCCTTTGGTTGGAAACTAAGAAAAACTTTTTATAAATTATATCAATCCTATAACCTAAATGTTTTTATCTCAACAATAATATCGATCATTACCAATGTGAGAGTCTCTATCAATTTAAATGAGTTCAAGGCAGAACATTGTCGGACCATCAAAGAGAGAGAAAAAGGCCATGAATGTAATTTTATGTAATTTGACTTTTCAATTGTTTCAAATGAGTTAATGAATTTTGACAAATAGCTCACATAATTAAATTACCATATTCATTTTCAAGAAATATTTGTATTGACACATAAATTTTGGCTCTAGATTAATTATTCATCTCCTAAGAAAGTTCAAAGAAGATAGGTATATATATATATTTTTTATTTTTTATCGATCCGGTCCGGTCCCATCCCCCTTGGGACCGAGGACCGGACCGGTACCCTCAAGGACCGGACCAACCCGGCCGGTCTGATCCAGTCTTGGTCCGGTCCGGGCGGTCCCGATCCAGTTTGCTCACCCCTAGCAACAAGCGCAAAAGTACAAATAGATACCTGCGTTGAGTAGACATGTATGCTGACATTTAAACTGAAGCATAAAATAACTTACCACTGACTGTATTAAAGAATTAAAAATTAATAAAATAAACAATAAAAATATGAAGATGCTAGAAAATTGCTGACGGAATATAAGACGGTGGGAATAAATAATGGCCACCAACTTTGCTCCCCATGTATAAGAACTTATTCCAATTCTTTTTCTGTTTAGAATATATTCATCTCCTTTTGATGGATGCATGAGGCAATGTGGGTTCCATTAGTAGCTATTCGTCTCTAAGTGACAAAAGATCAGAGAACAGGACTATTAGCTTTACTTTCCACTGTTCAATTGCCTTTATGCAACCTCATGATTGCTACTGGAATAAAGCATCAGAATTGTTAAGAGCTCGTTTAAAAAACATTCTTGTTATAATTTTTTATTTTTGCAAAAATTGATTCTTATTAAAATCAATTTTGACAGAAAATGAGAAATTATATTTACCAAACGCACCCTCATTCTAAATTCTGCTTTTAGCAAGTTTACCAATCGGCGCCCGGGGATTGGTGACCGACGGGGACCGGTGATCATCTGGCAAGAATTGATTCTTACCAGAATCAATTCTGGTAGAGAATGAGAAATTATGTTTACCAAACGCACCATCATTCTACTTCTTCTTTTGGCAAGTTTACCAAACGACACATGGGGATCGACGACCAACGGGGACCAACGACCGCCCATCGCCCGCCAGCCGATGGCGACAGAGGCCGACGACTGGTGGCAGCAGCAGCCTATAAGTGTGAGAAGGAAAATGAAAAATAAAAATAAAAAAGAATAACTTCTGGCAAGAATTGATTCTGATCCTAGAGAATCACTTATTTACCAAACGCAATCCTCATTCAGAAGTAGAAAACTACTCCATAAATCATTCTTTACCAAACGCAAATTACTCCAGAATTACTTCTGGAGCAAAATTAAGAATTCTTACAGGTTATCAAACGTACCCTAAGTTAGGGGTGTCAATGGTTCGGTTCGGTTCTTCAAAAAAATCAAACAAAATTGAATCGTTAAGGATGGCGGCCGAACCGAACCAATTACGAACTGAACCAAAAATCCATTTCGGTTCAGTTCGATTTTTTGGGTTGGGTTTTCCTTCTTTCTTTTTTTTCTTCCAATTCTTTTTCACTAGCTTCTCAATTGCATGCCCTCCTCAATTGCACCTATATTTGTTGACGCCAAAAGGAAGCTTGACATAGTAACTCGTGTGGGCTCGATACCTTCAACTCTCATAT
Organism: Metrosideros polymorpha var. glaberrima; assembly: GCA_001662345.2. NCBI lineage: Eukaryota > Viridiplantae > Streptophyta > Magnoliopsida > Myrtales > Myrtaceae > Metrosideros > Metrosideros polymorpha. The sequence goes on along the minus strand of BCNH02000004.1, from coordinate 6,494,178 downwards.
CATAAAACTCATTGATCGCTTCCTCGTTCATCCCATTGGTTCGGTTCTTCGGTTTGGTTTTGACACCTCTAGTGTCAAGGAAGTTGATCAAGAACCCAAAACTTGTGGAGGAAACAGATCATGTCGATTATATCGAGTATTGACCATAAAATGGGTCTATGCAATAATTTTTTTTTACTAATAACCATTTGGACCAACGAATTAAAAGTTATGACATAACTTCTAAGCATGCTACAATAATACTCAATTATCTAGAGGAAGGGCTTGGAAAGCGGCAGCATGAAGAAGTTAGAGTAACAACAAAATATTTGTGCATTGACCCTAAGTATGCCAGATTGGAATAGGAATACTGTAAGCCACAACATCAACTAGCTTGATCTATCACTGCTAACATCTCATGTAAGCTTTTCATTGTTTTAAAAGCAAGTTATGGGATTGTAATTTCTTTCAATATTGTTATAAAACCACCATAGTTTATTAACCTTTATCTGAAAAAGTCATTTGCCATCTTGTTTATTTATTGTGAGCATATCTCGTCATGTAAACATTCGGATGGCTTTAATTAATCTTTTTTTTATTATAAAATTTTTAACATCTTGAGAATTAGGATAGGGATGGTTCAATAAAAGGTGTAGATGGATAAGATGTAATTAAGTTAAATGCAATACATCGCGATTAGTATTAACCTCGTTCATCATATGTAACTTGTGGCCTATTAGTTGTGGTAAAAATTAGAAACAGAAAAATATTTCAATAAGAATGGTTAAATTTATTTTTTCAATTCAATTCAATTAACCGAACCGAAATAAACCGAACCGAAAAAAAAAATGGTTATTTTTCACTAACTAACCGAAAACCGAACCGAACCAAAATGTACTAATTTTTCGGTTCGGTTCGGTTCGGTTCGGTTCAGTTTTCAGTTCGGTTCGGTTCTTCGGTTCGGTTCTGACACCCCTACCCTAAGTTGTTAGTGGAAAGCTTTCCTTATCCCTCATTTCAATCTTCAATTGAAAAGCATTAGAGAAATTAACTTTGATGATATGTGAAACTGATGAATGTACATAGCTTTTTCTGTGACCAGGAACTTTAGGATGACAGCATTTTGATCGATGCTTGCTTTTTGAGCTATTTTCTTGCCTATACTATCTTTTCCTTTGCCTATTCACTTAATGAAACCATGTAGATTATTTTTGCTTTAAGATGTACAAGTTAATGGACAGCAACACGTGGTTTTTGGGTTGTGCAGCATGGCAATACAAGGACTGTTGTTCATGGTCTCCGTGGGGTTTAATGCTGCTGCAAGGTACCATTTTTTGTCACGTGATTTTTTATAGAATACACGACCGGGGTAAATGTCGATTACACGGGCTAGTTTGGACAAAACGTGTGTACTTTGAATGCAAAATCCGTCGAATGTACGCACATCGCAGACTAATATCCACAAACAAAATATCACATAGTCACTGTACATCCATCAACATGGCACATTACTCTTCCAATAGTACACTGAGCTCTTCAATCACTTTGAAAACTAGATATATAGCTGCAGCTCCATCTTTACTCAGTACATTTAAAAAGAAAGAGAGACTAACTGAAAACAAAGTTGTGGTATTTGATAATTCGAGGTGAACTAATTATGTGAATTATGCTAGAGCAGTGTGAGGGTGGGGAATGAACTAGGGGCTGGGCATCCAAAGTCAGCAGCATTCTCAGTGGTGATGGTGAACGTGGTCTCCTTCATAATTGCCGTGATTGAAGCAGTTGTAGTGATGGCGCTGAGGAATGTGATCAGCTATGCATTCACAGATGGTGAGTCTGTGGCCGATGCTGTCTCCGAACTCTGCCCGTACTTGGCCGTCACTCTCGTCCTCAATGGAGTTCAGCCAGTTTTATCTGGTAAGTCTAAATCCTTTTAAGACACTAATACATGACTACTGTTTCGCTCTCATATGGTCGATCACTTCTCAACACAAGCGGATGATTCTGGTATTTGATACGAAAAATTAGGGAAGCGGGTTTCTGAGTTAATCTCTCAATCTGGATCGGCGTAAACGGATGCAGACCATGGTTGAAACTCAATCCTAGTCATCCTCATGCGTTTGCCACCGCAAAGCTGATGCCCATTTTCTCTAAAAGTGAGAGTAGGTGTCACTAGTTATTTCTTGAATTGATTCTCACAGCCCAAGGAACTTGTTCAGATTGGCTTGCTTGTATTGTCTCAAGCAAGGAGCTAAAGTGGCCTGACCCTGACAAAATTTAACTGGCCAGTCTGAGCTAAGGTGGTTATTGAATAAATGGCCTCCTCTGATCTGGTCAGATCATACATCTGATGCACCTTCAACAATGCACAAAAGCTGACCACACCAAATGTTCACAGCTCTTCAATGTCCCGTGCAATTGGAAAACTTCAACCAGTAAAATGTCCAAGCTTTAATCATGCCTATGCAACGCAAGACCAATGTCTTTTACTAGTACCAGCTCAAAACCTGGAGAGAAAATAATAGTACATTGGAAAGTTTAAATGAGGAGAAGTGTGAACCGTAAAAATCATGTCTGTCATTCTTCTTTCTGTCAAATGCCGTACGTTCATACGTCCATTACATAACATTTGGAATTTCGAATCATAGGGGTCGCTGTGGGATGTGGGTGGCAAGCCTTCGTGGCCTACGTCAACGTGGGATGTTACTACTTGGTTGGAATTCCGATTGGTTGCGTCCTTGGATTTAAGTTCGACCTAGGCGCTAAGGTAAAATCCTCTCGCCATTAAACGTCATTCTACAAATGTTCAATGTGCTTCATTTAAGCAGTTGAAGAACTAGCGAGATCAAATGGCCCGATCATTGTGATATAAGAAGGTGTCTGATTTTGATTGCAGGGAATATGGTCGGGGATGCTAGCCGGGACGGTCATGCAGACAATGATTTTAATTTGGGTCACATACCGCACAGACTGGAACAAAGAGGTAAAACTCTTATGCAAATTTACTATCTTTTTCATCAAATCAACCTTCGATCGGAAAGATGTTAGCATTGTCGCTTTAAGTGACATTACCGCGATGTCATTTGAACTGTTAATCTACCAATGCGAACGATTACCAGAATGCCTGAATTGCTGCTCATGTGGGAAGTCACGCTGCGCGATCTTTTGTCTGTAGGCTTCACAATAGCGTCGGTTTTGCTTTATTGCAGTTCATCTTCCAAGTTGAGATCATTTTGCAGACAAATATGTCAACCAAAATTCATTTTGGAGTACTAACATGAATAGCAGACCATTTCAATTATTTATGTCCTTCACAAGACTCTTGACCCACTGGGCTTGAGCTCATCTGACATTCATCCACTTGACTGTTCTGTGAGACAGCTACATAGTTAGGAAGGCATGCTTACATACATAAATGTCCAAACCAGTTAGCAAGTGACTCAAATATGTACATCTAAAATAGAGGGCTTTGGTTGTTTGTTTCATGTTTCAGGTGGAGAAAGCAAAAGAACGTTTGGACAAGTGGGAAAGCAAGAGAAAGCCCCTCGTAAAGAGCTAATCCTTCAATTACGTCGACTCGGGTAGCGTCGCTACAAAGGCCGAGCCTGTTTATTTAGAGGGCAGCGAACTATTTTGTTCAGCCAATAACCCGCACGAACTGTTAGCCCAATGGCAACGAACACAGTCAACTAATAAATGCGTGACGAATGATCACCGCGATGAATCGGCAATCGCCCACAATGTCATTGTCTTTCTTGAAACAGAAAATGCAGAGGTAATGGGATTCGACTGGAATGGAATTGCATATCCCAATTTGGTTTCTAAGTCGATAAACACATACCAAGACTTGGCTGCAACTAATGATCAGTCATTTCCATTGTTGATTGTTGCAACTAGCTGACATGTGATCTTAGTCAAAAGGGCGAGAATTGTGTATGTTACAGGTGACTGAAAAATGAAGACAAGATTCACAGAAACTTTAATCTTCTAAGCCATACAGGATCAGTTCAGAGCATACATGCCAAAATGTGGCATGCATTTGATAGCAGGCTGGTGCTATGAAGAGTGACGATTAGGACAGTATCGAGCTCGTGCTAAGCCGCTAAACGGGTTCCAATTATGTCTTTGATCGGTTAAATCACATTGTCGTCAAATCATAGTCATTAAAAATTTGGAATTTGTACATCATTGTGTTTACTATTAGACGTGATCATGGGCCTAGCGATCAGATAGACCCAATAATGTTCGAGCGAGATTCGGTAAAGTCTTTGCTATCGGACCCGGCCCAAACATGAGAAAAAAGTCGACGGGGTGTGGGCTTGGGCCATGTTAGCTCTCAATATGCTGTCATCTTCACAATTAGTGAATGATTTAAAGGACATATTTTTAAGTTGACCAAGCAAAAATAAGAAATGAGTGATTTGGGCTATTGGGCCTACTAATGAGCACACACAACACCTAATTAAAAGTGGCCAGCCAAGTTATAGTTTCTAATAATGTTGATCGATCCGTAAAACAATAATGTAAGAGTATAAACTAATTAAGCTAGTTTTTCCAAATCAAGAATTCATCAGCACAAGCAAGCCCTTGTACACGTTGCATGTTGTTGCAGAACATGCATAAGTCAGCACACCCCATGTTATGTTGGATTATATTACCCCAAGTTCAATTAATGCGATGCAGAATCCTATGCTAACCTTAGTTCCTCAGCAACATATTTATCTTTTTATTGGAAGAAAGATGCCATTAAACAGGGAACAATAATGATGATCTGACCATACTTTATAATTTAGGTCAAGAAATGTCGAATATTGAAAAGTTCCATAATCTAGCTGGGTTGACCATCAATTATTATCTTTCCTCGAATTAATCCATCTATATTTTCGAAAGAGGACAAGTAATTTCCGGAGGGACAAAAGTACAGATGAAGAAGGTACGGATGGTTGGGAAATTTATGGGAGAGAGTGCAAATTTCCCGGAGATTCTGACAGTACAGTACACGCATGTATACTTTGACCTTTTTCTAGGGTTTAGACTTGTGAAAATGATTAGATCCGACAAAAGAGAGTGAAATTCACTTTCAAAAAAAGTGGTTTTTACAGACTCGCAATGTCGTCAAAGAAACATAGGGATGACAAAGAAACCGCCCATGTCTTGCTTGCCTCCTTCAAAGCTATGTCAATACAATGAATACAATTTTTTTATTTACACCATATTGAATATCCATATTAGATTGATATGATACCACAATACATTTGATGATTCCCTTAAAGACATAAAATGTCACATTCATAATAATTAAATGAAAAGTTAAGCCTTTTTTTTTTCTTAACTGTATTCAATATGATTGAGCTCAAGAAGTTCCGAAAACCCTCTCACAAACCGAGCCATCAAACCAAACACATCGTTGGTGGGGCACATAGTTAACCTTGATGAGATTCAGTAACTCAAGGCTCGCTATATATTCTAGTATCGACATGTATCATCATAGTAAATGATTTATCTTTGGAGTTAATTCATGAATCATGTAGTCTTTTCACGTTATAAATCGCCGCCCATTTTTTTGTCCAACTTTTTGTTAATTTTGCAACTTGTCTTGCTGCTCATAGCCAATGCTTCTTTATTGGGGCAGCAGCATGTAAAGTTGCTTGTTAAGTCGGACTGAAACACACCATTTGACTGATAATCAATCATTTTGCCATCTTGAAAAATAAAAAAGGGCTTCAGGAGGCGAATGATCTCATGACAATATGTAATTAAAATGCCCATTTCCGTCAATTGACATTAATGACTGTATTATTTCTCACAAACAATAAATCCCAATACAGAAGGGAAAATATGAATAATTAGAAGAGAGTTGGAAAGCTTGATTCATATGAGTAAATGAGGAACGGTGGGTTTGGTACTCTCTCCAAGTCTGAACAAGCGCATGCAACTCTTCTTGATCTGCTTCATGATCTTCTGCTTGCAAGCACTAACCCTGGACACAAAGAGCGTCAACAGCACGCCCTTCCTCATCTTCTTCAACCTCTTGCCGACCCTCATCTTGAGCCTGCAGAACCTGATCCGCAAGAAAGACGGCCGTCTGATTCGCGGCTCGCGGTCCGCTCTCTCCAGCGCTTTGTAGATCAAGAACTGAGCCCTCCTGTGGCTCGCCTCCTCCGGGTCTTCCTTCTCCATCTTGGAATAAGCGTGCGGTCCTCTCAAGATCGACATCTCGATATCTCTCTGTCTCCTGAGAAAGCTTCTTGTCTTTTTTAGATGGAGAATTGAATGTTGATGTGTGAGATTGGAATGGTTTGAAGTTTTGAGCCTGAATATATATAGGGGGAGCGTGAGATTGAAAAGGGTTGATGATGAAGATGATGAAATGGAGGCACTGTAATGTGCCGAACAGCTCAAAAAATTAAAAGAAAATGAGAAAAATAAAAGAGAAGGAAAATAAGACTAAGATGGCCTGACATTTGATCTCATGTGGAAGATTAATCTATTTATCAATAATCTGGTTTTCGATCTAAATTTCATGAAGATTGCTCATTAATCTTAGACTAAGGACCATCCGGCCAATGAATAAAGAACATACCATGTTATGTCACTCATGGCCATGTTATAGGAAAATTCTCTTCTGATTTAATTATTTTCGATTCGATGGGAGAACTTATAACCATAATATAGAATATGGTAAAATATATACTCGTTGATTTATTACATTGACTTCGAAATATACAAAAGCAAAACGATGATAAAAGCGAGACATTGATACTACTGAGGACCAAGCATGTATTAATCAAGCAAAGTTATAAGAGGCCCTTTCAATTCTTTTTCTAGTGGTCCGCTTACAGAGTGATTCGAATTATGAAAATCAAAATAAGACATCAAGCGCAATCATGTCAAGAAATAAGTGAGATGAACCGATCTACACTTTTACCTCGTTATCGAATTAAGGTTGGCAAAAAACTATTGAATTATTCTAATATGGGTATGGCTTAAAGATCTGGATTTAAACCTCATTATTCGCTTTGTACAAATTAGGATTGAGCTGCAACTTTTTTAGGCTGATGAATCTGATAAAAAAAAAAATACTTAGGACAAAATGTGAAAATTGTACTTTTAAGTACTATTCATTAGAACTACCGTACCAATCATGTCCCATTTTTTTTTTTTGGTCAGAATCATGTCCCAATTAAACAATCAAGAAAATAACACTGAAGGAGACAGAGTCACATTCAAGATCTCCAGCTGTGTTATCAGGACACCCATCAAGTGAAATTCGCACCTAAGTCGGCAATTATTTTTCATTTTTTAATACTCTATTTTTTTTTGTTTTTTCTTATATTTTCTTTATTTCATTTTCCAGCTAGTGGGGGGTTGATTTAGGAGAGCACCGAAGTCAAAAGAGGCATCAAACACGATGGCCTGCCTTGCCTAAAACAGACCAAGTTTTCCAAGCTTGGAAACCCATCATGTCCACAAAATTAATTATATAAAAAAAAAAAAGTGGGGGCTCTTCAAAAAAAAGTGGAACGACGAGAACCAAAAAGCAAGAACTTCTTTTCCTCAGGCTGAATAATGCAATTTTCTAATTTTTGTTGACCAGGATTTTGAGTAGCTAAAGTGAGTGTGATGGCTCATCAGGGGTCGTATGTCCAAATGCTGCCGCCGGCTCTTTTGAAGGCCTTTGTGATTTATATAATATTTCGTCTAAACTTTTATCTCGATATTAAAAAAAAAAGTAAAAGAAGAAGACAATAGACACTATTAATAAGATGATCTAACAAATCTATTATGTTCATGGAACACATGTCATTGCATTTGAAAGGGATAATGACTCCCTAAATTTTAGCCCAATATAGTCTCTGAACTTTTAATTTGTTCAATATAATCCCTGAATTTCCCTTGACTTTTAATTTATTTAATATGATCCCTAAACTTTTAGTTTGAGTTCAATCTATATGAAAATGTTCAATAATATCCCTAAACTTAAGTTAATGGAAGGACAACTTTAAACATTCTCATATAATCTAAAGACTAAATTGAACAAGTACCGAAAGTTCATGTATTACATTGAACAAATTTAAATTCATAGACCACATTGCACATTGAGCTAAAGTTTACGGATCATATTAAACAAATTAAAAATTGAGGGACCACATTGCACATTCGACCAAAGTTCAGGGACCATTTGTATCACTTTCCTTATTTGAAATTCATATCCAAATCCTCCCACTCCGAATTCAATCTCAAACGGCGCACCACGTGAAGAACTAGTTTCATATTAAGGAAGAATTTGGTCCGGCGGCCTGCTAAAATTTGGGTTGAAGACCAAATCCTTATCGAAAGTATCACTTCAATGACAGGGCATATGCTTCTTGCAAGTCTCAAGGATTTTTGAAAAATGAGAGATGATGTTGTCGTAGTTCTTGAAAATCATCTGCCCTAAATATTTTGTTCAAGAAACTTGGCACCTTAGAGCAGCGTTTTATTTATTTATTTATTTATTTTATCTTTTCATGAAACAAAAAATGCTAAAATTTCCCTTTTGATTTTTTTATATCCGGCGCATGGCAGTTGGCAACTCCATTAGAATGGGTCCTAACATGGCACAACCAAATGTGCAATTTTGCCAGCCAAACATGAAATCCCAACGTGACATTTGGCCACCGTTACAAGACCAACCCACCTTGCGATCCTTAACAAGGACAGAAGAGGTCTGTTCAATCCCTTCTCGTGCTTGTCCCGGCTTGCACAAACTATAGCCATTGTCCTTTCGGCTCAACATGAACATTCGAACAAAGGAAACACAACGAGTGAAAACATTGACCTTAGTCACCGTCGTGTAGTTCACTACCCGAGCAAAAGAGGGAATGCTTGGCCCGAGATATATCTCCCGATCTCCCTCGACCAACCACGTCAACCCACCATCCGGGAGGGCCGACAACGGACACGACGCTGTACAACATGGCTGAGGAAACCCGCAAGGGCCACGGCATTACTAAAGGAAACAAAAGCCAGACGCCTAAACAAGCTGATCAACCGGGCTCGAAGTCTGGGGATTTATTGCCGCTCATATCCTAAGGTTCAGTGAATGAATGGTTACCGTGTCAATGCGCTCGTAGTCGCACAAACTTTTGTTTTACTAATATAATTAGTTTTTCCAACATCTCCGGACATGTCACAGAACAATCACTCTTCCTTAAGGTTGGCATACCGTGCCACTTAAGTTATTCTGAAGACGCTTCTCCTCCAAAATCAGCATGATATCCATACACCAGATCCGAAGCTTTTTACTCATACCTAGTTGGAGTGCACAAACCAATTCAACGACAACATCAACAATACTGCAAGTCAAAGAGTCGGCATGAAATCACCTGTTAGCCGGTGTCGCTGATAACCCACAAGCACAGTGACCGAACAAATGTAGAGCGTGGTTTAAACCATCAAATTAAATGCCAGTTTAAAAAGCGAATGGGTTCGGCACTTCACCTCATGGACGAGATGCCCCCCACAAACACACATTCATTGAGACTCTCAAGAGAAGATTAACATGACACTATCTAATCTGGTCAGCTGCAATAATGTCGCATCTAACACAAAATATCACGGAAATACCCGAGAGGGAAAGAAGGCATCAAGAACACAAAAAGAAAGCAGTACAATAGATGAGATATTCGGACAAAAGATTCAAAGGTTTTATGTCAGTGCGAAAATTCTAAGAGGACAAACTAAAAAAGACTCGCAATAGGCAAGAAAGAGAGAAGGTAGAGAGAGGAGCAACTTCCATTTACGGGCAAAGCACAATAACAGAATACCCCGAGATTGGCCAAATTCTCAACTATAACCTAATTGTTGTTGTTGTTGCTGCTGCTGCTGAGGCTGCTGATAATTTGCATATCCAGCGTAATTGCCATAGTACATGTTGGAATCTTGCGGAGCTGAACCATATCCATAGTTTTCATAACCAGCGGCGTATCCATAATACCCTCCATACTGGCTCGGATCTGACTGGGGCTGAAAAACGGACACAAAGATCACATGTTAACATAAGTGCTGCACAGATATTTAAATACAAGGGGGAAAATTGACCAACAAATTATCAAATCATCCAAATTAATAAACAAACCTGTTTGTTTGCAGGACTCCGGCCCCATGAAAGCCGAATGCTCTGTCCTCCCAGCTGGGTTCCATTCAACATTCGCAAAGCTTCCTCCGCACAGCTTCTGGTGTATCAAACAATCAGGCAAGAGAAATATGATTTTTGGTAAAAGGTGCCATCTCACAAATTGATAAACTCGGGTTACCTATCGGCAAACTGAACAAATCCGCACCGCTTCCCAGGTGGTATTTTCACCTGGACAATTTCACCGTACTGTCCAAAAACTTGTCTCAAGTGGTCATCGGTCACATTGGGATCTAGACCACCAACAAAAACCTGAAATGAAAAATCTTAGTGACACCCATTATAATAGACTGGTTTTCTTAATACTGGAAGATGAGGAAGAAAAATTACAGTTTTATTATTGGGATCAGTCTCATTTGGAGTAACTTGAGTGTTCTGGTAAGATGCTGCAAATAAGTAAACAAGCTCATAAATAAAACAATGAAGAGAATTTGTATCGCCATTTCAAGTGAGGCGTCTCTTTTGAGAAAAGTCAAATCGGAGTGTCTCCAGAGGCAGGTTTGATCTATTGCTTATGGTACTTACACAGACCAGATGTCAGTTTCTGCCTTGCCCAAAAATTATCAAATCAACAAACAGCAACACACTCACATACTAAAGAAAGACCCAAATAATAAGTCAAATAGTTGTCCAAATAATCATGCCATTAATGATGATGATTATGATGGTTATAATGCCACCAAAGTCACTACTAAAAGATCCGATGCCTAAATACACCATACAGCGCCGGAGACAACTGAGCAAAGGATAGACTGAAATAGCATTAAGTGTTTTCCTTTTCATATGCATCTAAACAAAAAGAAACCAAGGACGGCACACTAGATATTCCATTTCGAAAACCTACACAAACTTGCTCAAACAAAACCCACAACTGGTGAGGAAACAAAGAACAAAGTTTTCAAGCAGCAACTATATTTAGCCGATAAATCAGATTAATCCGCAACAAGTCACATTCAAAACCTAGAAATGGAACTCTATATTTCCATGCAGGGTCTATTTGGCCCAAACACCAACCGCAACAATATGACTACCTTTTCTGTGAGATTACAACGACGACTCCCCATTTCTAGACCAGGCTATCTATACTATACAGCAGTTGACACTGACACAAAGAACATACTGATATTCAACCAACAAAATAAGCTCCCAGCCAGAGTACAGGCCAGAATAATTAATCTTCAGGCCTGATAGTAAAGGCATTTCCAATGGAGTCTATAGTAAAATAGGGAAACCCAGCAACGATATCAACAAAAGGAAACTTATGGTAAAAGTGGGCCATGATCATATGAGTAGTCTTTATTCATCAAGAACTGGAAGACTATTACCATAAAGGAAATGAAAGTTGAGCTAAAGAGTAGGCAAAAATAGATGCCAGGAGAATGACTCGATCAGCAACAGCTAGCCTGTCAGAAAGAATTTCGAGCACCTGAGCTCCAGGGAAAATTTACAATTTTAAAAAAATGACGACCCCAATTCAGAATTCGGCAATAAGAGACACAATAGGACAACTCTTGGTCAGTAGTAAGGAATTTAACAATGAACTCGAAAGAAATCTAGGAAAGGAAATATGGATGAAGAAATTGAAGAGCACGGAAACAAATGTAACTTAACCGCTGGCTCCGTAATTAACCAGTACAATATCGGAATGTAATCTCACTGGCTGCTAGAAGAATTAAACTGGGAATAAACTGAAACTGTAGCATCAGAATGCTACATGAATTTCAAATAAACAACATTACGTAAACAGGAACACTGACCTAAGTGAGGCCACGGACTAAAAGGACAACCATTTCATCTGAAATCAGTTCCAGGCCCCTATATGATAGAGCCTCTCGAAAGCCTGCTTTGAGACAATAGGAGTTCTATAAGTTTTGGAAGCTTAAATTGACAATACTTATTGAGCCCAAAGACTTAAAGGATAGTAACTTCGCAACTGCTGCTTGTCTTCAACAACAATACTGAGGCGAAGAAAGTAGATAACAGCACGCTAGGCATATTGTGGATCAGACATCAAAAAGGCAAAATACTAAGAAAGTCAGGGATCTTATATAAAACAAACAAAGAGATTGATATCACAACTAAGCACAACAGCAGTTTCACATCAAGATACAATATAATCTCACCTAGTGACTACTAACAAGTAACAACATACAAGACAAATTGCGGTAACATACCTTTTTGATACTGTTGCCCAGTAGCAATCTTCTTGTTAGTTGCAAGTCCAATACGCATAGGTCTTGTTGAAAGGAAGAATCCGTTCATCTCACTCATAGCACGTATCTGCTCACTTTCATCTGCAAACTTAACAAACCCATAACCCTTTGTACGGCTCGTAAGCCTGTCCATTACTACCTTTGCACTCCTAACAGAAGGATAGCGTCCCCTGAACATCTCTTGCAACATGTAGTCTGTAACATCTGAAGCCAAGTCCCCCACGAAAATTGTATATTCAGGGGTATCGTCCGCACGCTTTTCACCAGCACTAGCCCAGTTTAGTCTAAAGCTCTGCCCACCATTGGGCATGATGGCACCATTGTACGTCTGTAGTACTCTTTCAGCTGCTGCCCGAGTGTAAAACTCAATGAAACCATAACCTTCTGGTTGCATTGTTTGCTTGTTCCTGATAACCTTTACGTTGGCCACCTACATAAGAAACAGCTTCAAGAGGTAAGACACTTGATGTTCAATACTTACTTTGCAATGTTCTCGCGCAAAAATTCTCCGCCAGTATTGGAGTGAATCTAAGTCCAAGGTGAATGTTAGAATGTGAGATAAGCATCAGAAAAAAAGATTTCTTATCAACTTAAGATAGCACAGTAACCACCATTTTTCTCAGCTCTGCTCATATATTCCCCATGTGAAAGTTCTCATCCCCTCCCCCACCATTAGTCATCACGGTCTAGTGCATTAGTGATCCAGCTAATAAAAACTGTTGACACTCCAACAAAAAAAATGTAAAAGGCAAAATCTTGCTATATCATGCTTGCCGTTGCCATCTGCAACAACCAACAGCACTCAATGAACTGACGAAAACAACGTCCTCTCCACCTAGATCTCTTACCAGCTATCTTCAGCCGACCCATCCAATAAATCTACAAATTACAGTATGCTATCAATGCCTCGTTCAAACCACACACTAATAAGAAACATGAGCATTCATATTAAAGTCTAAAGCAAAGAATTTTCTACACAATCTCCTTTGGTAGGATCAAAAGCTCTCCAACTTCACCTATTACAAGCAATCTTTCACAGTCCCATCTGCTAACTTTATTCTATCGTCCAAAATCAAATGAATTTATGCCAAACTGCACACGCACACAAAATTACTCCTTACACTATGATTCTTCTTATCCAAAGGAATCGAATTAAGGAGACCACCCATATATCAGAAGACTAAACGACAACATATCGAATGAAAACTACGAAGGAAAAGCTGACAATCAGACATCCCATCCTGATCTCCAATAAAATCGCACGGTCACCAAAGAACTAATAGATCGGGACGCCCAACAAGAAACAAAACCGACAAGGAAAAACAGAAAGATTTAAGCTTTAGACCTCTCCAGTGGCGGCGAAGCAAGTGGCGAGATAGCTCTCGTCCATCCAGTACTGCAGATCACCGATCCAGAGGGTGCGAACCTCGTCACCGCCGGCAAGGGGAGCAGCCTGCTGGGGCATCGGGGGCTGGGGCTGGGGCTGGGCGGCCCACATCTGCGGCGGAGGGACCTGCTGAGGAGGAGCGGGAGGCATCATCATGTAGGGCGGTTGCTGCTGGAGGAGTTGCGACGGTTGCTGCTGTTGGTATTGGTACTGCTGCTGTTGATCGAGTGGAGGAGGGACCATGCCGGTTGCAGATGGTTGCATCATCGTGAGAGAGAGAGAGAGAGAGAGAGAGAGAAACCCTAGAAAAGTGGTGGCAAGGAGAGGTTGGAAATGAGAGAAGAAGAGGAGATGAGGCGAAGGAGAGATTTTTCAGAGGGGTTTTAAATATGAGAGAGAGAGAAGGGTGGCCGAGTAAATATGACATAATATCCTAAAAAATTTTCAATTTTAGTTTTAGTTTTAAATCTACTCTAAAAAAAATTTATCTAGCAAAAAATTTCAAACTTTAAATTCAGTCTCAATTATATCATAAATTTATTTTGTTTCATAAAAAACCCCAACTACAAATACAATCTCAATTCTACCTTAAATTTTTTTTGTTTCATAAAAACATTCGGCTTCAATTCCAATTCCATTTTTACCCTAATATTTTTTGTTTCATAAAAAAATTATCAACATTTACTTGAGTCCTAGATCAGTCCCCATTAACCCTTCGTTTTATTGGATATGAAATTTGGGTAAAAACTAGATCAATTATGGTTAGCTTTCTTTAATTGATTTTACTTATAAGAGAGTCTTCATTCCATCTCGCTTGGGGATCTTCGATTTTGCGCTTGTTCTTTATTCTCTTGTGCTCGGGAATGTTCCAACTCTAGCAATCAAAGAGCTTACGCACGAAACACTTAGCTTGGAACGCTCGAACAGCTCATGCTTAAAAGTTTTCAATCTCTCAATTGTTAAAGAGAAACTTTGGATAAAGAGTTAAAAGGGGCAAATTTATGACTCGAGTAAATGTTGATGGTTTCTTATAAGACAAAAAAAAAATTAGGTTAAAATTGAGACTAAATGATAGAATTAGAACATAACCTAAAGTGGGGGGATTTTCATGGAAAAAAAATTTAAGTAAAATTGAGAGCAGATCTAAAGTTTGGGATTTTTTATGAAATAAAAAAAAATTAAGTAGAATTGAAATTGAACCTAATGTTGAGACCATTTTTAAGGAATTAGCTCCGTAGATATGTTGGCGTAGCAAGGTGGGGGAAGATAATCAAAAGCTTTCCTTTTGGAGGTGCGGCTAGGTGCACCACCATAGTATTTCGATAAGACCTTATTAATGAACGACGAAATCCAATTTGAAATGGATCACCAAAAAATCATCTTGATGAGTAAGGGCCTTTGAAACCTTGTTCAAATCTAACCAAAATAAAAACCTTGTTCAAGTCGAATCACGGTTCACGACTGAAGATCCGGTAATGTCTAAAGACGAACCCCCAACACTGAGGTCAAGGCTTAAGAAGAGAGGAATAACCACGTGTAGCCCATCTAAGACGATGGCCAAGTCTTATGTGCTGCAAACCGCGAGCCTCCTAATTCTTGTAACCATGATTATGAGCAATACTCTTCTGTGATTTTGATGTGCACGACCTAACAATCAACCAAGAGCACATTTGGCAACGATTCTGATTCAAAAAATCAATTCTGTTCAAAATCAATTCTTTCTAATTCTGATTCTTAGACGAATTTCAAAGAATTAGAACGCGTTTGGTAATTACACAAAATTTATATGCCCAGAACATAAACGCATTTGGTAACTTCACATAATTTATGTTCATAGAAATAATGTCTCTTCCTAATTTTTTTTCATTTAAGTCAAATAATTACTTTTTGTCACTATAAAAATAACTATGCCATCACACAACTACAATCATAAAGAAAAGTGAATTTTGTAACATATCAAATAATTACTCAATATGGTCTATAGAATTTTGACACATGCTCAATTTAGTCCATAAAATATATGAAGATGTTCAATGTTGTCTTTAAACTTAAATTAATGGAATGCAACATTGAACATTTTCATATAATTCAGGAATTAAATTAAACATATATCAAAACTTCAATGACCACATTGAACAAATTACAAGTTTATGAATTACATTACACATTAAGCCAAGCTTCAGAATTTATATTGTATATTATATCAAAATTCAGGGATCATTTATGTGATTATTCTTCAAACTAATGACACGTTGTTCTCCTTAATATGGGAATCACCCTCCAATTCTATGAACTAGGAGGAATAAAGTGAACTATTATGTCGGCCGACAAATGACCCAATGAGTAAAACTTTGGTCGATCAAACTTCAAAGCTTCAGAAAGCCCACAACTCCAACTGGGCCGTCAGTCTGGCCTATAAATAGCAACAGCACCATAAGCCCTCTCTCCATCTCGAGTTGCAAATCTCTCCCAACGGATACCAATTTTTCTCATACAACTCATCAAACCAAAAGCTTCCTCTTCTGAATCCATGGAGATCCCAACATATGCATCACCTTCATGGAGCCACCTCTTCACATCTCCTCTTCTGTCCCCCTATCACTTCATCCCAGAGAACTATGTCCACTGGGCACAGACCCCAGAGTGCCACGTCTTCTCTGCTGATCTTCCAGGTACGCAGTCATCATCATCCCGAAAAACACCACCAAATCTCTCGCCTTTCACAATCTTTCTTCTTACCCATTTGAGTTCACAGCTGGTTTTGTGCTCTCGACTGATAAAGATGTGACCTTTTTTCCCTTTCTGTTTTCTGAAATGGGTGTGGCAGGTGTGAGGAAAGAGGAGATAAGAGTGGAAGTTGAGGACTCGAGGTACCTGATAATAAGAACGGAAGCTGCGGAGGAGTCGAGAGAGCCTGACAGGAGCTTCATGAGGAAGTTCAGGCTCCCTAACCTGGTGGATGTGAATGGGATTTCTGCTGGGTATGAGGATGGGGTCTTGACTGTCAAAGTGCCAAGGTCTCTTGCCAGGAGGGGTTTCCTTATTGACCCGTCTGATGTGCCTGACAGACTTGAGGTTCTTGCGAGGGCAGCTTGAAGTTTATAAAGAAGTTGTCTCTAGCGCATGATGGTTATATTAGGTTTTTTGAGTCGATGGATTTGATTCTAGGACATTTCTGGGATTGTTGGGTTGTACAAAATTTGATTGGCATGAGATGGAGAACGTCAACTCTGTTCTTCTGAATCATTGTTCTGGTGCTAATTTGCCAAATCATGGTTGGCCCTGTTGGTGTTTTCCAACATTCGGACAGGAAAATCGGGAAAGAAGTTAGGAGGATCCTTTCTGAATCTGAATATATTGTCTTGACTCTGATTCCTGAATCAAGTAAAGATTCCAATCTCACAAAAGCGTTGATGTGATCTCGTGTCTCCCTCCAAGTTCCAATAAGGTTTCACAGGGCAATTGGAACATTTTTTTTTTTGGGGGGGGGGGGTGTTTGGTTGCTCTGTCGGATTTCAACGGCTGCGGAGGGAATTGCCGCCGGAAAATCTTGTGGCTGCAAATGCAAGTTGGAGTACACTATGTGCTGTATACTGTGTAGCATTATCTCTTCATACTATAATTGCTTCAGATGCAGGTTGTCCAACTTAATAACCCCAGTGGAGTCTAAAGAGAGAGAGAGAGAGAGAGAGAGAGTGAGAGCAAGTTGCCAATTGGCCATGTAATGCATCATTCTTATGAAAAAATGACCCAATAGGCATATGGCAGCTGGCACTGTACTATGCAGCAACAATTAATTATGTTTAATAAAGAAAAGCTTGATGTTTGTGGCAAGAAAAATCAGTACATTATATTACCTTCTTTTTTTTATATAACGATAACTTCTCAAGCTTTCACGTAGGAATTCTATACAGCCAATCAAAATACTCAAAGCAATCCCTAATCACCACCGTACCACCAAAATCCGAATTGAAATAAAACCAAAGCATTCATAACGTTTGGTGCACTCTCCTTTTCTTTAGTTGCTTAGTGAAAGTGTCCTTAGAGCTTTGGAAAAAGTAAATTTCATGTCATGCTATTTTCAAGGAAGTATATTGGTAAGCGACCATGACCAAAAAAAAAAAATCAAATTGTTAAGTGACAAACTAAGCCGAAAGGCACTTGCAGATTGCAGTTGCAGTTCACGAGCAACAACTACGGGAACTTCACTTCAGCCTCCAACTTTGACTGAGAAACCGGCAAGCACAACCATTCACACCCATGAATCCTTTGTGCCTTCCATTTTTATATACAAGAAAACCAATCGATCCCGAAAAGGGTATGAATTGCATCACGCATAATCCAAGAAAAATTCCAAGAAGAATTTAAGTACACGAGGAAATGTCACTTGTTAGCACCAATCAAGGCAATTGGTTATGACTGTCGTGAAAGTATGTGCAACTCCACGCCTTCGAATGCCGACGTTAAACTAGCAAGTCATCAGTTTCAGAAGCTCGGCCGCCTCCTTCAACCTCCTTTCAGTGTTCTCTTTCGCAGCAACAACCCGTCCATTTCTATTAATCACGAAAGGGTATAAATCAGAAGTATAGCCTCAAAGAGCAGTTAAATCTCAAAGCAGTAATACCTTTTGTCGTTGTGGACTCTCCTTGTAAGTTCTTCAACCAGACCATTCAGCCTCTTGAGCAAAGAAGGTGATTTATGCAGAGCTTCCGCACCTTTGTTGCTAGTACACGTCTTTTTCAGCAGCTCAGAAGCAATAAAGAATCCATCCTCCTTGTTCCTGAATGTAACCCAGCAGAAATTACCAATCATGGTTCATGTCTTCCTTATGTTCGACAAGAAATTCATTTTCGTGTAGAGTTGTAGTGATTGTCCACGACCATACCTTAGCAACTCAAAGAAAATGGTTTCGATAGATCCATGACTGTCAATTAACACGTCAAGCAATTCCGTATAGCGGGCTAGGTTCCCGAGTGTAGACAAAGCATGTTTTAGAACCTCCTGGTCAGGAATACTTCGGGTCATCGAGCGAATAAGTTTCAACAATTTGTCAATTGCTCCTGCCTCCACAAGTTGCTCACAACACTTCTGAGAATGTCGAGTTGCCATGTCTAGAAGAAAAGCATCACCAAACCACTCCAATCAGTTTTTAGAATTTGTTTAAATATTTAGTCCACTATAGCTTAGCTAGCCTTTCAACACAAAAAGTTCAGAAAAGTTCTCGAAATATTACTTACCTAAAGTGGCACAAGTATGCAGAATGCTGCTGACACTTCTAATATTCAGCAATTCAGAAAGTGCTGCTTTAAGTCTGTTTATGATTCGCATGTTATCATCCACATTCTCGGCTGCCTTCTGCACTCTCAGGCGCAAGTCTGCAACCTGAGCCCTCGACTCTTTACGTGTAAGATAACCTTTCCAGTATGACTGCAGAATTCCAAATCAAATAAGTTTGAAACAATCATACCAAAGTAACAAGAGCAAAACATGATGTTGATGTGGAAACACAGATTAACCAAGGGCCAGTCGTGGTAAAATTGAATCCCACAAATGATAGATGGGGTATTCCCAACTAGGGGTATCAACCACGATAAGGGAATAAAATTGGAATTCTGTTCTGCTTCTGAATCAATACAAAGTAGAAAGCAAAAAGTATAGAATGAGTTAAAAGACAGTATTGGCCAACTTTAGGAGAGTCGGGCCCTGAAAGTAGGAATGAAGAGTTCACCTGGATTAGAACAACATGATCCCTCTCTCTTGCAGCTTTCCGCTTTGTAATCCACCCACGAGCATAGGACTGAATGACAGTCGCTGATTTACGTCTCAATCTTTGCAAGAGAACACTTCTCCACCATCTCTGCAGTCGTAAAATAGATGAAAGTGGGATCTTGATTTCGGAATTCTGAGAATAGCCACTTGTGGTCTGTATAGTGGAGCTAAAGTTGACAGTCCTAGAGTTTAAAGGCCCTGAGGTACCCGACAAGAACCAAATTTTGTCAATATAGTACAGAGAAAGGACATGTTGCACGGTAAAGAGGCTACAAGTATACATGAGAGAGATTTACTAGTACCTATGAGACTCTTCCGTGTTATTTGTCCCCTTACAAAGCTTTGAATGTCAGCATTTCTGCAGTTACAAAGAACCTTCTGGCAAATAGGGCGGCGTGCAGAACTCTGGATTATGATAGCAGCCTCTCTCCGAGCTAAAAAGTCTCTTCTTATCAACCAACCACGGGACCGGCTCTGAATTTATTTAGAGCAAAGCAATTAGCCTCAAAAGTAACACCTCTCTATTATTAGATTGCGATAGTCAATGGATGTGCAAAATAGACATTGTTGTCTAATAAAAGAGTGGCTTACTTATGCCATGCGAATGGAAAGGCACATATTTCGCACAAAACAAGTGCACAATCCTACAGATGCTATACCTGGATTTGAACAATAAGGTGGAGACATCTAGAGTACCATCTTTGGCAAATCCATCTACGAGCATGACATTGGATTACGATGGCTGAGTTAATTGTGACTTTCGCACGTTGTTTCAACCTCCAGCGTCTAAGGCATTGAAAATTACTTTGGATCATAAGTGCTGCTTGTTTCTGATTCAAGTACTTCCTTCTTAAGAACCAACCACGGACATGAGACTGGATCTTTATAGCAGCGCAGTACATATTATTGAGAGAATTCCGGAGACGAACGTTCCGCCAAGCAAGCTGAATTTGAGTTGCAGCTTTTGTTCGAAGAATTGTTAAACTCGTTTCTGTGCACGTTTCAAAAACCATTTCAATGTTGTGACCTATTTGAGAGTTCTTAAATATAGCAATTGACCTCAAAGTGCACCCTGGTATGCAATCACTAACAAAAGCAGTATTGCCCAGGTTAGTGATGATGTGCCACATAAGATGCAATACCTTCATGATGACATCCCTGAGAGATCCATTTCCTTGCTGCTCGCTGGATAAGCAATACTGACCTTCTCGTCTTGACAAAGTTATGCCTGTTAAAAATAAGTAACAAGTATCTCCCATATGTTTCTGAACTCTTCCCTCTACCTGCACAAGAATCTGACAAATCATGAAAATAAAAATATGTAATTGAGTAACACTAGATGATTATCCGAGAAGGTCATTTACCGCATAGAAATTCATCCACCTCAGTGACAAAACTTCTGGTGAGCAGCATTTTCTGCCTGACAACTAACCAAGCCCGAGTAGCACTCTGCAGCAAGGAAACCGCATCCATAATCTTCAAAAACTTACGACGTTCTATCATTCCTCTGTAGCGGGACTGGATAAGACAGGCGGCATCATCTGAAAGCATTCGACAAGTATTGGAGATTCTATAGTTGCGCTACATAATCTCAACAATTGATCAATGCAGAGAACCAATGTCAAAAAAAATTAAAAGAAACAAAAGAATCGGATTTCGCAACTACTGGGAGAAGTGAATGCCTAGAAGTAATATATTTTTTAGAAGTAACTCTATATTACTCATAGTGGTTTGGTGATTGACTACCTCTTTTAGGTTTATTTTCTGATTTGCTGATTGGGAAGACATCAAGAGCAAAATTTTGTGGATTTGAAATGCTTTTGAAGTCCTTCTCAGCCATACTTTGCCACCAAGCCTGGATGGCCTTGAACCTCTTTGCCGCTTCTATTGCTGAAAAAAAAAGATACGGGTATTTCAAATATTAAGCCAGTGAATAAAATGTTGAGTAGGAGCAGCCGAAAAGTCTCAAAAAACATAAAAGTAAGGATAAAAGGAAAAATTCCCTTGCCCAGTGTAGTTTGCCTCGAAGACTGGTTCAACATAAAAGTGACAGATTTCAATACAGATTGTTTCTTATTTTTAGATGCTCCACTAATCAATAAAATCTTTAAATCATCCCATAGTCCACAATTACAAAAGTTCATAACAGCACATATTTATCAATCTCTATCTTCATGATTTTTCCATGCAATGATAAACTCTCTACTTCCAAATGTTAATATTCATCGAGTTAACACCATGTTTAAGAGCTATATCTCAAGGTGGTATCCTTAAATGAGGTCCAATCTGTAACTTTACAGCTGAAGAAGTTTGACTAAGGGAAGACAACTTTTTCGAAACATTATTCTTCAGACATAGTTTGATATTGCAATTTCAAACGTAAGAGGGTTGACGTATCTAGTGAAAGCCAAAAAACTAATTTGAACTTGGGCGTAATTACAAAAGAAATAGGACTCCACAGAGCGGACAGATGGATGACTTGGATATAGCTTTAATGAGATCAAATCGGAATAATATAAGGCTCTGATGGCACACGGCACCTATGGTACAAACTATATTTTAATTGTTATAAATTAATAGAAATCTGACAGCTAGCCAGCAGTTCTACCTAAGCTCTCCGGACTATCAGTATGCTAGCATACACACCTTCGTTGCTCAGCCCATCTGCATCTTCCTTTGCTAAATTAGAATTGACCAAACACCGTTGATGGCTTGAGTGTCTTTTCTCCAAATGACATGTGCAACTTAAGAGCTTATGAAAATTCAAATGATCCTGCTCGGGAGAAAACTCAGCTGTAACTTCTAGAGTACAGTTTTTAAATAAAAGGAGAAAAGGAATAATTTATCTTCGGGGATAGCAGATAAACCATTACCATATTCTTCTTCATAACCAAATGACGTGCGAGGAACACCAACAAAATAATGACACTGCGACTGTTACACACACCATGATGCTCTAGTATATCACTTGTCTGCAGAATCTGTATTAGCAAAATTAAAAGACGACTAATTAAAGCAATGGACAACACAAGAAAGTCCACATGCTGTAAAAAGATGTCAGCAAATGCATATAAAGGAGGAGCCTAAAATTGGACCATTTGTGGTGGTAGAGCTGACATGCATTTATATGGAGTTAATGACGCAACTGTTTGCAAAAAGTTTACAGAACAAACACGCTGAGCATACCATTCTAAATGAGAAGCAAATATCATCTCAAACCACATGCAACCATGCATATCATTTTCAAATCTATCAATCTTGTCTAATCCAGGACATTAATGGAAATCTATCAACGACAAGATACATTTAAGGTCAAGCCCTCTTTAATACAAGACTTGCATGCAACTTGATTGAAAATTTTACCACTAGAGGAGGTACATTAAATTCACAAGTCAAAAGTGATGCACAAATCACAGGCTGCAAAACTATCCTTGCAGTGGAGGTATCTTAAGTATACACTATAATGCTTGGTAAATGCCAAAATGAAATGCCAGGCAGTATCATAACTACAATAGGGAGAAAGCCTCACAAAGAACACGCACTTAATTACATCCATAACTTCAATGGAATATCTAAATCATGGATCTTAACAGGAAGCAAGGATGACAGATGCCATGAAGACTTCTGAACTACTTTTCTAACTTTCAGAAGAAACATATATAATGTGAGGTATCACGTTGGAGAATCTACCATAAAGCATACCTCAGGAAAATCTCCAAGTAAACCTGTCAATTTCTGTGATAAAATAAAATTGTGCACTGCATCTGTATAATCAGCAGCAGTCATGATTGATTCTTCACCTCTTGCTCCATTGTTGTCCTGAATAAACAACAGCAGTGTCATTCATCTGAACAAATGACACTAGTGTTATTCAAAAAAGAATGCATTAAATTATTCATGTCAACAAAAGATAGTTCCAGGCGACCTTTAAAGGACAAGAGCGATGAAGTTCCGTGCGAAAGTAATAGTCAAGCAAGCACCATATGGCTTTTCCGTCAATCAAGGAATTGAGATTGTCAATCTTGAGGCCGTAACTGTCGCAAATTGCCTGCAAACATGCAATGGCAACGATCAATTGAACCAATAGATACGTGCTTAAAAGGCTGAAGAATGAAGGCAAAGGCAATACAACCCAGGAGGGCCAGGACCAACGTCTCTGATGGTCATTGCAGAAAGAAAAGATACAAAGTTCAACACTTAACAGTAAAGGTATGGGATTAATAAAGTATAAATCATAACCCTACATTATAATAGAGAAAGTCTGATATAAATATCTTTGAACAAAAAGGACGACAAAAATTCTATTGCCAGATGTTCCAATTGACGGCAATATAGAGGTTAGACTATAATATCAGAATCAAACAGAATCCCACTACAATATGTTTAACACAGAAATACCTGAATCCAGTTTAAGATGATGTCCAGCAAAGTGCAGTCATAGATGATTAATTTGTCCTGCAATGTAATAAAAGGAAACTTTATCATCTTTCCGAAACCAAAGAAGGAAGAGGAGGGGAGAACGAGCTTAATGTACAAACCCACACATTTAAGCAACTGGACACAACTAGGGACTCGCATGCACATGATCCATCATGCTATGTAAAATGGGATGTCATCCAGTTTTGGACATACCAAAGAGACTCCACGAACTCGGAAAACCTCCTCCACTAGAACCTCTTTATCAATAAGAAGAGGTAGCTGCAGTTCCATTGAAAAGGATATTATCCATATACCAGAATTAACAAGCAAGCCATTTTTAGTTTAAATTTGCAAATCCAAGTTTCAGAAAGTAGAAGCAGACAAACCTGCAAGTGAAGAAACATGTTCCAGAGCAAAGAAAGGGTAAGTTCTTTATCTCCACAGGCAACGTCATCTGCTTCTATTGTCATGCCATCTTCATCCTTTAGCAGCACACCAGAATGTTTGAGATATTGCAATGCAATGCCACAGTTTGCTACATTTTTCTTCAGAGTGTCTGCAGGAACTACCAATTTCTGCACACATAGCATAATCACTAAAATATCACTAAAACTGTGGAAGAGAGGCTCTAGAGTCAGTTGCCACACAAACTTCATTTCCATTGAACATACCAACAGAATTGATGAGTCTTGCTTCAAAAGCTGGATAGCCCTACAGAGTCGCACCCCATCATGGAGATCCTCCAACACATCAGTTAATCTGAAGTCGTACTCAATCAGGGGGCACTATGATACGATAAATAACAGATCATGAATCAAATATTAAAATTTAGTAACTTATTGCATGTTATGCAACACTAATGTCATGACGCCTGAACATCAATGAATGCAGATGCAAATTTAAAGTAAAATGGTTCAGACTCCAAACCCACATTAGGACCCCATACTCTTCAGCATGAGGAAACACATGCAAAACAAATTGAACAAGCACAACAGATGGAGTGAGCATACCTGCTGATAAGATACTTTGAATCCTACAATCAGTAGATGTGCAAGAAGATTTCCTTCACCATGCATCACATCAGATGACAAGAAATCTAATTGTGAACCAGAAAGAGAGAAAAGTCAACCTACAATGGATAGAGTTAGTCATAAAAAAAGAGAAGAGGAAAAAAACTAAACTTTACCAAATAAGTAGCAGTTCAACCCTTACCATTAACCATCTGACGGCTTGATTTGATACTAGATTGAAGAGAAAATAATAAGGGAGAACCTCCGTCCAATCCATCAATACCATACTTGAGAGGAAGACTGCTTTTGGATTTAGCTCTATCCAGTATAAGAACAAGAAGCAAAAACCTTTTGAGTATGACATTCCCCAGAGACTCATAATAACCCGGTCTGTATAAGCCTTCCACCTTCTTATTATAAGCATATGCTTTTGCTAAACCCCCATGTGATAGAAACTGCCTTTCAATGACCAGTTTCAAGAATGCAATATCTTGATCAGACTCAACATCTCCATCAGGCAACAATGAATCGCCCCCAAGAATAATGTATAACCCTATCCTAAGCCAGAGTGGGTTATAGCAGAGGAGGATTCTAATGACCTTCTCCTTCATGCCAAAATCTGTAACTATAGGACAATGAGTCTTCATTTTAAGTCTACCATCATCAATGTTCTGCAAAAATTGGGGAAAAACTATTGAAAAAAAAAACATCTCCAAACACGAACAGTGAGATGACACAAGATGAATATGGCAACCATTTCCTTATCATTGAACTAAAGTAAGAGAACTAATGTGTTCAAGTTGTTCATTAAAATAAACGTGTCAGTCTTTCAGCACATTTCCTGTAGTACTTAGTCCAGTTTAAGAAAACCTTCCTAGATGCTGAACACTTAAACACTATGCAAACCACGAAATTCGCGTTTCAAAAATTCCCATCATACCTTTGTGACTTGGTTCATCACTTTAAAAATTTCCTGGCAACAAGCCAAGTTTAGATACACCCGCATCCTCTCCTTCAGATCATCGAAACTGCAAACGTCCTTCAACGAATCCCTCAACCTATCGAACTTCGTATTCGAGAACCCCTCTGGGCTCCCACCAACATCCTCCTCGTTCCGCCACCACAAGTCCCTCCTCCTCTTCGGGCTCGGCACCGCAGGATCGAACCCGACCCCAACCCCTGGCCAGCTCCCCCTCTTCCCCTTCACTGCATTCCCCTCATCAGCACGCCCATCCGAGCCCACCAACAGATCGCACCCGCACGACCTGGGGTTCCGGAACAAGAAATTGAGCCAAGCGGTGAGGGACTTCGCCAGCGTCCTGAGATTCTGCTCCTTCCTCAACTGAGCCTTGCACGAGGACCGCGACTGCTCGAGCTCGAACGCCTTGAGCCTGCGGTTAGCGGCCGCAGCGGATTGCTTCTGCCTCGACCGTGCGGCGGCGGGGGCGAGCGAGGGACGGCCCGCAGCGCGGCGGGTGGTGGAGAGAGGGACAGGAGTCTGCTTGGAGGCGGTGAAGAATTGGGGGTTCGGGGATTGGAAGATGGGCTTGCGCGAGGGCCGGCTCGGGGTTTTGAAGTTGGAAATGTCCTTGAGAAGCGGCGAAGAAGGAGGAGGAGGAGGAGGAGGATGGGAGGAAGAAGATGGCTGGTCAGAGAACGCCATTGATTTTGGCCGAAAGCTTCGAGTTTCTGCAGTGAAATGTGAATTTGGGGACGTTAGAGAGAGAAGATATGGAAGGTTAGAGAGAGAGAGAGAGAGAGAGAGCCCTTTGAATTTGAATTCTGCAAATGAAGGCGGGCGGAGAAAAAGAAAAAGTTAAAGCTGTGTGGGAGATGAAGCGGCGCGTGTGACGACGAGTGGAGCGCAGAGCGCGTGATGAAGAGGTGGGCCAAAAACACTTTTTTTAAAACTATTTTTTAAATTAATACAACTAAAAATCCTAAACTGATATATTTATAATAAATTTATTTCAAACTAATCCTAAATTGATACACCTGTGACAAATTTATCCTTCGTTAGAAATTACAGTAATTCAATTTCCTTGTTATCGATATCATTTCCTTTTTGGTAGACAAAAATGGTGTCCGATATATGTGAATTTCTTGTTTGAAATTCTTTCCCAAATTTGCTGCATGTCCTTTTATCATGTAGGTTTCGGTTGCCAATTTTAGTCCTCAATGGCAGATTGTGGTTAAAAAGACACCGTTATTAACGGTGCCGTTAGCTTAGCAACACTCAGCAAGAAAATAAAGCACCAAACATGATTTTGAAATACAAGTGTGGAAACGGTGTTAAGATGGGAATTCATAAGTGTCTTTCATTTGTACTTTTTTAGATAGAAAATATTATTTGATCCATTTTAAAGATTGTTTAGTCGACAAGAGCGAGCATCGGTCGAGCAATCTCTAGATTCCAGAGACAGTTTTTCACATAGAAAATTTATATATTTTACCATTGATATTCTCTATA
>BCNH02000004.1:6430771-6466563 GCA_001662345.2 Metrosideros polymorpha var. glaberrima | reverse complement strand
ATAGGGCAACTTGCTTGTTTTCCTCTATGGCTTTCTTGCCAATACAGATCCATTTCAAATGATAATTTCTAATCTGTCATCTATTTGGGTATTCAACATCAAGAAAAAGGTAGTCACGTTCAAATTAGGTCGTTTTCTAGTAAATTTTATGCAATGTGAGCAACAGGGCCGATTTGAACAGGCCCAAATTAGCATTACCAGATCGGGTCTAGGCCGGTTTTCACAATGACCCATTCAGTTCCCTGCCAGATCCAAGGTCGACCGGTTCAGTTCCAGGTTGCGAAAACCAAGGGCGGGTTTCAAGTTCCTAGTCTAAAACCTATCTACCATGAAATCGATCACCCTAATGACCAACATTATGGCTAGATGACTGTCAGTAGGAAAGGGTCAAAATCCACTGGAAATTCGGCTTGATCTCCAATCCATATGCCATTTCGCTTTGACACGGCGCGGGAAAATCGCGCACTCTCAGGATGAGAAGAAGAGTCAGCCATGTGACCTTCTTACCAAAAGCTCTGATCATGAAAATCACAACTAGGAATTGGTCGAGGGTAAGTAGTGCACCACCAATACGAGCCAGCGAAATAGCCACAGTAGCAACACAAGCACTGTAATACAAACATCAACTTCTTCCTTCAACTCCAAGAATTTGAAAACAGAGAACACAAAATCTGCAATAGCTCTTCTGTTAACACAGCTGATGTCGTTGCTATAAACATGAGGACCTAATGTCTGAAATCAGATTGACTCTTTCTTTTTCCAGATGCCCAACCCAATATCTGCACATGATTTATTATACAAACATGCAGCCCTCTCTTGTGCCCCTCGAACCCCGCCCAAAAGAAAGTGGATTAGAAGAAAGGAGAAAGACAAGTAAATCGAAAGTACCTCCCCTACAATAAATTACAACAGTAAAATGTAAAAAGAATTGCCGGCGTCATGAGCCATACCAGAATGATACATCTGGAATGTTTTTTTTTTTTTTGTTTTGTTTCTGGCTCTGCTTCCCATTACTCAACTTCGGTAACTCTAGCTGTCGAACCATGAAATCTTCAAGAGGACAAAAGAATAATTATCTACCAAAAAAAGGATTGACTTTGACTAGCGGATCGGATGGTATTGAGCCGATATCCTCTTGGGAGGCAACTTCCGTAAGATATAGAGGACTAAAGCTGAAGGTAGGATCTCAACCAGCTGTTATTTGAGAAACAGACATTTGAAGGATATAAACATTTAGTAACGGAACAAATAAATGAACCCCTCAAAGAAATGGGATAAGGAAGTACCATGTAATATAAAAAATTTAAAATCGGATGGTCCAAAACGTCGAGGGATGCGTCTGAATCGAATGCAGATAAAAGGACCTGCATTGTGAACTCAAATTTAGAGCTCTTGAAACAAACTCCAACCCTGACAAAATCGATATAATGGCGATTTATGTACAGGATCTTATTTCTCCTCCCCTTAAAAACGTTTTCATTTGCAGCTTAACACGCATATAATGAGTCTTGCTCAAATGGCAGGACCATGTTTCTTCAGCAAGAGGTATTACCAAGAAGACACTAAATGCCTATCTGCTATTGAACTAATGAAACCCTAGATACAAGCAAAGAATTCTCAATTGGTTATTGAAAGATGGTAACAAATCATGTCAAAGTAAAGGAAGTCAATGGTTACCAGACTAGCATTTAGAAGCTAGCATACTTATTAAGCAGGAGGCTTGAGAGAAAACAATTCCATAACACAAGCCACCTCTAAATAGTCAACGAACTCAAAACAACAGGGGAAAAAAGCTTTAGAATGCCAGCTCGTTAAGCTAGATACTGGGTATCTCTTCACTTTCAACTATATTTGCAGATTATCCTATCTCAATTTTCTTCAAATTTTGTTTGAACAAAGGTGTCTTAGTTTTATTCTACCAATGAAGTCTAGAGCAACAGCTTTGGCCTTCCTTCTCCTCTTGATAGTCCTTTACTGAAACTTCCTTTCAGCAAAGGCAGTGAGTACTTTTGGTGAGGAACTGCTATCGTAGACAAGCTACATATACCATAGACATAAATGGACAACGATTCACCAATACAATCTACCAGGTTAAGTAGCATATGTTAAAAGATGTAGAAGAACAATGAGAACTAGGACCCAGAAAGAAGACAAGGATTCAAGCTCTAGAATCACGTGCTTTCAAACAAATTTCCTGTGGCAACACATCTATGCTAGGTGTTTCCAATAACAGCCTGAAGTTGATATAGTAAAAGCATGAAAAACGAGGCTATCCTTTCTGAAACTTGTAGACTCAACAACAGACTTTGCATATCTAGAAGACTCAGTAGGTGCTTACCACGAAACATCTGATAAGGAAGCAGGTGAAGCATATGGCTGTGACAGATCCAACCTGCCGAAAAGGTGCACACCCCGTGTCAGGTAGTCAGGAAAATCAACCAAAAGCTACATTTGATTTGGCTTTACACATACACACCCAATACAATAGTGTTTGGCAGGATGGATGATCCTAGAAAACTTTCGTGTGTCAAATCATAAATACCCAATATAAATTTACCAAGACCTGCTTGAAAGTTGGATAAATTGGATACGTATCCACTTGAATAAAAAAAAAGTTGGATAAATTGGATACGTATCCACTTGAATAAAAAAACTTTCACCAGAACCAAGAAAATGGGAAAAGGGAAAAACAGGGAAGATGCCCCAGCGCTTGTGAGTGTTGAAAGAACACAGAACTTCACTTACAAACAAATTATAGTCTGATCCCAATATATCCAGCTTCTAACAAAGATATTAGTGACAGCACCAAGCACCAAGCAACAACCACCAGCAATACATTTCATATTTTCACTTTTAACTTCAGAGTAATCATTACAGATGTGTGCAATATTTAAAGATATGTATCTTAAACCAAGGCAAGAAGCAGAAGGAAGCGACACAACTAAGTTCTGATTAAAAACAAAAACTACCTCATGGAGCTTCTTCCTTCTTCCTTTAGATTCAATAGGAAACCGCCTCAGCATGAAAAACAACCTGGAATCATTTGACAACTACACTGATCACAAGGAGAAAATCAAACCACACAGAGTAAGCAGGACATAAAAGTTCCAGATGCACTGACTAGTAAGCCAGCACATCAACTTCTAACACTCACCTTCCTCCATAAAGCAAGAAGCCCAATGCAGCTAATATTGACACAACTGCGAGAAACAAGATTCTAGAATAAGTACCGAGCGGATATATTGATTAGGACAAAAAGAAAGCTCGAATTAAACTAACACATTCAGCCCTGCTAAAAAAAACTCTCAGTTTAACTCATGAAAAAGAAGTTTCTTTTTCTTCTTTCCCCCCTAACATGAAAAAGGTGTTAATCACCATACTTATTGCACTTCTGGGAGCAAGCTCAATCGGGATGTCTAATTGAATAGCTTATAATGATATAAGTTAGCTCACATCAGCTGTATCTGTTTTCTAGAAAAGCTTTCTTGATAGGTTTTGCTTTATGAAAAGGAAAGAAAAAGGAGATAAAGCAATGAAAAAGGAGTATTTAACCGAAAGCAGATATAGGCACAGTGCTGAGCAACTAGTTTCGAGAGCAGAACATGTGGTAGAAATACTTGTTACTTCCAAGCTCAAACTGTGTCATAAGTTCGACATTGACGTTCGACAATAACTATGCAGATCACTCTTAACTGAAACACGTCAACATATTCCTTCTCAAAACAAAATAAATATATAGAATCAAAGAAAATTCTCTCTCCATGCCATCGTGGGTAAGAGATGTCAACTGACCTGCTATAAATACCTTCCCAACAAATTCCACAACGCTGTTGTCATCTATCCACAGGTAAATCCAGATGCAAACCTGAATTCAATGTTTATATTGCTATGGTTAGAGGGGCAAAATTAGTTAGAGTCAATAACAAATAAATAATGCAGATTCTGCTTCAGTGACTGACTCATCATTCCCTGTGAAGAATTTAACACAGCTTTATTCATACACGATGCAGTATGGAAACTGATGGTGTGGCAGATATCACTAGCTAAACACGTGACTACCTTCATACAGGACGCGTAAGAGACAAATACTATTTTCTCTCTCAAAATTCCAATTCAGTAGATCCTTGACTACAAATTGTACTGGCAATTTTTCTAATGAAAAGAATAAGTTAGCCATAAGCCTTTCTTTGCCTTCAATGTTCTTGCAATAACCAAAACTGAGCGAAGCTGCAACCAGACTTGATTGAAGGAAATGACTGACACACAGCTCTTTAAAGACCAGTCAGACCCTCTATAAAACTTGCAGCATTAGCATGACATGATTATATTGACCAATGACAGTTACATACCAAAACTTCCAATTAAGAGACTGAGAACTTGATACAAAGAGAAGAAATATACCAGAATCTAAACATACAAGAAAGAGCACGAGTGCACATGTCACCAGTCCAATGAGTTATGTAAAAGATGCAGTTAAAAAGTGCAAAATCAAATTTAATAAGATGACAAATGAAAGGTATTGAGGAAAAGCACCTGGATGAAATATATGGCACCGTTGACTACAAGATAAACCGTCCTTAGTTTATCTGTTGGTAAACTTCTTGCCTGCTCATTGAGAATGATCTATGAATTATAATTATTATATACACTCACTATTAAGAAAGAAATGAGAAGGTGACATACTCTAATAGAGCATTAGAAGTGACATGAGATCATGCATCTCAGTGAGACAAAAAAACAAGGATGGAATTACTTGCCTGATGATATATTTCTGCCCAGAAGAGGACAAGAAGTGTGTATGTAGAGAAAAATAAGAGCCCCGGAAGATCCAACAGAACCCAAATAAGAACCTGCTTAAAGTTGCAGTTGTCCCACGTAAACAAGCTAGAAAATAACAATAGGCTTTGTAGATGCTAACAGTCGATGTATGATGTCCATGAGCATCTAAAGAAAATGCTAACTAATGTTATTATAACCAAAATGCTGTGAGTGTTCATTCCATTAGATACATTATTTTCTCTTGTTTGAGGGCACTCCTGTGAAAGTAGGATCGTGCTATTAACATGAAATTCTTCCACATCCAAAATAGGCAATTCTACATATTCAGGTGATACTATATTTTTCTATTTAGTGTAAACAGTGCAAAATGAGGCCACTTTCAGGATGTGATACCTAACAAACATTGCTTATATCTCAGGCCCCCTCAAGATAAGCAGTGGGCTCTCTAAGTGAACCATGTAACCTATTATGAAGGGGATGAATATAACTTCATGAAGAAGTGAGCTTTGAAAACATAAGGCTTCCAAGATTGCAGCAGAAAATTTTAGAAGCAGCTGTAAACCAACCTTTGGATGTAAATCGAAGACTTGGTTGTGAAACCCAAACACGATAGCGCGTACTGCATAAGAAATACAGTAACGCAAAGCCTCAAACAATTACCACAAAATGCAATCATGCAGCATCAAAATGTAAAGAAAGATTGAGCAATCACCTCCATTGACAATAAAGTTCATGAGATGAAAAACTTTTTGAGTTGTCCAACCGTATTCAGGCACTCTCAATTCAATCCTTACCAATTGAATCTGCACTTTGCAAACAACAGCTCGGCTTGAGACTTGTGAATGAAGCTAGCTAAGATAGAGCTACACACTCGAGAATTAATTCACTTGCTAGGCAGGCAACTCAATTACAGCAAACAAGCCAAAGGCAATTAGCATTACAAATATTCGGATGCTGTGGATCAGCTCAAATTCTGGTGGATCTAGTGATTGAGGGGAATACATACACTCGAAAAGGACTGGACTGGAGTTAAAAATCAAAATCTGAAGAAGGGTCCAGCTGCCAATCAACATCAACCAATATCTTTAAGTTTTGCCGAAGTGGGATCCGTGAATTGGTTCACATGTCCAATCGTTACCGCCACTAAGTTATTTCTGATTGTACATTCCACTCCACTGCAGTTTCTACTTCCCACATCTACAAAACTAAGGGCTCCCCCATTTCTCGAGTAGAAAATCACAAACCTACAATCTCTAAAAACTTCTAAACATAATCAAAGGCGAACAATCACATCAATCTCATTCCACGAGCAAGAAAATATCAAACGCAGCGTAGCGCAGAGAGAGAGAGAGAGAGAGAGAGAGAGACCAGGGCGACTAAGGAGACGAGCGCGTAGGCGGCACAGAGGGCGTAGAAAATACCGTCCTGCCACCGGGTCGACTCGTTTATCTCGTCCCACCAGCTGGTGACGAGGGCCGCGACCTCCATTGGCGATAGCCCCGCCACTTGCAGACTCCTCCCCATGCTTCTCTCACTCCAGAGAAGCAGCTCCTCTCGAGCTAACAACCAAAAAAACGAAACCTTTGTATCGAACCGACTACTTCAGACTTCAGAGAGAGAGAGAGAGAAAGAGAGTACGAATTGGACACAACCAGAGAAGAGAGAGAGAGGGTCTACCCTGAAAATTTACCAGACGGTCACACAGAGGAGAGAGAGAGAGAGGATGGATTTTCTCTCTCTAGGATTTGGCTCTCACCTAAGCTTCTAACAGGCAAGTGAAGACAGAAGATTGGCGGACGACGACCAGTCTCGGTAGTTGCTGTCTGTCTGTCTGTCTCTCTCTCTTCAGTGGCGATCAAGCCGCGTGCCAGCATATGTTTTAGCGACCCCCTCCTTTGTGATTAGATTATGCTAATCTCAGGATCTTCTACTAATTAATTAATCTTTGACCCAGAAAAGGACACACACAAAAAACTAATTAACTTAATCACATCTAGGATTTGCCATTAGACTTACTCACCTCTGGCATTGATCCAAAGCGATTATAGAATCCCACGTCGTGCCGTGTTTTCTCTAGCATCTACACCAATCATGTGATCCTCTCGCCAAGGATCTATCTTGCAAAAACGAACCCCCCTTCTTCATTCGATCATTTGAAACGGTGTGTGACTCTAATTACTTGAGTCACAAAAGGTCCAGACTCCAAAATCATCACTCGTAAATAGAGAAATACGTCGTGATTAAATGCTCTCGAGATTCCCGCAATTTTCGGCCTTCAGTGATGCACGAGACGTTCGGGAGAAAGGTGCGTGCTTTCGACTGTGAACCGCCTAGCAATTTCGCGATCGGTATATCTTTAGTCCAGCTTCCTTAAAAAAAAAAATAGCCATTACCTACATAATCGCACATTTCACAGCTAGTCACCAAGCGGTCAAAGGAGTTGACTTACCACTCCGGTGTCTCCAACCATAAAAACTGTTTGAACCCTCTATTGAGTGCTATTCCAATCTCACCTTCCCCCACTTCGAATGGAAAGGTCTTCTCCACTATATTTTGGCGCCAAATGGTTCGATCCAAAGGACCAATTGGAGCCAAGCTTGAGGGGGCGTTCGGTGGGTGCGGCAACCCGGGAAATCGAGCTGCTGGAGCCTCGTTCTCGATCACGTGACTCGAGGGTCAGTACTCGATAGCAACCACCCCCACAGACACCGAAAGCAATCGAACGTGGCCAGGAATCGTGACCATTCGGCACGATGGTTGACCCACGATTGGGTCCGCCATGCAAAAAATGTGTTAGCCACCTAATTTCACTTTAGCATATGCCTTTTGGGACAAAAGGGTCTTCTGGGTCTTGGTTCATTTAGCCATAGAAGAAATGGATATTGGGAATCCTATAGAGATCCTATTCTTTAGAACAAAGATTACCACTTTAGCCATCCCTTCGTCCACTCGCACAAGAATCGCCTTTTCCTTTCGTAGCTCGATGAGAGCTCACCCTCGCTGGTTTATCAAGAATAGAAGTGAAATGCCGAGAAAATAAGCAAACGAGTCTTAAATTTATCGCACTTATACTGATTCAGTCTTAAACATTTGAATTTTGCTAATTGAGTCCTAAATCTTTTAACAATTAGCTATTATAGTCATTCCGATTGATTTTGACCGGAAATTGATGATGTATATTCTAATCGTTTTACTTGATACGACTAGCGTTGACAATGTCAATTTTTGCAATTTTTAAAATTATTTTCTTTCTTTCTTCCTTTCTTTTTCTTTCTTCTTTTTCCTTTGTTCTACTAAGTTCGACGAGGGCTACGTGGCCCTTGCCAGATCTAGGCGAGGGACGTGACCCTCGAGCGCGATCGGCAAGGGCTTCACAACCATTGCCCAATGGCTGGCAACACTCGCCAGACTTAGTAGAGAAAAAAAAAAGGAAAAGAAAGAGAAAAAATAAAATAAAGAAAAGAACAAAATAATTAGAATTTTTTTAAAGAAAAATCCAAAAATTATTCATGTCAGCGCTAATCATGCCACATAAGACGATTGGCATCAACATCATCAATTCTCGACCAAAAACCGTTGTAAGGACTATATTAACAAATCGTTAAAAGATTTAAGACTCAATTAGCAAAATTAAAATGCTTGGGAATGAATTGGCACAAATATAATAGGTTTAGAATTTTTTTTGGTAATTTTCTCGTGAAACGTTGATGCGACCTTTATTTATTCTTGTTATGATGTTTGGTGACTGTGATAATCGCTAGAAATGAAATGATCTCACCCGTCATGTATTCGTCAATGCGGGAGGAAGCGCAAATGAATGCGAAAGAATGGAATAATTTTGAAAACATAGTAATTCCATAATCGAAGGAAGATCTATCGCATGAGGACAATCTAAATCGATTTTTTTTAGATTTGGAACCTGAATTTTTCCCCCAACATTTCTTCAAAATCACGTTCTTCTTATAATATAGAAATCTAATCCAAGAGTCAATACGTGCAAATTGGCGAAGGACTTACAGTCTAATGCTCCATGCTTGCTCCATATATCTATGATAAGGGACTATGACCTCATTAAATTCCATTTGGCCTTTTGGTTCCGGCGTTGATTGGTTCGCCACGTCTCCTAACTTTCTCTCTTCTAGTCGATTTTCGGACCTTCTGATATTATAAAATGTGAATGGATAAGTTAGGGGCTATTGTCAAATGACAAATATTTAGAGTCCCTTTCTCTATTCCGGCCAGTTCCTTACCAAACCGAAATTCTTCACATTATCTTAAGGTGTCACTTCAAGCGAATGATACAACTTCCGACTCACAATCGGGCACATCATGCTCCGTGCCCCACTCCCCAGACGTCTAATCTGAATGAGGTGGAAATATAATTGGCTACGAGGGGATTTCATCCGTTTCAATTCGAAATTATCTTACCATCGGACACGCAGAGTAATTTTGCATAGGTGATTAGAAAATTCTTACTGGTCGAAAGCAAAGAGAAAAAAGTATTTTCCGAATCCGGGCTAAAAATCAAGAAATAGAGAGTAATTTCTAGAAAAAGGGTTTCTTTTTCTACGAAACAAAATGAAGCCAAATTCTAAAACGGCTCTTAAATAAATCCACGTGGAGAGTAGGATTGTCCAATGATGTGGAATATCGAAAGGAAAGAGTAAAGTATTTTCCAAAACCATGGTTAAAAGCAGGAAATAGAGAGTAATTTCGAGAAAAAGGTTTTTTTTTTCTCTCCGAAACGGAAAGGCTGAAAATGAAATCCGAATTCTAGGACGTGTCCTAAATAAATCCACATGGAAGGTAGGATTGTCCAATGATGTGGAATTACTTGACCGTTTTGAACTTTGATTCCACGAGCAAATTTTGAAAAGTACAAATGACCACTCGAAGCCGGAATTTCTTCGTTGACGATACTTAGGATCAAGTCAAAGAGAGTTACCAACATGTACGGACGAGCAGAAGAAGCATCTGCAGGGAAAGTTCTCGGTGCGGAACTTTGCCAAGGAAAATTATGCCATTGATGGAAAAGTTCACGAGATTAAAATGCTCTGGTCTCTGAATGATCTTCCTGATTCAGTCCGCTTCGTGCACATGCCAAACGTGCGCTCGAGCCGAGAATCCCGTGAGGAGATGATCTCATGGAAGGAGCAGGGGAACCCATTCGTCTGATAATTGCATTTCCGTCTTTTCGGCCGGCTGTTTTCGCGTGCCAAGATTTGTATGGTGAGCCAGTGATCATCTTTCTCTGGCGATCATATTCTGAGTAGAGGCTGCAATTTCCCTCATTCGAAAGATCGAGGATATTGCAGAAACTGACAGAGTCTGAGTTATGTACACCATCTGTGAAGTCATATGGAGAGAAATTAAGCCTAGTCATTTCTTAGGATGGATGTGGATCTTCTCATGTGCTGCACACCGTATGCTGCGGTGGACGCGATTGTCATAGACGCCACTAACCAGCTGCAAAAGGTCGCAAACAAGGCTCACTTTCAGTGGAAAAGACCTCTGAATGGAATCAAAATTAATGGGGTTTCTAGAACAAATTTACCTCAAGTATGTAATGTATGATTGAGTTTCTGCAGTTCCACATTCAGGTTGCAAGAGAGCGGCAGCAACTAGAACCAATTGGAAAACTGTATTTACCTGTAGACAATATAAGTGACCGTGAGGAATACCACGACACAACAACATCGAAACACTGTCAAACCTTTTGCTACATATCTATGTAACTCTATATACTGTCTTTGAGACTGAGATCCATAAGAAATTCTTACCTTCAGTTAACCAAAGAACAAACATAAATGAAGCACAACAACTGGCATGACAGTCAGACTTCAACAACTGTTTCGCTGTTCTGACAGGACCCAGATTTTAGCTATAAAAGAAGTTAGGGCCCTTTTCTAGGTGAAGCCCATGTGGTGACAGAACTTCTGCTTATATTGGTTCCCGCAAGTGATAGACATACATAATAATGAAAACCATGTAGCATCTCCAATTCCTAAATGAAGCAGATTTCCCGCACAAGAAGATAAATTATTCTTTTCAACACTCTTAACATGGTGTATGAGATTCAAGAGCTTATGTTCAGTCATACAAGAATGAGCATGGAAAAAAGTTCTCAAAAAAGTAGAAAGACTTGGGAGTCACGAGCCATTACAGGAGACCACTCAAATCAAACATAAAATCATCCACATCATTTTATTATGTTTGCAAATGAAAGCCACAAGAACAATTATTTTAATCCGAAGGGGGGGCTTCAACCCAAAAATAGATCTGACCAAGAAAGGAAAAAAGCAAAAAGTGGAGGATGAATTAAAAGCAAATTCAAGCCAAGTGCCAACGACGATATAACCAGGCAACCAATATCTCACATTAGCACAGTTCGAAGTGCGTAATAAGGATAGCCTATGGAACACTTTGAAGAAAAATACACATACCTTGCTGAGAAAGAGAGGCTCAACCTTTTCTCGATGAGGTCCATTGAGGTTGAAGAAATCAGACCAACTTGCCCACTAGGAAAAAAAATTTCTCCTAAGTAAAAGAATGCAAAAGTAGTGCATACAGATTGATCATCAGACGCTCTCTATATATGTTAATAACCTTACCTGCCAACTTAAGTTGCTAGCTCTTTTGTACACCGCTCCACCAACAAGAAAGACATCTCGCAACACAACCAGTCCAACAAGTTCAGCTGCATCCAGAAACCAAATGTAGTTTACTTACTACTGCTTTTGGTTCAATCACCGTATGAAGAAAAAAAGCGATATCTTGGGTGACATGAATGAATACATGCTTGGGTCACTTCATGCTGTCAAGTGTCTCGGACACAGAGAAGCGCTTAAGTTCTTTAAGTCACATTGGGGAGATACTTTTCATGCATTCAGCCTGCTTAAATGTGGTGGTCTAACTTCTCCTTACTCTATGTATTTGCAGTTTTTTATCCACACCAATGCAATAAGGATACAAGCAAACTACTCACCCGGCAGAAGATCATTATGTACCATAGCCAGAGCAACACAACCGATTAGAACCTGTAAAAGTAGCAAAAGCAATCTAACAAGAATCACAACTGATGGAAAGAATTCCTCATGAAGAAAGGAAAACGAGAATACAGCAGACTTCTGCAGCAATACCTTGTCAGCAAGGGGGTCAAGATAGGAACCCACAACTGAATTTATATTCATCTTCCTAGCCACATACCCATCTAGCTGAAATGCCCAAACAAGGAAACAAGACGAGGGGAAGAAATAAAGGGGAATTAATAAAGCACTATTTTATTTGCTATAAATGTGTTTTAGAAGAGAGAGAAGATCAGAAACTAACCCAATCAGTTGCTCCAGAGATGGCCAACCCCACAAATGCGCTAGTATACCATTCATTCACGATCATCCTGCATATTCCAGTGGCACTCCAGAAGTGAGACAATTGAACTCATTTAAAACAGCACATGGAGGAAGTAACAAGAGCCAACGAGCAAATGAAAGGGCAGAACACACTTTACTTTGCCGGAAATGATAATTTTTAAGTCCCTCCCTTTCAGACCTTGACATTCTTCACTAAGAACTTTCATCAATATGACTACCTAAGGACAATCACTCGCATTTAGTTATGCCCGAAAGTACTTCAGAGTACTCACTCGAGATTGCATGACTTGGGTGCAACACTCCAGTCATTTTATTAAACTTTTAACACAATTCAACGTAAGGAACTTAGTAGCGAAATGGCTCCGGGATAGGTTTTGCTCAGATGCAGATCAGCATTTGGCCAGTGCTGCAGAACAGCATGAACTCGAATTTCCAAGTCAAGTTATGTTCATGAGAAGAACAGCCGCACGCTCCAAGCTACACCCTTTCACACAATTACAACTTCAATCGACAGGAATCCAAAATCAACCATCCACTCCACAATCCATGTCATTCTCTGGCTAAGCAAAGTAAGATATACTACACAAACCAATTCGAACAGATCCCACCAGATTGATAAAAATGAAAGCTTTGCCCATAAGAGATCAAGTTAAACATCTGAACAGAACTCACCATCCAAGCAAAAGACCCGAAACGAGACGGCCCATGGAAATCAAATTGGGCAAATTCGCAAAACCATCTACAAAACCCTCACTCGACGTCCCCTCCGAAGCGCCCCGATCCACCAACTTCGGCTCCAAAGCCACCAACCCGACTCCGGCTACGGCCACCGCTTCGAGCCTCCGCCTCCGCCGAAGTGAATCGAGCTTCAGATTCAAGGCCTCGACCTTCCGCAGGACGACGCCGCCGCCGCTCCGGAGGTGGAGCGGCGTCGCCGACTGCAAGAGCTTCCACGGCGGCAGGGACAGGAACAGCGGGCCCTGGGGGGGCTGATGCGCGATCATCCATTTCGAGAGAGGGGAGAGGAACCTGTTGGGGAAGCTGGAGTGGAGGAAGGGATTGATGAAGAGAGGCGTGAACGGAGACGGGACCGCGTAGGAGGTGGCGCCGGCTGTGGCGGCGGCTGTGGCGCCGGCGGCGGTGAGGAAGGTTCGCGATTTCTTAGGGCTTTTAGCGATGAGGGATGTCAGCGACCCGTAGATCGTCATTGTTGGCTGTCAACGGAGGCGGGCAGAGAGAGTCGGCATGGATTGGGGGAGGAGGTTGAAGATGGCGACGAGCTAGGTTTTGCGGAGGTTTAGGGCGGCGCACAAAGCCGTCGCGATGCCACGTGGCGGGGTGTAGACGTGGGCGACTCGCGCAGCTTTGCATGTCCTTCTGCCAGGGGAAAATTTCTTGCCTTGGGGACGCAATCGCGGCCGTTGTATATTTTGGGACCGTTAGTAAGTTCAGTCGGTCAAAGCAGAAGTCACCGGCGGCGGACGGAGTAGTTGATAACTTGAAGGAAATCGATAACTTGCCGATAAACTTGCCGACGATGTGAAAGCTAATGATGGTAGCGTCGATGGTAGCGCTGTCGACGGTGAACAATCCCTGATTTTTGGTTAATTGATTGTTGGTTATAAATTCTCTAAATGTATACTTTTTGTGTAGGACGACTCAATCAGTCAAAGAACACATGTTGCTCATCTCTATTAACAACTTTCAAGAAAATGTTTTTTGATTTTTTGGCATTTGATTCACGAAAAATAAATTAGTCAAGAAAAATATTTTTCCACAACGAAAAAATCACTTTCAAAAGTAAGGAAAATGATTTCATCTTTCCTCTTTCCTCCTTACACTCTTCACTTTCCTTTTCTTTTTTTAAAAATTTTATTCTAAAATGTTAAAAGATTTTAATTTTTTCTTTTTTTTTTCTTTTTCCTTCTTCTTCGGCCAGCAAAGGAGAACTCAACCTTGCCACAGGTTGCCAAGCAGCTCGCCAAATCTTGTGAGCTCGAGCTTGCCTATGGCTGGTCACTGTGGCCGGCGATTGGCCAAAGAAGAAGGAAAAATAAAAAGAATAAAGAAAAGAAAAATTAAAAAATAGATTTTAAAAAATAAAATAAAAATTATTAAAAGGAGTGCACGGAAGAAAATCAAATCCAATTTCACATAAGAA
This sequence comes from Metrosideros polymorpha var. glaberrima, assembly GCA_001662345.2. Taxonomy (NCBI): domain Eukaryota; kingdom Viridiplantae; phylum Streptophyta; class Magnoliopsida; order Myrtales; family Myrtaceae; genus Metrosideros; species Metrosideros polymorpha. The sequence goes on along the minus strand of BCNH02000004.1, from coordinate 6,452,253 downwards.
TTTGTAATTGTTTTGATGTAGTTGGAATATTACTGTTAATATAAGAAATTACTTGTTTATGATATGTTCAAACTTACTAATCTATGTGAAAAACTTAATGTATAAGTGAGGAAGCCACTGATTCATGATACGTTATATTAGGACTCAAGAAATAATTTTCTCATGTAGAATCACTAATATAATTCCTTGATGCGTGGATACTTTAAATCACTAGCTACATAGATAATTGTGTTGTTCATCTCAATATAAAATAAGAAAATAAAACCCTAACTGAGAGAGAAAAACAAGATGTAAAGTCATCGTAATTTATATTTGCCGTTGTGATATGATTTTCAATTGTAATTGACCTTTTCAATTCTATAGACATGATGCATCACAAGCTCTTATAATGTCACAGCCATAAACACCAACCATTGGATCAACCGGCAGGATCGAGGGCTAGGAACGGATCGGATCGGATCAAATCTCCAGACACCAGTAGCCACTTATCCAGCTTGTACAAGTTCCTTGGAACTTCACGGCTCTCGTCGCACAGGGATAAAAAATTTCCCTCCTGCAGTCAATTCTTGTAGTCAACAGAGACTCAACATAATTGAGTGCCCTTTGCTTTCATGCCTCATGCTGCCCTAAACTGAAGTATCCTATCTTCTGGGACGAGGAGAGTTGGAGGGCGATCTTGCGTTTGGTAATCATTCTGCTTCAGAATTCAACTTTTGATCAGAAATGATTCTGCTCCAGAATGAGAAATACATTTTTGGAGTGTTACCAAATGCGCCTTTATTCTATTTCGGCGATCGGCGGTGGTAAGGGCTACTGCTTTGCACTTGATGTGGGGGAACAAGAATCACTTATGGAGGGGAAGAGAAAAATCACTTATGGAGTAGAAATTTCTACTTCTTTTGCCAAATGCAATTTTGTTTCAGAAGTAGAAAAATGCTGCAGAAGTAATTCTTTACCAAACACATTTCTGCTCCAGAAATGTTTTTGGAACAGAATTAGAACTTCTGGAGTGTTACCATAAGCGCCTTAATGTCTAGACTCATGCGATTTTGGAGACAATTCTTCATTTTTTGCATCATTGGGAAATAAGAAGAGGGAATTTGTAAATCTAATGGCAGCAGCCCTTACTGCAATGATGATTGGAACTGTTTTCTCTTCCGTGTGATTGTGCATAGAAGAACCATGCCAATTTGAAATGGCAATGGCAATTCAACTGTCCAAGTATCTATATTTTTGGTTGACTCTAAAAGGGATGAAAAAAAAATGAAGATTGCTAGTCTGGATCAGCATATTGGAAGCAAGGAATCAATGAGCCAAATGCACTTGTATGATGCATAATTATCACAGGTAAAAACAAAATCAATTCCTACCATCTGGCAATGCATCTATCAGAAATTTTTTTCCATCCTTTGAACTATATTGTCCTGAATCAGTCTTACCTGAATCACTCTCCAGGCAATGTTAGAAACACCGACCGAACCCCTAGTTACCCCTTCTTTTTTGTCTGGTTCTGCCATTCAGCCTCCCTTTCCGCAACCAAAACACAGAACTCTGATCTGAGCATGTCGTGTGTGTCCATGTTCTGTGACAAGCCCAGATTGACTACTTCCGTGACCATTTCTATCGTGACAATAAATCCTAACATAGATAAGACACATATGGCATTCGCAATTCTGCATATGTTCTGCCTTGTCTCCAACGGAGTGTGTGTCTGCTCTCGCCCTTCAAGACTCATGGAAGAATCGTCTGTTTTTGAAGTTTGTGATTTGGGTTTGTTCGCTTGATCCACCAACATTTCATCCTTGGCTTTCACGTGCTCGCCGACCCAGACGAATCCATTGCAACCAAGAATTAGGTCAATCCCATATTCTTCTAGGTAGTGCCAATGCTGCTTTTGTCTCTTTACGAGATAAGGAGGAATTGAGAGAAGTTGTCCCCGCTGAAGCTGTAAGAGTACAATTGACAAGGTTACCGCAATGGGAAAAAGAACACACTGTCTTCTAGCAACAGCATAAAGAAATGAAATGCACGATGCATAAGACCGAAGGTGTAAAGATGAGCATACTAACATAAACTGCCTTTTAGCAGCTCAACTGCAACCTTCAATCCATGGTGACTTTCACAAAGAATACAGAAAGACACTTTCTTATATAGATATTTTCATCCTAAGCATGTCTCCCAATCCCCTCAGTTTATTCGCTTTGCAAAAGTTTCAAGCATTAAAATCAGTCTTTCCCTTGACACTATGTAAGTGGAATAATGGAAAAGCAGAAGAAACGTGCATAAAAATAGAAGAGAAATAGAAAAATGATCCAACAGATAACCCCAATAAAAGGCTTTGTATTCTCTAGATGTAGGTTTGTGTAAACATGAATTGAAATCTTCACGCATCTGCATCTAAAGCAAACGAGGTAAACCTTTCCACATTTCTGACTTCTTGCTTGGAGGTGCAGACCATCATGCTGAAAGCCACGAACTTCAGCCTGAAAGGGAAAGAAAAGATCATTACATAAAGCTGAAGACCTGTTGGTCAATTCATAGACCTAGTTCACCATTGTAAGAGCCATAAAGATAGAAAATTTGACTTACGCACCTGACATCATTCTCTTAAAAAATACTGCGCATGTTAAGCTCATCCTCTGCAGTTCGTCGCCTCTGGAAATCAAAGCAGGAAAAAGAAGAAGAGAAAGTTGAACCATGAGCAGTAAAAGTTCATCTGTATGAAACATCTGAGCTAGCTTATCTACTTCATAATACCAAGAAATATGTATGCAGCATGATTACAACAGGAGCCTAAAATCTGGTAGTCACTCAATAATGCGATATGACCGATAAGTATCGACATATCTGCAAGTAGGAAATTGAAAGAAAATCCTTCTAAGCCAAATTTTCACGCACTAAAATCACTATTATGCAAAGCATTAGAATTATGATGTCCCCTAGAATCTACATAAGCCCCACAACAATCCAGTTATATCTGCCAATCAGACAATCAGTGAGCCCCAGGACTGATTGGAAGACATCACTCTCCAAGAACTAAGAAAAGATAAATCCTTTTATCTGGTGTGGCATAGCACATAATCATGTACTCTCCGAAAACGGATTTTGAAAACTATGCTCTAACATATGCACATTCTAAGCTTATCGTAGAGTTGCCAACGTGTCTGGAACATTCTCTACAGAGCACCTGTTTCCTTGGTATGGTAACTTTTCTGTTTCAAGGATATTCCATGCATTCTCAGATTTATTGATCAGAACAAAGACTGCAGAACTAGTAGCTCTCATCTTCCATTTTTTTTAACAAATCCAGTCATTCTCAATCTGTGTGATAACTACTAATACAGAAAAAGGATCCCGAACAACAGAAAACATAGAGAAACTGAATGAAAGACTGCATACCACCTGTGAAAACATACAACAGTCCAAGCATCTAAAAGAAAAACAAAAGAAAAAGAAAATGCTACATAGGTACCTGAATTCCATGAGGCAAATTAATTGAAGAAAGCATTAACACAGCATCTTGACTATAATTTATATCCAGTCGCCAACGCTTTGGAGCTACCTGAAATATATAGACTGGGAATAAAGTTGAGAGAAAATTCCTTATAGTAAATCCTAATACCAAGACGATGTTACAATAAGAAATATAAATAACATATGCAGGTTTCACATATTTTCAGCAGATATGCAAAAGAAACATCGTAGTCTGACAAAATGTCAACAGTGAGAGAACAGAATTTGCATTTTCACTGCAAAGTCACAAAAGATATTGAAGTTCATTCATATTAAGACCAAAATTTAAATTCCTATGCAGCAAGCTAAATAAATCGACACATTTTTATTTGCACATGCAGTTATCTACATCTATCTTCTGCTATCATGTCCTGCTGAGGAACCTTATAAAACAAAAATGGATAGTGGTAATCATTTAAGGTAAAATGATATAAAGCATGCAAGGTTGAGCTTATGTCGACATTCACATGCTCACGTATTGCCACAAGTTATTGACATAAGGTTCAAATACAATGAAGTTCCTTTGATTATTCGTATGCACCAACTGATTATGAAATTGAATATAGTATTTTACCTCAATAACACGTCCAACAATGATGTCTCCAACCTCTGGCTTGTATCTACACTCATTGTGAGGTAAACGGAAGAAGAAGACTCACATTAGAAGGTCTAAAGTAAAGAAGAAAAGAAAAGAATAATATTTCTTCTTGTCCACAAAATATTCTGATATTGTGCTACCTGGCTCGTAGAGTGCGAACATAGATCAGCTTGTTGACTCGCTCAACTATTCCACATACCGTAGCTACAGCTTCGCCATTAAGCTCAGTGGTTCCATGGCCCCTTGTTTCCATCAATAAACACAGCCTAGATTAAAATGATGTAAAAGGCGACAAATTTTTATTATGCGTGTACTTCCAAAGATAACCCTCCAATTTGCAGAGACCGGTTTCAAAACTTGCAGGACCAAGCCCTTCTTAAACTAAGTGAATTTAGCAAAACTGGAGCATAACTAATATTATGTGCCATGCTAAATACAATCACTTGTGGGGTATATCACTATAAAAACTGAATCAGGTCAGTTTCAGTACTTGAGAAAGCCGTCATCGTAGTTGACAGGAATTGTGTCGGCAACAGTGACAGAGGCATTGGAATTGGCCTTCGACGACAAAGCCTCGAGCTTATCGAGTGCTCTCTGCAGCCCTATATTCTGGGTTTGAGTCAGTGGGAGCTGCAATCCTCTCATCTCTCACTTTTACCCCTCCCTTACTGCCTGCTGAAACCTCCTCCGCCTTATCTTGCTTCTAGTGTAAATAACTGAAACAAAGTTGCCGATTAAACCAGAATCGAAATGTCACTAAACATCAGTATCATGAATGTGTTACAGAATATCAGAGAATTTTCCAAAATTCAACATAAAGGAAACCAAAAGAACAAAGCATCACAGACTAGAGAACTTGAACAGAAACAAATGATGAAGCAAAATGACACGAAGCTATGGAAGATCAAATCAATTGGCAGTTTCTTCAACCTGGATTCTCTGATTCGCACATATAAGAGAGCGAAATCTTCTCACACAACCATGAATAGTAGGGGTGGTCGGTTCCACAAAAGATGAACACGTAAAATAAAATAAACGATTAAACAAACTTCTGTACATAAACATTCAAACAGACATTCAGTGTATAACACGGAGTATCTATGACATGATTCCTGTTAGAGATCAAGTTCAAAGTCAAAGTACCAAAATAACATCCAGTGATCTGGGAATCAATATGTTCTACAAAACCAAAACTGTAACATCCCAGACAGCATGACCAACTATAAAGATGTTACCATTTCCTACAAAGTGGCTGGAAAGAGAACAGCAAAAGCCATTCTTACTAAGCATTTTAAGATATGGGGTCAAACCGTAACATCCCAGACAGCCCTATTCTTTTGTACTACTTATCAGAAGTTCACAGCTGTCTAGCGATTTATGCTCAAAAGTTTGAGGGCAGCACGAATCTAAAGGAGGAAACAACAAAGTCATAAAGAGATTGACATATTTTCTTGATTGAGCCATGTCTGCGTGATGCTTGAATTTTGGTACACTTTTTATTTTCTTGGGGATTTCGTCAATTGCCTTAATTCAACTTTAATTTCTCTAATCCCTAAGAAATTAGGAGCTACAGAGCTAAATAAGACTAATCCCGGAATTCAACTTTACCTTTTCCTCACCGCGCACTGTTTGACAAGCACATAAAAAATGGCGACCTAAAAATCACGAGTTACTCCACAGCTATGTCAAAATCCTTTCTGAATGATTAACCAAAGAGGCACAAACTAACAAAGTGAGTCTTGAAGAAAATAAAACCACGTTTGGTTGTATGGACATTCGGTGTTTGGTAACCGTCCAGAACAGGATAAAATCAAGGGATGTAATTGGATATGATTTTTCTTATGCATAATAGAAAAGCTATGTTTTAGAATTCCCTACACTCTCCTTCTCCTTAAAAAGTGGAATCAAGAATCGGACCATATCTCCCTAGAACCTGGAATTAGAGCGATTCCCACCGGTCCAATTCTCCAATTTCCGATTTTACTTGGAATCATGCTCACCTCTATAATAAATGGCGGCAATTATTCAAATTTTATGCTCGTATATCAGCAAGATCTCTCCCTCGACCCCATCACTGCACCTAGATATGTTCTGCGAGCCTGTGATTACCACCACATTTAGAACTTACCATTTACAATTACCAACCATGTCTCAAATTCCACAACCTCAGCTCCCAAGATACATTCTCAGATGGATGATGGTGTTTCTACAAATACCGGGACGCTTGAGTTTTGATTAAACAATCGTATAAATAGAAAAGAAAAAAGAAAAGAAAGGGCAATCGAATAAATACTTTCTAGTTTTCGACCGAAAAAAGAAGAAGAATAAATACTTTCTAGTTGATTAGATTGATGAATTATCTATTATAAAATATTTAAAATTCTCCATGGCCTACCGATCCTAAAGAGTCTGTCAAAATCCTTTCGAGTGGAACGCAAGAGATTCAGGCTTGAAGTATCTGGGGCAGGAAATCCAGAGATGGGTTCCGATGACACGCACTGTGGTGCTTCCAGATCTCAGGAAATAGTGAGAAGTCTTTTTTTTTGGTAAGGTGAGTAAGAATAACCTTTCAAGAAAAATTACACAGGGCCAGCTGACTTATTGGTGCTTCTCGCGACAGAGAGTCGCAAGGGAGAACCAGGACGTCATAGGCAAAAGAAGACGGACGTACACGAGCGACCGGAGCCGTACTAAAAACAAGGCCGAGAGGCCCCCTAATCAAAAATAGAAGGAGAAATCCCCCATTTGCGTTGGGCGCTTCGGTTGGATGGCGAGTCTATGACACCTTTGACGGATAGGGCCTTGTCTTGAACCACCTTTTCCAGGTGACGTTTAATGGCCGGGATAAAAAGTTGCTGATCACGAAATAGGATGTCGTTCCTGACCGTCCAGATTGTGTGGCATAAAGCCGCGAATGCAAACCGAGCGATCATCTTATGGAATTGATGCCCTGAGAGATTGTGGATAGCCCAATGAAGGTTCTCCCGCCACGTGCTGTTATGCCATGGCATGTTGCAACGGCCAGCCCAGAAGAGGGCAAGCGAGCCGGTTATGGAGCAGTTGAAATAAAGGTGGTCTATAGAATCTGGACAGCTTCTGCAAAAGGGACATACTGCTTCCTGAATGCGATGACAAGATAAGAGGAAAACCTGGGTAGGGAGGCGGTTAACCGTCATTATCCAAAGGTGGAAGGAGAATCTCGGGGCTAGAGTCCGGTCCCAGACCAGAGAGTGCCATAAAACAGGAGGTTTCCTGTGTCTGAAGAACTCCCAGGCGGAGGAGGTGGAGAATACGCCCGAGGAGGCGTGTCGCCAGCAGAAGCGGTCTGGAAGGGCCGGATCCAAGATCGGGGCAGAATGCAGAATAGCAGAGAGATCGTTGTTGACATGGCCAGATCCTAGCGGTGAGCTCAGAACATCGTACACCTTAGAGAGGCAGGGAATACCTGAATCATATATTTGTCGATCTGAGAAGATCAGGTTGAGGGGTCCCCGATAGTGCCAGTTGTCGAACCAAAAAGATGGGTCCCGACCGCTTCCTAGGCGCCATAGGAAGCAGGGTTGAGATAGTGGCCTTAGATCAAGGATCTTCTTCTATGCCCATGAGCAAAATGTTGGTTTCTTGGCGCACTAGAAGTTCCTATGCTTCAGAAAGGTTGTGTGGATCCATTTGCACCACAGAGACTCCCGGTCGGTGAATAGGATCCATATGTGCTTAACCATGAATGCCCGATTGCAATCAATAAGTCTCCTAATGCCAAGGCCTCCCTCCTCCTTGGGGAGGCATACATCGTCCCAAGAGACTTTAGCTCCCCCCGTGCTCAACGAAGGGCCTTTCCAGAGGAATTTTCGGAGAATGCATTCAATGGAATTTAGAACAGATTTCGGTAGCATAAAAACCGAAGCCCAAAACACCTGAATAGCATGAAGGACTGACTTGATTAGCTGAAGACGTCCTGCAAAAGATAGGAATCGATGAGCCCAAGATTGGGCCCGCGCCGTTATTGAGTTAATGAGACGCTCACAATTCGCCTTTCCTAGCCGGGAGGAAATGATTGGCACTCCCAGGTAACGGAACGGCAGCTGGCCCAGTTGAAATCCCAAAGTGGCTACAATATGATCGCTTATGGCTCTCTGTGCCCCAGCTAGGAAGACCTCACTTTTGCTCAAGTTAGGGGCAAGGCCCGACCATCTTGAGAAAGTGTCAATGCCTCCCTTGATTAGGTCAATGGATCGAGGGTTTGCCTCTAAGAACAGCAAGACGTCGTCCGCAAAGAATAAGTGGGACAACCGGGATTCTTTGCATCGCCAAAAATACTTGAACTCCGGATGGCCGGTTTGAGAGAGAAGGATACCTGAAAAGATCTCCATAACCAGCGTGAACAGGTATGGGGATAATGGGTCACCTTGTCTTAAGCCACGACCACTAGGGAAGAAACCTTTGAGTTCGCCATTGATGGAGATCGAAAATTTAGGAGTTGTAACACATGTCATTATCAGTTTTATGATAGAGTCCGGAAAGCCGAATGCCTTCATAACTTCCTCGAGGAAGTTCCAGCGAACTGAGTCATAAGCCTTACTGAAGTCCACCTTGATAGCACATTTGGGCTTGTATGGCTCATGGTGAAAGTCACTAAACAATTCTTGGGCTAGCAGGATGTTGTCGCTAATACGTCTTCCTTTGACGAATGCGTTCTGTGGCGAGCTAATGAGAGAGGGAAGAACCTTTGCTATTTTGTTAGCCAGGATTCTTGAAATGCATTTGTACACAGTATTGCAGCATGCTATAGGGCGGAAGTCGTTCAGCGTTGAAGCATTAGGAACTTTAGGGATGAGACATAGGATGGTGGAGTTTACCTCTCTCAATAAGTGTCCTGATGGTAGTGAGAAGTCTCTGTCTAATGATTCCAGAAATCCGCCTATTCATGAGCCCTGATGGGTTTTTATTTTTATTTTTTATTCCACTATTCTCTCACGGTACTACTTCGTTATCGGTGCTCGAGAGTCTTTAGCCTTGCAAGGTGGTCGTTGCCGATTCACGCTACTCGGGTCGGAGCATATCTACTCAAATCGACAAGAACCTCTGAGTAATTTGGTGAATAATTCAAACAGACCTCTACTGTCAAATATATAGTCCATAGTTGAATTTAGGGAAAATATGCTATGTCTTTAATGCAAAAGAAATGCGGGTGAAAGAGCTAAATTGTTATTTTTTTAAGCAAGCTCTTGTAGCAAAATTCTATAATATAAGGTGGGGGCTGGACAAATTTTCATATGAAATTGTTGCAAAAGTTTAGAAATTAATGCATCCTCTTTATTCAAGTCAGTCACGAATAAAAGCAATTAAAAGCACGTAACTGAAATAAATATGGCTTACGCATCAGCATTTAAATATGACTAACACCATACAATTGACACGTCATTTTTGGTAAATGATGCCACGTAATGATTTATATATCCGAGTGTCATGCCACATGGCGCAACAGCAATTTGCTCATATACCCTTCTTTTGCGAAGAACGCAACAAATTCATTTTTTGCAGTGAGAAGTAGGCAATTCTAGCAATCTAAAGTCTTATTTGTCGTTGTTACAAGTAATTTTTACGGAGCTTATACTAATATATAAATAAAGATTTGCTACCTAGATAGAATCATAGTACTTTGTGCAGAAATTATTAATTACTTATTGTAGATGTGTAACTCGGTCACATTAAATTTGTATGAAATAAGTATGTTGTTAAGTTTCTAATCTACTAACATATATGGTTCTTTTAGGAATTTGTTGTCGGTTTACTCGATGAAATGTCTTGGAGAGTTTTGACTTCGTAGTTTCAAAGTCGGGCTCGTGAGGGATGGTTGGCTCATGCCTCCACGACATGCAGCCGCCGATCACTGGTTAATTTCCCTCCACCTAGAGTTGCCACATAGCAAGATCCGGCTAGTTAACCATCGTGACCCCTTCACCGTGACACATTTGCACAACTTTAAACATTCCACAAGGGGAAGAAATCTCGAGAACAAACCACCTCAACACTTATTGATGTTTATAAGTTATTGTGGAAAAGTTAACGTACAGTTTAAATTACCAAGTAGAGATATGTTATCAAATAAGGTGTATTAATTGCATATGAATTGGTATTTATTTTAACCTGTGTGGAATATCACTATTAATATAAGAGAAATTCCGATTTATGATATGTTTAAACTTACTAACCTACGTGAAAACTTATCGTAATAAATGAGGAACTGACTAATTAATGATATATCAAGACTCGAGAATTAAATTTTGTCACGGAGAATCGCTAATGACATGAAGAAATTACTAGTTCCTCCAAGGTTGTCTTTTCAATAGAACAAATATTAGATGTGGTGGAAAAAGTTACCGAGTAAAATTACTTGATATGCGGATACTTTCAGTCACTAGCTACATAGAGAGAAGTAACCTATCTTTGCCGTCGTGATATGATTTTCATATGTAATTGATCCTTTCAATTCCGTAGACACGACGCATCACAAGCTCTTATCATGCTGATATTCTAAGGTCACAGCCACAAACACCAACCACTAGATCGATGGGCAGGATCGAGGGCTAGGATCAAATCGAATCGAATTTCAAGAGAAGCAATTCCGAACCGTGGGTCTGACACTTTAGAAAACAAGGCAAAAGTGTTTGTGTAATAGCTATACAATCAGCAAGATCCTGCTAAAGTCATGTGAATGAACTGATGACTTTCTGAAATAGGAAGAAGAGAAGAACGGTTATGGATCAGAAAATCCAAAGTGAATACCCCCGAGAACAAAGTGATGGTGGCTTTCTTTTAACTTGGTTGCAGCTTTGATGAACTGACTGGGCTTGGCTTGAAGTTGAAACGATCCTCCTGAACTTTAGTCCCTTTTGTCACCTTATAATTCATCCTTAAGCACCCTGTAATTGAAACCTGGGACTTCACCCCTCGCCCCGAAATTCCTCTCCGCGACCTCCACGACCGAGCATATTCTCGGCACGAGCTTCTTCTTCCTCCTCCACGACGCCACGAAGAACCGAAGACTGAGTCTGAAATACCCCCTCCTCGAAGCAGCAGCAGCCTCTTCTTCCACATGTGAACCAGCACCGCGGACCTTGCTGAAATACTCGATTTCCTTCCTCACGAGCGAGCCCACCGTGCCCCGCGTGCCGATCGCGACCGGAGCTGCCGTGGCCATATCGGGACGATCTTCGGAGGAGTTGGAGAGTGAACAGAAACCCTTTGCGTGTTGGTGCTTTATATTTGCATCCGATGACTTTGGGAGTGTGGATGAAGAAAGCGATGAAGATCCAAGGTCTTCTTCTTGGGTTGGTAGATTGTTTCCTGTTTGGTGCTTTTATGCTTTCCTTCTTGCATTGTCATTATGAGATTCTACAACGTTTGGACCTTTAGCCCATTATGTCTTTGTGTTTGCAATCACAGCATCCATGTTTTCCGGTAAAAATATATTTGCCGCCCTTGTGAATTTTAAAACCATAGTCCCTTTTCATTTCAAGTTGGTAACTTCATGGAAAATCATAAGCAATTTTCAGTCACGTCCGAACTCGATTTTCGGTCGCATTCCCGTTAAAATATTCGAGGCACGTTTTTTTTTTATTTGGTCGCATTCGAAGTAAATTTTCTAGATCAATTCCTTGCATAGGAACATGGTCGGGAGGCCAAATGGAGGAACAAATTTCACTCTCGGTTCGATTGATACCCAAGTCATTTTGCCTGTTTGGTAAAACTTCTTTTTCTTCCCATCATGGTCTTGGGTTGAGAAACAGAAAGAGAGGAGGAAGATTTCAATGTCATTAGTTGGTGAAAAATGAATGAATAAATAAATAAAAGAAGGAAAAATGGAATAAATTAAAGGGAGAGAAAAATCAATTGCTTCTCAAGTGTCTGTGGTCCTTTTGGGTGGGGGATTTGCCTCTGCCACTACTGTTTCTTTTCATTACTCATGGTGCTTTCGGCCTCGTCATGTGGAGCATCTTCACTTTAGAATAAACATGATTCTTTGGGAACCCTAATGTTTTATACCCTGTAGGCCAGCAACTGATGATAGTCCCTTTAACTATAGTGATGGGAAATAATTAACTCCACACTTAAATCATATGGATTGATGCCCCTTCTTCATTGACTAAATTGTGCAGCTCAGGCTGCAACTCATTGATTCCAACAGGCAAACGATGGCAATATTCAGTTTGAGAAAGTATTTCGAATACCGCCCCCTCAATCGCCACCGTCGAAACTTCGTTGTCACTGCCGTGGCCGAGGGATATGATCCATGTTTAATCCGGTTCATCAATTCGCTGAAATTGAAATGATGCTACGAGCGAAACCAAAACAAAAGAAAAGAGAGACCATTTATAAGCTAACAGAAGGCATATATTAAAGATCAGATGGCATTGTCCTGCAACAGTTATTAAAGGTTTATAGCTAAACATCCTACGAGGTTCAATCCATGCTAAAGCATAGACGGACCCTGAAATTAGAGCTTAGAGTCGCCTCGCATATGCAGAGATCATGGATCAATCTGATCCATGGAAGAAAGCTGGCCCTTGGAAGACGAAAAAATCTTTCTCACTTCGTCCTTCACTTCGTGATCAGCAAATGTGAGCGAAATCGCTTTGTATGCTAAATTGAACAAGTCCACCTTCTCAATACCTTTCAGATAAAGCAGACGTTAGGTCTTGTCTCAATTCTTTGTTAAAAGCACAGTTGAGACTGTACGCACCGAATGTGGAAGATGCCAGACGGTATTCCTGTGAAAGGCTAGTGGAAAAGACACCTGTGTCATCGGTGCACAAGGCTATAGGGTGTTGTGCCCTGTATAGATCAGCTGCACAAGCAAGCGCTCAATTCCATGATCCACAAATAAGAGATGCTCGTGCTTACAGTTCCCAAAAGGAATGTTTTAAAAGCAAGCATGCAATGAGAAACACACTTTATACAAGTTAGATTGTTACAAGAACTTAGATGAACATTTTTTTTTTGTTGACAAAGAGGCTCTAAACTTACCAAAATGGTGCACATCTATGGAAGAAACAGATTGAGTCACGACGTTGGAAGTCAAGCAAATTTCTACCTGCGAAAGTTAGAAGTGTACTGCTAAGAGCTCATTAAATAATGAAGCTCATTCTGTCACTTACAAACTGAGTGGTTCTGAGGATCTCACTGGAATGTTAAGAGCCTTCAACTTCGTCCAGTCTTCCTCATGGAAGTAACAAGCATGCCCTATTCTTTCAGGAACAAAGTCCAGCATTTGTTGGATCTCCTTCCGATTAGGTACCTAATACCACTAGGATACAAAAGCAACTTGTTAGAGACTATTAAATGTTCACCGAGGAAAAATCAAAAGAGACAAGTTCAGATACAGGAGCAAGTATATCAGAAAACAAGTGCACCTCTCCACAATGAAGAGTTACTTTGAGACCTTTCTGCCTCGCAAAACTTAGCGCTGGGCCAAAAGTATCCCTGATAATAAAAAGAGCAGTCATGGCAGGGCCGTTTATAGGTCACAAGAAAAACGCAGAATCAGAAAAAAACTTGTCAGCTTAAAAGCGTCCTCAAGAACAATTACCATTCTCCCACAGTGGGGTTCCCTGAAAGATCTACACCAACTACTCCTAGATCCCTCAATTCCAGTGCAAGCTCAACCTGCAAAAGCTGATTGCAACTAAGACCTGTTTGCAAAGCAATTTGATGCTAAATGAGTAACTTACACCTCAAAGAGCACAAGACTCTACAACATACAGTTTCCAATGCAGCAATGGTGGTCTCACGGCGGTCAATGCTGAGAAGAAGTCTAACATAAATCTTCTTTTTAGCAGATCCATTGAAAGAATTCTCGATAGATTGAGAATTTAAGGAACTCGCTGCTTGTTCAATCCAAGGTACAAAATGGACATCGACGCTAGTGACGGCTCTCAAACCTTGAATCACTGCTTCCATGTAAGAGCGCTTGCTCATTCCTATGGAATCATTTTTCTTTACAGATTGAAGATTTTCAGTAACTTCCTCCATATAACAATCATATAATATGTCGTTCCTGGAAGATGAGATAAAAAGGAACTGAAGTACAATATAAGCACCTTTGGAGTTGTTCTTAACTCTAAGTAGACCACGTTCTCAGAAGCAAAATCTTCAATAACCTGTCAGGAACGACATGGATGAAAAATGCACTATCTGAAGCAGGAGACTCTGGTAGGGCTAAATGGTCTTACTTCTTTGGTAATCCTCGTGATGGTCGAGTGCTCAGTTGTAATAACATGAATGAGATCAAACAATTTGAACACTTCAACCAAAGAACGATCATCTAAACCACAAAGAAATTCCAGAAAAAGAAATGATGTCAATATATCCAATACTCAGTTAACACTGTAGATGATAGACATCGCAAATGGGACCAGATTTAATGTTAGAATTTGCTTTTGTTGCTATAGCTTCATAGGAAACAAGAGCCCATTCCATGTCCATTAACAGGTGCAACTTCTCAGTGAAAGGTGCACTGAGACCATGTACATGAGTACATGTTCTAATCGTGGACATGGACTCGGACTCTCCTGCATTTTCAATGTGCTTACACAATAAGCAGTTGTAGTTCTTGTTATGCTTATACTAGAGCAGTTAACAGTATGGTTCAATCACAGTCTTATAGGTCTCTGGCCTTTTGAATTTTTACTGAATAGCATCCTTTCTATTGCATTTTCTGTCAACTTCACATAACATCATAACATATTCAGCACAAGGTGCTCTACCTAGTCGCATCGCTCCGTAAATCTTTTGCCGAATTCACGTACAAGAAAGGAAAATCTCCTGATAGTTACCATGGGCTTACTCGAAAATTCAAAGTTCAAATTTTGACTCTATTCCCTCCAAGCCCACAGCACCAAAGCAGAGAAAAACACAGAATAGCAGACCAGAATGCATACTTTTCATGATCACGTCCTCCACGTCCAAGAAAGCAATGACGCCCTTCTGACCCAAATCTCTAGCAAGTTCTCTGCAGTCGCAAAAATCAAGATCAACACTCCTCGACGACAACAATCGAAGATACAGTAGGAGCGGTAAAAACGGCAGGGCGGCCCGGAGTTCAAATTCGGCATTCTATCAGGCACTGCATCAAACACATGGAGGGCATCAAAAACAAGAAAAACCCAGAAAACCCCGAGCAGCTCACTCACAAGAGCGTGGAGTCTCTGATGGAGCCATTGAGGTGGGCATGCAGCTCCACCTTCGGCATCGACCTAAACCACTCCATTCCTCTCCTTCCCAGCTCTAGAGAAACCCCTCTCTCTCCGCTTGGCCCCGCTCCCCTCGAAGTCGAAAAGGGTCTTCTTTATGCAGTTCGGAGTGGCGTGTCGCGCCCCCTCACTGGGCTTAAAATATGCAGGTGGCGCACAACGAAGCATCCGCGGTGGTCCTGGTCGGCGAAAAGGGGCCAGATGAAAGATCGGAACTCGGGCCTACAGAGATCCAGAGGGGCCTCCACTTCCGTACCCAATCCAGCCATGCCGTGTATCACGAGTCGAATCAAGAACTGAACCGACGCTACGAATTCTCGTACAACTTCGTCTTACATAAGCCAAAGCTGATGATGCCTCGTGATTCCCTCTCTCTCTCTCTTCATTTCTTCTCTGTTTCTATCTCGAGGGAAATGAATATAGAAAGAGAGAGGAGGCCCACGTTGCTCTCTTATTGATGATTCGGTTCGGTTCGGTTTCCAAGCGAGCTAAGTTGAGATTTTCCACTTAATTCGGTTCAATTTCATACCCCTTATCTAGCTCAGCTCGATTTTGTACTTTTATTTCGGTTTGATTAGGCTCGATTCGGTTTTAATGTGAGCTAAGCTGAGAATTTTCACTTAGTTCAGTTTGATTCCGTACCCTTTGTTTAGTTCAACTCGATTTCATACTTCTTTGAACTGTGTTATCTCAATTTGGTTCAATTTTTTTTTTAATCCAAATCGAACGAATTCAGTCGTGCTTCCCTAATTATATTCCTAATCCTAAATTAACTAAGATAATTAGCCTTAGGGCTTTATCATGATAAGTTGTTGGGACTTTTAAGAGGGGCGAGAGCCCTTGCTTGTCCCTTCCTGACTCCATGGCCGTTGTTAAATAAGATGATGAGGTGGTAAAAGTTTTTTTTTTGCTATTTAATCAATGAAAAAAGGTGAAGGAGTATAATATATTTTGTTCTTTATTGAGATAATAATAATAAAGAGTACTATTGAATTTTTTTTCACTATTATAGTATTTTGGATTTATCTTGTCAATTTCATTTCATTAAAAGACAGCAGAAATTTATTATATTACATTAGTATTTCAATAGAGTTAGAAACTGCACTTTATCGGAGGTTGTGAGACTCTATTTACAAATTATAAATGATATCATTAAGAAACAATCAATCACAAAAAATAGATAAAAAGATTTTATATATATATACACACACACACATTAACATGAAATTTAAAAAATGAGCCCAAAGTTTTAGGGGCTAGGCTGTATTCATGGCTAAGCACAATTCAAAACAAACCGCCAAATCGAACTGAAATTCTCAATTCAATTTGGTTTGGAGTGTTCATTCTTTGTAAATTTCGATCCCTAATCATATGCCCATTTGGAATTTTTATAGTTTGGAGGAGAGATAAGAGTAGGTGAGAAAAGTAAAAAGAAAGAGAGTGGGAAGAAGTTAAAAAAAAGAAGAAGAAGGGAAGATGAGAAATCAATTAAGGAGATTATCTAAAAAGCAAAAAGAGAATCTCTCTTTGCTTTCTTCTTGATGTCTATGGAACCTATGGCTGTAGCCGGCGACTCAAATTGATCTTTTATTCTCTTGCATTGTGTGCGTCCCACCCACTCCATGCACCCACACCAACGCTCCAAACATTGACTTGGCACAAACTCCTATTGGCTTCTCTTTGGATAATCGTCATTTTCCCGCTCGAAAAACCGTAGAGTGGACCGTTGAGACAGCCCGAAGGAAGGGCTGACGGGGGCACCGCCCCTGATCGCCAGATGTTTGGCGTGATTTTGTTAATACTTGTCATATATTTTTAGGATTTTAGGGTCATCGATCAAAATGCACAAAGGGACATGCAATTTTTTATGTGCGGAACCTAATGTAAGCGTCGCAATAACTAATACGATCGAGTAGATTCGATTGTGGCGCAATTCGCAGGAAGGGAGGTGCTGTTTTGTTAGACTACTTGTGAGTACTTTAAAAAGGGATTTTGTGAATAAGTGCATCTAGGGCATTATTAGTAAGTGACTATAGCTACGGAAATCATACAATTTTTAATGTGCGGGTTGCTCTCGTGTCATGCGTGACTTATAAAAGTACAATCATTTAAAATTAGATAGGCTTAAAAAGTCTTCTGACAATATCCAACAAATCATATTTATTGTAATTATGCACAAATCACTGATTGGACATCAAAAGCACACGTGTCCGAATCGAATTTACGGATGCTTGTCGTGTGCTGACTTCTTTTGGCCTTTTCTTTTTTATTTATATATTCTGCCAACAAAAAAGGAAAGGAGATTCCTTCGACATTTACTTCTAAGAAAGCCTGTAGGACCAGAGATCATCAATCAAGACTTGGGGCTAAATTGGTCGGATTAGATTTTTAGTGGGGTCGAAACTCATAATGTTAATATAGCAATTGCTAAAAAAAGAAGAAGACAAAATCATTTGTGGGGTCAATTGAATGAAAGAATCCACTCAGTTGCACCGCATCATCACATGACTTCTCTAACTCTCTCCCGCAGATCAAACCCCCATCGCCTCCGCTCGGGATCGATCGTTGCCGCCCAGCTCGTGACCGTCTCGGTTGCGCACGCGGCACTCTCAACCGACTGCTTCCTTCCATCTTTACCTTCTCCTTGCGCTCGCGCTCTCGATCGCGATCCTCGCTTCACCCTTCTTTATAGCTCTTTTTTCCATTTCTGACATCCTTGGTCGGTACATTGGAATGTTTTCTTATGCAGAAGCGAGTTCGGAAGTGCCTCGGATGGCCTTCGCCAGGTCGCTTCCTCGATGTTTATTTCCACACGCAGAAGATGCTTTTACATTAATGACCAACTGGTTTGCGTATTGGATTCCATAACCTACTCATTACGGTCATAATGTAATAATCCCTCGCAAAAGTCAAACGAATAGAAAGGAGAGTTCTGTATATGTTCCTAATTGAAGTATCTTAGATTGAGAAGTTCTTGACTTGTAGAGTTGGCAAGTTAGGTAAGTAAGCGATGTCTAGCTCATCGTTCCGACGATAACTAGTGATTAATTCGTGAGGACCCGTGAGTATAAAACCCATCTCGTTGGACAATAATTGTTGAATATGTTGGTTAGAGTAACACATGTGCGCATTCCTCGAAGATGAGTCTCCGAGAGAACGACATGTCTGCTCCCGTAATTATCCGGTTCATAGGGTAAGGATATCTTCGAGTAATTATTAGTAAAAGGAAATCACGTGGACCCGACACACATATTATGTGAGTGTACAAGTAATCTTCTTTGGTGATAATATAGTAAATGAAAATCATATGAGATATAGACAATTCCATCGGCTCCTTCAATATATATTAACAAATTCGCAAAGAACCCCTCAATATGGGAGATCTTAGCAACTTGCGTTATATATTTTGAGTTTTATAGACACACGTGGAACCTTTTAATGTTGCAATTATGGCCCCTCTCTTATGCTTAATGGATTTTCTCGTCAAAATGCCCCCAAGAATATGCTGAAAACAGTTTCAGAATGCCTGAAAAAAAGGAGAGAAAAGAAGATGCCATTTGCTGATCTATGTAGAAAAAAAAGTGCATTTCTTATTCTCACCAATTCTGAAATCAGCTCTAAATTCTTAGTTCTTAATTTAAATTGCATAGATGTCGAACAACTACAACTAGCCATGGGAATCAAAACCTTCACCTAGTAGTAGCAATGGTTAAGTGGGTTGTCTATATTCAGATTGATACAAGTTCACATCATCTATCATACTGTGAAAACACATCAAACCAACCTGCCTCAGCTGCATAATCAAATGAAATCCCATGTTTTCAGCTAATCTTTAACAATGTATGTATATGCTCTAAAAATAGACAGGTGATTGTGCCCATTAGGGGTAAGTGGTTCAGGTTCCGTACATGTTTTATTTAGAACCTGAAACCTATCTGTCAGAACATGTTTCTCATTTTTTAGAACTTGAAACTTACCTTGCATACCTTAAAACCTGAAACCTACCCTGTCACAGGTTTTAGAATCGGAATCTGGAACCTACAGGTTCTAGGGTCCACCCAAGTTCCGCTTGCATTTTTAATTGAACGATTGTAGTGAATCATTACCTTTAATGGCCACAATTTGCCGCTATAATCCATTAACCACAATTTATATTTAGACATATGAAAGTAAAAGTTTCAGTTATAAATATCGTCAGAAATGAAAGCTCAGACTAGTGGTTTTAGATTATACACTCAGCATTGGATGCCATGCATACTACAGGGTTGCGTGAAGACATAGATCAAGAAAAAGAAAACTTGTTATAGGTTTTAGGTTCTACCTACTTAGAACCTGGAACCTACATGTTGAAACAGGTTCTCCAATTTTTAGAACTGAAAACCTACCCTGCATACCTTAGAACTTGAGACCGACAGGTTCCCACCGGACAGGTTTTCAGGTTCTAGGTTCTACCTTGGAACCATGCTCATCCCTAGTGCCCATCTACTATTAAGACATACAAAATTCTTCATGAAATTGAATATACAATCTAAGTTTTTATCACCTAATTCTGTGGCGGATTATGAAGGCGAGGCCGCCTTCGCTCGCAACCGGCCAAAACTAGAAAAATAGTAGCAACAAGCCAATGAGGAAGAAGGAAGGAAAAAAAGAAAATAAATAATTCAAATAATTCAAAAAATATTAAAATGTTATTATTTTGGCCGATCGGTGTGCCACGTCAACGTCGAATAGCAAAAAGGACTGAATTGGCACAAATGCAAAATGTTTAGGATTTGATTGACAAACTTAAAAGGTTTATGACTGAATTGACAAAAGTGCAATAGATTTATGACTTTTTTTTTTACAATTTTCCCCCTCTCCAAGCCTTTTGAAATCATTTATGTATTGAAGCCCATTTATCACGCTTGATTATCTTTCCCTAATTGAATGAAATGAATTACTTTTCTTAACTCCCCCTGCCTCCCCCCTAATTTTTTTTTTAAGGGCATGTTTGGTAACACTCATGTTTCTCTAATTGCTATTCTTTTATTTCGGGGAACAAAAAAAGAACATAGATTTATTTGATACATAATTGTTCCCGGAAATAGATTTAGAACAGAATTGTTCTCGAGAACAAATTTGGAACATAAAAAAGAAGCAAAGAAAATCTTCTTCGTTATTCCTAGAAACAGAATTGTTACCAAACATGCCTTAAGTATCTATCTAGATGACATTTGACACAGGTTAGTTGTAATGCTTTAGAAGTTATAGAAGAATTTGCAAATTGACTGTTTTACGGGTCAATGGTTCGTAATTTTGTGAAAGCATATTAAGATAAATCCAAGGTCTATGATTTGACGAACCATCACTATATTTTCCCTTTTCTTTTACTCAAGATTGAGTTGGCCATTTCTATGAGTATTAGTCAATAACCACAGATTTCACTACGGACATAATTATTTAATATGTGACGCTGTGAATTATATTAGAAAAGATATATGCCACATGTGAAACGAGGCGACAAACGGCCAGTTACAAACAAAAGCTTCATTCATTACTCCTAATAAGTCTCTAAAGTTCTCCACTTTAGAAGATAACATAGGCCCACACGACCGCTAAAGCATGAGCTGAACATGGAAGAAGTTGAAGACAATTGGAAAACATGCATTTTCTTGTGGAAAAATGTCAAACATGCATTATTTCAAAGACATTGGATCCATTTTACAAATCGAGTACCTAAACTGTTTTTTTTTTTTTTTCTCAATCAAGTATCACAAATTTTCAAAATTTAGCTCAATGTGAGACCTCCGTTAGATAAATTGCAATCTCAAGTGATTTTGCCAGTGTGGCTCGCTTACTCGGCAAAAGTTAATCAACATTTGTGATGTGGCTCGCTTATTCAATAATAAGTGTGTCATCTCTCTTTAGTTGTTGGGTGATGAGGAGAGAGAGAATATTGACTTGGACAATTTTAAGAGTTCAATGTCTTTGCCGACGTGACATTATCTCAAGAAGCCACATTGGACGCCAATATGGACCCTTATTAGCTATTTAATGGTGCTAATGTCCACGTTGGCATTTTCTGTCACAAGTTAAAATGGATGCCTCATAATAACCCACGTTTAAAAAGTTGAACACCC